>OV277874.1:28315590-29544757 GCA_922989275.2 Gari tellinella | reverse complement strand
TCAAGGGCCATAACTCAGAAATGCCTAATGCGATTTATCTGGTTGTCGAGCTTGACCGAGATTTTATGCCTTTAAACATTTTGAGAAAGTTGGGTGAAAATCAAATGAAAACTAGTTGAGTTAGAGAGCGGACACGGTAAAAATGCATTTTTGGCGATTCAAGGGCCATAACACAGAAATGCCTGATGCGATTTGTCTGGTTATCGAACTTGATCGAGATATTATGCATATAAACATTTTGAGAAAGTTTGGTAAAAATCAATTGAAAACTATTTGAGATAGAGGGCGGACACAGTAAAAGATGGAAATATTACCGATTCAAGGGCCATAACTCAGAAATGCCGCATGCGATGTATCTGATTATCGAACTTGACCGAAATTTTATGCATAAAATCATAAACGTTTTGAGGAAGTTTGGTGAAAATCAATTGAAAACTAGTTGAGTAAGAGAGCAGACACGGTAAAACATGCAAATTTTACCGATTCAATGACCATAACTCAAAAATGCCTGATTAGATGTGTCTGCTTATCGAACTTGACCGAGATTGTATGCATATAAACATTTCGAGGAAGTTTAGTAAAAATCAATTGAAAACTATTTCAGTTAGAGAGCGGACACGACAAGTGTATCTAACGGACAGACTGACGGACAGTGCGATCACTATATGCCGCCCCGTTGGGGGATTTTTAAATAGTGTTAACCTAGTGCATGGCATTTTCTCTCATCAGGTTAAATATATATGAAATTTCATTACAATAGCACTAGTAGAATTGGAGTTATCTTCCGGACAAGAAACTGTCACAATGCGGAATAACTTCTTGCAATAAATTTGATGAAAGGGAAATAACTCTGTTGCCATAGTGCATGTCATTTTCTCTCATCAGGTTCTTTATATATTTATGAAATTTCATTACAATAGCACTAGTAGAACTGGAGTTATCTTGCGGACAAGTAAATTTCAGCAAGCGGAATAAGTCCATAAATATCGATGTCAGAGTTATGGCCCTTCCACTCATTTGGCTCTTTCGATAAATGCAATTTCATTTAACCCATTACCCAATAGCCTGTTTCTAGTTTTGAAAATAGGTCACATCCTAAAGCAGGTTGAAAATAATGCAGAATGCTCCTTAAAGACATTTCCTCAGTCCTTTGATAGAACCCCCCCCCCCCCAATTGTTCTCGATAGGCGTGAAAGTAACTGTAAAGCAAGGGTAAAGTGTGCCAATGTCACCAATTTTAAGTTGTTAGAGAGGCTCTGACATACTCACACTCAAGGTTTTTTTCAATGGGTTTTACTAACCAAACTATAAAATTTAACAGTCGGGCCTCACATAAAACGATTCACAGTAATACAGGTATGCATGAAAATCATGATTATTGCAAGGAAACTGCCTGCCTAGGGATTATCACCGAACGTTGGTCAGGAAATGTCTTTATGGCACATTCTGCTTACTTTCAACCTACTTTTAGATATCATCTACTTAGATATAGACACTTTTTCTTATCTTACATTTTTATGGCTGTATATGTATAAACTGGAATTATTTTCTTCAGTTGAGGATAAAATTTAAAGCGTAAAATGCATATATATGTCGTTATGGGTTAACTAAGATCAGTATAACTGGAATTATCATCCCGACAAGAAACTATGACAAAGGTGAATAACTCAAAAAAGGACCTAGACCTTCATTAGACATAACCAAAATTGTACATAGCTCAAGAGCTTCTTAAGTTGAGTACACATTACAAATATAAAGTTTCTATCACATGCATTTTTAAAAGTATGGTCATTGTTAAATTACCCCATTTGAAATCTAAATAACCTCTAAATGACATTGAAGTTTGTCGGACATGACCTAAATTGTACTGAGCTTAAAGATCCTCTTGAGTTTAGTGTATATCTTATGTAGCTCTAAAGTTATGGTCAAAATCAAAGATGTCGATAGACGGACAAACAAACGGACAAACAGACCCAAACCACACAAAAAACAAAAAGACAGACCAAAAACAATATGCTCCCGACTAAGTCGTGCAGGGGCATAAACATGTAGCAGACAACACTTTTAGCAGGCTAATAACAACTACTGACCAGGTCTAGTCCGGCAGAGAAATGAGGATTTGGAGGTCCACCTAGAAATGGCGTCCTAAGTTTTTTTCTTGATTGATATTGATAGTTCAAAGTATTGTCATTCAGAATTGACCGGGTGCCACCTTGGCACCCTTGAGCATTTTGATATATTTCCGGTTTACCCCACCCACCATTTTTTACTCATTTCCACGAAATTGGGCCTTTTATACTATACCCCGGCATCGAATACCGGGTAAATTCCTTGAGTATTATATCAATGAAACTTAAACCATAGATACGCCTTAATGTGAGTAGCATGTTGCATTGCAGTTTGATAACCTTGACCTTTGTCCTTGACCTCTGTGACATTTGTAAATTGTTTTGCGTTTTATAGGTCAATTTTGGACTAAGTACTTCAATTACGTTCACATAACTTCACATGTATGTGCACTTCAACGAGTAAAACTAGTTACAATAGTAAATTACTAACATTGACCTTTAACCTTGACCTCTGTGGCCTAGATATTTTTTTCTTTTTGGTCAGTGTTGGACTAAGTACCAGCAGCTAGGGTCACGTAACTGTACATGCTTTTGTGCGTCAAAATATTTAATTCTTACCATATAGTTTTGGTGGTATACTCTTACTCAACAGCTTAGTTGCTGATGATGGTAGTTTGATGGTAGACAGTGGCTTAGCCTTTATATTTGCTGATGCCTTGAAAGAGTGTAGTATATAGTGAAATGCTGCCTTTAAGTTCTGATTCAGGTCATGTTAACTAACAATGGCAGCTGTGGCATGGCTTACCTGAAAGAAAGGGAGGCTCTCCGAAGAGCGGTGCTCAGAATATTTTTGAAAATTAAGATTTGATGAGGCATGGTCCTGATGGACGAGGTATATAAAAGTGAATATGTCATATGTTCATTAAAATCCCCTTTATGTGCCATGGGCATGTGGCCAATTGCATAATTAAGATTATGATTAAGAAGAAATACTCATAGGCTTTAGAATTCACATGTACAATCAGTTGCAAGCAAACTTTGATATCATGGTAGCTCACAGGGATGATCCTGAAACTGACTTTGAGGTGCACAAAGGAGGCGGAAAATAGAAAACAACGCAAAGGACACGGAAGGCACGGTAAGACAAGAGGACCATGATGGCCATAAAATCTCTCACCTGAATTGAATCGGGTAGTTTTATCTTTAAGTTTCATCAATTATCAAAACCTTCCAAAAACTTAAAGACTTACTTAACTTGTGAACGTTTGGAAAATATATATATATATTCAAATTTGTAGACACTAGAGAGCAAACGTTGTTAAAGTCTTGCCTTTTCGAGCCTATCTGAGTGCATCAAGGATGAATAACTCTTGACAAGGGGGTTCTATTGCACCCAAACTTTAACTTATGGAAGAACTTACAGTAATATGCACTGTGAGCAAGTCAGTTTAAAGTGCATTTAAAAATTGTAGTTGCTAGATTGATAAAGAAATTGATAAAGATATCGTTTTCAACAGTGTTACTGAAGAAATGGAATCAGATGATGTGCATAACAGCTAGAAATCAGGCTAGGGACTGCTAATAGAATTGGACAAACAAGATATCAGAGAAGAAAGCACCGTGACCAGAAGAATGTGATGGTAGGTCATATCATGTGAAATCTACTCAATAATCTTCAAAAGTCTTCAAGCTAGCAGCCATGAGGTTGATATCGGAGATGTTCTGTCCCATGAATTGACACCTTTTCCAACAGCACTGTTTGGTGATCATTATGATATGACAGTTACAAAATTTGATAAAGCAATTCAAAAAACAAAATCCAGATAGGAGTTTTTGACACCAAAATGGGACCAGTAGACAGTCACCATAGACTGATCGATATTATTAAAGTTTTATGACATACCCCACAAAAGGGTCTGTGCAGAACATTTAAGTTGGAAGAAAACAATGTTGACCTATACGTATATACAGCACTTACATTTCTATAAGTGTTCGAGAGCAACAGGTTAAAATCGATTACTATCAATTGCATCTTACAGCATATTACCAAAAACAGTTTATCTTACAGTCACTGAAAAAAGCAGTTAGTGAAGCTGATAATCTCTTACATTCCAGATGCTGAGACTTTTCAAATTGAGCACACACAAATTAACAAGCAAGTGATATTAGGTAAAAGTGAAACACAAGCTTAAACAAGCCGATGTATTATGTCAGAAAGAAAACATTTGAAAGCAACATATGAAGAGATAGACAACATGATTGTGTAGTAGGTATTCTCATGCATAAGAAATTATTCGAATCCTTAGCTGTCAGTCATATTATATTATAAAACAAGAAGGGCGAATTAAATGTTAATCAAATCTATTATTGATATTGCATGTTGCAAACATATGGGCATTGCTGAGGACATTCTTCCTACACATACCCTCTCGGGATGTAACACAGTTGCAGACAGCTTTGAAAAGGAACGTGAACTGGGAGGCCCAAGATGTCATGGAGGGAGCTGACTGTAAGAGACCGCCAAGAATGGGGACTCGCAGCAGTTGATCCACATGATAGAAAAGCCTGGAGATCGTGTGTAAGAACCGACATGCGTGCAGCTAGCAAGTTGCCTGGAAGGGAGCCCACTGTTGTGGACAATGCTCCCACCCCTGCACGTTAATCAAAAATCCGATGATGATGATGATGAACTGCTGCAAGGAAATAAGTGTGGTCCAACTGTGTGTTTTAACTTATCGGTTGACTTGATTTTTCTATTGAAACTTACATTTCACAAGCAATAGTATTTCCCTGAGTTCATATCTGAAACACGCGTTCAAGTATAGACCACACAGCTTAGCGATGAAACATCAGCAAAACTCTGCTACCTTGATTTAGGCATTTATTAGAGGAAACAATCTACCTGAAATTGACCCAACAGGGTTTGGCTGGAGGAAGGATAAACAGATAACATCATCACAGCCAGCGACTTGGACCGGAAACCTTGTCATAACGCTATAGTTAATTTGTAAACAGAGCAATGTGTGGCTGTCAAGGTACGCTCGTAGCATGTCCTGTATAGAACGTAAATATTGATACACAGAAATAGTCCTATGACAATTAAGCCCCAGAACCCCGATCAGGTAGGAAGTCTCTTGGGTTAAATGTAAAAGCGCTCTTGTAAACAAATACCAGGTGCTTAAAAAGAACCAGTCAAGAAACAGCTATTTATTTTGACTTTTGAACATTTTAAATATTTTAAGCATTTCTATCGCAATGTTGGCCGCCCTCTTGATAACGAAAATGCTCGAAGGTGAAAAGATGTCCCCCAAAGCATTTCAATAATGAGTATCAGTATGTCAATAATAAGTATCATTCTGGTAAGGTCAAACCATTTAGAAATAAGAAATAATGATTGTTGTTGTTTTGACTTATTTTGATTTAAAGCATTTCGGTCAACGCTTTGGTCGCCATCTCGAATATATGGAAATGCTCAAGGGTGACAAGATGTAATCCACGTACAGATCCATAAGAAGTATCATGTTTCAATAATAAGCATCACCATCTTAAATATACAGAAATACTCAAGGATGAAAAGATGTTAACCATTTCATTTCATCAATAAGTATCATAAATCAAATAGTAAGTATAATTACGTTGATATCGAGTCAGTTATGAATATAAAATGTATGATTGTTGATTTTCGACATTATTTGCTAAACAAAATTTTCATCACTATTTTGGCCGCCATCTTAAATATCCGGAAACGCTCAATGATAAAAAGATGTCACCCGTAACATTTCAATAATTAGTTTGGTTATTTCAATAACGAATATCATAATGGTGAGATCAAATCAATTAATAAAAAGAAATTATGAATGCTGATTTGTTGACCATTTTGTTTTAAAGCATTTAGGTAGCCATTTTGGCTGCTATTTTGAATATACAGATGTGCTCAAAGGTGACAAGATGTCATCCGTAACAGTTCAATAATATGTATCATCATTTCAGTAAAAACTTTCATGATGGTGGAGTCAAATAAATTTAGAAAACCAAACTATAAATGCTGAAGTTTAGAGTAGATTTTAACGCATTTTGATAGCCATATAAGCCGCCATTTGAATAAACGGAAATGCTGAAGGGTGACAAGATGTCACTCGTAACATTTTTACAACATAATTTGTCCATGTGAATAATAACTCTCATTATGGTGAGGTCAAATCAGTTTAAAAAGAGAAACAATGAATGCTGCTTTTTGGACTATTGTTTCGGTAGCCATTTTGGCCGCCATCTTGAATATACAGAAATGCTGCTACCAGTAATATCTATCATTTTGGTGGGGTCAAATCAGTGAAGAAAACCAAACCATGAATGCTGAAGTTTAGAGTAGTTTGTTTCAACACATATAGGAAGCCATTTTAGCCGCCATTTTGAATATACTGAAATGCCAAAGAGTGACAAGATGTCACCCGTAATATTCTGAAAACATTAAATGTCTTTTGAATAATAACTATCATTATGGTGAGGTCAAATCAATTAAAAAAAGGAAAAATGAATGCTGATTTGTATGCTTTTTTGTTTAAAAGCCTTTCGGCAGCCATTTTGGCCGCCATCTTGAATATACGAAAATGCTCAATGGTGACAAAGTGGCACCCGGTGGTTTTTCAATAAGTAACATATGCTGAAGTAGAATCAGTCGAGAAAAAAACTTAGGACGGCATTTCCAGGTCAAGTCAACCCTCTGCCAGACTAGTCAGTGAGTTGTGCAATGGAGCTGGCAATATCAGGATGCTGGCTTAGCCCTTATCGTGTTAAATTGTTATCAGTTTCAAATCTATTGCATGTGAAATATGTAAAAGAAATAAACTTTATATTTACTAGGTAAATGAGTGACAAATAGTTTAGATCAAGATTAGATACAGCGTTATGTGGCATCTGATCCCAACTGTTTGCAAACTTTGGTGATGTCATCTTTAGAGAGCATATTGGGGAGTACAGTGTTACTTGGATTAAACAATCATACTTGTATAAAGTGAAGCTGAAACAATCTCTAGGGTGGGTTCAATAACAAACCTAGGGCTTTGATTTGAACAAAGTTGAGAATTAATCACCAGGAAATACTATATACCAAATATCTAAGCTATGGGCTTAGTTGTTTTTGTCAAGAAGATTTGTAACAGTTTTTCGTTGCTATGGCAACAAGCGTTCTAAATTGGTAGAGAAGCATACAAGGAACATCCAATTGTCATCCAATTCCATCCACCAGTTTCAGAGGAGATGTCGTTTGAAGTAAATGTGAACGGACGGACAACGGACAGACGTACGTCGGACGATAAGCGGTCACAATAGCTCACATAGAGCCTTCTACTCATGTGAACTAAGACAATACACGCAATTATCCCTAAAGTATTCTCAAAAAGAGATATTTCTTCAATACCTCCCATGGAAAGAAAATAATGTAACCCGTACTAACCTATACTCATTGTTTAGCTTTTGTCAAGATAATTATTTTAAACAAGTGTCGTCATGACGATTGAATTAAAGGTATGGCCTGAAGAGTGGCCAACAACTTTTTCTGCACTTTCAACGACTTACTTACTATATGACCCAACGTATTCTATGTTCATACATGACCCTTACAAAATCTTATAAAGACAGTCAACTTTTAAAATGTTCTTAACTTTTAATTTGATATAACTGAATCAGAATACGAAAACTGACCACGCCTTCTGGCTGACATGCTTTTGATGGATCAAAGTTCTTTCAAAAACATTTGAAGTATTTCAAATGAGAATGGTTTGGTTCAAATTAAAAACATGTCACATATTAACGTTTTAATTTTAATTTCGCAAAAAATTGAAAATATAGTAGTCTGTCTAAGAAAACTCGGCGATCAGGATTTTGTACTTAATGACAAATATTCGCGGAATTAGAACGTATGTTTTATTTCATATTTGCGACGAGCACTTTGAAACCTTTCATTCTCAATGCCGTCATAAAGTGCATTTGTAAACAGTTTTGATCCTGATCTGCTTGCAACTTGTTTTAAAATTACGTCAGTTACACTGCCTTAAATCTTACTTTTTAGCGATATTGCAGACAACAATATTGAAGCAGACGACACTATGGCGGTAATGGGGTAAACACTCACAATAAATTTGATCATGATAGGATTCAGTAGCAGAACTACCGTTATTCTGTACAGATTTAACCCTATTTTTATGACAGTAGTGATAAGATCTATTGGCTAGGGTCTGGCGGATTGGTATGAACCAACTTCCGATATTGTTCACTACAATTATTTAATAGTTAGAACCAATGTGGTTAAAATTAAAGTTGGTAAATACACATTACCAGTTGACAGTACGATACAGGGTGATGTATTTAGCTCGAGACGTTTTTGGCGGAAATAGCCGATCTGACGAGCGCCTTGGCGCGAGTCTGATCGGTTGTTTCCGCAAAAAACGTCGAGAGCTAAATGCAACACTGTGTTGCGCACTGCCAACTGGTGGTGTGTTTAATATATGCCTTGAATACAAACCAGAAAAAACTGAGTAGTTGTTTAAATCATTTTATATCCAAAATGTATAAGTTATTTGAAGCAGAACAGGATTTTTTGTATGCCACAAAGAATAACACGGCACTCGTACATGCACGTAAATGACGTCACGTTAAATCGAAAGCGACGTCAGAGTAAAATACAAAGTGGCTGATACAAGGTGGCTGATACAGACTCTTGTATTTTACTGGGCAGATACACGCGGAAACGCTCGATATCATTCGAAGGCATATAATAAACAATGGTATTCGTTTCTGTCTGATTGATTTGCTTTACATTTGAAACACTTTATCGAGATACGAATCGTCAATTCTGCATTGTATTATACTTACGGGTATTTTTAAATATCAGAATATTAAATATGAAAAGTCTAGGTTGAAGAAAGGTTTATTGATAGGGGAAAATAATCAGTTTAAAACCATAATACATTGAATATCTTTACTGAAGAACTTTTGACTTTTGACATACTGACCACAAAATACATATTGGTCCTCTACTATCTAGACAAACTCTAGGTTGCACGAAGGTTTGAACAAGGAGTTTTTCTAAATTTCTTGTTTGAAAAGTTGACTATTATCAACTCAAGTAAAGTGAACGTATGCTTACCTGTTCTTGACCTTCTAATATGGAGATTCGTTTCGCATGCTCAGCAATTGTCTGATCAATGTCTCCCATCCTTTTTGATAGTTTTGATACATCGCCGACAAGATCGTTGTTTTCCAGAAATTCATCAAATTTACGTTTTGCTGCTTTCAACTGTAAAATATAAGAGACCTATCAGATACGCAACTTTATATTACAGAACAATCTAAAAGTAATGGTGATACAAATATGAAATAAACAAAATATAAATTATCCCATAGCCTGTATGGACGGACTGGATGATTCCAGAACATTATGGAGTATTCAAATATAGTTGTGTGAACATGTAGCAAAACCAAGTTGTGTAGCAGGAGCAGCATTTTGGTTGCATGGTATCTGTTGGGACATCCACGGCTGCCGTACGGCGGCCGTACGGTCGCCGTGCGGTCACCGTACGGCGGCCGCACGGTTGCCGCAAGTTTTTTAACCCAACAAAAACAAAATCTCGCCGCGCGGCAGCCGCAGCAAATGTGAGCGCAACACACACGGCGGCCGTAGGAATTCTGCGGCGGCCGGGGAATTGCTACTCGCCGTAGAAATGATAAGCCGTGCGGCCGCCGTACGGCAGCCGCAGCAAATGTGAGCGAGGCATAAATTGTGTTTCTCCGTGTTGAAAGTATCGGACAATAATGGTATAATTCGGAACTTTACCTATTCTCCCTATAATCAAAAGTAAATTAGTTTAACTTTGCCAAAGGTTAGCTCCGCCCTGCCAAGTCAATAACACCGGTCTATAAAATCCCGTGCAAGTTGCTTCTATCTGAAAGGTGAATCCCGTGCTGATATTGGTTGTTTAGTTGTGCAAAATTAATTGTGAGGCCCAATAATCCATTACATTTTTACTATGCCTAAATCCACGAACTCTTCGCAAGGAATAAAGATAATTGCAATTACTTTTCAAACTGAAGCTCTGACATTTCTACATAATTATAGAGCTCCAGATAAGAGAGAGAAAATTGAACAAGTCCGACATTTTCTCACCCATTTCCTATGGTGTGACTACTCATTAGAATCGTCACGAAGAGACGGTTCTAATGAGTAGTCACACCATAGGGCTTAATCCATAAATAAAGATTTTAGTTTTGGATAACTCCCCATACCTAGAGCTTAATATGTATCAATGTTATTATTATTATTATTATTACTGGTCTGGAAACATTCTGTTGAAAATTTGATAATGGTAAGTTGGTGTAGATCGTCTGGTATGAACATGTCTCTTTTGCTATTTATCACATTTAGTAATTTTGCGTTTTGTTGATAAAACGTTCGTATGGGTGGCACATGGTTTGGATCCTATTCAGATACGAAATGGCTCCGGTGTCGGATTAGGATCTAACATGTTCGCAAATGACAATATGGTCAATTAATACGTTTAACGTACCCCAGTCAGGGCCTCGTTCGGTTAGTTGTAAACTGCTATGGTATGCGATAGCTTAACAGTGAGGCGTTACCGGGTCGTGAAAGATAGGCTGTTGAATAACTTGAAATCACCCTTCGGAAAAGTGTCCCTTAGAAGTGTAAACTTTAGATAGAAGTTATGAATAAAACTTTTCTATTACGAAGAGAAAACTATTGTTCTTTTTTGTCAGAGTTGGTATAGGTATATCATAAATCTATGCAAAATTCTATTTGTCTCCGTTGTCTTGTTATGGAGATATTTGAAAATTATCGTGTTTTTTTGAACTGCAAACGACCTATATAAAATAGCCACCCCAACTTGCACGTGCGCACTTCGAATATCACAGATAGTTACTTACGTACGTCTTGAGTTTGTCTTGTATACGCCTCCAATTATTTTCAGGTAAAGTGACTGTTTAATTTCTTTAACATATTGATAAGAGCCATTATTTCATTCATTTATTCATGTAAGTTCATCGCATTTTCATAATATTTCTGTATCTTCTATGTATTAATTGGCACTTCGAATATCACAGATAGTGACTTACGTACGTCTTGAGTTTGTCTTGTATGCGCCTCCAATTATTTTCAAGCGCTACAAAAGTCCCATTTGTGCCAGACCCCATTTAAGTCGAACCCGGACGGAGACAGAACTAGGTATCTTTGCCCGGCGACATTTAATTTACCATTTTTTAACCCTAAATGATCTCTAAATGACATTGACCTTTGTCTAACAGGGATGAAGTACAACTGAGCTCAAGAGCTTCTTGAATTGGGTGCACATGCCAACAAGAGCACCGCAAGCCGGGCACATTATACGCCCGTCAAATCCATCTTAGAATGTTGCCATACTAAAACCCTTTCAAGGTAAAGTGAACAAAAGGGGAAGAACTCTTAAAGTTTGGGGTCACATGACTAAAGTGAAAAAGGATTGGAATAAAAAGCGGCCACACTAAAAAATGCCCGTGTTTGACAGTAAAAGGGGCCTCACTCTTGATGTCTAGAGCAATCTTGCTGATCATCGCACTGGACCGAAACATTATAATCATACACAGATTGAACAAGTTTCAAAAGGATTGAAATACATTTGTTTGAGTTAGAGAGCGGACATGAAAAAGTTACCTTAACGAAAACTGTATATTCTTCTATTTATTGTAAAATAATAAAACTATCAATATAAGTTATAAACAAGAAATGTGTCCACAGGTCACAGATGCCGAAAATTTGAGTAAGAGAGCGGACATGTTTAAAAAAAGAAATTTTAACTGATTTAAGAGCCCTAACTCAGAAATGCCTAATGTGATTCATCTGGTTATCGAACTTGACCGAGATATTATGGGTATAATAATTGTGCAGATGTCTGTTTAAAATCAATTGAAAACTGTTTAATTTCGATAGCGAAGATGGTTAAAAAATGCAAATTTTACAGATTCAAGGACCATAACTCAGAAATGCCTAATGCAATTCATCTGGTTATCGAAATTTGCCGAGATTTTATGCGTATAAACATTTGAGTAAAAATCAATTCAAAACTGTTGGAGTTAGAGAGCGGGCATGCTTAAACAATGCAAAGTTCACTAATTCAAGAGCCATAACTCAGAAATGCCTAATGCGATTTGTCTGGTTATCGAAATTGACCGAGATTTTACGTCTATAAACATTTTGAGGAAGTGTGGTGAAAAGCAATTGAAAACTAGTTGAGTAAGAGAGCGGACACAGTAACAAAATGCATTTTTGCCGATTCAAGGGCCATAACTCAGAAATGCCGGATGCGATTGTCTGGTTATCAAACTTGATTGAGATATTATGTCTATAAACATTTTGAGAAAGTTTGGTAAAAATTAATTAAAAACTTGTTGAGTTAGAGAGCGGACACGAAAAGTGTAACGAACGGACGGACGGACAGACAGTGCGATCACTATAGGCCGTCCAGTTGGGGGGCATAAAAATATTGATACGACAGACGGACGGACAGACAGCGCCATGACATAATACTTCCCGTCTGAAGACGGGCCTATAAAAACGAACTCTAAATCAAATGTTGTTCAAACTTTATGGCTAAGGTTAAAGCTGTGTACAGACAAAACAGACGGACACACAAACAGACGAATTTACAAACAGACAAATAACAATATGCCCGTGACTCAGTCATTCGGGGACATAAATGTTTAAATGATTACAATTATCTTTAAACTTAAGATTTCAAACTCCAAAATTATCATTTTTTTTATTTTTACTATATTTTAACTTATATTGATAGTTTCATTATTTTACAATAGAGGAATATACAGTTTTATAATTTTACAACTAGAAGAATATACAGTTGTTTGTGGTATAAATATTAACACATACCTTGTTTATTTCTTCTTTGACCTCTGTGCTTTGACTGTCTTGCTCTTTCTTTGTCACGTCAACAAGTGCCCTCAAATCTCTGTCTAATGCAACCTGTCTCTCTTGTAATGCACGTAATTCAAGATCTTTGTTTACTGATATCTCTATCTGATTTGCCTCCAGCTAAAAGTCAGAAACACATGAAACTAGCTTAGTAAGGATATATCTTTGATACGTTATTGTTACATATGCAATCAGATCTGAACTTAATCTTGTTTCTATATTCCTATGGCTCAACATTTGTGGTGAGGTATCGCCCTGGACACAGTAACCCTTGGTCAGACTAAACTATTCACAACCACTGGTATCCAAATATACAAGTTAAAATAAAACAACTGGAATCGTGTTCCTTGGAACACATGTGTCGCCTGTGAGCAAGTATCAGTCGAACGAAAGTTATAGCATAAATGGAAAGCTACAGTATAGCAGATATTATCTGCCAAAAAGTAAAAGTAGAAAGGGGGATAACTCTCATTGTAGTGATGAAATAGTTATGCAATATGTGTAAGACACTCACACTATTTCCATTAATTAAATTTCATCTGAAATTGATATGTAGGACAGGAGTTATATATACGCAGAAATATGGAAAATGTTGGAAAAGGAACTTACTCTTACAGGATTGATGCAAGGGTTAAGAGGCTTGTGCAATACACTTTCACTAATCAATAACATAATTATTTTGCAAGTAAAAGAAAATGTGGCAAAGGGGAATAACTGGCACAGAATTGATGCAAGAGTTATGTACCTTATCCAAGAGAACTTCACTTGTCAAGCTCTGTCCATAAAACGTGATGTCTTAAAAGCTTAAGTAGAACAAGAGTTATAGTCAAAAGTATAAGTGTGAATGCAAACAGCGTTACAGACGGACGGACAGACTACGGATAAGTGATCTCCAAGGGCCACCTCTACAGACGGACGGACGGACTACAGATAAGTGATCTCCAAGGGCCACCTCTACAGACGGACGGATAGACTACGAATAAGTGATCTCCAAGTGTCACCTCTACAGACGGACGGACATACTACGGATTAGTGATCTCTACATACGGACGGATAGACTACGAATAAGTGATCTCCAAGTGTCACCTCTACAGACGGACGGACATACTACGGATTAGTGATCTCTACATACGGACGGATAGACTACGGATAAGTGATCTCCAAGGGCCACCTCTACAGACGGACGGACATACTACGGATAAGTGATCTCGAAGCGCACCTCTACAGACGGACGGACATACTACGGATAAGTGATCTCCAAGTGTCATCTCTGTCTACAACGGGTAAGAGAAAAAAAGTTACCGGAAAGATTTATGTGTTTTTACTCGTGATTTAATGTCGCTTTAACAGTATTTCAGGCATATCGTGACTTCCAGTAAACAGCAGGTAGGAGGAGACCCTAAAATACCGTTTATACGAGGGTAGTTCAAAGAGTTTTGATACTGGATCAATAACTTCATTATTTCAAGTGTAAAATGCATGTGTGATATATTTTTTTAAATATCCATTCTTTGCCTACACGGTAATATCATGCACGATAAGATCGCATTACTCGCTTAGTCCCAACATGAACCTATATATGAAAATTCCTCGAAGACACTGGACCTTTTTTGTGTATATTTGAGTTATTTTCTAAACACAATTTCATACTATAATTATTATTACGGCTTTATTATTTTGAATAAGTTTATGATTTTTTTGTCAAATACAATCAAACAATTATGCAAACACTACATAATTTTAAATGTTATTATTAGATCCACATAAAATATTAAGAATAGAGCTAATTCTAAACACGTACTGAAAATATAATAAAAAAATGATCTCCTGTTATGTATAAAAGAAGTTAGAGAAACTACAATCTCTTTTTTTATTATCAAACCAGGCTATAATTGAAGCCATTGAAAAATGGTTTCATGTTTCAATATCAAATTGTAGATATACTGATCTTGATCATTTTCATAGCGTTCGAAAAAACTTGTCCACTTTCGTCATAAGCAAAACAAGAAATGTTGAAGGGGTATAAAAACCACTACCCGGACCGAACCGAACCGAACCTAGCCGAAATTTGCCGGACCGAAAACTATTTGGAGTTCCACTATAAGCATAAAAATAAATTAAAATGGAAAATTTTGGTACGTATACGATAAATGACCTATTATTTACACACTGTAAAAGTTTTATTACCATAAGAAATCTAAGTATTGAAAAAAATGCGATTTTGTAATTTTAGGGGGTATAAAAGCCACTACCTTTCAAATTTCAGTTAATCCTGTTTTTCTTCTTAAAACAGCTTTGTGTAATGTCATTTGATGACTAACTTATATCAAACCTTGTTTATTTTATGGCATGTACCAAAAAAACAATTTTTGAGGAAACATAACTCTTAAATTCACATTTAAAGTGATTTTCGTACCGGAATATAACGGTCCAGCGTAATATATTCATTTCCGTAAGAATCACACAACCTGTATATCCAGCGAGAGAGATAGATATTTATAGACAGAGATTAGTTCCCTAAGCATTTTTATGATTAATAATATCGAATGTTAAAGTGACTTCGTGAATAGTCAATCTTGTTTTAAGCGATCACTAATTGAAGTAGACTTCAAGTGGCAGCGCATTTTTTAAACAGATGACTGATTAATGCTGTTTTCTGTCTTATATTTTTACCAAACTGTAAGCAAATACAGGGATAATATATACTTAAGTTTAGTATATATTATCTCTGGTAAATACCAGCAATTAATGGTTGTCGCTTGATACAATATGAGCTATAAAGAGTAAGCTTTTCCAATGCAATCAGAGTAGACCTAGATCAGATGACAAGTGAATGATTGTTGTTGTTCTGCTAAGGTTTAGCGTCCCTCGTGCGTCTAATAGCTGCCGCATCCCAACGTTCTAGGATCCCGCAGCTTGCGCCATTATCGTCCGGACGTCTCCTCAGCCGGCGGAGTGGTCTAAAGGTTGGTTCCCGAAGTGGCTGTTTTCGACATCAGATGATGGATTTCTAAAGTTCAATTTCGACGAGGTCTGGAATCCAAAGTTGATTTTCTTTAAGTTGTCTCTGGATCCAGTGGTGAGGAAAGGAAAACAAGGCTGACTCCAGGATACATCCTTCAAAAACGGCGATTCTTACGGCCACACCCGCCGATGTTGGTCAGGGATCCAGCCATTGGCTAAGCCTACCACGCTTAGCCATGGACTAGATCCCTGTGCATCTCCCACGACGTGCACGTCTCGGCGGGTCGAGAGAGTCATCAAGTGAATGATCCATCCTACCAAGGTTAGCACTGTATTCCATTTTGCCATTAATTGAAAAAGCTATCAAAGAAAGTCATAATTTACTATTTACATTGTCCATTGGAAGTTCAGAGATTAATAAGTTACCATGTAACCTGCTATATTTTTTCAGGAACGCGAGGGTTACCAACTGTGAATACAGAGGATGCAGTGAAAATCCAAGACATAATTATATATCAGTATCAGATTATTTTTAATCATAAAGCTTACATTTGTACGCACATAAGTTGAAACAAACAAACAAAAACCCTGAACATTGGATAAATAGCATAATAAAATCATACATGTGTTAATAAATTATTATTATTAGCTCACCTGGCACGAAGTGCCAAGGTGAGCTTTTAGGATCGCTGAATGTCCGTCGTCCGTCCGTTCACAATTGTTCGTTAACACTCTAGCGCCTACAAATTTCATCCGATCTTCATGAAACTTCATGACAATGTTTGTCTTGATAAAATCTAGGTCAACTTTGAATGTGGGTTATGTCCGGTCAAAAACTAGGTCACTAGGTCAAATCATAGAAAAACCTTGTTAACACCCTAGAGGCTACAAATCTCAATGGATTTTAATGAAACTTGGTCAGAATGTTTGCCTCATTGATATCTAGGTCAAGTTTGAATGTGGGTCATGTCTGGTCAAAAACTAGGTCACTAGGTCAAATCATAGAAAAACCTTGTTAACACTCTAGAAGCTACAAATATCAATGGATCTTCATGAAACTTGGTCAGAATGTTTGCCTCATTGATATCTAGGTCAAGTTCGAATGTGGGTCATGTCCGGTTAAAAACTAGGTCACTAGGTCAAATCATAGAAAAACCTCGTTAACACTCTAGAGGCTACAAATCTCAATGGATCTTAATGAAACTTGTTCAGAATGTTTGCCTCATTGATATCTAGGTCAAGTTTGAATGTGGGTCATGTCCGGTTAAAAACTAGGTCACTAGGTCAAATCATAGAAAAACCTTGTTAACACTCTTGAGGCTACAAATTTGATTGGATCTTAATGAAACTTGGTCAGAATGTTTGCCTCATTGATATCTAGGTCAAGTTAAAATGTGGGCCATGTCCGGTCAAAAACTAGGTCACTAGGTCAAATCATAGAAAACCTCGTTAACACTCTAGAGGCTACAAATCTCAATGGATCTTAAGTGAACTTGGTCAGAATGTTTGCCTCATTAATATCTAAGTCAAGTTCGAATGTGGGTCATGTCCGGTCAAAAACTAGGTCACTAGGTCAAATCATAGGAAAATCTTGTTTACACTCTAAAGGTTGATTGTGGGTCATGTCCAGTCATAATCTAGGTCACTATAGGTCAAGTTTGCCATGGTGTACCAGGTGAGCGATTTAGGGCCATAGTGGCCCTTGTACTCAAATAATGAAAAGGTGACCAATATAGATAGTATGCATTACTTATATCCTGCATTAAGCTGCAACCAGTATCCTGCGGATACAGGCTGCAAAGTCGACCCAAAGAGCATCAAGCAATGATGGATTGGTCCAGCACGTAATTGAGCATTATGTATTGAATTTGTATTTAATATAGCTATAGCAAATATACAGACATAAAACAACGTGTAGCACATAAGGCACAGAACTATGTAACCATTTGAATATACCACTGTATATCTCCTTAATATATATATATTACATGTGACACTTATTGCAGGACATAATTAATGTAGAAAAGTCCTGTACCAGTGTAGGTTTCTGCATTACTGGTGTCTTGCATTAAGTTGCCACTTGTGAAGATAATCCGTTTTACAGGTTTTACTATATACAAAGTAAATCTCTTTTTCTAAGTTTCGAGTCAGCATCTCTTTGCTGGCCAGCAAATATCAAACGATAATGTACTCAAACTTGTAGTTAATATAACTGTTTGGAACTTTTAAAGAAGTGTCAATAATTTGGATAAATGTGTGAGCTACAATTCAGCGGCATACTCTTTAATCAGGCTACTATAACTGCTAATTATGTAGATTGTTTATATCATAACTTCTTATTACCTAGATAGTTCAAAGACTTGAAACTAACTTAAAAGTGTGTCGCCTTTAATAGTTGGTTCATTACTTGATAAATTTTGTTTGCATGTTTAAAAGTATGATTTTAATAGACGCATGGTCAATAATTGCTATTATTGCTCAAAGTTTATAATAATGTTCTATCTTCTAAGACCTTTTACAACAATCATTAAAATACTTTTTAATATTCTAAATGAATTTGAACATATAAAATTTTTATTTTTTTTGCTTTATTTAAAATATTAATATCCAATATCTGATCATATAATTATAAGCATTCTGCATATAACAGCTATAAGACCGCTGAAAAATACAGTTTGCGTGATTCTTACGGAAATTAATATATTACGCTGGACCGTTATATTCCGGTACGAAAATCACTTAAATGTGAATTTAAGAGTTATGTTTCCCCAAAAATGATTTCTTTGGTACATGCCATAAAATTAACAAGGTTTGATATAAGTTAATCATCAAATGACATTACACAAAGCTGTTTTTAAGAAGAAAAACAGGATTAACTGAAATTTGAAAGGCAGTGGCTTTTATACCCCCTAAAATTACAAAATCGCATTTTTTTCAATATTTAGATTTCTTATGGTAATAAAACTTTTACAGTGTGTAAATAATAGGTCATATATCGTATACGTACCAAAATTTTCCAATTTAATTTATTTTTATGCTTATAGTGGAACTCCGAATATTTTTCGGTCCGGCAAATTTCGGCTAGGTTCGGTTCGGTTCGGTCCGGGTAGTGGTTTTTATACCCCTTCAGAAATGTTGATTTTGAAAAAAAAAGAGATTTTAGACAGTTAACCCTTTCAATAGAAATAAAACTTTATTTACATTAAAATTTAGACATAAACTGATATATTTCCAAAACAATTCTTGAAATTATACTCTTAAAGAAGTTTTTAAGTCAAAAAGTAATGTCTGAAAAGTGCTATGTTCCAGTGTCCTCGAGTAAGGGTATTTTAGGTTCATGTTGTGACTCATCGCGTTATGTGATCTTATCGTGTATTATACCATCGTGTAGGCGAAGAATTGCTCTTTAAAATCATATATCACACATGCATTTTGCACTCATTATATTGAAGTTATTGATCCAGTATCAAAACTGTTTGAACACCCCTCGTACACTGTTTAAGGCACATATTGCCAAAGTGGTAGAACTACACAGAAACTTTAACCACGTTACTTGCTAAGGCGACCCCTTCTACTGAATGAACGGAATAATAAAACCTTAAAGTAAACGATCAATAATGGTGATTTATACGCCCACAACAGGTCCCTGTCACATGTCCTGAACAAGTTTTATCAACATTCAAGGTCAGAGGTCAAGGCGACCTGATGGTAGTATTTGACACTCGGCAATCCAAAGATGTATAAACACACTAGGTTTGGTAATCTTAGAAGGCATAGTAATAGTGTAGTAGATATCCTCCGATCAATGTTTTTCAATAATAAAGGTCAAAGGTCAGGTCAAAGTGATATCCTGAAGTAGTACGCGATATTGCACTATATCATGGTGTATTTACATATCAAGTTTAGTAATCGTAGTTATATGGTATAGGAGTTATGCTCCGGATAAGGATTTTAATTATCAAGATCAGAGGTCAAGGTCAAAGTGACCTGAAAGTGGTTTGCGACACTGGGCAATCCAAATATGTATTCACACACTAGGAAGGACTGACGGAAAAAGTGATTTCAGTAGAGTCCCAACTACCTATAGGGGGGGGGGGGTAAATGATAACCTATAACTACTTGGGTAATGGAGAAATGCTATATAAAATTATCTGAAACAGTCAGACATAGATTATTGTGTTTCTTTAATTGTTTTCTGTACAGGAGCGTCCTTTGGGCATTTAATTTATTCCTACACTGTTGGAAACAGTTTTTATTTATACAGTCATAAACATGTACCATAAGAAATAATTGTTATTCTCTAGCAGATGGTAGCTAAAACAGACTGAAAGTAAAGCAATGTGATTAAAGGCACATTCTGCTTTATTTTTTTTTAAAATCATTAGACGTAAATATCATTTACCAGTTTTACTTTGTCAATTGCTGCCTCTAAGGTATCCTTCTCACTTCCTGCTAACCCTGTCATTCCTTGCATGAATAATAACACTGTCTGCAAGTAATTCTTCATATCTGCTTCAATCACTTTGAAATTTGCAGAATGTAAAAGGTTGTTTCTGTTACGAAGCAACTGAAAATTTAAAGATAATAACTTAAACTAGATTTCTTTTTGAGAACAAAACTTATGTCCTCCCCTGTATACGGTATACCCCTATCCAAAAAAATATTCACACACCGAATTTAAAACCGCATGAACAGCTTTACATACAAGTAGCTAATCTGTGACAGTTAGCTTAAATGTCTCAAATAATGTACGAGTAGTAAGCTGTGCACACGTGTTCGCTGTATTTCATGCAGGAAAACATTGGAAGGGGCATAACTTGTTAAAGTGGTCTAAGGCTAATATCCAAACTAAGGGCCTTTATTCCACCAACAGCCCTGCATGCAACAGCATGATTCGCCCATATCATCAATCTTAAAATGTATTTAGATTATGTGTTGAAAACGCATGATAATAAAGTATTAACAACTAGGCGCTAAATATAACCCACATATTATACATGTAACGTCCATGCTCACGCCACACTATCAAATATAAAAAGGATTGAGCAGATAATTAAAAAGAGCATGTTTGACATAACTCTACTCACAATAATTGCAAAACTTCAATTTGTGTTTTACAAAGAATTATATCTCCCCCGTATACCCCATCCGCAAATACTTGAATGGTCAAATTCCAAATTTCAACATCATAAAAAATCACATGCAAGAAGTTGATCTGTGAAACTTCGGAGCTAATCCCTCTAATAGTATAGGAGTAGTAAACTACACACAAGTTTACCATATATTCTATGAAGGAAAAAATTCAAAAGGCACTATCATTTGCCATAGAATATGCTGCTCAAATTCTAAATCTCATGAACATCTCCCATATAAGATTTTCTTCAGAAAAAAACTTTTGTCAAACAATTTCAGTCCAAATTCTATAAACGCAGTAGGTAATAGGTATAATAATAAAATTATAATAAACAAACACTTTTATAATCTTGGTAATGATATTGAAAGAATGTCCATGTTTCCATGCATCTCAATATTGTATCATTTTTATTGTCAATGTATTTATTTGTCTTTCTTGCTTTGTAGGTACATTTATATAATTATATGTGAAGCGCTTTTAAACGCACAATCCCTGTGTGAAAAGAGCGCCATATAAATCGGGTATAATAATAATAATAATAATAATAACAAGCACCTTAGAGCTGATATCCCCTGCCGCAGCGATTGTCCAGAAGAAAGTGGCAAACTTTATTGTGGGAGGAAGGGGCAAATGGTGATCACCTGTCATTAAAGATCAACATTCAAAAGCTTTTTACAAAGTTTTATAAAATCCAATCAATTTTGTACATTTTAAAGCCTAAACAATACAAAAAATAAAGCCGTTTGTAGCATTATAAATCTAAGTATGACAGGGGCAGGTAACTCTTGATTCAAATTCAACAGTAATTAAACACTTTCAAGAACTTATAATTGTGTGCAAGTATTATTAAAAAAAAATCAGAACTGTAGAATTTACTAGAGTGTTAACACATTTTCAACTCATCAAGGGCAGAATATTCTTGACTAATTTGCACATTTTCGATAATAATTGAACTCATTCTATAAATAATAGCCATATATGATTTGATTTTTTTTTCAAAATCCATTCACATTTGTACACAATAGCATGTAAACAACTAGAGCACCGCAGTGCGGCAAAATACGCCCGTCACGGCCGGCGGGTGTCAAAGTCGTCCAGACTCAGGCCGACTGGAAAAAGTCGCCCGGAGTGTAGGCCCGACTATCGATCTCAAAAAGACTATGCTGTAGTATTGCGATAGCTCAAGTACTATCCCGATAGTATTGCGATAGTCAAGAAAAAAGTTTTGTTTTTTTTAAAAAATGCCCATTTTTGACAATAAAGGGGGGCATAACTCTGCTAAAAATAGTCGCCAACGTCTGAAATTTAACAGGAACCAAAATTCACAGGTGCCTTCCCTGTATGATGAGAAAGCTAACTATGAAATTTGGTTACAATAGACAAAATGTAAGTAAAATTATTATCAGGAAACAATATATTGTTAAAAAAATTGTGTGAAGGGGCATAACTCTGAAAATACAGTCAAACCAAAACCCGTAATATATATTAAGTCACTTCATTCATTGTATCACCATATCAAATTTGAAATCAATTGAATCAAAAATAAAAAAGTTCTGTTTTTTTTTTTAAAAATGCCCATTTTTGACAATAAAGGGGCATAACTCTGCTAAAAATAGTCGCCAACGTCTGAAACGCGAACTCGTCCAAACTATTGTGGTATGGAATATTTGTAGGAAGTTTAATCAAAATCGGTCAATAAATGAAGGTGAGAGAGCGCTAAGAAGAAAAGTTAACGGACGAAGTGTGGCTTATTTTAAATTTTAAGGATGTAAAGGGGCATAACTCATAGAAAAATAATTTAACAGGAACCGAAATTCACAGGTGCCTTCCCTGCATGATGAGAAAGATAAATATGAAATTTGGTTACAATAGACAAAATGTAAGTAAAATTATTATCAGGAAACAATATATTGTTAAAAAATTGTGTAAAGGGGCATAACTCTGAAAATACGAAGTCAAACCAAAAACCCGTAATATATGTTAAGTAACTTCATTCATTGTATCACCATATCAAATTTGAAATAAATTGAATAATTAAAAAAAAAGTTCTGTTTTTTTTTTTAAATGCCCATTTTTGACAATAAAGGGGCATAACTCTGCTAAAAATAGCCGCCAACGTCTGAAACGCGAACTCGTCCGAGCTATTGTGGTATGGAATATTTGTAGGAAGTTTAATCAAAATCGGTAAATAAATGAAGGTGAGAGAGCGCTAACAAGAAAAAATAACGGACGTACGGACGGACGGACAGCGCTGGGTATACCATAATACGACCGTCGATGCCGGGCGTATAATAAAGCCATGTTGAGCATTACTAAGTACATAAAGGGCAGATAACTCTTGCCACAAAGTATCCTATTTTGACAATAATTGCTACCCTTATATTTATATACATCATGTGTAAGTTAAATCAAAATCCATTAAAGACTGTAGTTTCTAGATGGTAAAAACTGTTAAATATGTTTTTTTGGACTCATCAAGGGCAGATAACTGTTGACTAGTTTCTCCGTTTTCAAAAATGATAACAATTATTTGAAAACTAATAGCCATACATAGTTTAAGAATTTGTTTTATCAAAATTCATGCATATTTATAGATACTAGGATGTAAACAATTTTAAAATAATAACGACTACTGAATGCATATGATGTAGGCGAATTTATCGAGGGGCGAATATGATTTGGGGCGAATGTGATCGCGTGTTGTTCTTACAAATTAGGTGTTATCATAAGCCGCTACATTCTGGAAAAGACCATTCATAAATCTCGGTAACAAATTAGTTTTTCTTCTGTTCTTTTGTTGTGATCTGAGTTCATATGCATATATGCAGGAAGTTGATGATTAACTGCGTTGGTTTACACTAAGGTTACCCACGTTATGTCTTGCATTTGGGTGATTTTGCGTTATTAGAATCGGCAAGTGAAGCCGCTTTGTTTGGGCCCTAATTGGGGTTTACATCCGCTATTTAATGGAGTCCCTTGTGATAAGTTGTGCCATCGGTTGATGCAAGACGTAGGCTACCGTTGATCTATCAACATATTTGACGTAAACACGCAGTTTGTTTTGAATATTGCATAAATCTATGCATAATTTCTTTAAGGAAATCTGCTCTGGGATTTTCAAGGTAGTGATAGCTGGCACGCATATACTGTTGTCTCCTATTCTCGTGTGGCTAAGCCTTAATATATATATAAAGCACATACATTGCTTATAAGATTTTTTTTCTTTGTGTCTTAAAAAGCAGTTGAAACCCCGACTAAAGTATATCATCCATAAAAATAATAATAATAATATAATATCTTGGTCATTTCTACGTTTGAATACACCTCCCTGCAGGATCTGAATCAGTCAGATGTTTCTCGTATTCTCGTGCCTTCTGATTGGTTGTCAACGTTTGTTGCTATGGAGGGGGTTAACTCTTCAGTTCAGAGAAGTGTTTGTAGAGTCACTTTAAATCTATCATATGGACAATTTCTGCGTCTGTGGCATCAATTTTTGTTTGTTTATTTATTTTTAATAATGCACTAGTATTAAATGAATTACAATATCCAACACGTTTTACATGTGAAATTTCGAAAAAAGATAATTCAAACCCAATTGATGTTTTATTGGTCCTTACAACATTTCCAACATAAATTTATCCGAGAAAAAGAGTTTAAATATTTCTGGATGTCAGGAGTGTCCATTTAATTCGTTTTCGTAAGACACGAGATTATGAGAAACCCCGAGAATACGAGAATTGACGACATCGATAAATACTAGACATTTTAATTTAACAACCATCATTTATCATAATCATTTTACCACGCAAGTATCGGCGCTATGGTTTAGGTGTCCAGGAGTTAGTTTATTGTCTATTATGACGTCAGCACATGACGTATGTAACATTTATGGATATGACGTCATTTTCAATTGAGAACATCACTTATGCTGTTTCTTGTTTTGTTTTACATGTTGTTGCCCTAGTCTCCAATCCTTCATCCTGTGATGGCAAGTCATGGTTATGGTACATACAGGAAGAAGCCTGAAACCTAGCCAGGTGTCTGCTGTAGCCCGGCCCGTCCGTTAGTAGGCCCTGAACACACATGTGACATGTCAATTAGGGCGATGGTTCACTGGGGATTTTGCCTATTGTAAGTATGTAAACAGGCGGAGCCGAACACCGACAGGCAGAGGCCAGGTAATGTTTTCGAGGCTTGCACATGTTGTTGTTAAAGTAGAACTAAATCTACAACGTTGAAAGAAAAATTGGTGACAAACTAAAAATGACATAATTTGTGCCTCAAAACCCAGTTTTTATTTCTTTGCCAAAAAAGCAATACAAAGTCTGCAAAACAGTGCTTAATATTTGTTTGTTGGTTTGTTTTTTTTAACAATTTCTATTTCTATTTATTACTTCTACGCCATCAATTCTGATGATTATGAGAAGGGGCACTTTTTAGGTGCACCATTGGGACTGTATCCGGCCGGTCACTTTATCCTGACACCGACGAACCAGTCGTAATGCTAACCCGAAATCCTGAGCGACAAGGAGGGAAGCCATTACTACCAATTTTCAAGTCTTTGGTTTGACCCAGCCGGGGATTGTACCCGATACCTCCCGCACTGTAAGCGGACGCTCTACCACTGAGCTATACAGGCTATACAATTGATTTGAATTGAGACATTAATATACCCCACTAATTATTAGGGCCTCTAAGGGGCTATATAGGAAACCATTTTTCTGTTGGTTTGACGGTCCATCCCATCCGTCTGCCTAGTCGTCCAGCCATTAGTCCATTCAAAATTGTACAGAACATCTTTTTTCATATATTCTATAAGTGTTGTTTTGATTGTCTCAAACTATCGAAAACTAACCGGTTTGAGCTTACTGATACTGATAGAGTAAATCATTTGAATGTTATTTTCTTTTCACAATCGATAGTTTCTATAATTTCAAATAAAATTTACAAAATATTATTTCTTTTGCTCTTGTCATAATAAAACTTTAACAAAAGCATTTATGTCTGGCAAGCGTCCATCTAAAAGAATACAACTATTCTAGACGTTTGTTGGGGCATTATATGTTTGGTTATGGTGAATTCAGAGATGTTGATCATTTGTTTGATACTCACTCCAGTCTCGTCTATTATTTGTAAATACTTTATATTAATAGTTGTATGTCAACATTCATGCCGTCCTGTTTTTAAGTCCTTTTAGATTTATTGAATCTTTCAATGTCCATTTTAGAGGGTTGTAACAAGCAATTTAATTTAAAGCTACAACTTGCAATAGATTTGGTACAAGATTCTAAATTAACCAGCAAAGGGTAAACGCTTGGCATAAAAGTGATGGTACTAAAGAAACAAATTGTACTGGTAACCTTATTTAAACCCGTTACATAATCGAATTAATCAATTATCAATCGGTGTAGTGTTTTTGATTATTTATTGTGATTTCCCGTCCAAATCCCAACAAGAGTATTATGCCATGTAGGATAACCAAATCTGGTATGTGGATACTTATTGGGATTACCAGTTTCAGGTCAATTTGACCCTGACATAGATAATTGAAAAGTCTTGTCAACAGCATATT
Organism: Gari tellinella; assembly: GCA_922989275.2. Taxonomy (NCBI): domain Eukaryota; kingdom Metazoa; phylum Mollusca; class Bivalvia; order Cardiida; family Psammobiidae; genus Gari; species Gari tellinella. Next base: position 29,518,046 of record OV277874.1, on the reverse strand, counting down.
TCCTACACCATATCATCTATGATTACCCAACCTTGTGTGTGCATACATCTTGTGTTGGAGGAGCGTCACATGCCACTTTCAACCCCCCTTTTGACCTTGACCTCTGACCTTGATTATTGAAAATCCTTGTCCTAAACCATTACTCTTATACGATGCTATTTACAATTACCAAACATTGGATATGGATACATTTTTGGATACCTGAGTGCCATGTACCACTTTCTGGCAAGTTGACCTTGACCTTTGACCTTGATAAAAAACTTTTCCTGAGTATATCCGTACCATATCATCTAGGATTAAGTACACACGTTGTGTAGATACATGTTGGCATGGCAGAGTGTCACAAACCACTTTTAGGTATATTTGACCTTCAAATCTGACCTTGATAATTGACAAATCTTGCCCTAAGGTCAACTCCTTTACCAACGCATCTACAATGTCCGAACCTTGTGAGTGCAAATAATTGCCAAATATCTTTAGATGGAGGAGTTTTACATACCTTTCAGCTCAATACTGAATGGTTAATTGTAAAAAGTTAAGATCCTGATCAGACAGGCGATATCTGGAGATTTTATTTTTTAAGCATGCAAAGCAGACTAATTTACTACAGTATACCTGTAAACTGAGCGAAACCGTTTGTATTCAAGTTGCTCTTACTTTTTGTTTTTGGTTTGAATGTAGCAAAAATAAATACCGGTATATCACTTTAGCCACGTGGTATACTCTTTTACGGTCGATCCAATCATTCAACTAGCTATATGCAGCAGGTTGATTCCTGATCTTGCTACAATAAAATAGCTACAGACCGAAATAAAGTATGCATATTGTTGGGTTGGAATTTTTAAATCGCCCCGACCCATTTTAAGTGTAGGAGGTGCTTTACGGAGCAATATCTCCAACACAATAAAGGTTAAGATAATGAATGGAGAATGTGTTGATCTGGTTATACACTGTTGCACACATCGTTTTCTCAGAAGGGTGCAAGACAGACTGTTCTTGGTTTCTTGGGTGAGATGTTGTTTCAGCCGAGGCATCAGGGCAAGCTGTCAAGCATCGAACAATGGACAGTATGCTACAGTAGGAGAATTGACAGTCTCTTCTAAACTCAATCCTCATTATCCGTTAAGCATAAGGGACATTAAAATACATACCGAATGTCGTGTCATCAAAATTAATCTCATCTATGTTTTTCAAAGACAGGTCAGGTTGGCCGGTCTCATCGGGTATTCTTTTAAGACGTCGTCAGTCCAATTTGTCCAGTCAATCTTTCACATGAGTATTTATCTGTCCGACTAAATGCCAAATATGTCAAACCACTCACTCGCTTTTAGTTTACTGCCATTCTACTAAAAGCACTTAAGTCCTTAGGGTTATATGAGACGTATTTGCTACAATCATGGTAAACTTAGTTTTTTCTTCTGAAGCACTACAGACTGGCTGGTCGCTGGACTCCGAAAGCATTTAAATCTTATATTCGGTGTGGTGCTTTAAGGGCCATTCCGCGACATGCCTGAGTAAGCTACTCAATTTGTCTAGAAATAGGGTAAATAAGCATGCAGCTTGTCCGATTTGAACATCATTGCTGTATACTCGGGCTTGGTAGGTGCGTTTAATTTGGCTGCGAGCTTTCACTACTGTGTTCTTTTCGCATGGCCAATTGGTTTGGCGGTGGTCTGGGTAACTGCTACAGTTCCCAAGACCAGTTGGCGGATGCGAAAAGATTACAGTAAAAAATAAGAGGTTACAAATAATCATTTTGTACCCTCCTGGACTGGCTCCTGTAGGATCATGTCGCCTCAGAAGTCCAGTCTCAGTCAATTGCTAACATTGTATTGGAACTGTGGTGGTAAATATCAATAATGTTGCCCAATTTGTTAAGGACTTTGATGATTATGACAAGTTGTCTTTTATGGTGACAATTGACATGTTGTGATGCCCACTTTGCTAAGGGCTATGCTGAACAATTGACATTATGTGTTGCCCACTTTGCTAAGGGCTTTGATGAAGCTATTTGTGCTTTTTGGGGTCTGCCATGTACTGTTGCGGCGACCCGGTTTTTGTATACATGTAAATGAAAGCCGCAGCCAAATACTGGCCATACTTATTTAATTAAACATCAAAAATGTTAAAAGAGGTTTTTGTTTGCTTTAAGCATCCTTCGATAATAACGACTACTGAATGCATATGATGTAGGCGAATTTATCGAGGGGCGAATATGATTTGGGGCGAATGTGATCGCGTGTTGTTCTTACAAATTAGGTGTTATCATAAGCCGCTACATTCTGGAAAAGACCATTCATAAATCTCGGTAACAACCCACCCTCCACACCCTTTAAACCCCTTTTACTTTGCGACCTTGTTGTGAATATCAATAATATGTTGCCCATTTTGTTAAGGTTTTGTGATGCCCACGTTGCTAAGGGTAATAATGAACAATTGACTTTATGTGTTGCCCACTTTGCTAAGGGCTTTGATGAAGCTTTTTGTGCTTTTTGGGGTTTGCCATGTACTGTTGAGGCGACCCGCTATTTGTAAACATGTAAATGCAAGAAATTTGTGTTTTTGAATTGTGCGACCTCCATGACTCACTTACTTTGGTTCAGTCAGTACGTTAGGACAAATCTAAACATAAATATGTTATAACCCCTTTTTTGAATGTCTGGTGTATCCCTTATTTGTCTCTGCTTACTCGTGTTATAAGCCTGTCATTTGGTACAGTTGCTGCTGCCTAGTTTGTTTTATTTTACAGACGCTGTGTTCCCCATCTTGGTTACAGTTTCAAGTTGCCTTCAAGACTATCTTCAGACTATCGATCGGCGCGGCTTTCAGTTGGAATCTGCATCATTGGCAGAACGCTATTTTACATTCTGTTGGACTATTCGGTTGTACGATGGACTTGTCAATTTTTTGTCATCAGTTCCATGTTATTGGTTCAGCCAGGTCATGATTTGGTTGGCTTCAGCTAGTGTCGCTTCTGATGCTAATCAGGTCATGCACTGGATGGCGGATGCGAAAAGATTACAGTAAAAAATAAGAGGTTACAAATAATCATTTTGTACCCTCCTGGACTGGCTCCTGTAGGATCATGTCGCCTCAGAAGTCCAGTCTCAGTCAATTGCTAACATTGTATTGGAACTGTGGTGGTAAATATCAATAATGTTGCCCAATTTGTTAAGGACTTTGATGATTATGACAAGTTGTCTTTTATGGTGACAATTGACATGTTGTGATGCCCACTTTGCTAAGGGCTATGCTGAACAATTGACATTATGTGTTGCCCACTTTGCTAAGGGCTTTGATGAAGCTATTTGTGCTTTTTGGGGTCTGCCATGTACTGTTGCGGCGACCCGGTTTTTGTATACATGTAAATGAAAGCCGCAGCCAAATACTGGCCATACTTATTTAATTAAACATCAAAAATGTTAAAAGAGGTTTTTGTTTGCTTTAAGCATCCTTCGATAAAGCATTTTCTATCATTTCAAAGTACATCAAGGGCAGATAACTATTGCCACAAGTATCCCTTTTTGACAATAATTGCACACCTTCAAGAACTTTTACTGATAGACATCATGTGCAAGTATCATTTAAATCCATTCATAATTGTAGTTGCCAGAGAGTAAAAACTGTTAAATATGGCTTTTTTTACTTATCAAGGGCAGATAACTCATGACTAATTTCTCCGTTTTCAACAATAATCAAAATACATTTGAAAACTAATAGCCATACATAATTCAAGAAAGTTTTTTCAAAAATCCATGCATATTTATAGGCTCTAGTATGTAAACAATACCAAAATAAAGCATTTTCTAGCATTTCTAAGTACATCAAGGGCAGATAACTCTTGTCAGAAGTATCCTTTTTTTACAATAATTGCACACCTGCAAGAACTTGTACTGATAGACAATGTGTGCAAGTATAAACAAAATATGTTGAATACTGTAGTTGCTAGAGTGTAAAAACTGTTAAATATGGCATTTTTAACACAAAAAGGGCAGATAACTAATAAATTCCTAAAATTTTCTGAAAAAAATTTAATTTCCCACGGTGCTCCTATGATGACAAATAAGTATACCAAGTTTAATCCAAATCTGTTTATAGGTTTCGGAGATACAGTTGCGGACGGAAAACGTGACGGACGGACGAACGGCATTTTTAACACAAAAAGGGCAGATAACTCATAAATTCCTAAAATTTTCTGAAAAAAATTTGATTTCCCACGGTGCTCCTATGATGCCAAATAAGTATACCAAGTTTAATCCAAATCTGTTCATAGGTTTCGGAGATACAGTTGCGGACGGAAAACGCACGCACGCACGCACAGCCGGACGGACAGACCTAAAACAGTATCCCTCTGCCTTTCGGCAGGGGATAATAATTGTCCGAAAGCTATGATGATTACCTTATATTATGTCCTAGAACCTTTGCAAGATAGGAAGTTCTCTGGTGAGCTGTACAAGGAACAGAATTGCCAAACTAAATAAACTAGAAACACAATGACCTACCTCATCCAGCAAATCCTGTCTACCAATGTGACTTCCAGTTGAAAAGTGCTTACAGTTGATGAACAACGACAACATGCCCTGCATATCTGCATCCTTCGCATACTTGTGCGTTTCACATCCGTGACCAATGAAAATTTTCATTATTTCCCAAGGCTCTGTCTTCCACAAGTTGGGATGTGTGTTTGCTGGATGCAAAATTGGAAATGGAGCATTTTTGTGGAATGATATTATAGTCTTCAACCAAGAGTCGCAGTCTGGGCAAGTCATGTACCATCTATGGTTGCGGAAATCCTTCTTGATATCAGCAGACTTGCAGTTTCCTTTACATGAATGTGTAGCTTTTCCTAAAGACCTTGTTAGCAGCTGTTTATGGAAGAGGACAGATTGGTTGTCAGTGAATTCCTCTAGACCCTCTTTCATGTGTATCAATGACAGTGTGGACAGGAGCCAATTAACATATTCTTCATCATCAAACCTGTTACCACCAGTAGCCATCCTGTAGAATAGAAAGTAATTCACCTTTTACTCTATAGATACGACATTCTATGCATTTAATTATTTCCTCCATTTTAGAAAATTACCCTCATTAGAGAACTTAAAAAAATATATAGTTAAATAAAGAGATTTTTTTTTGTAAATTTCATATATATAGACGGTTCCTCAGCCTGGTATTTTATCCATATTATTATAGTACGAACAAGAACGGTGCCACAGTAAGTGACAAATAGCCACGAGGTGTTTTGTCACTGCAATGTAATCTTCTGTTAAAAAAATCATACAGCAGGTATTGTTCTCCTTCAATTTTGTTTTGTCCAAATGAAAAAGTTTATACTATGTAAAACAAACAGTCCTCTTATTCAGATACATTATCACCATCATCACCATAGCATTGTGCCGTCATATTGATGTAATGATGACGTCATAATGATGTCTTCGTCATAACAACGTTTGTTATATGGAGGTTATATATAAACAAACATAGGATGAGTTATCTCCCTCCCTATTCACTTGAAATAATATATTTCACTCTAAAGATCAAATATTCTATTCTCAACAAAAGTTTCACCATAGAAAAATAAACTATTAATTTTTGAAAACATGAAACTGCAATATAAACAAGAGCACCGCAAGCCGGGCACATTATACGCCCGTCAAATCGATCTTAGAATGTAGTCATACCAAAACCCTATCAAGGTAAAAACAAAAGGGGAAGCACCCTGAAAGTTAGGGGTCATATGCTGACCAAGTTTCAAAAGGATGGGAATAAATTTGTTTGAGAAAGAGAGCTACAAACAAAAAAATTCCCGTTTTTTACGATAAAAGGGGCATACCTCTTGAATGTCAGGGGCAATCTTGCTGGTTATGGAGCTTGACCGAGACATTATAGTCATACACATGCTGACAAAGTTTCAAAAGGATTGGAATAAATTTATTTGAGTTAGAGAGCGGACAAACTAAAAAATGCCCGTTTTTGACAAAATAAGGGGCATCACTCTTGAATGTCTGGGGCAATCCTGCTGGTTATAGAACATAACCGAGACATTATGGTAATACACATGCTGACCAAGTTTCAAAAGGATTGGAATAAATTTGTTTGAGTTAGAGAGCGGACAAACTAAAAAATGCCCGTTTAAGATGAAAAAAGGGGCATAACTCTTGACTGTCTGTGGCAATCTTGCTGGTTATGAAACATAACCGAGACATTATGATCATACACATGCTGACCAAGTTTCAAAAGGCCTGAAATAAATTTGTTTGAGTTAGAGAGCGGACAAACTAAAATATGCCCGTTTTTTACGAAAAAAGAGGCATAACTCTTGAATGCCTGGGGCAATCCTGCTTGTTATCAAACTTGACAGAGACATTATGGTCATACACACGCTGACCAAGTTTCAAAAGGCCTGAAATAAATTTGTTTGAGTTAGAGAGCGGACAAACTAAAATATGCCCGTTTTTTACGAAAAAAGGGGCATAACTCTTGAATGCCTGGTGCAATCCTGCTTGTTATCAAACTTGACAGGGACATTATGGTCATACACATGCTGACCAAGTTTCAAAAGGAATAAAATAAATGTGTTTGAGTTATAGAGCGGACAAACTAAAATATGCCCGTTTTTTACGAAAAAAGGGGCATAACTCTTGAATGTCTGGGGCAATCCTGCTGGTTATCGAACTTGACCGAGATATTATGGTCATACACATGCTGACAAAGTTTCAAAAGGATTAATATAAATTTGTTTGAGTTAGGGAGCGGACCAACTAAAATATGTCCGTTTTTTACGAAAAAAGGGGCATATCTCTTGAATGTCTGGGGCAACCCTGCTGGTTATCGAACTTGACCGAGATATTATGGTCATACACATGCTGACAAGTTTGAAAAGGATTAAAAAACATTTGTTTGAGTTAGAGAGCGGACAAACTAATATGCCCGTTTTTGACAAAAAAGGGGCATAACTCTTGAATGTCTAGGTCAATCTTGCTGGTTATCGAACTTGACCGAGATATTATGGTCATACACATGCTGACCAAGTTTCAAAAGGATTAGACTAAATTTGTTTGAGTTAGAGAGTGGACATGAAAAAGTTAACGGACGGACAGACGGACGGACGGACGTGCCACCGAAATGGGTTAGAGGGCCTTTTCTTTTGTTATTTTCTTTTGTTTGAATAACGGGCCACGGCCCCTTATTCTATTGTTACGGAATGAACCCTATTGTCTTCTTTTGTTATGTTTACCGTTATCTGGCCAGAAAAGGCCCTCTAACCCATTTCGGTTGTGCGGACGGACAGACGGACGGACAGCGTCACGACATAATACGTCCCTTCTGAAGACGGGCGTATAAAAATGTATTGAGGACTTTTTTTAAAACTTCAGAAATGATCACATGATCAAAGAGTTATGTCTAATTAACCGTATATGACCTCTAAATGACCTTGACCTTTGTTTGACATGACCCAAGTTGTACGAAGCTCAAAAGCTTCTTGAGTTGATTGGACATACAAAATATAAAGTATCTATCACATTTAGTTCTAAAGTTATACTATGTAGAGAAATTAGTGACTCAAATTACCCTAGACCGTTTTTTTCTTTTTGGAACTACCTACTGGAAGTCCGTTTATTTACATATAATAACAATCATAAAAACATAACATATACAAAGGAAACATTTACAAAGCATGTATGTTTATAACTACAAAAACAACATGCATATAAGTATATACTGAAATATTTTGATCCGTTTAAATGTTTTAAATCTTATCTCTCACTGATTTGTTGAACTTTTGAATTGTTGGATGTTTCAATTTCTTCTCGGAATAATATTTTTCTAAAGTTAATAAATCGTAGTATAAAATGTTCATCATATTCACTGTATTTGTCCTTCTTTCACTTTTCATGTAACTTTTGTAGATAGCATACATAATGTTCCCTATAATAATATTTATTTCTTGATAGCCTTTGTAATGTATTTTGTATCCGACTATGAGTTCATACATAGTAATCTTTTTATTAATGCCTATTTTAAAAAATAAGTTGTGTATATTGACCCAAAAGGTATCTAAATACGGACAAGATATGAAAAAATGTTCTAATGTTTCAATTGCATTACAATGTTTGCAGAATGGCGTTTGGGTTAGTTCCCACGTGAAAAGGTTTTCATTAGTGGGAACTATTTTATGAATAAGCTTGAATTTAAGTTCTTTTATTCTGTTATCGATATAAACATTATTAATTGTGTGGTAGACTTCATGCCACTGGACTTTTCTATTCAGTTTTTCGTCCCAGAACTTGTGGATATATGGAGGTTCAAATTTGTTTGCAACAAATTTTCTCTTTATGTTTTTGTTATTTAATTTAGTGATCTTACAGTTCTTACCGAAAACTGAGTTTCTGTTAATATTAACTTGCGTTTTGATAGATTCTTCTAATTTCAAAATGGTTTTCCAGGCCTTCGGAATTGCTGCTTTTAATCTGGTAAATTCAGAGATCCAGTTACTTTTATTTGTGAGTCTGTTTATTAAACTTTCATTAATTTCACCATTATTATGTATGACGTCATTTATGAATATAATTTCCGAGTCAATCCATGAGTTGAAGAGTAAGCATTTACCTTTAAATTTTATGAATTGATTTCCCCATAATACCTGGGTTCTAATATTATATAATGATTTTGGCATTGATTTTGGTCCCGAATTATTCAGGTTAATAAAGATGTTAACAATATCTTTATAGAAAACTGGTAAGTTATATCTTACAGATGGGAGTGATTTAATGGCATCAATATTCATTTTCAGTATCAATAGTTTATCTCCGTATTGATTTAAAAAGAATTTTGGAATGACCTTCCAGTTTGCTTCTTCAACTGAACTAAGTGTTTTTAGCCATTTAAGTTTTAATGTTTTTGAGTAAATCTCTATGTCGGGGATCTCAAGTCCGCCGTCATCTTTATTTCCTATTAAGGTGTTTCGTTTGATTTTTTCACTTTTATTACCCCACAAAAAGGTGAAGAACATAGAATTTATTTGTTTTAAAACATTTTTTGGCATTGGTAGAGTTTGTATAAGAAAAGCAAATTTCGGCAGAAGCAAAGAATTTATGATAGTTATCTTTCCATAAAACGTAAGTTTCTTTGATTCCAGCTATTTATTAATTTTTGACATGTCTCAATTTTTTCTCGCCAGTTAATATCGTTACTAGCATCTTTCTCACTTCCAAAGTATACACCAAGCGCCTTTATTATCGGGCTGAATTTAATTCCATTTATAAGCAATTCAGTATTAGTTCTGAGCTTGCCGATTAAAAGACCTTCAGTTTTGTTTCTGTTCAATTTTAACCCTGAATACTTCCCATATTCTTCAATTATTTGTAATGCAGTAGGAATTTCTTCAGAATTATTTAGAAATAGCGTTGTATCATCAGCTAACTGCGTTATTTTCAAGTAGTATGTTTTATCATGGTTTTTAACTTTAATGCCTTTAAGGTCTTCACATGTTTTGATTTTATTTGCCATGATTTCAGCTACAATAATAAAAAGTAAAGCAGACAATGGGTTTCCTTGTCTAATTCCACGCGAAATATTAAAAAAGTTTGATAACCATCCGTTGTTTGTGACTGATGAACAGATGTTTTTGTAAAGAATTTTAGTCCAGTTAATAAAACCATCTTTGAAGCCAAATCTTTTTAATACTCGATACATAAATTCCCATTCAATGGTATCAAACGCTTTTTTAAAATCAAGAAATAGCATTGCACCTTCTATATTTAATGTTTCTGTATAATCAATACTATCTTGTATTTGTCTTATATTATAACCTATATACCTATTTTTTATGTAACCTTGTTGGTCTAAACTTATTATTTTTGGCAATACTTTTTGGATTCTTTCTGCTAGAACTCTAGCTAGAATTTTATAATCAATATTCAAAAGAGATATTGGTCTCCAGTTCTCAATCTTTTCTGGATCGCCCTTTTTATATAAAAGTGAGAGAATAGATTGTTTCTGAGAATGCGATAGTTCTCCTGTTTGATGGCTGTGCAGAAATGAGTTAAAGACCATTGTGGATATATGTGGCCAAAACTTAATGTAAAATTCTACTGTCAGCCCATCTAAACCTGGACTTTTGTTTAGTTTCATTCTGTTTAACGCATCCTCACATTCAGCTAATGTTATTGGACCTTCACAAATATTTGCCTCTTCGTTAGATAAAGTTGTTTCTACTTCCGTCCCGTCAATATATTGTTGAGTGCCATTTTGATTGCCATTTGATGTGTAGAGGTTTTCCTAGAAGTTTGTTTCAGCTTTTAAAATTTCATCAATACTAGTAATATGCTGATCATCTACTAAAAGTGATGTGATTGTTTTTCTGTTTTGTCTAGATCACTCTAGACTTAGAAAATATTTTGTATTTTTTTCACCTTCTTCTAAGAATTTTATACGAGATCTAATTTGTGCTACAGTGGCTCTTTCGTCATATATCTGTTTAATTTTATTTTCTACTTCAGTAACTAGGGCTTCATTTACATTAGTATCATTGAGCAAAGATTTTAACTGTTTTTCTAGATGTTGGAGTCTGTTATGCCTTTGTCTTGATTTTCGTTTTGAGTATGTGCTGGATGCTTCTTTTATTTCATGTTTACAAAATTCCCACTTCAGTGAATCATTTAATTTTAAATCATTACATTCATGTATAATTGCTGTTATTAATTCACAATAATCATTGTTTTCTAAATGTTGATTGTTTAGCTTCCAATAACCTGGTCCACGCTTCCTTGGTTTTTTAATCTTAAGGGAAATTGCAAGATGATCGGTTGAATGAATCACTGCAGGTCTGATGTCAGTCGATAGTATCAGTGGAATAATATTAGAGTCTATCAGCCAACAGTCTATACGACTTTTTTCGCTACCGTTTTTCCGTCGCCAAGTAAATTGGTTTAAATTATTATGTAAATATCTCCAAATATCCGTTAGACCATTTTTATTTTTTAATTTTGTTAAGGATTGGCTTATCTTTTGTTGCTTCTTTGAAGAGGATACTCTGTCTTTTGAACTATTCACGTCATTAAAATTTCCACCTATTATTTTTATACCTAATGAATGCTCTTTGAGAATTGTATAGATATTGTCTAAAAATACATTTCTTAATTTGGTATCATTTGGTGCATATATATTTTAAATTGAAAAAGTGTTATCACCCGTGTCGACATTCATAAAGAGATGCCTTCCGTCATTGTCATGATTTAAATCAGTAACTGTAACGTTTAAGTCTTTTTTTAATAACCAGCGACACTCCTCTGCTATTTGACGACCCAAACGAATGATAAAGATTCCAATCTATAAAATCATTCGCGACATTATCAATTATATCATTTGAAAAGTGAGTTTCTTGCAAAAAGGCGATATCTGTTTTCTGTTGTATTAGCCACTGATTTAGTCTCAATCTTTTACTTTTATCTCTTAACCCTTGGGCAATGAGAGATATAATATGTAAATGTTGTTCAGTCATGATTTATCAAGAACAAAAGCATGAATTCTCGTCTACAGCACGAAACTGCGGACCGAAAAGTGTAAAACAGAACGATGAATTATTCGTACTAATTTCTGTTACTGTCAGTGGAGCTACTTGCAATTGCTTTGTGTAACAGTGGAGCTCCAGATGATAAACCTTTCTCAAGGTCGAATGGTCTGGGTCTACACTGCTGACAACAAAACACTCGTTTACAATAAGCAACACGATGTAAAGTCGTGTAGTACCAATCATATATTTATAAATACTAATTGCTTTGTTTAAAAGTGAAGCTCCAGGTAATACAACCTTTCTCAAGGTCGAATGATCTGGGTCCACACTATTATTAATCAAACACTCGTTTACAATAAGCAATAGAATATAAAGTCTTGTAATACCAATCGTATATTTATAAATACTAATTGCTTTGTTTAACAATGGAGCTCCAGGTAAAACAACCTTTCTCAAGGTCGAATGATCTGGGTCCACACTGTTGACAATCAAACACTCGTTTACAATAAGCAACAGCATATAAAGTCTTGTAATACCAATCGTATATTTATAAATACTAATTGCTTTGTTTAACAGTGAAGCTTCGGGCCCCGGTTTCACAAAAAGTCCTAAGACCAATATCAGGATCAGATCAAATACCTTGATTTTCGTCGCAGCTGATCCTGAGACCAAAATCGGTGTTCACGAAACAAAATTTGAGACGGATCAGTTGAACCTAAAATCGCGATCAAGTTGATCCTGTTTTTCCATGTTTTAAGCGGCCACAACATTAAAACTCTCCAATTGGAGGTTCAAGGTTACTACTTTCCCGTAAACTGTCATCCATCGTTACTGTCTGCTAGACCATGAATCTATATGAAAATGTAATTTGAAGACGACTACACCGTTTGAATTGTGATCGTCGTACAATAGCTGCATCGCAGAGAAATGACATGTGTCAGGACGAAAACCGGCGATCGGTAAGTGATTGTTTTTGATAAAATGGGGCGTGGGTGGGGTGACAAATATCATAAATTAGGTAAAATGTGCGTTTCTTCAGCGATTGCATCGACCTTTTTAATAATTTTACTGAGATAAATGATTTTTAACGAGACTGCTCCACTCAAACTCGGGATGTTTACATATGCAACTTTATCAAATAACTTTACAAACTCCGAGAAGCTTCATGCAGTTGCACAAAGGAATTATATGTTATTTCTCGTTCTCTCAAATACTGAGAAACAGTATGCACTGTGTTACATGGGCTAACTGCCATTGTCTCTGTCAATGCGGTCAATTTTGGGGGAAATAATGAGCTTTGAATTCTAAATTAAAATATTTCCGATTTATTGAGATATGTCACCGTGTGTCTCATAGGCTTATACTTATTCCCTCTACTTATTCCACCAGATCTTAACTTGATGAATGATAACCTCTATTAAGAGAAAGAGAGAGGTGGGGGTCATGCTCTGATTTATGTTAAGGTTGAGGACTCAACTAATGATGGAGAGAAAGGGGGGTGGGGTGGGGGTGGGGGGTGGCATGCTCTGACTTTGCTTAAGGTTGTGGACTCCTAAAGACTATCAAATCAAAATCAAAACTCTGTGTATGGTGATCTGCCATGTTGGTCAGCTGTTAGGCCGACATTTGACAAGAGTCAATCCGTAGAGTACTGATATTGATCCGGTCTTATGAGGGGTCCCCAACCTTAAATAAAATTTTCTGATCACATATTGATATAGGATTTTTCATTCCAACTTATGGCAGCCCTGGCCCCGTGTTCACTAAAAGTCCTAGGACCAAAAATAAAATTTTCTGATCACATATTGATTTGAAATTTATTTAGGAATACTTAGATCTACGTATTTTCTTATAAAGTTAAAACCTTATAATATTTATTTTAGTTGTTTTTGTCTAATGTTTGATTTTATATTTGCAGAGCAATTGCCAAGGAAAAGCCCTGTTTATCAATAAAGACCAGATAGTAACAAGAAAGGGGTCATGCTAAATCAACCATCAGACAGGTAGGTGTTTTCAAGTTCAACTGGTAGAAAGACAATGAATGGTATGCTACACTCTGTCGTCGCAATATGTATTCATACACCCAGATGTGTATATCTATCTGATGTGATACATGAAGAATGCACAGGACAAGCTTTTTCAATGTTTGAAGTTAAAGGGTCAAGGTCAAAGTTAAAAGTTTCCTTAAAACGTATATCTAACATAGGCTTATACTTATTCCATGCAGATCTTACTTTGATAATAATAACTTCCATTAAAGAGAGAAACAGAGAGAGAGAGAGAAGTGGGGGGGGGGGGGGAAAGGCCCCGGATCAAGTTCTGATTTTTGTTAAGGTTGAGGACTCAACTAGTGAAGGAGAGAAAGTGGGGGTGGTGTCATTCTCTGACTTTGCTTAAGGTTGAGGACTCCCTAAAGGCTAACGAAAATCTATACTCTGTGTATGGTGATCTGCCATGTTGGTCAATTGTTGGGCCTGATTCAGTCTTATGAGGGGTTCCCAACCTTAAATCAAATGTTCTAATCACATTTTGATTTGAACTTTATTTAGGGATACTTACATATATCCATATTTATTTTAGTTGTTTTTATCTATTTTTTGATTTTATATTTGCAGAGCAATTGCCAGGAAAATGTCCTGTATATCAATAAAGACCAGATAGTAACAAGAAAGGGGTCATACTAAATCCACAAAGGACACTAGTCACAGGTAGGTGTTCTCAAGTTCATCTGGTAAAAAGACAATGAATGGTATGCTACACTCTGTCATTCCAGGATGTATTTATACACCCAGATGTGTATCTCTAGATAGTGTGTACAGAGCAACAACAACAACTATACCGTCAGCTAACGCCATAGAAAAACGATGGAAAATATCTAAAAAAAAAAAAAAGATTCGGTGACGATACTTGAGACTTTTTTTGGACTGATCATATTTTTTTAATGCCAGAAGCCAAATAATGCCACTCATTTACTTTCATTTGATTATTTTATTTTATTTTGACAAGTACACCATCCGGTTGCGAGTCCCTTTAAAGCAGTCTGAAAATAAAGCAGAGTGCTTCTCAAAGAGGCTCGCAATCAGATTTAGGATTAAAAATAGTAATTTGTAAAAATATGTCAAACGCTTATATAAACGGGTAAGTAAGCGGTGTTTTTAGACTGATCCTATTTTTCTAATGCCAGATAATGCTACACATTTGGTTTTATTTGAGTATTTTATTTTATTTTTCCAAATACACCATCTGGTTGCGAGTCGCTTTAAAGGCACATTCTGGTTCACGTTTAGTCTCATTCTGTCTTCAAAAATTAGAAACATGTTATGGAGTAAAGGGTTAAAGTGTCAGAGGAACATCAAAGGTAATGTTAACAAGAGGGCCTGAAGGCCCTGATATCGCTCACCACTTGTAATGAAGCCTGATAGCTTTACCTTTGAATTTCACCATTTTTATTCTAAATCCATTCAAGTTTGTCGACCTACTCTAGTATAGTAGAGTACATCAAAGGCAGATAACTAGAGCCTAAACAATACTGAAATGAAGCCTTTTTCTAGCATTTCAAAGTATATCAAGGGCAGGTAACTATTGCCACAATGATTAGATTTCAACAATAATTGCATCCCTTCGAGAACGTATAGCTATATACTTTGTGTACAAGTATAATCAAAATCCATTGAAAACTGTAGTTGCAAGAGTGTAAACGCTGTAAAATATGGCATTTTCAGCAATTCAAAGTTAGATAACTCTTGATCTATTTGTCTGATTTCAACCATAATCACCCTTTTTCGAACTCTTATGGTCATATACAATCTGGGCAAGTTTGAGAGAGCTTGGATAAATATTGTTGCCTCTAGAGCTTAAATACTGTTATATCATTTTCAGCAATTCAAAGGTAGATAACTCTCGACCTATTGATCGGATTACAACCATAATTTAACTCATCCGAAGTCTTATGGTAATATACAATCTGAGTAAATTTGAGAAAGATTGGATAAAATTTGTGGCCTCTAGAGTGTAAACACCCTTAAATATGGCATTTTCAGCAATTCAAAGGTAGATAACTCTCCGACTATTAGTCTGATTTCAACCATAATCAAACTTATCTGAACGCTTATAGTACTATACAATCTGAGCAAGTTTGAGATAGGTTAGATAAAAATTGTGAACTCTACAATGTAAACACCCTTAAATATGGCATTTTCAGCAGTTCAAAGGTAGATACATGTAACTCTTGATCTATTTGTCCGATTTCAACCAAAATCGAACTCATTCGAACTAATATGGTCATATACAATCTGGGCAAGTTTAAGATAGATTGGATAAATACTGTGGCCTCTAGAGTGTAAACACTGTTAAATATGGCATTTTCAGCAATTCAAATGTAGATAACTCATGACCTATCGTCCGATTTCAACCATAATCGAACTCATCCGAACTCTTATGGCAATATACCATCTGGGCAAGTTTGAGAAAGATTGGATAAATATTGTGGCCTCTAGAGTGTAAACACTAAAATTGTTGACGGCGGACGATGCACGCCAGACATTCAAGGATTGCAAAAGCTCACCCTGAGCTAGCTCAGGTGAGCTAAAAAGTTAAACTGAAAGGAATACATGAATGAGCAATCAATTCAAGGTTGTTTTCATACATTTTTATCTCAATTTTTTATTGGTAAATCAGTTACAAATTCCCAAATACACATGTAAGACTCTCACTAGTCACTACATATAATTGTCCATATCAATCTCTGTGACACAGCACATTCTTTTTAATCACTTTGGAGAGTTTTTCATTTTTGGCAGCAAACGCCAGCATCTGTTTCTGAAAAACAAAATAAGCAAAACGGTTTCAGTTTGATTCAAGATAAAGTGGATATCAGAAAACACACTCTCTTAATTCATTCAACCTTTCAGCTTTACATTGACAATGTCATTTTCCATTTAAGTCTAGTCCAGTTTCTACTATTAAAGGTTGTTTTGACACTGTATTGCCAAATGACAAACAGTGCAGATCCTGATCAGTGGGTCCTTCTAGAAACCCTCTGTTCTGGGTGTACATTGTTTGCATTGGACAATTGCACTCTTCACATGTACACTGTGTATAAAAGATGAGTATGTTTGTCACCAAAGCTCAATGGTTAATATGTGATATCAAGTTTTGTTGAAATGTATCAAGCAGTATAGGGGGAGATGTCATTTGAACCAATTGTTAACGATGACGCACTACTGATTCAGACTTACTGCCCGCACAGGGTCATCAGAATAGCTCACTTTGAGCCTTTGGCTCAGATGAGCTAACGAGAGCACCACATACGGGTGCCAACGCTCACCTGTTTGTTATCCTAATAGATTTAAAAGGAACAATGACATATTCTTATTGCCTTTGTCTGTCTCGACTATTTGTCCGTCTGTCTACTGTGGTGCTCTAAATGACCTTGACCTTTGACATAACCAAATTTTTACTGAGCTCAAGAGCTACTTGCGTTGAGTACAAACACAAGCTACTTGTGTTGAGTACACATGCAAGATGTAAAGTCTCTATCACATGCAGTACCAAAGTTATTGCCGATGTTAAATTTAATCTATTTGACCTCTAAATGACCTTCACCTTTGTCTGTCATGACCAAAGTTATACTGAGTTCAAGAGCTTGTTGGGTTGAGTAGTCGGGCCAAATTTGAAGTTTGTATCACATGTTGTTTGAGAGTTATGGAAAATGTCAAATTTGACCTGTAAATGACCTTGACCTTTGTCTAACGCTTTTTGAGTTAAGTACACATTCCAAATGTAAAGTTAACATGCAGTTAAAAAGTTATGGCCAATGTTAAATTCAACCAATTTGACCTCTAAATGACCATCACTTCTGTCTGCCATGACCAAAGGTGAGAACACATACCAAGTATAAAGTCTGTATCACATTAAGTTTTAAAAATGTGGCCAATGTTAAGACAACGCGGACAATTACAACACAGACACCGGAGTGGTAACAATCATTCTTAGTTTCTTTGTAACAGACGAGCTAAAACTGTATAAGTAAATTATTTTGCTTTTTAAAAATTGATGAAAACTTTATCAAGTTATATAGCAACTGAATTGATTATATCCTATTCTATTTCAGGTTCAAGTTCAAGATTCAGCCAAAACTCCAGAAAAAATTCACCCATATAACTACAGAAGAAACCATATTTTGAAAGTGATTTTGATGTGAACAATACTACATGTACTTTAATCTTTTGGCGGCTGAGAGATTGCTTAAATCTGATGATGACATTAAAATTTCAATTTACCAAATACCACTGTTATCTTAGAGAAACTTGGACAACTGTTATTTTCAGATGCAAGACCATTCAATTGAAGAACCATCTGCAGTATATAAATAGTAATAACATGTTGTTGCCTAATACAGAATACAAATAATGCACAAGGCTCCTACAGGAGCTTTCTCCATTATTTCTATGCTGCATTAAACAAAATTTACCTTCAGAGAGCTGCATGTCAGTAGGATGACATCCAAGGAGTCGTGTCCTCTGTACATTGCTCTTTTCGTTTTCACAGGTCATGAGGTGGGTTCTTAAAGATCTGTCCTCACCGCCTACGAAATAAAAAATTTCGTCAAAAACAGAATTCATGTGCAATAGATATGGAAATTCTGAAATGTGTAGAATATATATAAAATTATGGCTCAAGATAAAAGGGAGTTGACTCAATATTCACCATGTTTCTGTTTTGAGACTTTTCTAATGAGCATTCATATCATAGACTTACATATAAAGCAATTCAAAGAGGACAGAGTACTTAGTATTACATGTATATTATGTACACTCAAACTGCATGACGGATGGTTATATAATACAAATTTAGATGGAAATTAGAGTCCAACTTCGATATCTCAAACTAGCTTACCTCGAACTAACCGATATTTCGATACACAAACTACATTACAATGTACTTCATGCTCTGTTAAGTCGAGCATACCCGTGTTTCAAAGTTAAAACCTGGATAAGCCATGTTTTAACTTTGAAATACGGGTATGTTTGACATAACCGAGTTCAAGAATCGAGATATTGAAGTTCGACTGTACATGTATTTGAAATCAGCAATTGCACACACAGAACTACTTTCAAAAACTTTTTAAAAATATTGTTCAACTGGTAATTGAATTTACATGTATATACATGAAATATAAAATGTGTATCTTGAAATTTTTATCTTGGTTCTATTATCTGCTGAATTTCCATAGAACTTGCTTAACTCTTTCCTTCCTGATACTTTAAATGGACTTTTCCATCTAAGTCAAGTCCATTTCTGACATTGAGGGTGGTTTTTGCCAATATTTGGCATTATGACAAACAGTGAAGACCCAGATCAGAGGGCTCCTTGGAGACCTCTGATCTGGGTCTTCATTGTTTGCATAGGACAAGTGTACTGTTCACATGTACACTGTAAAGGAAGCCAATATGCGGGACTAGGGTTCAAAGGATTAAACCTTTCATCCGCCTAAGTGCAATAAGAATGCTTTTACCTAATCCTCTTTACAAGCACCAACAATTAGAATTATACATTGGTGGTGTTAAATTCAGTGGTCAATGTCAGCTTGATTCATTATCATTATCCATGTCCCTCTTGTTTAGTTTACCATCAGATTTCAGTTGCTCTGATGGCCTCATTTGAGTCATTTAGCCCTAATCAGAGTTCCAGATAAGTGGAATATTTCAAAAGCTTAAATCTTTATTTCTGCATTTAACTCTATGGTGATATTACTTGTTAGAATCGTCTTTTCAAGACAATTCTAATGAGTACCGGTAGCCACACCATAGGATTTTATGCTGAAATGAGTGAGAAAATGTTCCATTTGTTAAGTTTTACTTCCTCTTTACTTATCTGGAG
The DNA here is from genome assembly GCA_922989275.2 of Gari tellinella. Taxonomy (NCBI): domain Eukaryota; kingdom Metazoa; phylum Mollusca; class Bivalvia; order Cardiida; family Psammobiidae; genus Gari; species Gari tellinella. The sequence continues at coordinate 29,498,650 of OV277874.1, read as the reverse complement.
CAGTAATTCTGCAAAACTGGGATTAGATATTAAATGAGAGATGTCATAATGGTGTTATTAAATTTGTGCTCAATATAGGGCGACAAATACCTTCAAGTTTCAACAAGGCAGTCTGGTGTTTAATCCATGGTGGTCAGGCAACTGCTGTTGATTTGATATCATACATGGTGTATATTCTTAATTGCTAATCCCCTATGGGTAGCCTCAGGAACTGGAACTATATAGTTTTGTCTGCACTTGGAATACTGAAAAATATAAATTATATAAGAACATTTAGTCTAAATAGTGATACACATGACAGTGCTTCATGACACACTTGAAAATAGTTCTGTTATCACTTAACCAGCGTTTTTTTGGGGGACCCGTTCCCAATTGAAAAAAATGACTTTTTTTCCAAAATGCGCATTTCACGACACGATTTTTTCCCACAATGAGCTTTTTACGACTCAATTTTTCCCCCGAAATCAAGTATTTTACGCCGTTTTAGGGCATACTTTTCCCAATTGGAGGGGTACCAACTCATTCCCAAAGTGGTGAAAAAAAACTCTGTTAACTTATACATTTCATACTTTTAGATCATGTAACCCTTCATCCCATGTCTGTTTCTACTTTTTAACGGACAGGCAACCACTTAAAATTAAAGCAGACACACTCTGCTTTACTTTCAACCTGCTTTAAGCTACCATCTGCTAGGATATAGATCAGATTTCAAACTCTACCACTGAGCTATGCAGTCGATGTTGTCTTTCTAATTTCTTTCTTTCTTATTAATTATTCTCTCCATCAAGATTAATGCTTATGAGAAGGGCCACTTATGAGCACGGAGTACTTAGACCTGTCTAAGTACTCCGAGCCGTGTTATGAGGGACACCATGGACTGTGCCCGACCAGTCACTTTATCCTGCCACCGACGAACTAGTCGTAATGCTAACCCAAAATTTTGAGCGCCAAAGAGGGAAGCCATTTCAACCCATTTTTAAGTCTTTGGCTTGACTCAGTCGGGGATTGAACCCGCGACCTCCCACACTGCAAGCCGACGCTCTACCACTGACTGACTGAGCTATCAGGCGGTCGATATGGCTCTACTTTATGCAGAAATGACATTTGATTTTTGTGATAGTATCATACTGTTTGCAGATTCAATAACACATAGAAATAGATTCTAAATGAATATATGCCTTTGAATCTTGTTTGATATAGGTACAGTATGATTTATTAGTAATGGCTAATGACTGACTACAGCCACTGTGTTAAAGTGTGTTTGAAATTTTATTAAGCTTTAACAAAAGAAAAATGCAGGACTTAAGAAAACGAATATGTTTGACATAGGTATGAAGTTCTAAGCGTTTACGTTCATTTCCGTTCATACACTGTCGAGTCAAGTATCAATACATGTACATGATGTACGAAATGATCTTGGGGCGAATCGCTTCCGTGGGGGAAACAAAGAACAGGGCCATCTTGATTGTACAAAACTGAAAGAAAATATTTACAAACCTATATTGAAATGTGGAAGAGTCTTATCACACATGGTCCTTTCATCTTGGAGATCGAAATCTTTGTCCCGCGATGACAACAACATCTTGTCGAATTGTCGTCAAGAATGGGTCTAATGTTTGGATAAGTATAAAACAATGACGTCCCGAAAGTTGCATAGCCGCCGCATTTAGAACTACGAACTCGTAAGTTCACGATTGAGTCTGATATCCAACACTTATAGTTGCTTCTTTTACATTTGAGTCGACGCGTCCTTATCGACCGCCATGACACTTGATCGTTGATCTAATGATTTGATCCTAGTTATTGCCGGGATCAAATATCAACAAGATTAGGATCAACTTGAGACCGAAATTCGGATCGGATCATCTTGATCTGTTTCGTGAACACCGATTTTGATCTCGGGATCAAAGTTGATCCAAAATACTTGATCTGATCCGAATTTTGGTCTTAAGACCTTTTGTGAACACGGGGCCGGGTAATACAACCTTTCTCAAGGTCGAATGATCTGGGTCCACACTGTTGACAATCAAACGATGCAGTTGAATGTATTCTAGTTACCAAAGGGATTGTGTGAGCGTAATAAAGATTAAAAGAAAGGATATAATAAAGTTGCATGTGGATTCTTCTTTTCTTTCTGCTTTTCTGCTTTACTTATGTCCTAAATAAAGCAGTCAATGTCTTAAGCGATCTATTTTAGTGACTGCTTAACGCTTTGCCTGCTGATTGCTACTTACTGTTTTTGCAAAAACAAAACTTGGATCTAGATGGGAGCCGCGTAACACGGCGTATGATCTGGATCAAGACTGTTTGACACTCCTCTTTATGTTTATGTACTTAAAAATGTACCAACCAAAATTTAACAACTTTTGCAGACCACAATTTCGAAGCAAACGATATCACCGCAAGATAAGAGCCAATATGGATTATATTGTAATATAATATTTCTTTAGTTCTAGTACATTACGCAACTGTTGAACAGTTCATTATGTAAGGCGATTTAAAAATGATGTGAAGTTTGCTACTTTTACTTAATATTATTATATTAATGAGCTAAATGAAAATAATGGATGTTCACTTAAGAATAAAATGATCAAGCAAATAGTGTGGTAAATGACAAACTATTTATCTTGATCAAATCCGTTTGTACATTTGCCTTGAGACCAAGCTGTCAGTGTACCGAGCAGTGGTTCTAGCGACCTTGCTGTATGCGATGACGGGAGTAACACCGTGTTATACCGGGAACAGGCCGGCTCAGCACCGTAATTACACCGAGCCAAACTTGGAACTAACCGGGATAGTCCGGGGAGATCCGGTTTCATAGCTGGTGGTCCACCCGGGGAGACACCGGGAATATGAGAACGCAATATAATTGTTCATGATAAACGTCCCAGTTCACACCGGTTCATCATTTTTTTTCCGAGGACCTACACCGTGACAGTGAGAACGGTGCTTAGCTTCTTTTACAAGCCGATTAATGATGAAATGCATATTTAGGTACTGTTATCCACAGTAGATCTACTGCCGTAATGAAAACACAAATCTACTTGCCTTACTTGAACATGAGTTTTTTACTACTGTACCCGCATTATGTTTTTGATACAGATCACAATAATAAATAAATAAATAAGTATTAAAATAAATTAAGTAAAAAATGAAAGCACCTGGTTTGGTTGATGACTTTTGATTAACCCTTTCAACACTGAACACCAGTAATGATGACTATTGCAAACACTTTTCATTCAGATCATGCTGCACAAAAGTAGGATTCATAGCATCTGTCTCTTCGCATAAGGACATAAGGATGCTTCTACACTGTCTTAAGAATTTTGAATGCATGCAAACGATGGTGTGAATCAAAGGTAACTTAATAAAGCAGGGTGGAACTCATGCTAAAAGCTCCTAAAGCAGCAAGATTAAGATTTACTTTCATTATTTTTTGCACTGATGCCTATGGGGAAGAAGGTTTGATATGTAAAGTAGACTGAGACAATAAAGAGAAGGAGAGGAAGAGAGAGTGAGAGAGAGATAGATAGAGAGAGAGACTGATAGAGAGGGAGAGAGCGAGAGATAGAGAAGGAAAGAGGAGACATGTGCAGAGAGAGATTTATGAGATCCTGCAAGATAAAATGGTGGAACTAGAAATCAAATTTATTGACGAAATGTTTGACGATGTTAACGATGGTAACGATCATAACCCAACTTAAAAATTTCTTTTTGCTATTGAATCGATATGAGCATGTACATTAGAGCCCTTTTTGAGAAACTTGGTGATGATCATTTGATGGATTATTGCTGTACACAACGCTCAACTTGATCAAGTAGGATAATATGTATTCATCTTTTGAAAAAAAGAGAAAGCGGAAATGAAGAACAGGGCATGGGAAATGACTCGTCACCTCAGTGCAATACACTCGTAACTCAATAAGAATTTATATTGAGATTGTATGGGGCTGAGGCAACGAGTACTATCCGATAACTGAAATGAGTTTTTCAAGGCAAGGTTGTTTTACACAACTTAGGTTAAAATCACATGGATGCAAATCGTTTGCTAGTATGTAGTATTTTAATCATTTCCAAAACACGCTTTTCAATCTAATGTGTTTCTTGTTTTGCCCGAAAGGGAGGCAATTACCTTACTCACATCAAAACTTTTTAAAAGAAACGATCAACTTGAGTGCTTTTCACTTGGTAATGTTGTAAAATAACATGTAATTGGCATCAAAAGGCCTATGTTAATAAAGGGAAAAATGATATGTTTTGTATTAAAATTGCACTTTGTACCTTAAAGGGGAGATAACTTGACTAAATGATGAGTTATGTCCACTTTTTGCATTTTTACTTTCAGTTGGATAATGTCACATAAATGAATCACATTGTGTTAGATATATAAGTTTATAATTTTTTTTATATAAGTGCAGCAACTACACATGAAATTACGTATTTCTCGATTTAGGCACGGGGAGGTAATCTTCAAAGTCAGATTCCTGACCAAAGCCCCAACGCTCAATGTGCAGAAAATAGGATCTGAACTTACAGACCCTGCACTTTCAGAAAAACATAGTGACCAAAAGTCCCCCTATGGGGGAGGGTTCACATTATTGGCCAGTAGCCTATAGAAAAAGGACCCCATCAACTCGTAGTAGAATGAACCCCCTCAGGCAGAGGAATGCCCCCCACTTTTCTTCTAAATTGTTGCTGTCACAGCTGCTGCTGCTTCTTATACTACTACTGCTGTTACTTCTGTTTGTGCTGTTGCTACTACTACTGATATTGTTGTTACTGCTGCTGCTGAAACTATTACTAATACTGCTGCTGTTATTGTTGTTGTTTTTAATACTTTTACCATTGATTTCTTGATTGTGTTGGGTTTTACCGCACTGCGATACTGAAGGATCAAATAGAGCCGATACGTATATTTCTATATTTAGACTGAAATGGATATTAATATAAGACTGGAAACCCGAATATGTTTGTAGCGCAATTTGTCAAACTGTTTGCGATGCACCTTTGTACATGTCTTTGTTCCAATTCATTCAAGATAATGTTCTCTCTTAAAATAGAGATTAAAAGAATCAAATGATGAATGTAAACTTATGGAACAGGGTTTATATTTTATGTACACTGTTCGTCTTTATAGGTGAATATAGGAGATAAGTGTGAGGTTGGGCGCCCTTAAACCCAGGTTTAACCCCCCAGTGGTTGTTAATAATTAATTAATTTATAATTGATTATTGATTGCTACTGACCGTACCAAGGCGGGCTCCTATGTTCACTTAGCTTTATGTTTGTCTTGCGTGTTGTTTTCTATTTAGTGTGTAGATGAAGGAATGGTATTGCGTGTGTGTGTGTGTGGTTGTGTGTGTGTGTGTGTGTGTGTGTGTGTGTTTGTTATGGTATGGCTGTGTGTGTGTTCTGCTTTAGAGATGGGTGTATTGTTTGTGTTGCGTTTCCTGCTTGAGTCTTCTTTCGTATTTATTATATACAAACATCCTTATGACAAAATGCGTTTCTTTTAATAATAGAGAGGTTTCGATTTCTTACTTGTACTGGTAATTGTGGCTCGCTTTTTGTGCATAATACCATCGTGACGTAATCAAGGTATGCGCACCAACCTTTTGATGTACAAGTTGATAACGTGTGGCATACAGTCTACCCGTTAGGGTAAAACGTGTAACTTTATCATCATTTTATTCCCACTATTTATATAACTCATGTAAATGTTATTTAATAGAATGTTGGTACACACCCCTATAGTCATTTTGCATGTATTTATTTATTTATTTACAAGATTTGAGTTTAAACAGTTAAATATCGAATTATGTGACACGGTTACACGTTATAATCCACAGCCAAAACAAATCGCTTGAAACGACTGACAAAACTTGATATGATCCTTTCAAATGATACATAATGATTCCCTGATTACTAAAACAAAACAAAAATATGTGGAGGTATGTGTGTTCTATGTACGTGCAAGGTACATGTGTCTGCCTTTATCTGCCTTTGTATGTCTGTCTATCTCTCTTTCTCACTCTTTTTCTCACTCTCTTTCTATCGTTCTCTCTGTGTCTCTGTATGTCTGTCTGTCTCCGATTGCGCATGTCTATGGGTCTGCCTATCTGTCCTTTCCGTCATTTCGTCTCTTTCTCCCTCTCTCATTTTTATCTCTCTTTCTTCTCTCTGTCTGATTTCTCGCCCTCTCTCTGTTTTTTCTGATTCTTTGAGTGTTACTCTGTTTCCTTCTCTTTCTCTCTGTCCTGTATGTCTATTACTCACTCTCTCTCTCTCTATTTGATTTACTCCTCTATTTCGCTTCACCTCTATCTCTCATCCACCCCTTTCTGTCTCTCTCTGCATCTCTGTCTCTTGTGTGTGTCTCTCTGTGTCTCATTTTCTCTCTCTGTCTCTTTGGCTGTGTATGTTTGTCTATGTATCTCTGTCACCCTCCCTATTTCTTTCTTTCTGTCTATTTCTGTCTTTCTTCTTTCCCTCTCTCTCTCCAACTCTCCCAATCTGGCTCTTTCTTAATCTCTCTTTCTCTCTCTCTATTTCTCTCTGTCTGTCTTTCTCTCTCTCTATTTTTTTCTCTCTCTATCTCTTTTTCGATCTAAGACATAACATTTGATAATGTTATCTAATTTGGGAATAGATCGTTTTCTATATCGACTCTATATAGATCTACTATGTATATATCGATACCTAATCCAACGCTAGATATATTAAAGCTGACTTATTTTACAGAAAATGGCATCATCCCGTAAAAAAATGGTTCGTTTTAACAAAACGCTTGATGTCAAGCTGTTGAGAGAGGTGTGTTAGCACAAAACTCCTTACAGAACAAAAAAGCTTGGAAAGTATCGCCGACGCAATAAGTGATGCAGACATGTCCATCGATGAAAGACGAACACTAAAATGCAGAAATTACATTTTTTGAAATTTATCTAAAATTAATTTCACCTGAGATACAAAATGTTGAGCGTATTCCGATGCCGGGTACCCGGCGTATGATATGGCGCCAAACTGTTTGTAGGGGAAATTCTAGTCTTAGCGTAAACGCGTTTATTTGGAAAGAATGACGTTTCTCCACTGTAGGCTATTCAAGGATTAACATAACAAAGCAATCTTAAGACCTATCAGGTATGGTTGTACAAGTTGTCCAATTTGGAAACACGATTTAGAAAATACGTGTATATATATACAGTACAGAGGAGAAACGTTATTCTTTCCCGTTTAAACGCACACGAAACGCAAAAGCATTGCATTAAAATGGGTAAAATGACCAATTTTTGACCAATTTTAACAACTCATTTTAGCCTGAGTGGTAAAAAGTTTGGAGCCTGATCAGGCGCCGGGTTACTCGGCGTCTAACCCGGCATCTGATCTGGCTCTAAACTGCTTGCCATGGAAATAATAGTTTTAGCGTTTAAAACGCTTTTATTTGGGAAATAACAACGTTTTCTCCACACGTACATGTTCACGTAAAAGAAATCGAAACCCTCTTTACAAAATGTTTACTCGTGAACGGGAACTTGTGGCCACACGTACCCGTACACGTACAAGTAAGAAATCGAAAGCTCTCTAATATACCGTGATACCGCATATACAGGATAAAGCCTGTGACTCCCATTCTTGTCTTCTTTGAAATACACTCCACAATTATAGTATTCCTTCTCTACATTAACACGTAAGTGGATATAAACATTAGGTGAGTTGTTCGGATGGAGGTTTTAAAGGGAGGAACATTGTTTATATTGGACGCGTAACGCTGCGTCTGATCTGGGTTCAAGCTGTTTATCACTCAACATGCGCGGAAAATTGAGTCGGGCGTCTGAACCACTTGTTCAACGAACCGTTCATCATCCATATATCGACACTATATTTATCCTATTAATTTAATCCATCGATCAAAACAATTAATATTGCGATGATTTATTTTTGAGAACATTTCTATACCGAATCTTTATGCACGACAATGTCACGTAAACATTTGCTTTCATTTGAGTATTTTATTATTTTTTTGAAAATGAACATAATTATGTTTGCCAGTTCCTTTAAATTATTATATATTAGAGCGCTGTTTACAATAAATAGTGAATACAAGCAAATTTCTAACTTAACTTAGACTTCAACAAATTAAAAGAAGGTTACTTTAAACAATTGTCATGCATTAAAAACATTTCCTGACCTACTTTGAGTGCTAATCCATACTCAGGCAGTTCCCTTGGGAAAATGTTGAATTTTTGGGCATACCTGTTTTACTGTGAATCATTCAAGCTTATCATGTGAGACCCGACTGTTATATTTGATAACTTGGTTAGAAATTACAATTTAAAAACCTCCTGAGTACATACCATGTATGGGCCTCACTAGGGAAACGGAGATTGGTATAGCATATGCTGCATGCTTGTAAAATTATTTCTACCCCTGATTCAAACAATAAGGTGTTGGAGTCCATCAAATGACTGAGGAAATGTCTTTAAGTGACATATTGTGCATGTTCAACTGTCTCAAATTGAAAAATACTACTCGGATCCTTTTTTATGATTTCCCTTTTGTTCCCAATATGCGTGAAAGTAATTGTAAAACCATCTGTCTAGAGAGGCCCTGAACTACTCATACTCAACTGTATTCTTGTTTTTATTTCTTCAAACCAAACAACTATTACCAAATATAAGACATGACCCTCACATGAGACGCTTCACTATTTCTATGCATAGACAATGTAACAAGTATAATGTATGAGCACATGTTACATGAGTTTTTGTCTGAGTAGGCGTTATCAGTCTAATCACATACACTAGGTCAAGTAATGTCTTTAACGAAAATCTTAGTATGAATCTGGCTACGATATATACCTTTTATACCTTATGAACATATCATAACCGTTTCGGGTATACACCTAGTCAGGTAGAAAGCATGCATATCCAACTGAATGTCTACGCAAAGAACCTGTGAAACGTTTCATGTAAGGCCCGTCTCTTATATTTGATTTGTTTGAAAATAAACTAAAGTAAGAGCATGGCAACTTGGCAAGGCATCTCTAGACAATATAAGATAGTTAGACCCACGTTCCCAATGCTTGTTCAGTTATTTTCACGCTTAAGTAGCTATTGAGAACAAGGGAGAAAGTACACCAAGTCCGGTTAAGGTTGGCAAAAAGCATGCACAACCTGCTGAAAGTTCAAGTAAATAATTAGTTAAACGTCTCGTGTGAGGCCCTTCTCTTAATTTTATATTTTTGGTTTGAAAAAGGAAAACCTTAAATATGAGTATGTCATGGCCTCTGTAGAAAAACTGAGATGACCACGCCTCAGGTTTCATGGTTTTACAGTTACTTTCACGACTGGTGAGAACAGGGATGGGGGTGTTAGGGTTTCATTGAAAGAACTAGGGTAATGTCTTTAAAGACATTTTTCAGTTCCTTTGTATTGTCCTCTCATTGTTCAGAATAGACATGAAAGTAACTAACTGTAACAGTATTATGAGACAATTTATTGATTATTTGCATAGACATTCAGGTGACTTTGTTTTTTGCCGGACTAGATGTAACTACCCAATAACAGGTCAAGTAATGTCTTTAAGACCAAATTACCTTCCCACTTTACATGACCAGCCAAATCATCTCAACAAGTGCTGACGTGGGAGGTGAGATACCTACGAAAATTACACAAATGAATATAAGGCTCAGAGTCATGAACACCTCAATTTAAACTGTTTTTCGTTTTGAACCGACAAACACACCAAAGAGATCAGTAAAGTGGAGAACAAAATCTGCTTGCTGCTTTCTCCGCTTCTCATTTTCTATTCACTCTATTTAACTTTTTCTACTAATCAAATGCTTCTGTAAGTAGGTGTTGTACTACTAATTAGTAATAGGAGCAGTAGCAGCAGCAGCAGTAGTAGTAGTAGAGGTAGTAGCAGTAGTAATGGTAGAAGTAATGGTAGAAGTATAGCCACGAGCGGAATAGCATCATCATCATCATCAGCAGCAGCAGTAGTAGTAGAGGTAGTAGCAGTAGTAACGGTAGAAGTAATGGTAGAAGTATAGCCACGAGCAGAATAGCATCATATTCATCATCAGCAGCAGTAGTAGTAGTAGTAGTAGAGGTAGTAGCAGTAGTAATGGTAGAAGTATAGCCACGAGCAGAATAGCATCATATTCATCATCATCAGCAGCAGTAGTAGCAGTAGTAGAGGTAGTAGCAGTAGTAATGGTAGAAGTAATGGTAGAAGTAAAACCACGAGCAGAATAGCATCATATTCATCATCAGCAGCAGTAGTAGTAGTAGTAGTAGAGGTAGTAGCAGTAGTAATGGTAGAAGTAATGGTAGAAGTATAACCACGAGCAGAATAGCATCATCATCATCATCAGCAGCAGCAGTAGTAGTAGTAGTAGAGGTAGTAGCAGTAGTAACGGTAGAAGTATAGCCACGAGCAGAATAGCATCATATTCATCATCATCAGCAGTAGTAGTAGTAGTAGAGGTAGTAGCAGTAGTAATGGTAGAAGTAATGGTAGAAGTATAACCACGAGCGGAAAAGCATCATCATCATCATCAGCAGCAGCAGCAGTAGTAGTAGTAGAGGTAGTAGCAGTAGTAACGGTAGAAGTAATGGTAGAAGTATAGCCACGAGCAGAATAGCATCATATTCATCATCATCAGCAGTAGTAGTAGTAGTAGTAGTAGAGGTAGTAGCAGTAGTAATGGTAGAAGTAATGGTAGAAGTATAACCACGAGCAGAATAGCATCATCGTCATCATCAGTAGTAGTAGTAGTAGTAGAGGTAGTAGCAGTACGACTCCGGTTTTGACGTTGACAAAGTGTAGTCATGTGAAATACGCTAAGGAGAATTCGAGGTTTTTTATGGTGATTTAATGTAATATTGAAGTTTTCATATGTGGTTGGACACTTATAAATGAACAGTTAGTCGATTTCGATATCTGAAAAAACAGTATTTTATTGCATAAAGGTGTAATAAGAGGCCAAACTTTTTCATATTGGACAGTGTAATATTGGAGTATTGAATTTTCTTTGTATAAACACGACACGAACTTCACGTGCAAGATATCTGAATACATGTACCTTTAGCCTACACATTTTGTATTCTCGCGATATCGATTTGAACACACGTGAGTGAAATTGCTTTCCGACAAAATGGCCGCTAATAAAGCTGATGTAAATAAAGACTTAGAGAGAGAAAGGGAAAGTGACAGCAGTTTTTCAGAGTCGTCATTGACAGACATTTCCCAATCCCTAATCAGTACATCAACCCCCTCAAGGACGAAACGTAAAGCGTCACCGCTGTATAAAATAGCTGCTAAGAAATCTGCTTCAGCATTAAAATGTAAAGGAAACATGTCGTTCGCAGAGATGCTTAGCTCCACATTCAGAGACCCAGTCTTTTTGGAAAGCGTGGCCCCAATTTTCCATTCCCTCGTAGAGCCTACAGTCGAACGCGCAATTGAAAGGTCAGCTCAAACTGCTGCCGCCAAAGTAAAAACGGATGTTCTTGAAGAAGTAATCAAATCCAACGAAAAACTCCAAAAAACACTTACAAGTCAAATGCAAATAATAAATCTGCAACGTGATGAAATAGACCAACAGGCTCGTACAATAGATGAAAATAGTAGAACAATCTCAAAACTGGAACAGAAAGTTGAGGATCTCACTATTGAAGTTAATTCTATAAAGACGGCCTCAAACGAACTTAAACAGTACGGTCGTCGCAACTCTCTACGATTTTCAAATTTAGATGTTGACGCCAAATTGCCTGAACCCGAAATTACCAAACACGTCGTCGGCTTTATAAATAAACATATGCTAAGGGAGGAGTCTCCACTGACTGTAGCCGATGTCGACCGCTGTCATCCGATAGGCAGACCAAGGCCCAATGGACAATCACAGATCCTCATCAAATTCACTCAATACAAGTTCAAGCACTTGGTGTATTGTTCAAAGGCGAAACTGAAGTCCAATCCATCGAGGGTTTTTGTCTCTGAAGATCTTACCAAAACAAATTATTCGATCATCAAAGAACTGCAACCTCTCAGGAAGTCTGGTAAGATTGTCAGCTTCTGAACCTCAAATGGAAACGTTTCTGGCCAAACAGAGTGAACATAGTCGCCCCGTCAGGATCCACCATGTTGACAGTATCACCACACTGCTTCTGGCAAACAGAAAATAGTCCTTCTTGAGTCTGTTACGTTCCAGTAAACGTATTTGGTAAAACGTTTAAACTTTTCCGCAAGTGCTAACAAATAAAAAAAATCGCCGTGTTTCAGTTATATTCATGAATTAAGACGTTTTCTACATCAATCGCGCATCACAAACTCGTGCGGAATATTTGAGCAATTATATGCAGAATGTCTCCTGATGATCTGGATCCAAATATTCGTGTGTCAAAAAGTGGCTAAGGTTCAGCTGTACGTAATGTTTATATACAATTGAATAGGTATTGTATGTCTGTAAACAAGTGTCAAGCTTTATTGTGGTCGGAAACCCCAAGTTCTATTTATAACTATAATCTGATTTGCCGAAACTTGAACGTGTCTATATATAGCCCTTAGTTACGGGCATGGTGACATCATGCGTTCAATAGTACAGTCGGACCTGTACATGATTGCGTCCCTTACTCGAGGATACTCCCTTATTCATGATCTCAATGCTATAAATATGGTTGCCTGCTGAGTGACAGGAGTCGGGCGAAGGACTCCACTAGGAGATGCCTTCTCTTTGCTCTTGCCCTGCGATAAGCTGTCATGTGACTTTGACCTTTTGATATGTTGTCTCCCTATTAGCGGTCGCAAACCACAGGTGCGGCTGTACGCACTGACTGTAACTCTTCTATATAAGTAGAGGCTGTGCGATAAATGCCAATAGCACTAATCACAGAAAACGTTTATTCTCCTTTTCAGTGTCAGTTATCAGGAAGAGAGTGAATGTCCATTATTTATGTCCTCGATATCATTTCTTACAAATTTTTTACAAACTTATTAGTGCACGGTTGTATCTGTATGCGTCAAAACGTGTGCCGACACCACACCGTGAATTGGGCTTTCTCTTACATTGATTTTGGTTATATGAATCTAGTAGATACTTCTTCTTACGAATAGATGTGTGTATGAATGGCTTTGGATACGTTATGTCGTGTGTGAGTGTGCACGTGCGTGTGTGTATTGGGTTTTGAGATTATGTACATATACATGACATAAGCCATTTAGTGTGTAAGTTTGTAGTGCAAGCGAGCGTGTGTAAGCTCGTGCGTGAGGGTGTGTGCATGTTAGTATATGTATGATTGTATGGCGTGTGGCTGTCTGTGTGTGTAGTTGTTTGGTTTAGCTTTCGTTGCCGGTGTGAATATAAAGAGTTTTTTTTTTGTGTGTTTTTGTTTTTGATAACTTAAACTTGCAAGTGTTTCTTCTGAAGATTAAACATAAATGAGAGACGAAAAGAATTCGAAACTATAAATGAAGGAATTTTTTTTTTTCGTCTCCATAATTTTCTCTATTTACTAGTAAATACAAATCTTGGTTTCTTTGTTTTTGATCAACCATATCGATCTTTTGTAACACCAAAATTCTCGAATTCTCCTTTCCACTGATTTGATTTCAGTATGACTACAACTTTATATTTTCCAACATGTATTATTCTACTTCTACTTCTTTACTTCCTTCTTTCTTCTTCTCTCTTTCAATGTTATGTTTACAATAAGTTTGTAATTTGGTATACAGGTGCCCCAATGACAGACATTGGTCATGAAATGGTCCAGATGGATATCTTTCAATTAATGGTGGCGCTATTACCACATAGGTAACGACTTAAATGCGTGGAGGATATCCATTGGACTGTTTCATGGCAGATGTTCTAGTGTATTTAAACGATTTTGTGTGCATCATGATACTTTTGTTTTCTTTAGATATTGTATATGGCTGTTTGGAAATTTGCGAGTTTTTCTACATAAAGGAATATGTTTTTTAAAAGAATAATTTACAATATCAGTTTCAGTATGGTTGTCCTGCTACTACTTTTTGAAGCAGGAGACGTTGAAAAAAAAACTGGTCCTGTCATATCTGATTTATCTGTTATGCATTGTAATATAAGGAGCATACGAAACAAACTGGACTTTATTAAAGATCATTTTCTCGATTTTAACATACTATGCTTCACAGAAACTCATTTAGATAACTTAATGTCAAATGAATCATTGTTTGTATCCAATTCTTTTGATGAACCATACAGGAAAGACAGAACGAACAATGGAGGTGGAATTCTTGTATACTTGAACAAAGATCTAGTGCACTCAAGGGTTTCTGATCTTGAGATAGTCTGTGCCGAATCAATATGGGTAGAGGTTATTATAAACAAGGGCCACTATGGCCCTAAATCGCTCACCTGGTACACCATGGCAAACTTGACCTATAGTGACCTAGATTATGACTGGACATGACCCCTAATCAAGAGTGTAAACAAGATTTTTCTATGATTTGACCTAGTGACCTAGTTTTTGACCGGACATGACCACATTCGAACTTGACCTAGATATCAATGAGGCAAACATTCTGACCAAGTTTCATTAAGATCCATTGAGATTTGTAGCTTCTAGAGTGTTAACAAGGTTTTTCTATGATTTGACCTAGTGACCTAGTTTTTGACCGGACATGACCCACATTCTAACTTGACCTAGATATCAATGAGGCAAACATTCTGACCAAGTTTCATTAAGAATCCTTTGAGATTTGTAGCTTCTAGAGTGTTAACAATGTTTTTCTATGATTTAACCTAGTGACCTAGTTTTTGACCGGACATAACCCACATTCGAACTTGACCTAGATATTAATTAGGCAAACATTCTGACCAAGTTTCATTAAGATCCATTGAGATTTGTAGCCTCTAGAGTGTTAACGAGGTTTTTCTATGATTCGACCTAGTGACCTAGTTTTTTACTAAACATGACCCACATTCGAACTGGACCTAGATTTTATCAAGACAAACATTGTCATGAAGTTTCATGAAGATCGGATGAAATTTGTAGCCGCTAGAGTGTTAACGAGCAATTGTGAACGGACAGACGGACGGACGACGGACGACAGACATTCAGCGATCCTAAAAGCTCACCTTGGCACTTCGTGCCAGGTGAGCTAAAATGAGTGTTATTTATTTGGTGTCTTTTACAGCCCCAAAACTACTGATAGTATATTTTTTAATAATTTAAATTTAAACCTGGAAGCAGCTTTTGAAAAATCAAAAAATATAATTTTGCTTGGAGATCTAAATGAGGATTTGTTAAATCCATCTTTTCATAATTTAAAAGATGTTATGTTACTTAATTCACTACACAATGTTATTTATATATTAATGTTCCTACCAGATAAAAAGCTATTCTTGATCCTATAATTACACCTACAGACACAGCTTATTCAGATGCAGGAATTATTCAGGTACCAAGTGAAATCAGTGACCACAGTGCTACATACATAATCTTACCATTCTCTTATCATGTTCAACCTTGTTTTGAAAGAACTGTGTGGCTTTATGATAGGGCAAATTTTGAATTATTAAATCAGAAAATACGTGATAATAACTGGGATGTTTTGTTTCATGGATCAATTCATGAGGCTTGTAATGTGTTTACTGAATTATTTATGTCTTTTATTAAACAGTGTATTCCTTCTAAACAAGTGTGTATACGGCCTGACGATCAACCATGGTATGCTGCGGAAATAAGAAAAATGTCTAGAAAGAGAGATCGAATAAAAAGAACAGCAAATTCTTCTAAAAAACAAACAGATTGGATAAAATATAAACAATTAAGAAACAAATTTAATAATTTAAAGAAACACGCAAAGGAGAAATTTTATAATACTTTAGAAACAAATTTGGCAGAATTACAATGCAATGACAAGCGGGGCTTTTGGAAAATAATAAGACATTTCGTAAAAAATAACTCTTCCTCAACTTGCTTCCCCCCTATTTGTGAAACATTACCTAATGGTCAAGAACTTTGGTTTACAACAAATGAAGAAAAGACAGAATGCTTAAATAAGTATTTTACGTCAATCTCAAATGTTGATGATAATAATGTAAATCTTCCCCTTATTTCATGAAAAAACTCTTAATAGACTTTCAGTATTTAACATTAATCAACATGAAATAGAAGACATTATTTTAAACTTAAATGTGAACAAAGCAAGTGGACCTGACAGCATAAGTCATAAAATGTTGAAAAACTGTGCTAAATCTAATTCAATTCCTTTAACTATATTATTTAATAGATCTATACAGGAAGGAATCTTTCCAGATGCTTGGAAAATTGCCCAAGTAACTCCCATTTTTAAAAAAGGAGACAAATCAACACCCTCAAATTATAGACCTGTATCATTATTAAGCTGTTGTGGAAAAATCCTTGAAATAATTGTTTTTAAACATATGTACAATTTTCTCTTAGACAATAATTTGCTTTATAAATACCAGTCAGGGTTTTTACCAAATCACTCTACTACATATCAACTTGTTGATATATATCACCATATCTGTCAAAGCTTTGAGCATAATCAATATTCTTGTATGGTTTTTTGTGATATTTCAAAGGCCTTTGACAGAGTATGGCATAAGGGTTTACTTTTTAAATTAAGTGAAAATGGTATAAATCTTAACTTAATAACATGGATTACAAGTTACTTAAATAATAGACATCAAAAAGTTACAATACAATCTGCTGAATCAAAACTAATGCCAGTTAATGCCGGTGTCCCTCAAGGTTCAGTTTTAGGACCATTACTTTTTCTCATCTATGTAAATGACATAACTGATTCATTACTTAGTTTAACAAGATTATATGCTGATGACAGTTCTCTTTATTACTCTGCAAGTACCTTAGACGATATTGAAGGTATTATTAATCATGACTTAAATAACATCTCAGAATGGGCAAACCAATGGCTAGTTAATTTTAACCCAAATAAAACAGAAGCTTTCTATTTACTCTTAAAAGACAATCTGCTTTACCTAGACTACTCTTTGATAACACTGAAATAAACTTTGTCGACCACCATAAACACTTAGGGATGACACTCAGTAAAAATGGTCAGTGGGCTAACCACATAGATAATATCATAGAGTCAGCTTCTAAAGTGATCAATATAATGCGTAAGGTACAATTTGTTTTATCAAGATCTGCTCTAAATCAAATATACTTGTCATATGTACGACCAATTTTTGAATATTCTTCAATTGTATGGGATGGCTGCCCTGGAATACATACTAACACTTTAGAAAAATTGCAGAATGAAGCTGCACGTATCGTCACAGGGCTGACAAGATCAGTTTCCCTTGAAAATCTCTACGCTGAATGTGGCTGGGAGTCTTTGTTCAAGAGGCGAGAAAACCAAAAACTATTTTTTATGTACAAAGTCTCACATGACACTGTCCCACAGTATATAAGTGTTATAATTCCTCCACTTGTGGGTGAAATGTCAAATTATCCCTTAAGAAACCGTGAACATTATGAAATGTTACCAGTTAGAACTTCCATTTTTCAGAAATCTTGTATTCCTTCTTCCGTAGTGCTCTGGAACTCTCTTGGCTCTGATCTCAGGCAGGTCCCTACATTTTCTTCATTTAAAAGCAATATAGTGTCTAGAACAAAGCCAGGGAGAGTTCCGGGGTACTATCTGGTCGGTAATAGACATTTATCAGTATTGCATGCACGGTTAAGAAACAGGTGTAGTAATTTGAATGATCACCTTTTTCTAAATCACTTAAAACAAGACAGGTTCTGCTCTTGGGAAAATGAAATTGAAAATGTTGACCATTACTTTTTTAAATGCCCCAATTATATCAACGTACGACATACCCTACTCCAGAGCACAAACCCGTTTAATCCGATTAATAGCAATATACTTCTCAATGGAAGTGATAACCTAACTTTTGAGCAAAACTGCTTGATTTTTGGAGCTGTACAAGCGTTTATAAAAGAAACCAAACGTTTTAACACTTGATCAGTTCTTTCCCCTCTATCTTGGTTCGTTTCTGTAACTGAGCTTTGATACATATATAATTAATATGTCCCAGTTTGACTAGTTATATTGTCCAATTCATATATGCAGCGGGGATCCAGATGGGGAGAGTATTTTGAAAAACTACATTTTTATTTCTGCACTAGACGCGATGGTACCACTACTCATTAGAATCGTCTCGAAGAAACGATTCTGGTGGGTGGTGGCAGCATATTAATCCGTGCTGAAATGAGCGAAAACAGAAGGCTAGATTTGTTTAATTTACTCCCTCCTATCTGGAGCACTAATGCAGTGTGAAACCTTATGAAGCGATGCCAATGTCTAAGTGGGGCGTATCTCAAAAGTTGTTATCCCAAAATGTGCAAAGCTGCCCCCTTAGACCTTTTACTAGTTGCTCATCTATATATCTTTAGCTTAAATAAAGTTTAGCCTAAATGCAGAAGCATAGAACCTTACTTATTTGGAAAATGACGTGGGATAGAAGTAATGCATAAAGCCCCTCTAGAAGCTATCTGCATTACTTTTACCCTACATTGATATGATTGTAATCATTAACTAATAGACCATTTCTGGGATTCTTTTGAGAGACAGTTTAATATGCACTGATAGATAATTTAGCTTTGTGTTTTTTATCTATCTAAGTTGATTATTCTTATCAAGATAATGTGGTGACACCTGTAAACAAGCAAACTCTCTCTTTCTCTATCTCTTTCTATCTTTCTCTTTCCCTCTCCTCTCTCCTCTCTCTCTCTCTCCCCCTCTCCAATAGTGATTGTATTATTTGTAAAACTGTAGGGGAAGGGCCGATTCTAAGTTGGTAGAACTTGTGGCCCAACCCCTTTTCCTGTACAACAATTTGGAAATAAAACTAAGTAATGGTAGAAGTATAACCATGAGCGGAATAACATCATCATCATCAGCAGCAGTAGTAGTAGTAGTAGTTGAGGTAGTAGCAGTAGTAATGGTAGAAGTAATGGAAGAAGTATAACCATGAGCAGAATAACATCCTTATCATCAGCAGCAGTAGTAGTAGTAGTAGTAGTAATAGGGGTAGTAGCAGTGGTAATGGTAGAAGTATAACCACGAGCAGAATAGCATCATCATCATCAGCAGCAGTAGTAATGGTAGAAGTAATGGTAGAAGTATAACTATGAGCATAATAGTAGTAGTAGTAGTAGTAGTAGTAGTAGAGGTAGTAGCAGTGGTAATGGTAGAAGTATAACCACGAGCAGAATAGCATCATCATCATCAGCAGCAGCAGCAGTAGTAATGGTAGAAGTAATGGTAGAAGTATAACTATGAGCAGAATAACATCATCATCATCATCAGCAGCAGTAGTAGTAGTAGAGGTAGTATCAGTAATAATGGTAGAAGTAATGGTAGAAGTATAACCACGAGCAGAATAGCAGAATAGCATCATATTCATCATCAGCAGCAGTAGCAGTAGTAGTAGTAGAGGTAGTATCAGTAATAATGGTAGAAGTAATGGTAGAAGTATAACCAAGAGCGGAAGAACATCATCATCATCAGCAGCAGTAGCAGTAGTAGTAGTTGAGGTAGTAGCACTAGTAATGGTAGAAGTAATGGTAGAAGTATAACCATGAGCAGAATAACATCATCATCATCAGCAGCAGCAGTAGTAGAAATGGTATCAGTAGTAATAACAGCAGCAAAAGAAGTAATTTTAACAGAAGTAGTAGTAGTAACAATAGTTGCAGCAGAAGTCGCAGTAACAGCAGCAGTGTAGTAGTTGCAGCAGTAGTAGTAGAAAAGTCATAGATCTATTCCCAAAATGGTGGAAAACAACCCGCATTAGACTTTTCTTACAAGTTTCAACCATTTCTAGTCATCGTAGATTTTTGCTGCTTAATAAATCTGTGAAACCCAACTTGTAGAGTGTATCGATGACCTCTCTAAAAATCTTGAAGATGGAAAACAAACTGATTTATTAATACTTGATTTCTCAAAAGCATTTGATAAAGTTTCCCATACTCTCCTTCTCCACAAGTTAAGCCACTATGGCATTAAAGGCACAACCCTATCATGGATTAAGGCTTTTCTAACAGGTAGGACTCAGGTCGTTGCGGTTGAAGGCGAGGAATCGGACACGGAGTCTGTTGACTCCGGTGTACCACAAGGCTCGGTCCTTGGACCGAGTCTGTTCCTCTTCTACATAAATGACCTGCCGCAAGGCCTCCACTCTACCGTGCGGCTTTTTGCAGACGACACGATATCATATCTAACTGTTAGTTCAAAGAGTGACTGTCATACCTTACAGGAAGACCTGGACAGGTTAGCGGAATGGGAAGACAAGTGGAAAATGGAGTTCCATCCCAATAAATGCTCAGTATTGTCCGTATCAAAGAAGAGAAAGACCATTAGCCATAACTATAAATTGCATGGAATCTCGCTTTCTCGAGAAAAGGCCACAAAATACCTTGGTTGCACTATCACAGACGACTTGGACTGGGGGGAACATATCAACAACATCGCAAATAAAGCGAATAGGACACTTGGCTTTCTACATAGAAATTTACACATCTCCTCTCAAAATATTAAAGAAAAAGCATATCTTACTTTAGTGCGACCCCAATTAGAATACGCGAGCACTGTTTGGGACCCTTATAAGAAAAAACATATAGATAAATTAGATAAGATACAAAGACGCGGTGCAAGATATGTCATGGGAAAACATAGAAATAGATCTAGTGTGGGGGAGATGCTAAACAAACTTCAGTGGAAAGACTTAAAAATTAGGCGAAAAGAAGCCAGATTGTCCTTGTATTATAAAATTGTGAATAACCTCGTAGAAATAAACCCAGCAAAATATTTAGATAAACCTACAAGAAACACTAGATATGCACAACCTCACAGCTATGCAGTGCACATAGCCAGAACAGATTCCAGGAAATGGTCATTCTTTAACCAGACAACTAAAGAATGGAACAAACTTCCACCTATTATCGCAGAAGCCCAGTCCCTTGAGATATTCAAATCTCAGGTGACCAAGCAAATCTGACACAAACCCTTCAAAAATTTCAATGGGAAGGGGGGTTATCATGCGTACAAAACTGGCAGAGTATTCGGCAAGTCGAAGGCGGCCAGTATATGGAAGAAGAAGAGAAGAAGAGGTTCGTGCGACCAAAAGCGTTCAAATTTTTTTCGAGAAAGTGGCTGTTTTTCTAATCAAGAGGAGATTACAAGAGCCAATTGTCTTGCGACCCCTATTACTGAATAAAGTGACAGTACAGCAGAAATATTCATTTGGGAGACTTTGAAACGACGTTTGAACAGCCTCGGTTTCAAATATTTACTTAAGTAGGCCTATGCCTAAACACTGAATAACCTACAGTGTGGATGGAATGGTTAAACCTGGCTTGATCAAGGCTGGGCGTTGGTGTAATTACGTTTTCTGTTTCGCATGAATGGCCAGCAAATAAAATCAAGACCTTGATTTAATCTAGATCTAGAGCTAGATCTATCTAAAATATAAATCTTACCTGCTCAGAATAGAATCTAGATCTAGATCTGTATCGATTTGTTTCGACTCTTTGATATAGAGACATCTAACGATTAAACTGCGTGTAGATCTAGATCAATGTGATATCCAGCGAGCTCTGAGATGTACCTATATCCATCAAACTTTTAAGAATAAGCAGTCATTGCAGAGTGAAAATCATGTAAGACATCTAAGGTAGTGGGAACGCTATGACGCAATGTATTGTAAACATGACGTCATTAAATATTTAAACAACCTATAGCTTGTCCGTCTTCCGGATATAGCCGAACAATATTCGGATAGAAATTAACTTCATGTATATATGTCATTAGTTTAGTAGTTTTGATTAAGCACCATGAGTTCATGATACTGAACGTTCTAAGTACTTCTAGCTATTTCTATTTTATGCCCCTGAAAGGCGGGCATTTGATAATCGCATTTTCCTTCTCTCTGTAGACACCTATCTGTCTGTCCGTCCGTCCGTCTTTCCTTCTGTCCGTCCCGAATTTCGTGTCCGGTATGTTACTTTTTTAATCTGTGAATGAATTTCAGAATCAATAGAAACAACTGCTCTAAATCACCCGCGGGCGTGTGAAGCAGAATATCTAGATAGAAATGTTTACCAAATAAAGACGGTGAGTCGCGTTCAACTCTTGTGTCCATGGGTCAATGTAACAGGGTCAAGGACATTAATCTTCTGTACACCTCTATAAAATCTTTACCGTCATTACATCGCCTGCTAAGAATATTGCAGGTCGTAGTGCTTGTTAACGTCTGTTTCCGCCATTGATATGCTAAGTTGCCGCCCCAGAGATAAGAGGGAAGTGATCAATACATGTACTGAAAACCTGGGCGAGATGTACTACTCTTATCGACAGAGTTATCTGGTTTATTCGGATGTCCAGTGTACATAAAGCACTGATACACCAGACCTCAGTTTATAACGTCTCATCTGAAGGACTTGGTCCGGCGGGGGAACGATCTCACTACCCATGGTATCGTAGAGGAACTCGTTTCCACGCGACAATATGCACCGGTAAACAAACAATACCTTGCATCATTACAAAGTATTATTTACCACAGTTTCATCGAAGAAAAAAGACGATACAGATCAGACAAGCGTTATGCGGCGTCTAATTTGGATTCAAATTATTTGCATAGTCGACTTTGGATGCAATGAAAGAGTAAACGATGGAACAGTCCATTTCACTAATAGAATTTTTAAATAGTTCAAGTTGAAACAATTGTGCAATCTCATATATATGAGCTTCGAATAAAACAAAATCGCCAATGTCCTATATTTTATTTGTTACAGGTTAAAAGTAAATCAAGCTCCAGATCTAAAAATATCTAGATCAATGTGGGAAGAGTGAGGAATTAGCCCTTCCATTTAATAAACATAGCGATAAAAGAAAATAAATTGTAAATTCACATTTATCAGGACTCTAACCCAGGGTCTCCACCCTTCCGTGACAGTAGGGATGTTAGTTAGAACCACACAATATGCATGACTTGTTGGTTTTCAAACAAGAAGGTACCCAAACACGACCATTCTAAATTTTATACCCTACTACATCGATTCACTCTTTCTTTAACTGTCACCCGATTTATTCCTCGTGTGATCTGGATCCAAACTGTTTGCAAATTTTACTTATTAGTCTTGTATGATATATCGTCTACTTGACATTGTCCACTGCTCATGTTTCTCTTACCGGTGTT
This sequence comes from Gari tellinella, assembly GCA_922989275.2. Taxonomy (NCBI): domain Eukaryota; kingdom Metazoa; phylum Mollusca; class Bivalvia; order Cardiida; family Psammobiidae; genus Gari; species Gari tellinella. The sequence continues at coordinate 29,475,417 of OV277874.1, read as the reverse complement.
TAGATCGATCGTGATGGAAACCATGCGGAAGAAGCAAAACAAGCTATGCACTAAAATTGTGCCCATACTTTTTTTAGAATTACATTTACTTTTCAGTAAAAAAAAGTTGAGATTATGACGCAGCGTCCGATCTGAATCCCTTGAACCCATGTGACATCCATAACAGTAGTTTTGAATGCATCATGCCTGAACACCTAGTAATTGAACAAATGAACACATTTTTCACCAAATGAAGCAATGTGCCTGTAAAGAGAGAACATGTTTGTTCACTATAGGAATACCAGGCTCCAAGGTTATAAAGCGTTTGAGCTGAGTCTGAGTGTGCTCCCAAGCATTTGATTGGTCAGATTTTAGCCTAGGCTCAAATCTGACCAATCAAATGCTTGGGAACGAGTTTAGACTCAAGTCAAAAGCTTTATAACCTCGGGACCGGTACTCTGAGCAGGATCTGCACTTTTTGTCGTTGTTGGCATACATGGTACATAGAAAGAACAAGCGTAAATACGTTCAAAACCTGAATTTGAAATGTTAGGGTAATCTTAAACGGAATTGCTCGTTTGGCCTTTGAGGGGGGAATGAACTAAGACGCATAGAGCGAGACATTGGATCAGGTAAATGATGCATGCAAAGCAATAATAGCAAAACAAAGAAAGGTTCTATTTGCATTATTGTTGTCTTTAATCTGACAGCTACCTTCCTTAAACGAGTGCCAATAATGACTTCAATCTACGTTTGCTTTCTCCTTTTCATTATATTAGTATATATATCTCTCTCTCTCTCTCTCTCTCTCTGCCTATTTCACTCTCTCTCTCTCTCTCTTAGTCTCTCTTTCCCTCCCTCTATTTCTCTTTCTCTATCTGTCCTCTCTCTCTGATAATCTTTCTGTCTCCCTTTGCCTGTCATTTTCTGTCTCTATATCTCGCAACCTGATTGTCAGCCTACCTGTCTCAATCTGTTTCTATCGACCTTACTGTAGGTCGTTCTCTCTGTCTTTCTCTCTCTCACTCGCTCTCTCTTATCTTTCTCTCTTCTTTCTCCCTCTCTTTAACTTATTTCTCTCCCTGTCTCCCTGTCTCCTTTCCGTCTCATCCTCTCTCTTTATTGTCTCTCATTATGGCTCGAATTGTTTACATTTAAAATGTCCTTCAGAATGTTTTGCTTAGGACATTTGCGTTGTCACGGATACGGAAAAATGCGGTCATTATTAAACAATATATATGCATTAACTCCAAAGTATTTAGAATGGTCACACGTGTTCTGTCTACAGAGCTGATAAGAGGAATTATTTAGGAGCTCTGTGATATGGGACTACAACCTTTGCAAAGGACTAAATGTTCTCTTCACAGGCACACTATGCTTTAAGCCAGACCTCTAAAAAGGGCAGAGATTAGAGGCAAACGCATATTCTAACAGATATATAAATATTTATACACAGTATCTTAATAGATCTATACATATTTATGAGAAGTCCATTTTTACACAGTCATATCGTACTTATTTACAGAATGATAATATCAATACTAACCCAAAGTCTAAATCATTTCACGGACCTTTGGTTTTAACGTTATTCCGATTTAGAAAGTTCCAAAAACGGTCAATGTCCGACAATATATTCTGTAATATCAAAGTTGCTACCAAAAATGCGCCGCGAAAGCAATTTCTTGTAAAACGTCAACTAAGTGCCGTAAAGAAAATAAAACCAACAATGTAGCGGATTCCACTTATTATCACGACAGAACATAATATTAACGCCCGGCTTGAGATTAAAGTAAAAACTTTTAATCAGTGTTAAGGAATGATGATCATTTTCGAAACTTTTAAACTTCACACACAAATTAAATGTAAAGCTTTGCTTTGGGAGCTAACGCCTGTGTACTTTAGGCTTTATCAACAAACTGATGTTTCACTGGGACTTAGCTTTCAATTTACTTTGTGTGTGAAAATCAAAAGTTTTGAAATGTATCCTAATGAACAAAACCACATAGAAAAGTTTCACAAGAGTGCTAAGGAAGGTTTCTTCAATCTGACATATATCTTAGTCTGACAATTGACAGCAGACAACTTTCATGCAGACAATGTCCTGGCAGAGAAGTATTTAGAAATAAAGTTTAAGTTGGAATTTGTAAAATCAACGTATACATGTATATAGAAATATATGTCTCGATAAATCAAACTACTATTGGGGGTTTTGGTGTTTAATTCCGGACCTGACTTCAAGCAAAATGGACGCAGAGTGGAAAGCTCCTTCAAGCTTTTTGCCTCCCTGTCATCCAGATTTAAATCTGGTTGTATAATCACCATCAAGTTAGCTAGTACGGTTTATGGCAAAGCGTTTTACTGTGAATATAACACCAACAATTGATGTCAATAAAACAGTTGACAATTCAAAACAAAACGAAAGTAAAGCCAAAATATCCCCAAAAGACTTATGGTTTTATTCCCATGTTGCTTTCAGCAGCAAATTAGTTTAGTAAAAAACAAACTATTGTCATTAAGTGGTCGTCATTTAGGCTGATTTTATTGCAAATATTAAACCACAAACGCCTTATAATATCTTGCAGTTTTATCCCCGAGTGCCTGGCCTATCGTGCAATGATATATACAAAAAATTGGAATACTGACTATCTCATCGTCTGACCAGGATCCAAACTGATTGGCACTATAATCGATGTTTCTGGAGTAAAAATGTCTGAAATCTAGAGTTGAGAAACAAAAGCAGATGACATTTGTTCAAAAACAGATTGACGTAACGACAAAGAAAGAAATTTATCTCGTTGGAAAATTAAAATAGACTTACGTCAGTATTTATCGATTGGACTCTCTTCTCACCAAATTCTGTTTGACTTTCAAGCAATGATTCCACTACAAGAATATCCCTTAGCAAAGTTTATACTGTTTTTAGCTTGATAATCTCAATTTTAGAAATAGGCTTGCTAGTTATACGTTTGAACACGACTGCCACTTGATTAAACTGAAGACAGGGGTAAACACTAGCATAGCAACGGCGACGCACCTATTGAGCATGCGCATTGCGTATAGCAGGCGAACAAAACTAGTTTTAAACGGTTATGAACAAAATGACAGTTAAACTCCAACTAACAAAAGTCTGAAACCATCAAATATTGAATTTATTGAGTTGTCCCCAAACAGATGTTTGAACACCTCGTCCGTTTCCTAATTACCGGCTAACAGACACGCTGAACATGTAGACCAAGATCAGAGGCATCCAAGTGGAATCATCTGATCAGGGTGTACTGTTGTAATAAAATCCCTAAAAAGCGCCAAACAAGGATTATACTTAATCAATAAGTTTCAGGGGTGAATCATCTAGCGAAAACCTTTCTCAACTTAACATTTTGATCACTCCAGAATATACATGTGTTGGTTTACATGAGTGGAACCGTTATTTACGTCCCTTAAATTGAAGTGATAAAGAATACATCATCATACACCTCTTTCCGTCTTATACAGATCATTTTCACAAGGCAATATTTAATATAAACCATTTGTTTATACATTTACCCAAAACTTGACAATGAGCAGCTCCAAAAATACAATCGGTACAACTCATTTATACGTCAAGGTATTCTGAACAAACATACCACACTATTTGAGAACAATCAATCTGGGACAAGGTTTGTATTTTGTTATTCATGAATCTTTGAGCCGCCGTGCGTATCTCTTTGTCGTCAGGTAAATAAAGAGATATTGGGTTTCATTCAAAGCTGAACTTCTCTAAAACTTAAACAGGTCTATAGTTTCGGTACTGTAAACACATGTCAAACTATTCTACTACACCAGTATACCGCAATCGTTCTCCATTAACCCTTAGCCCGCCAAATAAATTGTCGTCTGCTATATTTCTCGTCTGCTTTAAGTTTCAAAGTGCTTCAAAGTTGCTCAAAATTGCTGAAAATGTTGTCCGAGTGTCAAACAGCTTGGATCCGGATGAGACGCCGAGTTACTCGGCGTCTCATCCGGATCCAAGCTGTTTGCATATGGAGCTATAGTCGTGAGTGGCAGGCTAAGGGTTAACCATTTCACTATCAATGAAACTTAATGGCGCGTTTGCAAACAGTTTGGATCCTGATCAGACATCGCGTTACGTGGCGTCTGATCAGTACCGAAACTGTTTGACACTCGAAATCAAATTTCTTTAGTCATGCTGTCGTATTTTTCAACTTTGAAACGACATGGCAAACAACAAAATTGAAGCAGACGACAATGAAACGGTGAAGAGGTAAACATCTCACGAAAGATTTGGCAGTAAAAGGGTTAAGCGTCCTTTCTGTATTCCTCCTACCTGTTCTTAACTCTTTCATCGCCAAGTTTATCCTTTGGTTTCTACCCTTACATCGTCATATTGTCGCCTGCTTCAAAATTGGCGTTTGCACTACCCTTTCATGGTTAGATTTAAGATAGTTTTTTACTACGAGTGTTATTAGGCGTCTGATCAGGGTCCAACTGATAGTAAACTGTTGGCAAGACGCCTTTTGGCGTTATTGACAATGAAAGAGGCAAATGGTTCTATTCTTCCTTTAGAAGTTGCCAGTTTAAACATGTGTTTACTGTATAGATACGGGTTAACATGTATTACTATATCATATTGCGAAGACTAATGATCAATTTGACAAAGCGAGCTGTACAGTTGAAGTGTTTAAACAGTTCTATTCTTCCTTTACAAGTTGCCAGTTTAAACATGTGTTTGCTGTAGATACGGGTTAACAAGTATTACTATATCATATTGTGAAGACTAATAATACTTTTGGCATAGCGAGCTGTACAGTTGAAGTGTTTAAACAGTTCTATTCTTCCTTTACAAGTTGCCAGTTTAAACATGTGTTTACTGTATAGATACGGGTTAACATGCATTACTATATCATATTGTGAAGACTAATAATACTTTTGGCATAGCGTCTTGTGCGATTGAAGTATTTTAAATAAAGAACGTTAAGAGGACAACATAGTTAATGACTTATGTACAATCAGACTTTGATTTTGAAATGCAAGTCGCTTTCAAAACCGACAAGACCTTCCCGTAAACAATTTAAACATTAATTCTAAAACATACGTTATTGTGACGACTTAAAGAAGAACGCAAATATTTGAAAAAAGTAAAAATAGATATAAAGAAAACGGTAAATTTCCGGAGGCGACATTTAATACGGAAAAAGGGCTTGCCTTTTTTCAGTTCTTAAGTAATGCATGATAAAATCAAATGTATTCCAATTTTATTCAATCACTGACAGACTTTGAAAAGTGTTTGATTTGCGCGTGAATAATTTCCTCAAAACTAGGCAACTACAAAACATGGAAGCTGACATCTTGGATGATGACGTCACGGCTTTTACGAAGAGTTGTGCGTGACGTTTCGGAATGCCCGATTTCGGTGCTATTTTTAAACCATTTTAAGCATGAATAACCCCCAACACTCACTTAAAATGATTTTCTCCAAAGGACAAAGCTTCAAACAGTTCAATTCATACCCTTAAACACTTAAATGAACGTTATTTACAAAAATCTATTTCTCAATCGAATCGATAAAAATAACGGATTACCAATACGCCATCAATATAAATAATGACGTCATTATTGGTGGTCATATGACTTCCAAAAATAGTTTCAGATTGCATTATATATAGGTGTACGGAGGAGTTTTAACTTTTAACATTGTATACACGGGCTCTTATAGATCTATTTGATTATTTGGTTTAACAACATATAGGTCCCAAACAATTTATAAAAAGAAAGTTCAAGTCGGTTGTGTAATCCAGATCTCAGTCACGAGAGGCGTAGCCTCGAGTGTGATCTGGAATACACAACGAACTGATACACACTGGTGATAGATCTATTCCGTTTTCATTAGTATAATTTTGCTTTTTTCCGTCCATAGGCAAAGCCTAAAAACATATTATTCTCCTGCTGAATATCTATTTAATATGAAATAGGCAAAGCCTACAAGCGAGCACAGCAGTAAAAATTGAAATTAAATTTTGCTAAGGTAAATTTTGTAAATCTCAGAGTAAAACACATGTCGTTTTCCTCCGAGTTGGAAACTGACTTGTTCTGTAATAAATACGAAAGACTCAAGCAGGAAACGTAACACAAACAATACACCCACCTCTCAAGCAGAACACACACACACGGTCATACCACAACAAACACACACACGCAATACCATTCCTTCATCTACACACTAAATAGAACACAACACGCAAGACAAACATAAAGCAAAGTGAACATAGGAGCCCGCCTTGGTACGGTCAGTGGCAATCAATAACTAACTATAAATTAATGAACCATTAACAACCACTGGGGGGTTAAACCTGGGTTTAGGGGCGCCCAGCCTCACACTTATCTCCTATATTCACCTATAAAGACGAACAGTGTACATAAAATATAAACCCTGTTCCACAACCTCACAATTAAAAAGACCGCCAGCACAGTAAGTAAATACATGTAAAACATTTAGCAAAAATTCTATGATAAGATCATTAGTAACATGGGAAAGAATTAAACATTCAAGCCCGTGTTAAAAATAACCCACTATGGCAACGGTCAAATTGTACTCAAGCGACTAGTCTGTAGTTACGAGTAACTGTAAGTCATGGAAGGGTCCAGGGTACGACAGAGAGGGAGAGAAAAAACAAAGCACGAAAATCCGACATAACTCTCCCGGTTAAGGACGGCTTTAAAGATACATCATCATGTAGTGCTAAGCCCTGTCTGTCGTCGCACAACCAAAGAGGAAAGCATAGTTATCAATTGTAGATTGATCGATAACCAAACGTGAAGTGCGCAGCAATATCGTTGGATCATAATCTTTTTTGAGGAAAAATCTAATACGTTTCACAAATAGGTTTTGAAAATGTGTATGTCCAAGAATCTTACGAAGTCTGTAAATCACATCACCATAAAACTCCGGATGTGAAATACCTTGCCGCAGAAAAGACTTTAAGTTACATTTATACTTGTTAATGAGAGGAAGATTTCTATAAAAGAATTTAGAAAATGTTTTACGAAGTTTATGAAATCTGTACCCCTGTTTAAGAAGCTTTTCAGTAATAGTTTTATTACGAATGTTGAAGTCCTCAACAGAGGTACAGACCCTAGCAAAGCGAATAAGTTGTGAAATATAAACCCCGTAAGATGTGGAAAGGGGAACATCGCCATCTAGATGAGGATAATTTACAATACTAAAATCAAAATCATCTCGTTTATCGTAAATCTTAGAAGAAACAATTCCGTTATTTATAAAAAGATCCAAATCTAAAAATGGTGTCGACAAATTTGACTCGTTTGTTTTAGTTAGCTTTTGGGTAAATAAAAGGAAACAACGTATAAAAAAATGGGTTGTCTATATTAAAAATATCATCTAGATAGCGCGATGTATTGTTAAAGGCTTCGATCATATCTGCCTGTGTATCAGGTTTTAGACTAAGCATAAAGTCCCTCTCATAACTGTACAAAAATAGGTCTGCGACAAGGGGCGCACAGTTTGTACCTATAGGAATACCAATCACTTGGCGGTATATGGTACTCCCAAAACGTACATAAATATTATCCAGAAGAAATGTTAGTGATTCACAGACATCGGTGCAAGTCCACATAGTGTAATGCTTAACCGTGTCATTTGTAAAAAATGCACGATCAGTATTACACGCCAGAAATAGCTCCCTTTCTCTGGCAAAAGTCTTTTCAATAAGTTGTATAAGTTTAGCTTTTATTAGATTATGAGGTAAGGTAGTATATAGTGTTGAAAAGTCATACGTACTTATATTGCAAGCTTGGTATTTTCTATATTCAAGCTTCGCCAAAATTTCATTAGAGTTTTTGATAGACCAAAACAGATTAAGTCCAGAATTTTCGTAAGTCTTATCACAATACCTTTGAAATGTTCTTTGATTTTAATTAAAGACGATGTTAAACGTTTGGAAAGCTTAGTAGTAGTACATGCACTTGAATTAACAATAAAACGAGACTTATAAGGTGTTTTGTGGAGTTTTGGTATCCAGTACATTGTAGGAAGTTTGTGACATGTAATGTTGACATCAGCTTTTAATTGTTTACATGTATCAAGATGATCAGATACTACATTACGCTCCGTTAAATTGGTAGATATATAGGAATTGGTATTCACAAGTTCCTGGTTTAAAGCATCAACATAATGTAATCGTCATACAATTATCACATTATTGGATGCTTTGTCGGCAGGAACGAGTACATACTTGGAATGAAAGTCTTGTATGCCCTTCTTTAAGTGACGAATGTTAAATTTAGGTTTAGGTGGTAAAAGATGGTTATTGGATAAATAGAACGAAATCCGGATATCGATAATATCAAAAATTAATTCTTTCCATTTGGTACTATAATTATTCAAAGCTTCCGAAATATGATTACGGCAAGTATCGAAATCAATTAAGGCAGGTAATCTAAATTTAGGTCCCTTACTCAAAAGCGCTCAGATGCGTTTATCTTTAATGATATAAAAATTGCCTGTTATTATATGACCCACTGGGGCGTTACAGAATTTAGAAGAGGTACAGTCTCATGTAGCTGGTGTATTTTCGAAAATTTTAAGATCAGAAATAATTTTATTGTAGTTAAAAATTAACCCTCTTACAGATTTATTATACTTATAGCAAATAATAGGTGGTTCAAGATTTTTGAAATAATTTGGAACAGCATTCATCACATTTTTGTTTCGGAGAATACTTTGTAAATCTATAAAATCAATACCTTTATTTATAAAATGGACCTTAATAAAAAATCTTTTGTGATCGTTTAAAGAATCAATATGCGGTCTGAGAACATGCTGAGTATAACTTTGTATTAAGTATGAATAAGGGAAGATCCTTTGAAATCATAGAAATCAAAGCAAATACTGAAAATTGCAGACTCGGTTAAATTGAGTCTGTTCATGAGCAATACTGAAATATGCAACAGTGCTCACGCCCCTAGCACCGGCTTAAGCGGAATTCAACTTTCAACTGTTAATGCGCTGAAATCTATGATTCCAAAGGACCAGAAAGTATAACAACACTGAGAATGAAGTACGGGGCGACTTTTTACAGCCGCCACACAAGCACTTAACATCTGCTGTTGTGAATTATATAAGTATGAATAAGGGAAGATCCTTTGAAATCAGAGAAATCAAAGCAAATACTGAAAATTCCAGACTCGGTTAAATTGAGTCTGTTCATGAGCAATACTGAAATATGCAACAGTGCTCACGCCCCCTAGCACCGGCTTAAGCGGAATTCAACTTTCAACTGTTAATGCGCTGAAATCTATGATTCCAAAGGACCAGAAAGTATAACAACACTGAGAATGAAGTACGGGTAAACCTGCAGTATAATACAGAGGATCTGTGCGTAAAATTATATTATCAGCCTTGTCGTCAATATCTCTTAAAGACGTCAATGACAACGAAGAAAGCCGAGAAAGCATTTTATGTTTACCAGAATGTAACAGCAGATTATGCAAATCTTTAATAGAAATCGACTGACGTGATTTACGTTTAATATTACCATTTATACGAATACCATGCGATCTAGATTTACGGTTTCGTTTAGAATAAATCGAAAAAATATCAATTGAAGGTTGTTTAGAAATATTGCCAGATTGGTATATATTATCATTCAAGCCTAAAGGAAAGGGTGTCTGTAAATTTTTAATCCATTTTAATTCCGTTATAAATCTAGCCTTACATTTGAAACTATTAGTAGCATTTTGATCATACGTAATATGTTCGACAGGTTTAATTGAAATAAAATCTAATCCATGTCCAGATTTCCGAAAATGTTGATACAGAAAGTTCCTCAGTTTTTTGTTTCTACAAGTATGCTTACCTTAATAAAATTATACTAGATCTATAAAAATCTGAAACGGCTGTGCTGACCCTAAACTACAAGATCAACACTTGATTTATCAGTGCCTCAGTAGTAGAGTGTCTGCTTGCAGTGAGGGAGACCGCGGGTTCTATTCCCGAGTTGGCCGAGTTGACCCGCATTCGACAAACCAGTGGTAATGCAAACCAGAAATCATGATTGCCAAGGTAGGAATTAAGCCATTACTACCGATTTTTGTCTTTAGATCGACTCGGCCGGGAATTGAACCTGCGGTCTCCTGCACTGCAAGCAGACACTCTCAGTAAATATTATCAGTGTCAGGATAGAGTGACCAGTCAGGTACAGTCATGGGTCAGGTCCCTGGTGCATTTCATAGATGCCCCTTCTCGTAAGCATCAGTGTTGAAAGAGAGAAACAATAATAAGATAATTGATTGTAGTTAATTAGTCGAAATTGAGGCTGGATCCTAAAGCGTTCACAGCTGTAACTGTCACTTCATCTACATCTATGTTGTACATCAATCAGTCAACCTTGACTATACTTTGACGGTGCGCTAAGAAACTGAAAGAAACAAAGCAAAAATAGTAAAGGTAGAAAAGGAGCGGTCAAGAAAAAGGACTGCAAAGGTTAAAAGACAGAAATAGGAGAGCTCATCCAACTCAAACACCACATCAGAGAGACCAATCCGGCTTGCGTGGCGCTACCAGGATACAAGGTCCCGCCGGCATAGCTCTCTCCAGGTACAGAGGTGCTGGAGTTGGAGTGAAAATTCCCCTTAGAAGGGCTGGATTGACATCTCCCTCTTCAAGGATGCCAAAGAGGGAGCCTCAGCTATTCTAGCTGGGAGCTTGTTCCACAAGGGTATGACTCTTGGGAAGAAGCTATGCCTAAAGTACTCAGTAGATGTCGAGTATTGGTGAAAACGGATATTGTGTGATGACCTCGTCCTGGAAGAAACTTCAGACAGATACTCTGAGGATGGTATGTCCACAAGGTGATTTACGATTTTGTACAGCATTGTGATTTTGGGCCTTTTCTCGTCTGAGTTCAAGGGCTTCCCAGTTAAGGTACTCCAGCATGTCTGTAACGCTACTTGTGTTTCTGTACCTATTGGTGACGAAGCGGGCCGCCCTGCGCTGTACCATTTCAATCTGATGAATCAAGTCTTTTTGAAAGGGGCTCCAAACGGAGCTACAGTATTCCAGATGAGGCCTAACAATAGCTTTATAAGCATTTGTTTTGGTCTCCTCTGTAGCCCTGTAGAGATTTCTTCTAAGAAAACCCAGCATATTGTTTGCTTTTTTGTTGATCTGTCCATATGCTCCCTCCAGGCTAGATTCGACTGGATGTTTACCCCGAGGTATTTGGTGCTGCTGTCTTCTACCAGGCGCACTCCTTTCAGATGGTATGCAAATGTCTTACTGTTTCTGGATCTAGAGACTTTATGAACACTGCATTTCTGGGGGTTAAACTCCATTCCCCACATTTGTTCCCAGGTTGCCAGAGAGTCAAGATCTTCTTGAAGTTGTACTTGGTCCACTTCTGAATGTATTTGTTCGGTGACTAAGAGAGTTCCAGTCTTTTACCCTCAGCGTTTTTTAAGGACCCATTTCCAATTGAAAACAAGCTTTTCCTCAAAATTAGCTTTTCACTACTCAGTTTTTTTTCTTCAAAATAAAGTATTTTACATCGTTAAGGGCAAATTTTCCCCCAATAGAATGGGTACCAACCAATTCCCAAAGTGGTAAAACCCGACTGACTTTGTACAAAATCTTAAGTTGGAACGAGCAAAAGGTTGTCTTGCAATGATTTAGATAGTGTGAAACACCAGTTACAGATTTTACTACTCATGTTTTTGCTGGTTTTAAAGTGTTTAAGGATAGTGCTATTGGGTTTGATTATATGCACGCTTGTTAAACCCAATACCCCATTATATCACAAGTTTCTTATTTGGCGAGTATACTCCATGGCGCTCAGGATTTCGGGTTTGCATTACCATTGGTTCGTAGGTGTCTGGCTATAGTGACCGACTGGGTACAGTCTCATAAATGCCCCTTCTCATAATCATGAGTGTTGATTGAGAGAAACAATAATAATAAGATAAGATAATAAGTTGTAGTAAATTAGACGAAATTGAGGCAGGAGCCTAGTATTAAAACGTTCACAGAAGCACTGTCACTTAAAGTTGTCACTCAGTGAGTTCCAGTTCCCAATTGAAAAGTTCAAAACCATTTTTTTTCTTCTCAAAATAAGCATTTAAAGGCAGTATGTATTGTTTCCCAAAATGAGTATTCAATTTCACCCCAAAATCAAATAATTTACGTCGTTTTAGGGCACACTTTCCCTAATTGAATTTGTACAAAAACTTAGTAGGAATGGGAAAATGGTTGTCATGCAATGTTGCACTTTGTGTTAAACACCAGCTTCTAATTGTACTACTCTTAATTTTGCTGGTTTAAAAGTTTTTAAAGATATTGGATTTGATTCTATGCACGCTTGTTTAACCCACTACCCCATTGCATCTCTAGTTTCTTTTTGAAGACAGATTGCCACTATTTAAGCGGATTGAAAGTGAAGCAGAAGACTTTACTTTCAGTCTGCTTTGACCTTACCATCTGCTAAGATATTGCTAAAAATGTTTCTTAAGGTACAGAGATTCATGACTGCATTAAGTGGAACAATTTTTTGCAGTGGATCAATAGATTAAAGGTGTAAAAAGGTATATCTATGGAGTAATGGGTTAATTCTCAGTGGGCTTTTTTCTTCACCACTTTGGGAATGGGTTGGTACCTATTCAGTTGGAAAGAAAATGTCATAAGATTCGAGCCGTAAATGCTCATTTGGGTAAAAATACTGCCGTAAAATCATTTAATTATACTCATTTTTTGGAGATGAAAAACTCTAGTTTTCAATTGGGAACAGGTCCCCATCCACCAATGATGAATCTTGTGTAAGGTATGATCTGCACCAATCCGTCAACCACATTTGGGGGGCTCTGCTAGCTCTTCCCATCTACAGGTCTTTGTTTGCGACAGACCAGTTATAAACATGTTATGTGATGTCATTCTCCCTTTAAGAGGTTTCAAATAGCCAGGCATAGCCTACACTGTTTGTATTATTTGAATAATGAGTATAGAGTACTATAGACATCACTAGATTTGGAGGAGTTAACACCAAACGGTGTCTTTTGTAGAGAGGGGACTGCAAAATTCAGGATTGGCTAAATATCCTTGAATAAACATTGCAAGTTGACAAACCACTGCAGCTGTAGGTCAAGTGGCAATTTTCTTCTTCCATTATTCCTAATGTTTCTTCTTCCTAAGAGTTAACACTTTTGAACAGAACATTAAAAATATTTTTTCTGCAAAAAATTTTTTTTTAGGAAAAACTTGTTGATGTTAGTGTTAAAAACGTTTTGGGTGCTTATTTACTGAAATAAAACAAACTGCGCGATCAATCAAAATATATAATAAGGCCGAAACGACCGAGGTCGAAACTACGCAGGGCCGAAAAGACCTGAACTCTATAAATAGAACATCAATGTTTCATGTTTATTGGTTTTTAAACCCGATGGTTTACGGAAGAAAACGTGTATAATTTTAATGACGGCTCGATATCTATCTTAATTATCGAATGCCTATTTCGTCCACGGTGACCATGCATAATTCTGTGAGCGTGTTTCGTCCACGACAAAAGTACTCCATGGCGTTCTGATCGTCCGGTCACATTTACGTGCCGCGGGTTTTATACCCAACCATCAACGCTGAATACTCTCTTTTTTGGAGGTAGACCGGAAGTCACGGCTTTTTGACGTTGGGAATCAAGACGCACACTATCAGCTAATGTTTCACAAGTAAAAACGGTAACCAAAGTGTAAATAAATACGAAAGAAGACTCAAGCAGGAAACGCAACACAAACAATACAGTGAATACACCCATCTCTAAAGCAGAACACACACACAGCCATACCATAACAAACACACACACACACAACCACACACACACACACACGCAATACCATTCCTTCATCTACACACTAAATAGAAAACAACACGCAAGACAAACATAAAGCTAAGTGAATATAGGAGCCCGCCTTGGTACGGTCAGTAGCAATCAATAATCAATTATAAATTAATTAATCATTAACAACCACTGGGGGGTTAAACCTGGGTTTAGGGGCGCCCAACCTCACACTTATCTCCTATATTCACCTATAAAGACGAACAGTGTACATAAAATATAAACCCTGTTCCTCAACCTTACAATCAAAAAGACCGCCAGCACAGTAAGTAAATACATGTAAAACATCTAACAAAATTCTCTGACAGGATTATTAGTAACACGGGAAAGAATTAAACATTCAAATAAATACGAAAGACTCAAGCAGGAAACGTAACACAAACAATACACCCACCTCTCAAGCAGAACACACACACACAGTCATACCACAACAAACACACACACACACACACACACAATACAATTCCTACATCTACACACTAAATAGAAAACAACACGCAAGAAAAACATAAAGCAAAGGGAATATAGGAGCCCGCCTTGGTACGGTCAGTAGCAATCAATAATTAACTATCAATTAATTAACCATTAACAACCACTGGGGGTTAAACATGGGTTTAGGGGCGCCCAACCTCACACTTATCTCCTATATGCACCTATAAAGACGAACAGTGTACATAAAATATAAACCCTGTTCCACAACCTCACAATCAAAAAGACCGCCAGCACAGTAAGTAAATAAATGTAAAACATTTAACAAAAATTCTATGACAAGATCATTAGTAACATGGGAAAGAATAAAACATTCAAGCCCGTGTTAAAAATAACCCACTATGGCAACGGTCAAATTGTACTCAAGCGACTAGTCTGTAGTTACGAGCAACTGTAAGACATGGAAGGGTCCAGGGTACGACAGAGAGGGAGGGAAAAAACAAAGCACGAAAATCCGACATAACTCTCCTGGTTAAGGACGGCTTTTGAGATACATCATCATGTAGTGCTAAGCCCTGTCTGTCGTCGCACAACCAAAGAGGAAAGCATAGTTATCAATTGTAGACTGATCGATAACCAAACGTGAAGTGCGCAGCAATATAGTTGGATCATAATATTTTTTGAGGAAAAATCTAATACGTTTCACAAATAGGTTTTGAAAATGTATATGTCCAAGAATCTTACGAAGTCTGTAAATCACATCACCATAAAACTCCGGATGTGAAATACCTTGCCGCAGAAAATACTTTAAGTTACATTTATACTTGTTAATGAGAGGAAGATTTCTATAAAAGAATTTAGAAAATGTTTTACGAAGTTTATGAAATCTGTACCCCTGTTTAAGAAGCTTTTCAG
Source organism: Gari tellinella (assembly GCA_922989275.2). Classification (NCBI taxonomy): domain Eukaryota; kingdom Metazoa; phylum Mollusca; class Bivalvia; order Cardiida; family Psammobiidae; genus Gari; species Gari tellinella. Next base: position 29,460,202 of record OV277874.1, on the reverse strand, counting down.
TAATAGTTTTATTACGAATGTGGAAGTCCTCAACAGAGGTACAGGCCCTAGCAAAGCGTATAAGTTGTGAAATATAAACCCCGTAAGATGTGGAACGGGGAACATCGCCATCTAGATGAGGATAATTTACAATACTAAAATCAAAATCATCTCGTTTATCGTAAATCTTAGAAGAAACAATTCCGTTATTTATTAAAAGATCCAAATCTAAAAATGGTGTCGACAAATTTGACTCGTTTGTTTTATTAAGGCGTAGTTCTTTTGGGTAAATAAAAGGAAACAACGTATCAAAAAATGGGTTATCTATATTAAAAATATCATCTAGATAGCGCGATGTATTGTTAAAGGCTTCGATCATATCTGCCTGTGTATCAGGTTTTAGACTAAGCATAAAGTCCCTCTCATAACAGTACAAAAATAGGTCTGCGACAAGGGGCGCACAGTTTGTACCCATAGAAATACCAATCACTTGGCGGTATATGGTACTCCCAAAACGTACATAAATATTATCCAGAAGAAATGTTAGTGATTCACAGACATCGGTGCAAGTCCACATAGTGTAATGCTTAACCGTGTCATTTGTAAAAAATGCACGATCAGTATTACACGCCAGAAATAGCTTCCTTTCTCTGGCAAAAGTCTTTTCAATAAGATGTATAAGTTTAGCTTTTATTAGATTATGAGGTAAGGTAGTATATAGAGTTGAAAAGTCATACGTACTTATATTGCAAGCTTGGTATTTTCTATATTCAAGCTTCGTCAAAATTTTATTAGCGTTTTTGATAGACCAAAACAGATTAAGTCCAGAATTTTCGTAAGTCTTATCATAATACCTTTGAACATGTTCTTTGATTTTAATTAAAGACGATGTTAAAAGGTTGGAAAGCTTAGTAGTAGTACATGCACTTGAATTAGCAATAAAACGAGACTTATAAGGTGTTTTGTGGAGTTTTGGTATCCAGTACATTGTAGGAAGTTTGTGACATGTAATGTTGACTTCAGCTTTTAATTGTTTACATGTATCAAGATGATCAGATACTACATTACGCTCCGTTAAATTGGTAGATATATAGGAATTGGTATTCACAAGTTCCTGGTTTAAAGCATCAACATAATGTAATCGTCATACAATTATCACATTATTGGATGCTTTGTCGGCAGGGACGAGTACATACTTGGAATGAAAGTCTTGTATGCCCTTCTTTAAGTGATGAATGTTAAATTTAGGTTTAGGAGGTAAAAGATGGTTATTGGATAAATAGAACGAAATCCGGATATCGATAATATAAAAAATTAATTCTTTCCATTTTGAAAGAGCGTCATTTTCAGCATGTTCTCTCCGGCACCAGTTGGTACTATAATTATGCAAAGCTTCCGAAATATGATTACGGCAAGTATCGAAATCAATTAAGGCAGGTAATCTAAATTTAGGTCCCTTACTCAAAAGCGCTCTGATGCGTTTATCTTTAATGATATCAAAATTGCCTGTTATTATATGACCCACTGGGGCGTAACAGAATTTAGATGAGGTACAATCTCATGTAGCTGGTGTATTTTCGAGAATTTTAAGATCAGAAACAATTTTATTGTAGTTAAAAATTAACCCTCTTACAGATTTATTATACTTATAGCAAATAATAGGTGGTTCAAGATTTTTGAAATAATTTGGAACAGCATTCATCACATTTTTGTTTCGGAGAATACTTTGTAAATCTATAAAATCAATACCTTTATTTATAAAAGGGACCTTAATGAAAAACCTTTTGTGATCGTTTAAAGAATCAATATGCGGTCTGAGAACATGCTGAGTATAACTTTGTATTTAACCTGCAGTATAATACAGAGGATCTGTGCGTAAAATTATATTATCAGCCTTGTCGTCAATATCTCTTAAAGACGTCAATGACAACGAAGAAAGCCGAGAAAGCATTTTATGTTTACCAGAATGTAACAGCAGATTATGCAAATCTTTAATTGAAATCGACTGACGTGATTTACGTTTAATATTACCATTTATACGAATACCATGCGATCTAGATTTACGGATTCGTTTAGAATAAATCGAAAAAATATCAATTGAAGGTTGTTTAGAAATATTGCCAGATTGGTATATATTATCATTCAAGCCTAAAGGAAAGGGTGTCTGTAAATTTTTAATCCATTTTAATTCCGTTATAAATCTAGCCTTACATTTGAAACTATTAGTAGCATTTTGATCATACGTAATATGTTCGACAGGTTTAATTGAAATAAAATCTAATCCATGTCCAGATTTCCGAAAATGTTGATACAGAAAGTTCCTCAGTTTTTTGTTTCTACAAGTACGAAGATGTTCATTAAACCTAGTTTTGAGGGGACGACCGGTTTGCCCAACATACTGGATACCACAACCTGGTGCTTTTCAAGTTAACACGTATATAACATGATTAGTTCGTCAGTTGATGTCTGAATCTATGACAACACTAAATATTCTACCGTTTACTGTTGATTGTATAGTAGACTTGCAAGATAAATAATTGCAACACGCTCACCTCTTAGCATTGCACTTTTCAATAATAGGATGCACTCTACGTTTTTTGTTCAATGGTCGTAATAAAACAGAATTATTGCGTTGAATAGAATATTTTAGAGGTGAAAGCACTACTTTTGGACCATTATGAAAACAATTATTAATAGAAAGAGATGGAATGTGAAAAGAAGATGCCGAATAGAGCTTAAGTGGTGATAATTGTACGGACGGCTGTAGTGATGCAAAATTAGTAGTATTTCTAGGGATATGAACAGAACACGCAGAGTGCATTCTAAGTGGTGTAAGGGGGATTTTTATTTTAGCCCGTGTTAAAAATAACCCACTATGGCAACGGTCAAATTGTACTCAAGCGAATAGTCTGTAGTCACGAGTAACTGTAAGACATGGGAGGGTTTAGGGTACGACAGAGAGGGAGAGAAAAACCAAAGCACGAAAATCCGACATAACTCTCCCGGTTAAGGACGGCTTTAGAGATACATCATCGTGTAGTGCTAAGCCCTGTCTGTCGTCGCACAACCAAAGAGGAAAGCATAGTTATCAATTGTAGATTGATCGATAACCAAACGTGAAGTGCGCAGCAATATAGTTGGATCATAATCTTTTTTGAGGAAAAATCTAATACGTTTCACAAATAGGTTTTGAAAATGCATATGTCCAAGAATCTTACGAAGTCTGTAAATAACATCACCATAAAACTCCGGATGTGAAATACCTTGCCGCAGAAAAGACTTTAAGTTACATTTATACTTGTTAATGAGAGGAAGATTTCTATAAAAGAATTTAGAAAATGTTTTACGAAGTTTATGAAATCTGTACCCCTGTTTAAGAAGCTTTTCAGTAATAGTTTTATTACGAATGTGGAAGTCCTCAACAGAGGTACAAGCCCTAGCAAAACGAATAAGTTGTGAAATATAAACCCCGTAAGATGTGGAACGGGGAACATCGCCATCTAGATGAGGATAGTTTACAATACTAAAATCAAAATCATCTCGTTTATCGTAAATCTTAGAAGAAACAATACCGTTATTTATTAAAAGATCCAAATCTAAAAATGGTGCCGATAAATTTGACTCGTTTGTTTTATTAAGGCGTAATTCTTTAGGGTAAATAAAAGGAAACAACGTATCAAAAAATGGGTTGTCTATATTAAAAATATCATCTAGATAGCGCGATGTGTTGTTAAAGGCTTCGATCATATCTGCCTGTGTATCAGGTTTTAGACTTAGCATAAAGTCCCTCTCATAACAGTACAAAAATAGGTCTGCGACAAGGGGCGCACAGTTTGTACCCATAGGGATACCATTCACTTGGCGGTATATGGTACTCCCAAAACGTACATCAATATTATCCAGAAGAAATGATAGTGATTTACAGACATCGGTGCAAGTCCACATAGTGTAATGCTTAACCGTGTCATTTGTAAAAAATGCACGATCAGTATTACACGCCAGAAATAGTTTCCTTTCTCTGGCAAAAGTCTTTTCAATAAGTTGTATAAGTTTAGCTTTTATTAAATTATGAGGTAAGGTAGTATATAGTGTTGAAAAGTCATACGTACTAATATTGCAAGCTTGGTATTTTCTATGTTCAAGCTTCGTCAAAATTTTATTCGAGTTTTTGATAGACCAAAACAGATTAAGTCCAGAATTTTCGTAAGTCTTGTCACAATACCTTTGAACATGTTCTTTGATTTTAATTAAAGACGATGTCAAAAGTTTGGAAAGCTTAGTAGTAGTACATGCACTTGAATTAGCAATAAAACGAGACTTATATGGTGTTTTGTGGAGTTTTGGTATCCAGTTCATAGTAGGAAGTTTATGACATGTAATGTTGACGTCAGCTTTTAATTGTTTACAAGTATCAAGATGATCAGATACTACATTATGCTCCGTTAAATTAGTCGTTGTATAGGAATTGGTATTCACAAGTTCCTGGTTTAAAGTATCAACATAATGTAATCGTCATACAATTATCACATTATTGGATGCTTTGTCTGCAGGAACGAGTACATATTTGGAATGAAAGTCTTGTATGCCCTTCTTTAAGTGACGAATGTTAAATTTAGGTTTAGGTGGTAAAAGATGGTTATTGGATAAATAGAACGAAATCCGGGTATCGATAATATCAAAAATTAATTCTTTCCATTTTGTAAGAGCGTCATTTTCAGCATGTTCTCTGCAACCTTTAAATAAGACAGAACCAGTCCTTGAACATAATTTAGCAAGTAGATCCACCGGAAGGCACGGAATTTTGACTCCTGGAAATCGATTCAACGTTTGTACAGGTACAAACAATTGAATTTGAAATTTAACTTGAAATTAACCAACGCAATAACATAAGCACTCGCCCACTCGCAAGCCTAAAACTCCCGACTGCTACCAACATTTCTAAGCTGTACTATTATATTGGCTAATATTATAAAGAAACTATTCCCAACGAATGAGTGAATTCTGATGTCAGAGACCATAATCATAAGAAACCTGTAACTTCACGAATCAGACAGCTCTATTGGTTCATAACTATTTATAATCAAAGTCCTGCCGGTGCTGATATGTTTACGGCTTTAAGCTAATCTGGCACGAAGTACAAATAAATACGAAAGAAGACTCAAGCAGGAAACGCAACACAAACAATACACCCATCTCTAAAGCAGAACACACACACAGCCATACCATAACAAACACACACACAAAGTTGAGATATAGTAATCGCCAAGTGTACGTTGCCGAATGTTTTTGATACGTCCGTCGTTTTGTTTTTGATACGTCCGTCGTTTTGTTTTTGATACTTGATGTATTGCTTATAAATTTTAAACGAATACCTAAAATAGTTATTGAGAAATATTATTTGACTAAGAAATAACCTTGAACCAATCAAAAACAACGCAGGTGACAGAGTGACAGCAATACCTCGACCTATCAAAAAAAGAAACTAAACTTGATAATGAACAACAAATTTAACAAAATGCCATCGACGGAATTTGAACTTCTGAATTCTTATTTCACAGTCTTGACAGTTGTACGTGTTAACAACTGAGCCCTTGGGATACATGTTACGTGGCTTGATTTTTTCAGGTGTATGACTTCTATCAATAATCAAGTAAGATCCCTCAGTTAAAACATAGTTTATTTCCATTACCAAGTAAAAGGGGTCGGGCCACTGTTTTTACAACATTAGAACTGGGCCTCCCTCTACAAACATGTAACACAAATTGTTCATACAAGAGAGAGAGAGAGAGAGAGAGAGATGGAGAGATAAATGCTCTGAAATGTCAGCACAGAAGGCGGTCAGTGGACTTAAAGAATAGAGCAATCAAACATCTAGGTTCACGAATATTTGTACTAATACTGTACATAATAACTGATAACATGGCTTTTACATATTTTGGTATATTTGATATAGGCTAGAACTGCCTGAAAGATAACCTCATTATCATTAGTTAAGTCAATCGTCCCAAAAAGCAGTGTGTTGATATTAAGGGGATGTAAGTTGCGAGTGGTAATGAAGAGGAATAGTCTATGATCGGTATATAACCTGCATCTGAAAAGGTTGTGTTCTGAATCCTCGACGTCATCGGAACACTTACAACATGGACTGTCAGTAAGGTGATTATTGCATAGATCATTGTTTAAGATACTACGTTTATTTCTCAGTCTAGAATGGAGTTTCTGTAAATATCTGTCTCCAATAATAGCTAGGAATATCACATTTTAATACTTTTCAACTCAAGGTAATCCTCAGTGTGCAATCTGTACGATATAAAACTTTACAAATTGTGTTTTAGTACACTTTTGATGTAAACAAAGAAGTAGGAAAAGAGTCACGTGCAAAACAATACTTTAATGTATCATACATGTAACTTTTCGTTGGAAACATTCCCCGTAGCAGATGACATAGAAAATAAGTAGTTTTGGAAGGGACACCGCCGAACTCCATTGAAGCTTTCAACATTGTTCTAATCCTGCATAGTGTGTTATTCAACGACAGTACAATTTTATATACAGCAACATTCTTTGCACTCTTCCTCATTAAAGACCACTAAGTCAAACCATTAACCGGGTAACGCTTCCTATCAACAGGATACACACATAGTGGCATTGTGGTTCGATTGGTCAAACCCTTAACTGAGCTAATCTAACCTTTGACAGAATCTGGGTGACATGATGGATCATTTAGTCAAGCCTTTAACCGAGTTATTTTGAATATAGCAAAGATCAAAAATGTGTTAGTAAGTTCTTGTTACACTCCCATAAGTAAATTTATTTACCAAGATAGTTTTGCGAACAGGACTTTTCGCTAGATCATTGGCAACTGATCCGCGGACATGGGAGTTACTTTCGCTTGTTGCTACCGGCAGTGGTAGCAAACAAAGGGTTGTAGACCTGGTTTAGCTGGAAGGCCCCCTGATTCCTGTTCATCATATTCTGGATGGTTCGGGTTGGTACCCCTTCTTGATTATCCTCGTTCATTGGTCACATTGTTTGTCTAATATCTTAGGTGTGTCCCAGTGTATCATATGAGTGTTGCTTAGGTATTAGACAAATGGGGTGACCAAGGAATCATTGTCAAGGATCCTAACTGTTTGACATTGTTAATACATTAACCACACGATTCAGTCTTGCAGCAGGACCGATAGTTAGTTAGACTGAATATGTCTGCCTTGGGCTATAATCAAAACTCTTTTACTTTTGTTCTGGAGAAATGACCCCATCAACCATTTACCACGAGTGCACAGGGCTTAGTACAATTTATGTTTCCGTACGAAACACCAAGTAACTTAATGTCTGATCAGAATCATACTGCACGGATGTCCAGTCGGTACAATTGGACGAATACAATGTTTAAATATACAATACACAAATAGTAAATGAGTTAAGATCATATTTACATCATAGGGGTAAAGTGCATGATCAGAATCAAACTGCACGGATCTCCAGTCGGTACAATTGTGCGAATACAATGTTTAAATATACAATACACAAATAGTAAATGAGTTAAGATCATATTTACATCATAGGGGTAAAGTGCATGATCAGAATCAAACTGCACGGATGTCCAGTCGGTACAATTGTGCGAATTTCAACATTTGATAATAAAACCACAAGAACTATGAGTTAAAAGACAGCCAACGAATACAATGTTTAAATATACAATACACAAATAGTAAATGAGTTAAGGTGGTTCGCGGGTAAGCTTATTCTGTGTCAGAATTCTTTGAAACCTTGATTAAATTGAAATATACCATATGGAGAGTGAAAAATCGTTAAAATAAAAAAAAGTGTCGTTTTTTTCTGACAGGACCTTTTGTCGAGAAAAGCTCCTTTTTTAATAAACAGGAATATTTTCTTTATAAAATGATATAACTCAATAATTTCTGTACATTCAAGTAAACTGTACATAGACTATAAGATATTGGGCAAACAAAAGTATTTCATGACATATTTTCTTGAAATATCAATATTTAAAAAAAGTCAAATTCTGAAAATCCCAAATTACAAAACATCTAGCTGTTTAACATACACTAATGTTACTCTTATTAGATAGATATAACTAAAATTCTACTAGTCACAAATATTTAATGAAAATCTACAGTAGAATTTACATTTTATACATGATTTCCTAAAATTCTGACAAAATGTTAACACAAAACGAGTAACCTCCCTTGAGTTCAACTTTAAAATGCCGTCAGCTCTAAATAATACCATAAGTCAAACCTGTAATAAGGGACCATTGAATACGGTAGTCTGTAGATCTTTTAAGGCAGGTGACTGCTTAATGCATAACAAAAGTAATGCATAAAGCTCCATTAGGATCTATCTTTTAGCATTATTTTTGTCCTGTGTTAAGCTGCCAGCTGTCATATAGGCTATACATCTTCACAAATTTAGCTGTCACTTGACTATATTTGCATCTGATATTATTCATTATTACGTGACTAAACATAGCCTGTCCTTTGATCACTACATTACATGAATTGACTAGTCACTAAAATCGGACAATTTGTTAAAAAAAAGGTTTGTAGCGAGTTGGAATCGAACCTAGAACCTTAGGCTTGCAAGTCAATCACCGTACCAACTGCATTAACAGAGAAGACACTGAAGCAGATCAAACTTTTCTTTATCTAAATTTTCTACTATAAGCACGTGCCGCAAAGATTAGGTGAAAGTCATCAGCATTTCCGGAACTCGAGATGCGGGCCGCCCGCTGTCGAACCACCTCAAGATCATATTACATCATAGGGGTAAAGTGCATGATCAGAATCAAACTGCACGGATCTCCAGTCGGTACAATTGTGCAAATACAATGTTTAAATATACAATACAAAAATAGTAAAATAGTTCAGATCATATTTACATCATAGGGGTAAAGTGCATGATCAGAATCAAACTGCACGGATGTCCAGTCGGTACAATTGTGCGAATTTCAACATTTGATAATAAAACCACAAGAACTATGAGTTAAAAGACAGCCAACGAATACAATGTTTAAATATACAATACACAAATAGTAAATGAGTTAAGATCATATTACATCATAGGGGTAAAGTGCATGATCAGAATCATACTGCACGGATCTCCAGTCGGTACAATTGTGCGAATACAATGTTTAAATATACAATACACAAATAGTAAATGAGTTAAGATCATATTTATATCATAGGGGTAAAGTGCATGATCAGAATCAAACTGCACGGATGTCCAGTCGGTACAATTGTGCGAATTTCAACATTTGATAATAAAACCACAAGAACTATGAGTTAAAAGACAGCCAACGAATACAATGTTTAAATATACAATACATTAATAGTAAATGAGTTAAGATCATATTTACATCATAGGGGTAAAGTGCATGATCAGAATCAATATTATCGAATTTTAAACAAAACCAGACGGCAATGTTATACACCGGCTATTGGGTGAAGGGGTTAAAATAACCGCAATTAAGAAAACAATATTTATCAGATCATATTAATGTCAAACAGACAATGGTTCAAAGTATAATAGTATGGCACCGAGTGGCTTTGATAGACCTAAACACACAGTTTAAAACAAGTTTGAAATCTACTGCGCAATAACGTATGTATGGTTCTATTTCCGCACTATAATAGTAGAGATATTTATGCATGAGTAAGTTTCAATACCGGTCCCAGTCGTTTTCTGAACCGAAAGATCAGCAGCGTATCATATTACTACTTTAACATTTCATTTGAATAAAAAGGAAACCTGCTATATTACGATGGTTATTCTTTAAACGTACTTTACAGTGGATAAGACTTTATTCATTCTCGTTTAAACGCAACGAAACGCAAACGCGACACAATAAAATGTAGAAAATTCAATTTCTGAAAAAACTCACCAACTATTCATTTTCAAACCTCACCAGATGCCGAGTTACCCGGCGTTTGATCTGGCTCCAAACTGTTTTAAAATGAAATGTAAGTTTTAAACGCGTTTATTTGGGACAGAATAACGTCTATTCCACTATAGATATTCAAACCAGTTATACATGCGTCTTAAAAATAAGTTTTCCGGACAGGAAATGTCATCCGCCTTACTTTTAACCCTTAGCCCGCCAACTAAATTGTCGTCTGCTATACATATTTCTCGTCTGCTTCAAGTTTCAAAGTGCTTCAAAGTTGCTCAAAATTGCTAAAAATGTTGTCCGAGTGTCAAACAGCTTGGACCGGATGAGACGCCGAGTTACTCGGCGTCTCATCCGGATCCAAGCTGTTTGCATATGGAGCTATAGTCGTGAGTGGCAGGCTAAGGGTTAGTACTGTCTAGATTAACAAATGATCGACAGACAATCTGATGTTTCTAATGTAGTGACAGTAATATCATCAATATTCTAGTGTTTAAAGATATTCAAGTATTTGTTAACACAGCTTAAAATGACTCATGGAAGATTTGTTTTTACCAGATATGTTCCCTATTTAAGACATTACTTCTAAAACAATACTATTGCTATTGTTAATATTTTTATTTTTATTATTACTCTTATTATTATTATTACTACTATTATTATTAGTAGTAGTAGTAGTAGTAGTGGTAGTAGTATCATTATTATCATTATTATTATCATTATCATTATTATATTTAATAGTTACAGCATAGTTGTAGATGATGCGCTATAACTTGCACTACTTCACTGTCTGAGGCTGGGGTCTTATCAGGGTCCAAGCTTTTGGAAGTTCTTTAAACTGACAAATTCTTATTGTGACAAATGAATGCAGGCAACTTTAGAGCAGACGATGTATTGGCAGTTATGTGGTAAGAAAAGGTTTGCGCTTTCACATTCAACGTAAAAGTGCCTGTTACACGGTTAAAATACCTAACAGTCAAGTGTGTCTTTTACTTTCTTCTTTCTGCTTTGCCTTTATCTATAGAGTAATGGGTACTGATCATGTTAACTTGTATTTATAATCTCTGCCTTACAGTGTTGGGAGCAGGGCGTAATAAGGCGTATCTATAGAGTAATGGGTACTGATCATGTTATCTTGTATTTATAATCTCTGCCTTACAATGTTAGGAACAGGGCGTAATAAGGCGTATCTATAGAGTAATGGGTACTGATCATGTTATCTTGTATTTATAATCTCTGCCTTACAATGTTAGGAGCAGGGCGTAATAAGGCGTATCTATAGAGTACTGGGTACTGATCATGTTAACTTGTATTTATAATCTCTGCCTTACAATGTTAGGAGCAGGACGTAATAAGGCGTATCTATAGAGTAATGGGTACTGATCGTGTTATCTTGTTAGGTAAGTAGTACAAAAAAGGCGTATCTATGGAGTAATGTGCATTGATTATCTCTGCCTTACAATATAAGGAGCAGGGCGTAAAAAGGCGTATCTATGGAGTAATGGGCATTGATCATATCTGCCTGACAATGTAAAGAGCAGGACGTTAAAAGGCGTATCTATGGTGTAATGTGCATTGATTATATCTGCCTTACAATGTAAGGAGCAGGGCGTATAAAGGCGTATCTTTGGTGTAATGTGCATTGATCATCTCTGCCTTACAGTGTAAGGAGCAGGGCGTAAAAAGGCGTTTCTGTGGTGTAATATGCATTGATCATCTTTGCCTAACAATGTAAGGAGCAGGGCGTAAAAAGGCGTATATATGGTGTAATGTGCATTGATCATCTTTGCCTAACAATGTAAGGAGCAGGGCGTAAAAAGGCGTATATATGGTGTAATGTGCATTGATCATCTTTGCCTTACAATGTAAGGATCAGGGTGTTAAAAGGTGTATGTACGGAGACATGGACAGTGATTATGCATGTCTTCCAAGGTAAGTAGCAGGACGTTATTATGCGTCTATAGGGAGTTATGAGTACTATTTATCTCTACGTACCAGGTTAAGAGCAATATCACGCAAGAAGAACGTAAAACAAAAAACACAATGAAGCAGACGATATTCTTATCATTTGCTCTATGGTCTTAACTGAAAACTATCTACATGAATATCCGGCTGTCATTGTATGTACAAAGTATAGTATTTCTGTGTTTGTCATTTCAATACTGACTTTTGTCTGCTAAAACTGTCGTCTGCTGAAATGTTGAAATTAGCCCTATTCTTTTATATTTGCAGCAACGGAATCTGCATTGACAAACTATTTGCTAAAATTAATTTATACAAGTTTTTAGTGTTGAAATTGCTGAAAGCTTAATGCTGCTGAAAGCAAGAAGAAAGTCCATGTAGGAAGCATTTGCTGAATAACTAACCTACATAAAGCTACCATCTGAATCCTATATTACAATGACGAGCAAGAAACAAAACCCTGATATTTATTACATTGAACTATGAAAAGTATAATTTCTTTGCAATAAATACAGTAAAGGTATTTCAACAATTGTGGAAAATGTCATGAAAATAAACTATTTTTTATGCGTTTAAAATGCCTTGATCATCAGTCACGCCGTCAAAACCGTCAGTACAAGGTATGTTCTTGATGGCTGTCAAAGAACTGCTTGTAGTCAGCATGCCTTTGGTCCACACACATTGCGCAACAAGTAACGCGAAAATACGTGCCTGCCCACTCTTCGTGTAGAGCTACAGTCAGTTCCTGGACGAATCAGGGCTGTAGATGACGTTGACGTAAACGTCGACAGAGAACGCCCAACATGGATACGATAGGGTTGGAGTCTAGCAAATACTACTGTCAATGCTTTGCCTGGAAACAGCTCACGACAAAAGCGCACGTGGCACACGTGCAAATTTTGGCAGAACGCCATACTAGTCCGCGTTCGGGTCAAAGCGTGGATATCTTTAAAAGTTCACAGGCGAGTTATGACACACTGATATTAAAAGCCAAGTTTGATGTCGAAAATATCAGAAAAAAAAATGATGGCCATGTTTCATTGAGGCGTTTCTTTATCTCGTCAGTATATTATTTTAAACTACTTTTTTCTTGAATTTATCAGGAAACGATTCCGAAATGCTTACGTGGAGGAGGGAGAAATGTGTGATAGAGCAACTGTGTAAAATAAGGATTAAGGGTTTTACTTTTATCTTGCATTAAGCTCCCGCCTGTTTTAGAAAATCATTTTAGTGGTCGTAATATTGAGAAGTTTTACTGTATATAATTTGGCTGAACAAACTACAGTTAACGTTGGGGGCTTTGTAATTTACTTCAATCTTTAAAGCTTTAATTTCCCGTTTGTTTGAATATAACCAATTAGCACTTCGGTTTAATAGTCGTAAACTAAAGAGTCTGCAGTATATAATACTGCTGAACAAAACGCTATATAGATTCTCTGTGGTGACGATAAGTGTAGATCCTGAAAAGTCGAACCCTTAGAAACTTTCTGTTTTACTTGCATCTTGCTTAAATTCCAATCTGTTTTATGCAATCAATTAGGATTCATTTCATTGGCTGTAAAAGAGAGTATCTACAGTACATAATACTGCTGAACAAAATGCTGTAGATGCGTGTGGGTGACAATCAGTGTAGATCCTGACCAGTTCTTTAGGAGAGAGTATCTACAGTACATAATACTGCTGAACAAAATGCTGTAGATGCGTGTGGGTGACAATAAGTGTAGATCCTGACCAGTTCTTTAGGAGAGAGTATCTACAGTACATAATACTGCTGAACAAAATGCTGTAGATGCGTGTGGGTGACAATCAGTGTAGATCCTGACCAGTTATTTAGGAGAGAGTATCTACAGTACATAATACTGCTGAACAAAATGCTGTAGATACGTGTGGGTGACAATAAGTGTAGATCCTGACCAGTTCGTTAGGAGAGAGTATCTACAGTACATAATACTGCTGAACAAAATGTTGTAGATGCGTGTGGGTGACAATAAGTGTAGATCCTGACCAGTTCTTTAGGAGAGAGTATCTACAGTACATAATACTGTGGGGGTGACAATAAGTGTAGATCCTGACCAGTTCTTTAGGAGCCTTTTGTGTGGGTGACAATTAGTGTAGATAGTGACTAGTCTCTTAGCTTTCTGTTTTACTTTCATCCTACTTTAAGCTCCCATACTGCTTATATGTGCGTTCATTTAGAGGTTGTTAATGAGATGTTTGACAGTATATAATACTGCTGAACAAAATGATGTAGATTTGTGTGGGTCTCAATCAGTGTAAATCCTATAGTAAGTTCAGTTGCCACTGTTTCGAGCTAAGGTTAACAGTTTGTGTCACGTTTGCAGCATGCAGATTACAGTAGAGAAAATGTAGTACTTCCAAATAAACGCGTTTACGCTAAAAATATTATCATTTCAATTGCAAAAAGTTTGAAACTGTTTGCACTCAGATTAAAACTAGTTGTTAGAATCGTCAGAACGTTGTCATTTTCCATATTTCATTGAAATGAGTTTGCGTTTCGTTTGCATTTACTTTTCCACAGTATTTCAGACCAGGTAGCCAACTCGCAATTGATGGCCAACGACGGCCATCGATATCTTTACTGAACTCATAGCATACCAGTCGCCTCGCTATGGAACTTTCTGTGTGAAGTTTACCTTGCACCAACCTCCCACTTATACTGTGTAAGTGTATCTTGCACCAACCTCCCGCTTATACAATGAGTTATACTTCATTTAAGTGGTCGTAATAGAGAGGTTTTACAGTATATAATACTGTGTAAGTTTATCTTGCTTCAACCTGCCACATATACAATGAGTTATACTTCATTTAAGTGGTCGTAAAAGAGAGGTTTTACAGTATATAATACTGTGTATGTCCTGACCAGTAGCCTCCTTAAGGAGCGTTCTGTTTGAAGTTTATATTGCTTCAAGCACCCAAACGATTTTACAGCCGGCTCGTTTTACTCAGTGTTTAGTCTGAACCGGAACACTTTGCAGTTCAGTGAGCCCTGCCATGAGTTCAGTAAGGAACTCGATGGCCATCGATTACGAGTTGGCTACCGGTCTGAAATACAGTGGACAAAACGTTATTCTTCCGTTCAAACGCAAACGCATTGCAATGAAATATAAAAAATGACAACTTTTAACAGTTCTGACTACAAGTTTTAATCTGAGTGACAAACAGTTTGGAGACTGATCAGACGTCGGGTTACCCGGTGTCTTATCTGGCTCCAAACTGTTTGAAATGAAAATTATAGTTTAAGCGTAAACGCGTTTATTTGGAAGTGAAACGTTTCCTCTCCTGTACTCTGCACGCTGTACAAGGGGCACAAACTGCTAACTTAAATCGAAAACAGTGGTAACTGAACACGCTTCTGAGTTCTCATGTCACGGATCAAATTGACAAAGACAACACGACTTATTTGAATCCAGGCCTATCACGGTTAATAATAGGTTAACGTGTTTATGCTTTTAAATACATCAATGTCTATTAATTGCACACTGGTTTGGCGACAGATAAGAAACCGGTTAAATATCTGCTTGCCACTCGTTGATAAACGATCTTGTCAAAAAAGTTAACAGAAAAACAGTTTTGCTACATTTAACATTTATGAGCTTTGAGTTTGCGTAATGTGTCGTTTACACTTAAAAATATTATCGTATTACGGAATAAGACATTTTAAAAATAAGTAAGCATTAATCCGGTTGCAAGGACTTTATTAACCCGTTCACTGCAACAACGTGATTCCCCTTCTACATGACATCATCAGTTTTATATAGGCTTTCTTAGGCTTTAAATTTAAGGTTACTTGATAATATTAATTGAAGTTGACTAATACTATACCGTAAAGAGGGTAAAACGACTTTCATCCTGATCTGATGGCGCATATACTGTTTGGTTAAAACCATTGTACTATCGGTAGGGCCACACAGCGTCTGATCGGGATCTAAACTGTTTGGTAATAACCATTGAAATCCGGGTAAGGACATTAAGGGGTCACACAGAGTCTGATCAGGATACAAACTTTTTGGTTATAACTATTGTACTCCGGGTAAGGCAATGACGGGGTAACACTGTATCTCATCAGGATCTAAACTGTTAGGTTATAACCATTGTACTCCGGGTAAGACAGTGAAGGGACCACACAGTGAAAGAGGGTAACACAATTTTGATCCTGATCTGATGGCGCGTAAACCTTTTGTTTAAAACAACTGTACTCTCGGTAAGGCAGTGAAGGGACCGCACAACGTCTGATCAGGATCTAAACTGTTTGGTAATAACCATTGTACCCCGGGTTTGGAAATGAAGGGGTCATACATGTTTGATCAGGATCCCAACTGTTTGTTTATAAACATTGTACTAATGGTAAGGCAATGAAGGGGTTACTAAGCGTATGATAGGGAACTATATAAGATCTAATATGGCTTAAACGAGTTATTGGATCCATGATGTCATTAAATGGACACAATTGACAGGTAAAGGGAGACAACTAAAACATAACATGAGAACAACCGCTCTTGATTAGCTCCCTTGACGATATAAACATAACTGAAAATCCTCAACTTCAGTACTGTAAATGTGAAATATTTTCCTCTAATTAGCTTGCGTATATTGAAATAATGACAAACTATCAGAACGCCATAAATGCAGGTTAAAGTGGATATAAATTGCGTTGGAAATAGTGTTGTAAGTGTATTTAAATGGAATGCGATGTTTAGTACATGTTATACCCCTGACAATGTCACATAGCGCCGGTAGATGGTTAAAAGTATACATTTATAATATGCAAACAATGAACAATGCAATTACTTAAGTAGTGAAGATTAGCCAAATTGAACCATAGCGGTGAGTATACTCGTCACTTACAAACAATGTCCCAGAGAGAAGCTCGTTTGTCGTTTACTGACAGTGAGGAACTGATCCGATCGTACCCAAACCACATCGTACCCATCGTACCCAAACCACATCGTACCCATTCCATATCGTATCCACTAACTTAGTCATTTCGTTCCCATAACCGTAAACATGTATAGCGGGAAAACAATAAACAATGGAAATGATAACTGCCTGAGTAATGAAATTGATCAACTCATTGAACCATAGCAGTAAGTATACTCGTCACTTACAAACAATGTCCCAGAGAGAAGCTCTTTTGTCGTTATCTGACAGTGAGGATCTGATTCGATCGTACCCAAACCACATCGTACCCAACCAACATCGCACCCAAACCACATCGTACCCACCCTATATCGTATCCACTATCTTAGTCATTTCGTTCCCATAACTGTAAACATGTATAGTGGGCAAACAATAAACAATGGAAATGATAACTGCCTGAGTAATGAAATTGATCAACTCATTGAACCATAGCGGTGAGTATACTCGTCACTTACAAACAATGTCCCAGAGAGAAGCTCTTTTGTCGTTTACTGACAGTGAGGATCTGATCCGATCGTACCCAAACCACATCGTACCCAAACCACATCGCACCCAAACCACATCGTACCCACCTCATATCGTGCCCAAACCACATCGTACCCACCTCATATCGTGCCCAAACCACATCGTACCAATCCCATATCGTATCCAGAGTGAGAATTATCGTATGCCATAAAGAATAACAAAGAACTTGTACATGTACGTAAATTACGTCACACTAAATCGATAACGAGGTTTGAGTAAAATACAAGGTGGATGATACAATGTGGCTGATACAGACTATTGTATATTACTGTGCAGATACACGCGGAGACGCTCGATATCATAATCAGGCAAATAAAAATGGATATTAAGAACAAAAGTTCTTTAAAGAAGGCAGGCAATACAGAGGGCAGGCAAGAAATCTCTGTTTGTCTCTGTCTGAAATCACTGTTTCTATCATTATATGTTTTTGTCTATATCACTGTCTATTATCTCTTGCTATCTTTCTCAGGCTCTGTTTGTCTCTGTCTGAAATCACTGTCACTGTCTCTATAATTATCTGTTTCTGTCTATATCACTGTCTATTATCTCTTGCTATCTTTATCAGGCTCTGTTTGTCTCTGTCTGAAATCACTGTCACTGTCTCTATCTTTATCTGATTCTGTCTGTATTACTGTCTATTATCTCTTGCTATCTTTATCGGGCTCTGTTTGTCTCTGTCTGAAATCACTGTCAAGTTCCCTATCATTATATGTTTCTGTCTTATCACTGTCAATTATTTCTTGCTGTTTTTATCAATATATGTGTGTGTCTGTCTTAAATCTCTTTCGTTATCATTATCTGTATATGTCGATATCACTGATTATTTTATCTCGCTGTCTTTATCAATCATTGTGCGTGAATCATCACTGCCTCTGTCATTATCTGTATATGTCTCTATCTCTGTCTATTATCTTTCACTGTCTTTATCACTCTCTGTTTTTTCACTGTGTTAAACATCTGTCTGTCATTATCTATATCTGTCTTTATCACTATCTATTATCTCCCAGTGTCTTTATCTGTTTTTGTCTTAAATCACTGTATCTGTCGCTATCGTTATTTGTTTCAGTCTTTGTCACGGTATATTATCTCTCACTGTCTTTATCAGTATCTGTTTTAATTATCAATGACTGCATCCTTCCATCTTTTATATTCTTGTATTGAATATGAACAATTCGAGTTGATAAGGATGTCCACTCCTGTGCTATTCGTACTGTTTCCACTTAAAAATAGTTCATCCCCCCAAATTCTGTTCCATTAATCATATGAAATTTCTTCACTGTGTATTTCTTGTAAAAGGCATATTGAGTATTTATTTAGTTTCAACCAGTGAAATAGCTGTCTTCGTTTAGATGGTTCATGTAAGCCTTTTACATTAAAAGTACAGATTTTAATATTCATTTATGGCATTTGGGAAGTAATACGCACACTATATATGTTGGGTTTTATTCTTTTGTTTTTGTTGCGTACTGTCACCCGTTAGTTTTTAAATAATTGCGTATTTCAACAACAAGTATGCCGATGCGCGCCTTATCTACACATCTCGCTTCGTTACGAGAGTTTCTTGTTAAGATGGGGACTCGGCAGGGATGGACTATACGATGTCAAAATGGCTCTTAATATGCCGAATTGGGTTGTGGCAAAGTGGCTTTGATCGTCATCATAAATGGTGACTTTGTTAAGAGGGGGTGTGTTACATCCCACACACTGACTTCTCTGTGTGTACTATAAATAGCATAGCCGCGGCGAATGACATATACAATACCTAGCTCTTGCGCTGGAGAGTAGACTCTTTAGCTCAGAAGTCAGGGCTGCAGATAAGGGGAGTATTTCAAAAAGTAAAATCTTTATTTCTGCAATAAACTCTAAAGTGTCGCTACTCATTATAATCGTCTTTTCAAATAGGTGAGAAAATGTTGGATTTGTTCAGTTTACTCCCTCTTATCTGGAGCCCTGGAGGTTATGGTACTAGATGGACAGCCACGCAACCGCCCTGGGTTTGATTTTTGCCCGGGGATTCTCATAATATCCAATATCAGAGCCCCAGATAAGGGGAGTATTTCAAAACCTAAAAACGGTATTCCTGCATTAAACCCTAGGGTGTCACTACTCATTAGAATCGTCTCGATGAAACGATTCTAATGAGTAGTAACACCATAGTATTTAGTGCTGAAATTAGTGAGAAAATGTTGGATTTGTTCAGTTTACCTGGAGCCCTGCAATATGGATCTTTTCTGCTAAACTTCGTTACGAGAGTTCCTGGTATTCTGTATGTATGATAAAACTGAATAAAAACAGTGAAACTGATACACTTGGTAATTTTTCTCAAGTGAAGGAAAATTAGTTTATTTACTATTCCAACTCTTACTGTTTGTTTGTGATCTTGTACAGAGGCTTTAAGCCGTGAAGGTTTGCCTCAGGTCTCAAGATAAGGGGGAGTAATCTGAACAAATCCAACATTTTCTCACTCATACAGCCCCAAATCCTATAGTGTTACTCGTAGACGATTCTAATGAGTATTAACACCATAGCGTTTAATTTTCTAATGAGTAGTGACACCATAGGGTTTAGAGCAGAAATAAAGATTTTAGTTCTTGAAAAACTCCCCTTATCTGGAGCCCTGGTTTGCTATTTCCGCTGACACGTTTTCACGTTGATGATTATTATTATTATTATTATTATTATACCCGATTTATATAGCGCTCTTTTCACACAGGAGATGTGCGTTCAAAAGCGCTTCACATGATATTATATAAATGTACCTACAAAGCGAGAAAGACAAATAACTACATTCACAATAAAAATGATACAATATTGAGATGCATGGAAACATGGAATTTCTTCCAATTATTTGGTGTATTTTTTTTTAGCTCACCTGAGCTGGCTCAGGGTGAGCTTTTTTGCATTTCTTGAATGTTCAGCGTCCGTCGCCAACAAGTTTAGTGTTTACACTCTAGAAGCCACAATTTCTCAAACTTGCTCAGAATGTATATAATCATTTGAGTTCAGATGTGTTCGAATATGGTTGAACTCGGACTGATAGGTCAAGAGTTATGTACCTTTGACTTGCTGAAAATGCCATATGTAACCATTTTTACACTCTTGATGCCACAATATTTATCCAATCTTTCTCAAACTTGCCCAGATCGTATATTACTATAAGAGTTCAGATGTGTCCGATTATGGTTGAAATCAGACCTATAGGTCAAGAGTTATGAAAATGCCATATCTAACAGTATTTACACTTGTTAGAGGCTTTATTTCAGTATTGTTTACGCTCTAGTTATCTGTCCTTGATGTACTCTACCATACAATAATAGGTCATATTCCAAAATTGTTTACAATCTATAATCTACAAATTTGAATGGATTTAGATTACTATGATTGAAACTCAAAGGTAAAGCTATCAAACTTCATTACACCAGGTGAGCGATATCACTATCAGTGCCTTCAAGGCCGTCTTGTTAAAGTAGAACGTGGTAATTATTGATTGCACCAATATTTGCCGTTACTGAACTGGATTTTACTCCTCGTCCTAGTACTACCGGTGTAACAGGAAATTTACCCCTTTCCCCTGAACATGTTCACTATCAAATGGTGTATTTCTGGGGCCCGATTTAAAACTTTGTACGACAAAAACGGTCGTAAGTCAAAACTTTAAAATATATTTAATTTCTTATTTCTCTATCTAATCCTGTCTTGTTACATATTTATGGAGACATTTTATATTCTTACTTACGACAACATTTGTCGTATGAAGTTTTATGAAACGGACCCCTGAAAAGTACACTTTGTCCCAGGGATTGCACTAAAAAAACGATTTTCAGGAAGTATGGAACAAAACAGGGTATGTACGTTTTCAGATTTTATCAAAGAACATAGAAATCGGAAATGGTCAAGGAGTCAAACCATCGGTTTTTCCAGATAAAATCAAGAAAACCTACAGAAAACTGGCGTTGAAATATTATTCAGACAAGAATCCAGATGACCCAGATAAGTTTGGTTCTTTTTAGTTAAAACCCTTTACCCTGTCAAGGGCTATAACATTTTCAAAAGCTACTCACCCTGCAGAACTAGTTACCATTGAAATCCACTGGCCCTAACGCAACTTTTACTCGCCCTTGAATATTCACACATAATACATAAAATTGTGTACTAACACTTTCACATTTTTCTTATTTATATATTTAAACCCCAAAATATCAAATTATAGGAACTTGACTTGACTTGACTTGCTCGTGAGTTTATTTTTCAACTGCTGCAGGTGTCCAGTCTGCACGTTTCTCTGTTCTGTTCCAGCAAGGCTTCATATGCTCATATTACCAGTACTTTCTTCGTCTCCCTCTGGATCCTGGAACTGCCATGGTTGAGTTGGTGCATGAAGTGGCACGAGCGACATGTCCATACCAGCCGTCACTTCTTGTATCCTCAAACTTTCATACAGCGTATCTATGTGAACTTCATCATTGGGTTTGACGCCACAGATCCAGCGTATCATAGACCTTTCATAACTGCGTAGTCGCTGTAGGTCTTGGGCAGAAGGTGCCCAGGTTTCACTTCCATGCTACATGGCGGAGCGAACACAAGTTTTGAAAACTTTTCCACGGGTCTAAAGTGAGAAATGCTTTGACGTCACAATTGGCAGGAGCTTCTTTAATTTCCCCCAAGCAGTGCAGCATCTGGTTTTGATGGCGAGCTTGCAGTCTTCTCTAACACATAACACACTGTTTAACTCTTTCAACACTTAAATCATTATTGTGGGTCTTGTCATAGTCTCACACCCCTGACTTACTCCGAAGACAGACTGTAAGATAGTTTGTTAATACATTTTTACATGTAGCGAGAAAACTAACGGTGCTTTCACTTTTTTCGGCATTTAAAATTTGGACTTGTACAAATTAGGTACGAAATCGTCGAAGGTTTATATTAAGAAATGTTCGCAGTTTGACGAATGATTGAAGAAATAACACGTTATAACACTGTACTGTTATGTAGGGGGGGGGGGGGGGGGCGACAAAACGTCGACAGACAAAACGCCGACACGACATATCGCCGACAAGACAAAACTCCGACGTGACAAAACATCGACAAAAAAGATTGACAAAAGACCGACAAACGTCGACAAACATCGTCAAAGTTTATTTACCTCAAACCTATCTTTGTATATATACAATTCGTGCAGTCACATGATAATAAAAAATTCATCCGAAACATTTGAAATACTTTACACGCTTACAACCTTGAAAAATTGCATAAAACGTGTTTGACAAAAGTTGCTTCCCTTTCACTGTATTCTGTCAATTTAGTGAATTTACACAACGTAATGGATATTATGGGCTATACCTGTCAATAAATAAATACGAAAGACTCCAGCAGGAAACGCAACACAAACAATACACCCACATCTCAAACACTCAAGCATTGAACGTCCGTCTAGTTGCTCAACGATTGCGTTTTTGGCCAAGTAGTTTTTCTGTGTCAATGTAGGCATTTCGCCACGGAGAAGAGCGTTCTTCCTTATCTCCGTGGTGGACTGTTCAGAGAGCAGCACTTCAATAAACATAAATATATTTGGGTGTGATTCTCCTACAATCGTTCAAAATCGTCTATGCCATGCCTCCAGGGAGTTGGTTGTGCGTGTGTCGTCCTGAAGCGTACGGGTGTACCCTGGCCACTTTGTCGGTGGATGCAGTGGTTCATTCCATGTAAATCTCATCTGCAATGATAAAATAACAGATTCAACCCTAGCGATGAGTTTACTCGCCTTTTACAAACGATGTACTGGTGAAGGGAACTGAAGGTTCAGATGAGCATGCGTTAATATATAAATGGTGAAAACTGAACTGAGTGCCGGTGTAACGCAGTAGAATGACCCACCCCTGCTGAAATGACCCATGGGTCATTTTACTACGTAGTACAATGACCCGGGTCGTTTTACTACGTAGAAAAATGACCCCATACCGTAGAATAAGGACCCCATCGATTCGTAGTAGAATGACCCACCCTCACGCAGAGGAATGACCCCCGTAGAGAAATGATCCCCCCCTTTTCTGTTACACTGTTGTTGTTACTATTTATACAATAACTGTTATAACTACTGCTGCTGCTGCTATTGCTTTTAGATCACTACTACTACGTCTAATACAAATATACTAACACGATAAGTATACCAAAATTCCCTCAAACCTAATGTACAGTTTCTTTATCGTGTAAGAATATATTACCAACTTTGCTGCTGCTTTTACTACTGCTACCATTTCTTATTTCAAGTACTTCTAGTACAACAGTTTTTGCCTCTGCTGCTGTAACTAATGCCGCTACTACTGTTTCTACAACTACATCTACTACAATTATACTACTCCTTTTGCTGCTGTTGCTGCTGCTAATACTGCTGTTTCTCCGGGTACCTCTACTAATAATATACTACTTCTTTTGCTGCTGATACTACTTCTGCTTTTTTTGTACAGCTACTACTACTGGAACTACTACTTCTACTGCTGCTGATGCAGTTGTTTCTGCTACTTTTGCTGCTACTATTGTAACTACTACTATTTCTACTCCTGTTGCTGTTTGTTTTACTAGTGCTACCACTGCTACCATTTATAGTAATAATGCTGGTGTTGTTGGTAATACTACTGTTACTACTACCTCTTCTCCTACCAATTAACTCCTCCTATTGTTGCTGCTACTACGACTGCTACCACTGCCTCCATTTCTACTACATGTACTACTACTAGTACTGCTACTTAACTGCTACTATTATTACTACTACTATGGCTGCTGCTAGTGTTAGAACAACACCTTTTTACAATAGCAGTAGTAGACGAAGTAAAACTAGAAGGAGCACAAACTTCCCGATGTAATTAAACACTGTGCCCAGATAGTTAAAATCATTCACGACTTCAAAAATCTTTCGCAAATTCTATTCCGTCGATCAATGGAATAAATCGATTTCGCACCTTTTGTGCACGCTCAGACATAAATAGGAGAGAAAAATGTCTTCTCATCCACTGTACACTAAAGTAGGTTAAATACGGTGTCGATATATGAATGGCTCGTTGGCCTTGTGGTTAAGACGTATGAGTATATTTTTTTCCTTAGGCGTGCCCAGAGTTTGAATCCCACCAGAGCTAAAATAATTCTTTAAAATGCAGTTTTAACATAAAATTCTTATCCTAAACTAATATTACATGTAACGTGTTTAACTGTTTATTTAATCATTTGACATACATGTACATTTACATTCTTATGCCAAATATGTCTGCCAGTCCCTTTAATACTGTCACCGTAGAATCAAATAAACTCACCAGGAATACCTTTTGTCTAAACAGTGTTGATAAAAATTATTGAGCGAAGTACCGGTATGTGTAAGTATTGTATTGTGTAGTATAAACATTAGTCTGGTAAAAGAATTAGTTGTATGACCCTTACACTACGACACGCAAAGCTCAATAATTGTGGCGACCAGCGTAAATCACCACGCGTCTACGGTAATGTATTTTTCTTCTTGGTCTACATTGTTTGAATATGACAATTATATTCCCCACAGCTACACTGTTTTAAAGATATTTCCTCAATCCGATGATGGGGTGCCCCTATTGTTCTCGATAGGCGTGCAAAAGCATGCATCATAAGCTGCCAGCATGTATACCAATCTCAGTGTACCTGGTGAGGCTCTAGAGGCTTTTCAGGGTTATTCTAACCAAACTATCAAATATAAAGGTCGGGTTTCACATGAGACGCTTCAATGGTTCTTTGCTACCTGCATGTGCACAATACCCATGCTTTTTGCAAGGAAATTGTCTGGCAAGGCGTTATGACCGAAAGGTCGTCAGGAAATGTCTTTAAATGACGAGATATGGTTCTACGCGATGAGGGGTGGTGGGAGATCGAGAGGCTTTTTTTCACGTATAATACAGACCTTCGTTTTCACTTCATTTTCCTTCATAAAGTATGGACAGTGGGTCATTTGTCTACGTAGAATGAAGACCCTGGGTCTTTTTCTACTATAAATTAAGACCCGGGTCATTTTCATTCGTAGAATATGGACCCTGGGTCATTTGTCTACATAGAATGAAGACCCTGGGTCATTCGTCTACGTAGAATAAGGACCCTGTGTTATTTTCCTGCGTAGAATAAATACCCTGGGGACTTTGTGTGCATTATTAGTTATACAGTTTTCTCCACCACATACAAAAACCAGGGCTCCAGCTAAGAGGAGTATTTCAAAACTTAAAATCTTTATTTCTGCATTACACCCTATGGTGTCACTACTCATTAGAATATTATTTTCGAGAAGATTCTAATGTGTAGTAACACAATAGGATTGATTGAGAAAATGTTTGATTTATTCAGTTTACTACCTCTTATCTTGAGCCCTTGTAAAACCTTGTCAAAAAAAATTGAATGCCTTAATCTTGCTGTACGTTTTTTAGCTCGCCTGTTCGAAGTACAGGACGAGATTATGCTATATCCCCGGCGTATTCGTCGTCGGCGCCGTCGTGAACGGCTAAGAAATAATTAAGAAAATGCCCATCACCTCTATGTTCCTTGGGGGTATTGCTTTCATATTTGATGTTCATGTTATGGTGTGTATATATGGACAATACCTTTCCATCCGTGCAAATAGTTTCACCTTGTGACATCGGCCTTGAACTCAGTCTCTGCTTTTAAGTTTCAAAATTTGCCGCGAGCTTTGTTGTGACAACTGTTGTTGTAATTTTATTGTCGTTGATGTTTTAATTTTTAACTTACAGGGAGATGAATCAAAAACTGAATGTCCAGTAATTGTTAAACCGTTAAAAAGTCTGAAATAAATGTTATTAAAATCGTCTCTAAAAGACGAGTAATCTAAACTAGAGGAAAAGGCGTATTGAAATCATCTCCATATGTGATCAGTTTTAAAAGGGTATCTTTAAAACTATATGAGGAGATGCCATTTACTTAACATTCAGCTCGAATAATCGTTGAGAATTCAAAGTTTCTTTAAGTATAATTGATACACAAGAAAAAAATGAATTTACAGTGTGACCTAGCATGGCTAAGTCAGAGATAAACATTTGGTATATTTTTTAAGTTTGGTTACGAACATTTGTAGAGTGAGACCCTAAGCGTAGAAGACTAATTTATGATATGTGTCTACTATGTTCGACTTGTGGTTATGAACCGACAGAAGCTCGGAGGTACAAGTTGGGTGAGATGTCGACGTACAGTCAGTGCTCCCTCTCTACAACGGACCTCCCAATAATGATTCCCTCACCACAACAACGCTTGTCGCTGTTCATCAAACAAGACAAAATATGTTCAACTTTTTACGACTGCAATACCGTCTGCTGTTTTTCTCACAGTCACATAAAGGACATTTGGACAGAAAAAAACTAATAATGTGATAAACAGCTTGAATCTAGATCAGATGCCGCGTTACGCTGCGTCTGATCCGGATTCAAGCTGTTTGCGATGTAAACCAGTTGCCCTCCCTATAACAACTCCCATCGATCAATACACATACTATTTTTCTCTACTTAGGTGTTCATGTAGAGGGAGCACTGTATTATTAAATGAAATGCATTTTCCAAAGGATGGATGTTTCTATATAAGCTTTTATTTATCATTTGATTCTTTCAAATCTCTATTTTAAATGAGAGCGTTGTCTTAAATGCATTGGAACAAAGACATGTACAAAGGTGTATCGATAACTTGTGGACAAACCGTGCTACAAACATATTCAGGTTTTCAGACTTGTATGTATAGCCATTGCACGTCTAAATATTGTATACATACATATCGGCTCTATATGACCCTTCATCGCCGCAGTGGGTTAAAACCCAGCACAATCAAGCAAACAAAGGTAATAGTAGCAGTAGCAGTGATAGTCGTATTAGTAGCAGCAGTAGGGGTTATACAGCAGCGACAGTATCGGAAGTAGTAGTAGTATCAGCAGTAACAACAATAGCAGAAGTAGAAGCAGCAGCAGCAGAAGTAGTAGCAGCAGCACAAACAGCAATAACAGCAGTAGTAGTAGAAGAAATAGCAGCAGCAGTAACGGCAGTTAAACTGAAAAGGGGGGGGGGGGTTCATTTCTCTACGGGGGTCATTCCTCTGCGTGAGGGGGTCATTCTACTACAAGTCGATGGGGTCCTTTTTCTACGGTCTGGGGTCATTTCTCTACGTAGTATAAGGACCCGGGTCATTTTGTACGGGTGGGTCATTCTACTGCGTTACACCGGCGCCATTCTGCGTCTTGTAGTAGCCAACATATGATCTCAATGTATGCGCATATTCTGTCAATGCTTCTGGAACACCATCTTTCAGTTCTGCAAAGACCGCTCTGATCCAATCGGCTGGTAGGAAAGCCAGGACCGTAAACATCCGAATCTGTGGAAAATCGTAAATTGAATTATTTTATTTTAAATTTATTCTATTTTATTTTGAATTTTATGTTTATTTTTTATCTTATTTTATTTTGAAAAGTGTAATTCAATCAACATATCTGTAGCCAATAAACGTGTTTTCGACGTACAGCTGGCGTAGACCACAATTGACACCACAATTGAACGTTCCTCCAGTTGGCTTGAGTGAAATGGAAGAAACAGCATTTTAGAGCTGCTCCTTGAAATACAGTCTGGGCGGCTAGATGCGCTGAAGTTTTAAAATTCATACGAAAGGTGTTAACACATGGTTCGAACCCTGGTAAACAGTTCTGCATTGTCTCGTATGTATATCTAGATTTCTTTGGTAACAGGCAAACTACATGAGGAAGTACTCGGCCCATGTATTCACAATGAATTGTGTACAGTTATCAAACAGTGGAGGTGTAGTAATATACAACCGTCTCAGATCTTGTTTGTTTAAAAAGTAAATAATCAGGAATAATACTGATGGAAAGTTTGGCTGTAAAATTTCATTTCCACCAAAATTCAAACATCCAAAATAAGAATGCTATGATTTTTGTGAAATCAACCAAATTAACCATCCACCAAAATAACCCGGTATACGGTAGATTCTATCTTCTTTATATGTACTTGTATAATAACTATTGGTAAGTATTTTTGCAATAGTTTCCAAACTGTTTCATCAAAATGTGAGGCTATCAATATTTGATGGGGGTTATCTGATTTTCCAATCAGCAAGTCTGTTTATGCCAACTACTGGCTAAATATGTGATAGTTTTGTGTAAATATTGTTTATTTATATGACATGGAACTATTCTTCTTGTCGAAATCTATTTAAATGATTGAATCTGTACCATAAATTAATAAACTGCAGCATACGCTATAACTTACATGTTATCTGCAGATTCATTTTCGTCTGTAGATGGCCAGATCGCGAAAACTAGTGACAAAGTTATCGGCGCGGTCACTACGATAATTTAGGAATATACTTGAACAGTATTGTGGTGCACTGAGAAGTTATTTAATCTTGTTAAGATTATTGACATCCCTAATTTCTCAAAACAAGTATGATCATGTGAAACAGGACATACTTATCGTCTCTAATTGTCAATTTAGCATCTGTGCAGTCTGGTAGACGTTTTATTCTCTACCGAATGTGTTTATCCAAAATTCGGAACACTCAGACCAATTCGTTATTGTTTCTCTATGCGGTTTAGATTACACGCGGTTTGTTTGATTATCCAACATATAGTTTTTGAATCGACATATCATATTTTAAGCATGAAAAATGGTCATACTCTGTCGATAACTGGCTAGCTGTTAGATCGAGGTCAGTATAGACTGCAAGTAATAACAAGGCAAGCTAAAGAAGATCGTTTACTTAAGGAGAACGATAGAAATTTAACTGTCACCGGCAATGTACGAACGTCTTACGAATTTTCCCGACCGTACCGATATTCTCCGACCGTACCGATACAGCGTATTGTTTTCAAGCGTATCACAATACATGTATATCGGTAATACCGCGCATCCCTACTGTTATGCTTGTTTTAGTTTCATAACTTGAATATATATTTGAATTAGCATTCGAAACTTCACAAATAAACCTTTTTTCGGCCGAAACTTTTGTACTTCGAGGGCCGAATGTGTGTCGAGAGGAAACAAGTAGGTGCTCGTGAATCGGAATGCCTCTAACTTCTTCGTTAATATTAGTGTATTGTGCGACATCGTAGAAAATGTGACGTTGATGTTGACACACGCTGAGAATTTCAACCGTTTTAATTTGCAATTTAATGTATACTACGCAAAGTTATTAGATAGGAAAATACCAGACCAAAACATCCACTCGCCATGAAGGTCGAGCATATATTTGAATGCACTTCCCCGACTTCAAAATCTACACGCATTGGCGAGCGGGCGAGTGGAAATTTACACCCTGCCTGTTTCTGGTTTTATCCCATTACCCCATAAATACGCCTTTTTTTACGCCTTCAATTTATTTCTTCATGGAAGAAAATTGTTCCACTTTATACATTCAGGAATATGAACCGTAAAAAATATTTTCTTTATCGTAGTGAATGATACATGTAGCTAAAACAGGCTGAAAGTAAAGCAGAATGCACCTTAAGGTTTTGATTATACTTGCACATAATGTATATAACTATACGTTCTTGAAAGAGTACAATTATTGTTGAAATTTGATAATTGTGAGAAGAGTTATCTGCCCTTGATGCAATTTGAAATGCTCGAAAAGGATTTATTTCAGTATTATTTACGCTCTTGTGTCTACAAATTTGAAAGGATTTTGATACAACTTTGTAAAATTATATATCGCTATACGTTCATCAATGAATTCACTTATTGTTGGAACCAATTGAACTGGCCCATAGTTATCTGCCGTTGATGCTTCGAAAATGCCATTTTTGAAAATGTTTACACTCTGGCAACTACAGTTTTTAGCTCATCTAAGCTAGCTCAGGTGAGCTTTTGCAATCCTTTAATGTCCGGCGTCCGTCGTGCGTCGTCCAGCGTCAACAGTTTTAGTTTTTACACTCTAGAGGCCACACTATTTGTCCAATCTTCTCAAACGTGCTCAAGCTGTATATTGCTATCAGAGTTGGAACGAGTTTGATTATGGTTGGAATCGGACTAATAAATCAAGAGTTATCTACCTTTGAATTGCTGAAAATGCCATATTTAACAATGTTTACCATCTAGAGGCCACAATTTTATCACATCTTTCTCAAACTTGCTCATATTGTATATG
Source organism: Gari tellinella (assembly GCA_922989275.2). Classification (NCBI taxonomy): domain Eukaryota; kingdom Metazoa; phylum Mollusca; class Bivalvia; order Cardiida; family Psammobiidae; genus Gari; species Gari tellinella. The sequence continues at coordinate 29,429,730 of OV277874.1, read as the reverse complement.
ACTATATGAGTTAAAATGAATTTGATTATAGTTGAAATCAGATAAATAGGTCAAGAGTTATCTGCCCTTGAATTGCTGAAAATGCCGTATCTAACAGCCTTTACACTCTTGCAACTAGAACGCTCCCTCTCTACAAAGACACCGAATGGGAGACAAAACATGTGTGCGTCTTTCGGAGTGAGTCGTTATAGGGAGGGAAATAAGTTTACATTTGCAAACAGCTTGAAACCAGATCAGACGCCGCGTAATTAAGTTTTTTTCTGTCACAATGTTCAATACGTAAGTTTGAGAAAAATAGCAGACAACAACTTTAAGCAGACAATATTACAGCAGTAAAGCTTTAGACATAATTGTCCTGACAAGAGTCGTTGTAAGGAGGGGGTCGTTTTTTGGAGGGTCGTTGTAGGGAGGGAACACTGTACAGTTTTCAATGGATTATGATTATTCTTGCACACAAAGTATATAGCTATAAGTTCTCAAAGGAGTGAAATTATTGTTGAAATCTGTTCGTTGTGGCAATAGTTATCTGCCCTTGATATACATGTACTTTGAAATGCTAGAAAAGGCTTCATTTCAGTATTGTTTAGGCTCTAGTAAAGGCTCTATCTAGCAAGGCCCTCTTGTTTTTAATTACCGAACTAAAATATAATTTTGAAAGGCGCTTCTGAAATTTTGATTTTATGCCATAACATTTCTTTGTGTGTCAATATAAAAAAATATAAAACTGGGTAGCAAAAATGTCTAGGTAGCGAATTGTGCTGAAATCCATACATTATACCTCAGGGATAATTGCAATGCTTGAGGAAAAAGTTAAATATGATAATCTATAAAACTTTTTTCTAATTTCGATCGAAATCCCAATACTTTGTTACATCTAGGATCTAATATTATTACTTCCATATAGCTGACTGGCATTCAGATAACGAACATTATTTCAGAAAATGACTTATTTCATTGATATTGGACGGTAGGTTTTAATAGTGGATAGCCCTCGGTTTCTAGTTGTTTCGAAACCGGTTGAAACTGTCAACACTGCAAGACTATCTATGTACGTAAATTACAAGATAGCTTAAAGCTGGCTGAAAGAAAAGCAGAATGTGCCTTAGGGCACATTCTGCTTTTCCTAAGGCACATTCTGCTTTTCTTTCAACCTGCTTTAAATGGTCACCTATCTTCATTACTAGAAACGGGCTATGGGTTAACCTCTTACCCCAATGGCCATAACTACACCATTTTGCGCCATTAATTTATTCCTCAACTTAAGAAAATTGTTTCACTAGTGATTATATATAGTCATGAATGTGTAACATAAGAGATATTTTCTATGATGATACTTTCAACATATCTTGAGCCCTGATGGTTTCATATATGTAAAAGTTCTGTGAATTTAGGGCTCCAGATAAAGGAAGAATTTAGAATCTAAAATCTTTATTTCTGCATTAAACCCTTTGGTGTCACTACTCTTTAGAGTAGTCATACCATAGGGTTCGGTTGAGAATCAACGAAAAATTGTCGAAAATATGTAGGTCATTTTCTTTCTTCTTTAGCCCTATGTATTGCTGTTTCATACATGTAACTGTGTATTTAACCCATTACCCCCTAGCCTATTTCTAAGTTCGAAGACATGTGACCACTTTAAGTCTTAAAGCAGGTTGAAATGAAAAGCAGAATGCACCTTTAGGCGCATTCTGCTCTACTTTCAGCCTGCTAAGCTATTATCTGCTAGAATTTAGAAAATATTTTTAACTGTACATTTAATGATTCACATGACTATAAAAATTGAAATATTTTCTTCAGAGGGGGAATAAATCAAAGGCGTAAAAAGGTGTATTGAAGGGGAAATGGGTTAACAGGACTCCCGATAAGGGGAGTATTTAAAAAATAAAAACCTTCATTACAACATTAAACCCTATGGTGTCACTACTCATTAGAATCGTCTCGTTCACCATAGGGTTTCGTTTGAAAAAAACCAGAGAGAAAGTTGAAAATATATGTAACTATGTAAAAGTGAAAGAAAATGTTTCAGGGGGAAATTCTGTATAACACCCTATGGTGTCACTATTCATTAAAATCGTCTCTGTGAGATGATTCTAATGAGTAGTAACACCATAGGGGTTGGTTTGAAATAACTGAGAAAATGTTGAAATATATATATAAAAAAAAATGATGTAGCCGTGTAAACTGTGTACTTTTTTAGCGGGAAATTCTGTATTTAACCCTAGGGTGTAATACATAGAGGATAATAAATTTATTTGGATTGATATGAAAAATATATCGCGAGAATGGGTTGTTATCTGGTAAAAAACGAGTCCGCAGGACGAGTTTTTTTAACCAGATAACAACCTATTCGAGTGATATATTTTTCATATCTATTCGAAGGAATTGATTATTCTATTTATTATATATATTTTAATGACGCGTTTACAGAAAAAAACCCACACAATTAATTATTTACCAGCAACGTTACATAAAATATTATGACGTGACGTCACAAAAAGTGATATCGTCACTAGTGATGATATCAACAGTGACGATATCAAATTTATCTAACTGAGAAATTTCTATAAATCATCGATATGTACCGGTATATAATAAAGAATTGTCTCTTTGAGAACATTCAAATGAATAGTCACACCATAGGGTTTGGTTTGAAATGAAAGAAAAAAATGTTGAAAATATTCTTGTAAACCGTGTAATTGTTTTCCAGGGGGAGGAAGTAGTATTAGAAGAAGAGCCAGCAGAAGAACAAATAGAAGAAAAAGAGGAAGAAAAGAAAGAGGTAGAACAAAGAACAGATCCAACATTTTCCGTCTTATATCAGCACCAAATTATATGGTGTTACCATAGGGTTTAATGCAGAAATTAAGATTTTAGTTATTGAAGGGCTCCAGATAAGAGGGAGTAAACTGAACGAATCCAACATTTCTCACTAATTTCAGCACCAAATCATATGGTGTTACTTTTCATAAGAATCATCTCGAAGAGACGATTCTAATGAGTGGTGACACCATAGGGTTTAATGCCAAAATAAAGATTCATTTTGTTTGAAATTCTCCTCTTATCTGGTACGTAGTCTTGCGTTAATTGGGGCGCCAGAAAAGGGGAGTATTTAAAAAACTAAAAAAAAAGTGTTACACTTATAACAAAGGTAGAAAACTATGTAGTAGAGCAATAGTAGCGCGTTCAAGTACCGTATCGATTGCATCAGAAAACGGTAACAATTTAACTTAAACGATCGTTTTGCTGATACAGATTGCGAGTAATTGATGGTCATGGTGACAGAAGAATTCTGTTGTCATGGTTACTGAAATGATTGGTTGCATTGGAGACTGAAGTATTCTGTTGTCATGGTGACTGAAGTATTCTGTTGTCATGGTGACTGAAGTAATCAGTTGTCATGGTGACTAATGCATCCCGTTTCCATGGTTGCATAAGTACAGTACAAGTCTCGCAATGTTTAAAAAGTCCGAGCTCCCAGCACGGACACTTTTGAATGTCCGCGGGTTTCCAGCACGGACAATTTTTTTGGATCATCGTGGACAAAATGTGTGTCCACCGCGGACAGAAATTTACCCTACGGGATATTTCCGCGGCGGAGTCATCGCTGATTGCGATGGCATCATCGCGGATTGCGAGGCATCATCGTGGACGCTACCTGTATGAGTTGGAGTCGCTGAATCGCTTTAGGTGAAAATTATCAAGAAAAGCTATGCAACAGCTTACTTGTTCATACACGTGTGCATTTTTAACTGTAGAAACCTTTTTGGAATACAGTCATATTTCGAATTCATAATGAAATATAATATACATGTAAATAGCCTACTCTTAAACCCCGAAACTGAAACAGGTTCTTTATGTTAAACTAAACTCTATAGTCAGGTTGCCAAAATAAAAAGATAAAGGATTAAAAAAAAAGTCTACGTATAATGTGTTTTAGCTCACTGTCTAAGTTTATTGAAAATCATACGGAAAGAGATTAAAAATGTCACTCGTATTCGGTCATAATTGTTTCGACCCAACACGAGAGTTAAAACGGGGGAGAGTTATGAAACTCGGGAAAACCATTATTTGAATTCATTCCCGTAAACGTGTGTCTTCTTAGAAGACGAGAAACTAATAGTACAGTAAAACCTCTCTATAACGTCCACTAAATGGTTTTAAATAGCAGGTTCTTTAGGTTCTATGTTTTATTGAAAATCGTACGGGTAGAGATTAAAAATGTCTGGCGCATTCTGTCATAATTGTTTAGAACCAACACGAGAATTAAAGGGGGGGGGGGAAGAGTTGTGAAACTTGGGAAAATAATTATTTGTTTTCAATCCCGTAAACTTGTACCTCCTCCTAAGAAAAGTAGCTAAAGATACAGAATAAAACCTCTCTATCACGACCACTAAACTGTGTTATTTAGCAGGTGTTAAAAACAAGTGCATGCTTAAGGAAAAGTGAACGTAAAACAAGTTTCTGCAGAAACTTTCATGTTTACGTTCATTTTGCTTCAAACTTTCCCGTCTTTTTATGCAGTCAATTAGCCTTCAGTTTAGTGGTCATTATAGAGAGGTTTTATAGTAGATTGAATAATGATATAAGGACCAAACACATCTACACGATTGATTTTGGTCTCAAAATCTACTATGCTGCTACAGTTTTTACTTTTGATCGATCAACTCTGTCAAACAGGGGTTTGTATTTTTTCTGAGGAATGTAATCCCTTTTTACATTAGCCGAGGTTAAAGTTGAGATGATAGATAGTTATAGAAGGCAGTGTTATTTATATGCAAATGAGAGAGAGAGACAGAGAGAGCAAGACACACACAGAGATAGAGAGATACAGAGAGAGAGAGAGAGAGAGAGAGAGGGGGGGAGAGGAGGGATGGAGGATAGATATATATATAGATAGAGAGACAGAGAGAGATATATAGACTAGCAGACTGAAAGAGTGAATAAAGACAAACAGACAAAAACAGATGCATGTAAACAGACAGAGGGTCAGTCAGACAGACAGACAGCTGTTTTCATGTGGAAATAATATGCTGTTAGAGCTTCTTCCCGGAATGTCTCAGAGCGAACGGTCAGTACTGTATACGGTCGCATGATTGAATTAAATGTACATATCAACTAACTCGACCGAGCTTACTTTTTCGTCTCTTTTCATAAACAGAATTAAACCCTATTTACACTTTTTATGACATCGCATACTAAACGGCAATCAAATAATTTTAGTTTAAACATATTTTACAGGGCTGCCACAGGGCTGCCATAAATTGACATAAAAATCCTAAGATTTTCAAATAAGCATTTTTAAAGTGCGATTTTACAAATCTTTCCTGTTCCCCATCGCCTGTTTCTAGTTGTGTTGCCACGTGGCTGCTTAAAGTAGGCTGAAGGTAAAACAGAATGCGCATTCTTCTTTACTTTCAGCCTGCATTGAGCTACCACATACTAGAAAGAATATCCGAAGATTTAGAAAAAATTCCGGATAAGTTGCAGTCCTGATTTTATTTCAATTATATACATAAAATGGGGTTGGACCACAAGTTCTACCAACTTAGAGACGGTCCTTCCCCTATAGTTTAACAAATACAAATTCTTTTTCGAGAGCGGGCATTAGTGAGCCAGAGAGAGGGAGAAATAAAAAGAGAGAGAGAGAAAAGAGAGAAATAGAGCGAGGGAGAGAGAGAGAGAGAGAGAGAAAGAGAGATAATAGAGCGCGAGGGAGGGAGAGAGAGTATGTGTACAGTTGCCTCCATAACCATTATACATACTCTCTCTCTCTCGGCAATCAAATACATAAGAAATTTATACAAATAGCAAACATATATATGTACAGTCGGCTGAGCGGTCATTCGAATTGAAAGTAGACTTTAACTTGGTATATTACTTTTTTTATTTATCTCTGACGACCCGTGTCTGTAAACACCATATTGGATCTGCGATACTGTAACTGTGGAATTCTGAATGTCTACTGTCATCTTCAATCCATATGTGAAAATTTTAAAAAGACAAACAGGTGGTTTCGTGTTCTTTTGCAACTAGATTATATTATTGATTTAAAAGAGTCAACAAAGTCTTCATCAGTCATATACATATATTGGAAATTATTGTTTTATAAATGTGGTAATTAACGGTGTAGATACTTATCTAGTGACTGTAACTCAGTGTATGATAAGGATCTACTAGAAATTTTTAAACAACTTTTCGTTTACTTTCATTCTAAATAACTATAATGTTGATGACATTTAAAATTAAAATGTATTATCTGGTTTTGAGATGATCGCTTACAATCATGGAGACATTACACATTTCTCCATGCTTACAATGTACATAATACGTATAGAGATAGATCTTACATCCATACAGATAAGAAAAATCAATCAAATTAATTATGTAAGTACTTCGTTATTGCTGTCTCTCAGTGTCACTCGTTATCTGCCACATTTCCCCATTGAGTGCCCCGATTAAGTGAATCACGTGCCTAGACTAACTGGTTATTTCCGAAGCTGTCAAGGCGATTTATGGCATACAGTGTTAAAATCGTTATTTTTTATGATTGGCTTTCTAATTGGGGGCGGAGTTAAACGAAATCATTTACAATAATCTGAGTCATATGATTGGTCGAAAAAGAAGGTATTAGTTGGAAACTGGAAGGTCACGAAAGCCTAATTGACACATCAATAAGTTAACTTGAAAAAAACTTTGATGTTACATAACTTAAAGAAGTATTTTGCCTCTTCATTTTTCTTCTCTCGACAAAAAGGCATATATTATGGTGATATGCGTATCACTTTCACACCTGAGCTATGAAATTTGTGTGGGGTGCCATCAATCATAAATTAAAAAAATCCGTTTGCACTACTAAACCATCATCTCTGTACATTGAACGGTGCAGATCCTGATCAGAGATACAAGGAGTCCTCTGGTCTGGGTTTACATGCTTACTGTTAAGCATACGACAAGTGCACTTGTCATAGGTAAACTGTTAGAAAGTGACTAGTATATTCGTCGATAGGATTAAGTGTGTGACGTAATTACGATATGTGGTCATATCCTTAAACGGTGTAGATCCTGATCAGAGGACTCGAAGAAACCTCTGATCTGGATCTACATGTACATGCTTAGCATTCGACAAGTATACATTCATAGGTAACACTGTTAGTAAGTGACGAATGCATATATATACTCGTAGATACAATTGAATGTGTGAACCAATAACGATGTGATCGTATCCTTAAACGGGATAGATACTGATCAGAGGGCTCTAGGACCCCCCTGATCTGGGTATTCATAGTTATCAAGGTTTGTTTAGATGTATTATTTCTTAATTTTCAATTGCTGTTGTATCACCGGCGCTTTTGTATTAAAACAACAGTATGGGACTTGTAGTACGACAGCCGAGTCTACACTGTTTGCAAGAATTTGGGCATTCGATTTGGTCATTTCTGCCCCGTCTGATTCATTCCTTGCTGATCCATCGTCATGGTGCTGTTCCCTCCATCAGAACATAGAAGACCGTTAAGGAAAGACAGTCACGTGAACAAAAAGTCATTTATCGCACAAAAAACGCGAGATCAACGACATGCTGTCCAGACGATTTGCCATTGTGTCAATAGAAGTTAGAACTGTGTCTTTTTTAAATGAGGATTTTTCCAAAGAATCCTAGTTACTGGGGGTTGATTTAAGGGAAAAAGAGGGGGTTGATTCCTATATTTGAGAGGTATGGAAGACAACAAATAGTCATATCTTATCATTTATTTCAGCATTATATATAAATGATAGGAGAACAGTCTAAAAAAACTGTAACATTATGACACAGGTAGGGAGTAACATTACTCCCTAGCACTAGCGATCACTAGTCTAATTGAGAAATATTCCTCTCTCTTATAACATTCTGATACAGAGAGGGAGTAACTTTACTCCCTAGCACTAAGTGATCACTAGTCTAATTGAGAAATGTTCCTCTCTCTTATAACATTCTGATACAGAGAGGGAGTAACATTACTCCCTCACACCACTGACCACTAGTCTAATTGAGAAATGTTCCTCTGTCTTATAACATTCTGACACAGATAGGGAGTAACATTACTCCCTAGCACTAGTGACCACTAGTCTAACAGAGAAATGTTCCTCTCTCTTATAACATTCTGATACAGATAGGGAGTAACATTACTCCCTAGCACTAGCGATCAATAGTCTAATTGATAAATGTTCCTCTCTCTTATAACATTATGATACAGAGAGGGAGTAGCATTACTCCCTAGCACCACTGACCACTAGTCTAATTGAGAAATGTTCCTCTCTCTTATAACATTCTGATACAGAGAGGGAGTAACATTACTCCCTCACACCACTGACCACTAGTCTAATTGAGAAATGTTCCTCTGTCTTATAACATTCTGACACAGATAGGGAGTAACATTACTCCCTAGCACTAGTGACCACTAGCTAATTGAGAAATGTTCCTCTCTCTTATAACATTCTGATACAGAGAGGGAGTGACATTACTCCCTAGCACTAGCGATCACTAGTCTAATTGAGAAATGTTCCTCTCTCTTATAACATTATGATACAGAGAGTGAGTAACATTACTCCCTAGCACCACTGACCACTAGTCTAATTGAGAAATGTTCCTCTCTCTTATAACATTCTGATACAGAGAGGGAGTAACATTACTCCCTAGCACCACTGACCACTAGTCTAATTGAGAAATGTTCCTCTCTCTTATAACATTCTGATACAGAGAGGGAGTAACATTACTCCCTCACACCACTGACCACTAGTCTAATTGAGAAATGTACCTCTCTCTTATAACATTCTGATACAGATAGGGAGTAACATTACTCCCTAGCACTAGCGATCACTAGTCTAATTGAGAAATGTTCCTCTCCCTTATAACATTCTGATACAGAGAGGGAGTAACATTACTCCCTAGCACTAGTGATCACTAGTCTAATTGAGAAATGTTCCTCTCTCTTATAACATTCTGATACAGAGAGGGAGTAACATTACTCCCTAGCACTAGTGATCACTAGTCTAATTGAGAAATGTTCCTCTCTCTTATAACATTCTGATACAGATAGGGAGTAACATTACTCCCTAGCACTAGTGACCACTAGTCTAATTGAGAAATGTTCCTCTCTCTTATAACATTCTGACACAGATAGGGAGTAACATTACTCCCATGCACTAGCGATCACTAGTCTAATTGAGAAATGTTCCTCTGTCTTATAACATTCTGATACAGAGAGGGAGTAACATTACTCCCTAGCACTAGCGATCACTAGTCTAATTGAGAAATGTTTCTCTCCCTTATAACATTCTGATACAGAGAGGGAGTAACATTACTCCCTAGCACTAGTGATCACTAGTCTAATTGAGAAATGTTCCTCTCTCTTATAACATTCTGACACAGAGAGGGAGTAACATTACTCCCTAGCACTAGCGATCAATAGTCTAATTGAGATATGTTCCTCTCTCTTATAACATTCTCCCATGCATCAGTGACCACTAGTTTTAACAGAGAAATGTTCCTCTCTCTTATAACATTCTGACACAGAGAGAGAGTAACATTACTCCCTAGCACTAGTGAGACCTTTTAGTTGTTTCCCAGCATACGATAAGTTTTCTTTCATGGCATCATTCATTCATTGCCTAGTCTGGAAAGGTGGGTCTGTATTTTTCCTGCACTGTGTTGACATAATCTAAAAGAAAATCAAGAGACTCTAAAATGAAAATAATGACTTCAAATATTGATGACAAAAGAATTGAGTCTCATTAGAGAATTAATTATACAGTAACACCTCTCTAATACGACCATGTAATTGTGTTTATTATTAGTTTTATACGACAGGTGATTGCTTTAAACAATGTGACATTAAAACTGTTTTACTGTCACCTTGCGTTTAGCTGTCATCTGTCATTTATACAATCAATTATCCTTCGTTTTAGTGGGCGTAATATAGAGGTTTTACTGTATATGGCCTGAAGTGAAAATAGACCTTAAAGATTTAGGATCCCTAATGAGATCGAGCAATGTCGGTCACTATTGGAAACTCTACGGTGAGTGATCGGTCATTCTTCTCAACCGCCGACATATTCCGAAAATGATTCAGAACAGTCTAGCAGTTGACAAGAATAGTAGAAACTGCAGAATATTTCAAAGCAGTAACAGAATTAACTGCAGGATAAAAGTTTTACATCCAAACATATCTGACAGCTACACCAGCTGTCTAATCTATGTCTACTCTGTCTGAAAAATGGATGACTAAATAAGTTCAACAATGTAGGTATAGTTTTAAAATATATACTGTTTGCTTATAAACTGTATGTTTCTTTTTTTGAGGGGGTTGTTTTTTTTTTTAAACAGAGAAAAATCTTCATCATTTTTTATGCTTTTTCTTCATTTTGCATTATCTTGTTATTTTTTAAGTGAACTAAGAATTAAGTTTGTTTCGTACCTTGAGTATATGGATTCCTGTGGTTTCAGTTTCCCAAAGTCCAGTCCCCTTTAACTTCCTCCAAGCTGAATACCTGGCTCAAGGGGACCATGCATCAGATGGAAAGCAGTCCCTTTCTATGTACAAAGTTTTACATGTTTTCCTCAAGACCTCTGTTGACAGTTTAGTCCACTGACGGCAGCTGAGTTTACCTATAAATAAGATATAAACATGCATCTAAAAATCTACTTGTGAAGTTTTGGGGCTATGTTCCAAATGGCAAAAAGTGTCAGGGATCTAGATAAGAAGGTAAACTGAACGAATCCAACATTTGCTCACTCATTTATACACCAAATCCTATGGTGTTACTACTTATTAGAATTGTCTCGAAGAGATTATTCTAATGAGTAGTGACATCATAGGGTATAATGCAGAAATAAAGAATCCAATTTTTGAAATACTCCCCTAACTGGAGCTCTGAAGTGTGTTTGTTTGTTTTTCATTTCTGCCATCTACACGCATGGGCTAATTGGACTCCCCAGAGAGAGTGAGACGTGTACAGAAAACCGGGACGCGATACCCTACTCTCATTAGCGAGAAGAGGTCTCTGGTTCTGTTAGAAGCCCAGTGTAAAACACTAATACATCGGACCCCGGTTTTTATAAAGTCTCATCGGAAGGACTTGGCTCAGCGTTGGATCTAACTCGCGACCCCTGGCACCATAGTCGAGTGTGCTACAACTGGATCACGTCCGCCGATGGCCTTCTTTTTTTTTCTTCTAATTTTCAGCTAAAAAATTCCAATTGCTCAAAGAAAAAATGTTCTACGTATATTTGCAAAGCAGGGCACACATCATCATGGAATAGTCAAGTCGGTAACACTGTACAGGTTCGCAGTTATGCAACATTTACGCACATGCTGCTTTACTTTCAGTCTCCTTTAAGCTACCATCAGGTATAATATACGAAATAATAAACTTATTCCTTATGGTACATGGTCACTACCATATAAATTGGAACTATGTTTTCAATGGGGGGATTAAAGGCGTAAATGGGGTATTTATGGTGTTTTGGCTTAAAGCAAGATTGAAGTAAAGCAGAGAATTGTAACAATTCAGTGTTGGTTCTCACCCGATCTGTATCATCAGCAGAAGCTGTGGAAGATATGGCTTGGAGTACTCAAGGTCTGCTTTCTACGAGTCTCAGCCTAGAAACAGAAAAGAAAAGTCAGTGAATAATTATAAATCAAATACTAAGAGACAGCTTAACCCATTACCCGACAGCCTGTTTCTAGTTTTAAAGACAGGCGTCCACTTAAAGCAGGTAGAATTATAGTGCCTGGCCGGAGTCATTTCGTACCAATATGTTTGGTCATTTCGTACCCATCCCATAAAAGATAAAATAATAACTTTTACCACTTTTATGTGAAACCTATTCAATGAAATACCAAAAACACACACAAATCTATTAATAGAAGTAAAGTACATGTATATTAAATTGACTGTTAATTGCTATAGACATGCACAATACAGAAATACCTCTCTATTACGACCACTGAAACGAAGGCTAATTGGTTTTATGAAAGACAGGTAACAGTTTAAAGCAGTGTGACAATAAAACAGAAAGCTCCTACATTTTCCATTTATCACAATACTATAATCAGTAAACCCCATCTATTGGCATCATTTCACGAGTTTAAGTAATTAACATATTCAACCCTAGAGTACATGTATACTCGTCATTTACGAAGGAGTCCTCTAATCAGGGTCTACACTGTTTGTCATTGGAATATATTGTTAAAATCAACCCTAAATAGTCAGAAATGGACTAGACTTATTATGAAATTGGAATTGTCCATTAAAATTGTTAGGGTAAAAAATGAGTTAAAGCAGGTGGCTGCTTCAAGTAAGATGAAAGCTAAGCAGAAATATCCTCTAGAAGCTTTCTAGTATTTAACTTAAATCTTTCTTTAACCCTTAACCTCATGGGTTATTTTTCTAGGTTTGAAGACAGGTGACCACTTAAAGCAGATTGAACGTCAAACAGGGGCATTCTGCTTTACTTTCAGCCTGCTTTAAGCTGCCATCTGCTTGTATTTTGTAACTCTGTATTATGGTGCATGTTCACGACTTATATTTTTAGAACTACATTTGTATTTTCTTCTGAGGAAGAGTGAATTAAATGCGCTAAAAGGTTCACATACATGTATATAAATGCTGTATTCATCATGGCTTTAAATATGAATAACCCTTGCCTCACTGAAACTCCAAATAGAAAAACCTAGTTACCAATCTCATAAATTAATCAAATAATTTATTTGAAAATGTTAAACATTAACTTGCCAAACATTAAATTGTCAAACATACACACTAACACCTACCTTATTTAAAATTTAGTACAGTGCATGTACAATATGATTTAAATGTAGCATGTTTTAACTCTTATTCCTCATAGTCATTTGAGATACGTTTTTATGTCTTTACTGTTCCCATGAGGTTAAAGAATTTTTTTTTTTGTATTCTATCGAGAAAATTTCACTGCATCCCGGCAAGTGGATGTCTAATGGAGGACTCATTTTTACTTTAAGTCTGCTCTAAACAACGATCCATCATAAAAACAGAAAACACATTTTAACTCTGTGACAACATCAATCAACAGTTAATCTCGCTCAAAATGGAACGAGTCCCTGTCAATCACCGTTTAGATAAGGAAATTCGGCTCGTGATTGGTTGATGAAGCTAAGCACAGGCCCGACACGCATGACGGCGTTTGGCATATGAAACAATTAATCGAGTACACAACATAGAGCACTAATTTAAGGCTAGTCGCTCAACAGATTAAGGCATGTCGGCCAGATCATGTCGCGAAGAGACCGCCCGGAAGGAAGGCATGTCGCCCGCGACAGGTCCCTGTCAGTCTATTCTAAGTCAGGTTGAAGCAGGCAGTATGAAAATGCAGACGATAGTATAAAGCAAAGGTTACTTCATAAAGCAGTGTGAACATCACTTTGAAGGCCCCTAAAGCAATGTTTAGCTTTACTTTCATATTTCTTTTAGCAGTCACTTGCATTATTATTTTAATACAGACTATTAGCTTTTGCATTTATGCCTATATATACAGGAGAATGTTTGGTATGTAAAGTAGACTGAGCTTATTTATACGTGAAGAGATGGAGAGACAGACAGACAGAACGAGACAAATACAGAGACAGTTACAGAAAGTCAAAGAGACACATAGAGAGGAACCACAGAGGGGAGGTGAGAGACATACCGGCATTTTTATCTGTTTGTATAATGTTCTCTGTATAATGTTCTCTGTGACACCTCATTATTTTCGAATGACTTTTCCATATGAAGCAATTTTTTAATCAAAATCAGGAGAGAGAAAAAATGGAACTGATCTTGATCCCATAATACGGAGTACTTTTTACATCTTTACACTGGGTCTAAGTACTCCGTGCCCATAAACACACCTTTTTACACCTTTCAAATATTTATCCACTGAAGAAAATAATCCCACATTATACAATCATAAATAGTATGCACCATAAGATTAAGAATAGGTCCCATATCCTAGAAGCAGGTTAAAAGTAAAGCATGATGCACTTTCTCTTAAAGGTCCATTATGCTTTACTTCCCACCTGCTTTTAAGTGCATGCACACTTATCTTTAAACTAGAAACAGGCTATATGGAAATGGGTTAAGTGAAGCTCAAAACTGAATAAGAGTAGCAAACAGTTTGGATTTCAGTTTTTTTTTAAGTTATAGCTGTCATTTTGATTCAAACATTCCATATAAAGACAGATCTCTTATCGAACTGCCTAGTACCCAGAGAGACTGTGAGCACATGGTGTCTTGATGAATTATGTAGCAACAGTCATTGATATGTGGGGACAATAAACAACCGAAATTGGTATCCCGCTGAGTCAAAACTACTAGTGTGGCTCCTGGATCATTTCCTTTGTCTTTTCATATTTTTCAGACAAACAGTCAGTTTAACTGTCTTTTAAAGCATTACCCCATAGCTTCTTTGCAGTTTTGAAGACAGGGGATCCCTTAAAGGGACTCGCAACCGGATGGTGTACGTGTCAAAATAAATTAAAATACTCAAATAAAAGCAAATTTGTGGCATTATTTGGCTTCTGACATTAAAAAAATATGATCAGTCCAAAAAAAGGTTTCAAGATTCGTCACCGAATCTTAGATTTTTAGATATTTTCCATCGTTTTTCTATACCGACTAGTAGACGGTATAGTTGTTGTTGTTGCTTCTCTACACGGGCTCAGACATAAACCCGAGCCGAATTACGAAGTTGTATGCACTTTCGATCGCTACACATTGAAACACGTTAAATCGATCCGAGATAAACGGATATTTCCGTGGTCCATTGGTCTAAGCGGTTTCCCCTATTTTGCCTTCTGTCCGCCAAATCCGGGCCCGAATCCCACCAGATACCAGTATTTTTTTTTTATTGAAATACATTTTTTTAAACAGAATTTCTTATCCTAAACTAATTCTTAACCATTTATATAAGCGTTTGACACATATTTACAAATTACTATTTTTAATGCACCATCTGGTTGCGAGTCGCTTTAAAGCAAGTTAAAAAATTAAAGCAGAAAGCGTCTTAAAGCGCATTTTGCTAAAGTAAATACTTTCAACCTGCTTTAAGCTACCATCTGATAGGATAAAAAAAATATTTCTTATGATACAAATTAATGACAGAATAAATTGGAAATATTTTCTTTACAGCGGAAGAAAAGATTAGAGGAGTACAAATGTGTATTAATGGGGTAATGGGTTAAGTAAAAAACATAATGTATAAGCCATAATAGCCATCAGAAAACCAAACTGTCTTCACAAATTGTGAAGATACACATTACACCATGTCACAAACGCAGCGTTGTGTCTTGGTTTAGCCAATAAGTTCGAGCTCAGATCACACATCGATTCGAACATATCAGTTTAATATTAACCAGTACAAATGAAAAAGATGTAGCCGGGTTGATAACGGTTAAACGGTTATACATGTATATCTGTGTAAACGGTCCAGATGACTCAGTCGGAGAGCACTGTAAGCAAGAAGTCCCGGGTTCGAGTCCCGGTCTGGCTGCATATTTTTCTCACCATGTTAAATTTCTAAATGACTTTGCCCCCAACGTAAATAGCCTGTAGATAGCATTATAACTCACAGAGTGCTCAAATATAATAAAAAGAAACTCATGGAGTGTTCTTTAAGTTAGCTTGCATCTATGGTTGCCGCCTAGCCGGGTTGGTTAAATGCCATATGGGGAGAGGTTTGTGTAAGATGGCTCAGTCGGTAGAGCACCTTGTAACTGACGGGTCCCGGTCTGGCTAGATATTTTTCTCACAATGTTTGTGAGAGAGAAAGAGAGATGGAGACAGTTTACATAATTATGCATAATGAAAAGATAGAGATAGACAGACAGACGGACAGAGAATGGACAAGAGACTGTTTACAGCTGTACAGGTGGGGAGTCTCAGAGAAGATAGGGAGTGAGAGAGACAGAGTATGTGTGGGTGAGAGAGAGAGAGAGAGATGGAGAGAGAGAGAGAGAGAGAGAAAGAGATTTGTGTTAATTCATATATATTCATATATATTCATAATAATTCATTTTGCTTATTGAAAGACGAGTTTGAAGAAGTCAAGCCGTTGACAAATATGTGGGTTACACCTAGAGCATTTTTTAGACATATCTTCTAGACAATCCTAGTAGATCTAGCTCTAACTGGTAATACTTTATAAAAGTACGCTTTCATTTACTCACTGAAAAATATTTCTTGCGTATTTCTTTTAACCCTTATCCGACTGATCGCGACTTCAATGTTTTTGTAAACAGTTTGGATCCAGATCAGACACCGTGTAACGCGGCGTCTGATATGGAAACACACTGTTTGACACCAGTCTTTAGGTTTCTTTAATTAAAAAAATGTATCAATCTAAATTTAACATTTTTTTCAGACGACAATTTCAAAGCAGACGACCTTGCAGCAGGATAAGGGTTAATATACATCATACAGTTAACATATTCTGTATCAATTAATTAGCCTAGCAGGTTGACAGATGGTGGCATATAGCAGATTGAAAGTAAATGCGCCTTAATCTGCTTAAATTCAATCTGCTTTAAGTGGTTACCCGTCTGCAAAACATGTTATGGTAGAGAGTTAATTAAAGTAGGCATAACCAAACAACTTGAACATCCTCATTAATCAAATATATTATATCATAAATCATATATACATACCGTATTCGGTCCAACTCCCGCATCTGCCCAGTAACAATATATAGTGTGCATCTGAACATCGCCATGTGCAGTGTGTGTACAGTAGATGGTTCAATGCTTATTTTGTTATTAAATCATTTTAAATACAAATAAATGAACAGATATGGACATTTGCATATTCATTCCGCTGACACATACACATTAATATTTTGGGTCAAATCAAGTTAGTTGAAATTATAGTTTACCTAACCCCTTAGAATAGACTAGTCCATTTAGAGCCTCGTTCTGAAAACCGGAACACCGTCTGCATCGGCTTGAAATGTTCAATAGAAGTAATATAGGCTATGGTGTTTAGGGAAACTCGCAAGGCTTGAAGCGATGTGTTTGTTCATGAAAGATATCTGTGGATGTGCAAAACTTGAAGAATGAACCTTCCACCTGGTGTTAAGGTAATTATACGAATTATACACTTATTTTAGGCATACCCCAGCCCATAAAAAGAGATATGTTTATGGGCTGCATTCAGGCCGATTTTGCGCCTCATTTGAATCAGATGCATCAAGGGCATTATTTTATTAACATTTTAAGACATATTTACATGTACCTATGAATGTTATATGTATAAAATTATGGGAAATGGGTGAATGAGCTGCGATTAACATTTGCAAACATTAAGATTAAGATCAGATGCCGAGTTACTAGGTATTGAGTATCTGGATACATAAAATATGTACTTCTGTATTAACACCTTATTGTTTTGTATTGTTCAAATGGTGCAAAATCACTTTTGTAGTATGCTGTTTATGTCATGTGATTGGAACTGGCGATTACCTGTATGTGCTGTGATTTGCAAACAGTATAGATCTGATCCATATATATGTCGGGCGCTGTTTTACTTTTTATTTACATATTTCGAACTGGTGATATCACTTTTAAAAGAAAACAACTCTTAAATGATATCACCCTATTTGAAGTATTCCTCAATCCATGGACTTCCTGTCACATACAGAGTTATAGATATGGTTTTACCTAGATTGGATATCTAGTGATGTAATGCTTTATTCTTGAATTTAGTTGCCACCTTTTTTGAAGACCAAACATTACTTTTTTGAGTATCCAGTTTAGCAATGTTTTACAAATAGTACACACCCTGGTCAGAATGTACCTTTATGAGCCCTCTGATCTGGTTTACACTACATGTATTTGCTTAGGACAACTTTACTTGATACAGACACACTGTTTTTCCATAGACAATTATACTCATCGCTAGGGTTGAAGATATAACTGTCATACAAGATATATTCTTTATCCTATCAGCAGGGCTGCCATTTCACCGGATTATTCGAAATCTTCGGATATTTTTCTAGTTGATGGTAGCTTAAAGCATGCTGAAAAAAAGCAGAAAGCTCTTCAGGCGCATTCTGCTTTACTTCTTACATGCATGAAGTAGTCACGTGTCTTCAAACTAGAAACAGGATATGGGGTAAATGTACGGTTCGTAAAATCACTCTTGAAAAATGAAAATTTGGCAAATCTTAGGATTATTCATGATCAACGTGTGGCATCCCTGTATTAGATGGTAGCTTTTAGCATGCTGAAAGTAAAGCACGTTCTGCTCTACTTAACACATGCTTTAACTCTTTCCTCCCTGAAACTTTTAATGGACAATCCCAGTTTCGATTTTTGTCTAGTCCATTTCTGGCTTTTAAGAGTTGTTTTTGTCAATTTTGGCATTACTGACAAACAGTGAAGACCCTGATCAGAGGGCTCCTTTCGGAGCCCTCTGATCTGGGTCTTCACTGTTTGCACAGGACAAGTGTATTATTCACATGTACACCGTTTGAAATGACGCCTATATGCGGGACTAGGGTTCAAAGGGTTAAGTGGTCACCTGTGTTCAAACAAAGGATTACTCCTCTGCAAACATAGTACATGTATTATATACCTCTGAATAATTACCATAAAAAATAGATTCTTTATCCTAGCAGAAAATTATGGTAGCTTAAAGCAGGCTGAAAGTAAAGCACAGTAGGTTCTACTTTCAAACTGTTTTAAATGGTCACCTGTGTTCAAAACAAGGGTTAATCCTCTTAAAAATTAATGTACAGTATAAGGAGTCTCGACAGTTTTTAGTGGATGAAATATAGTTGTTAATAAATGTAATGGAAAATTTCATTACTTGACAATTTGTCGATTAAAGAAAATTATCTAGATGCACATTTGTGCTTATTTGAAGGCCCATTAATATTTCTACAATAATTACAACCAGATCCCTTTTCTACCTTTAATAATATTTAGTACCTTAGACCATGATGCCTCTGGGTAATAGGATGTAAAAACTGTGTATTTAGCATGATTGTACACTGCCACAATATACTGTCCACTCGATACCCTACAGCTTTAACTATCCATCTCCATATGTTTATAGTGGATGTAATAAACGGTTTCAAGACAGACAATTGGCATCTTTCAGAACTCCACTCATTATGAATATCAATTAACAGAAATTTTACTATGGCACATAAAACCATAGGTTTTATTGTCCTAGCAAACAGTGAAAAATCATTTCTATAATACATGTTTTGTATAAGCAAACAGAGTAGTCATTTCTGGGTCTACCCTATTAGCAAAGGCGTTAAAAGGCATTAAGTTTCTATTAGGTAAACAATTGATACAGGAACAAACTAAACAGAAAAAAATACAGAAAGTTTACATGTGAGCTTTCTGTATTGCTTTCTTCCTGTATTAAGCTGTCACCTGTCTTAAATAACTTTATGTAACATAAGCTGCCGCTTGTCTTAAAAAACTAAAATTTAATCTGTCTTGCATGTCCAGCTTTTTCTATGCAGTAAATCTACAAACAGGTTGGATCCAGGTGAGAATGTACTCGTCTTATTTATAGTCTAAATTGTCTCTATAGAATAACAAGCAGTAAAACTGAATATGCTGAGAAAATCAATTATATATCTGGATCCCAACTTTCTTTTCATATCTTTATGTTATTTACTTTTCGCAAGCAGATTAGACCCATCAAAGACAGCTCCTTGGGGATATGTAGTGGATTAGACACATGTCAAACATTCTTAACCCGTTATACATTTGTAGTTTTGAAGACAGATGCCTACTTAAAGCAGAATGTGCCTTTGGACACAGTCTGCTTCAATCAGCCTGCTTTGAGCTATGATATGTTGGGAAAAATATTTCAGGACGTTTTGCTACACTGTTCGCGTCGCGCATATCAGCTCGCTACCCATGGTGATTTTACCCTGGACGTTTCGCTACCCGTACACTATTTTGTTATCGGACTAAATGAAATATATATATATTACTAATCGTTTTTTTACCCTAAGTATTAAATATACTTTCAATTTTGCGTAATATACGAGTATTTGAAATGTTTAAATGATAGAAGTTGAATGATCTGAAATTTGCAGTTAAAATGAAGTAGCGCTGCAGTTGTCATTTTTGAAAAGCGTTTCTTCGAGAACACGTGTTTACAAACGTTAAAGAAATACATTTTTTTAGTTGAGCTGTAAACAAAGTATTCGTCAAAAGCATAATTATATCGATCTGCCGCTGCTAGTTAAACTAATTTTGAATCCAGATACTGATAAGTATATAAAAATGTCTTCTAGATCTAGTTATGACCGTAAGTTTTGATCCAGATCAATAAATTTTACCGTCTTATGTTCCGTTATTTTGGCCCCTGCTTATTGAATAACCAAAACTTATATGGTGATTCGCTTTTGTTTGGGTCCAGATTAATAAATGAAAATCTCTTAAATGGACTCGTGGCGTCTGTGCAAATATTTCTGTCCGTCAGTATGGACCAAGATCAGTACATAAAACCTGTTCTACACGTTTGCACACATATTCATGCGTATATACCCGACTATTTGTCCACATAATGATATATGAAAATTAACCTATAATATATTATTGAATTAAACCTACAAAAATAATAGTTTATGAAAAAACGCTCATATATTATGTCGTGATAGAGTGATAGTAAAAAATATTAAATAGATAAAATGTATGTTGTAAAACACCAGAAACTGTAATGATTACGTGTAATAAATATACAGTTGTGTTCTGTTCTAGTTATGTACGTTAGTGTGGATCAAGATCTGTAAATAAAATACATTATATGGGCGCATAGAGCCTGCATGTTGGTGAATAAGAGGTGTGAAAAATAAAACAGAGTAGCAAAAAAGTCTAGGCAGTGAAAAGACCAGCCGCGAAAGCCATAACCAGAGACAGTGTATACCCTTTCTCTGCCACAACGTAGCGAACATGCTTATTAAGGTAGCAAAACGTCCAGTAACCATAGAAAAATATTTCTTACGGCACATATTCATGACTGTATCAATTAGAGCTATTTTCTTTAGCGGAGGACTATATTAAAAGCTTTTGTTACTATAAAACTAAGATGAGTTTATTGATAACGTTATTTTTGCTATTGCAGGGTACACAGTCAGGTATAAGGAGGATGACAGGCTTAGAAGAGACCAAGTGAAACTTATGTAGAGCAAATACATACCATGATGTTCTCTATAACCAGGATTGTGCTTACCCCATAGACACATGCCCCACCATTTCAAAGCTGTTTCTGACGTGTGACCTTTGTCAAGAACTTGGCTATCCAAACAACAGACAACTTAGTGGAATATCACTTTTGTTCTCCTTTTTCGTTCTGTCGCACTTCATTCTTAATAATCTTACTGTCACTGACACAGTTTAAGCATGTTGATGTATTCGATCCAATATATAAGCATATTAACCCATTACCCCATAAATATGCCATTTTACGCCTTTTATTTAATTCTACATTGAAGAAAATAGATCCACTTTATTCAGGAATAGATAAAATATTTTCTTTGTCCTAGGGCATGGTAGCTAAAAACAGACTGAAAGTAAAGCAGGGTGTGCCTCAAGACGCATTCTGCTTTACTTTCAATCTGCTTAAAAATCCTCTAAGTGGTCACATGTCCTCAAAAGTAGAAACTGGTGATGGGGTAATGGGTTAATTGTGATTGTGATGTGTATATCGTATAAAAGGTGTCTATAATAAGTGACATCATTCATTTAAAACCAAGGCTGCCATTTCTCCGGATTTTTCCTAAATCTATTTTTTTCTAGTACATGGTAGCTTAAAGCGGGTTGAAAGTAAAGCAGCCACATGTAAAAAAAAACTAAACACAGGCGATGGTGTAAAGGTACGATTCGTAAAATCACACTTGAAAAATGCAAGTTTGGAAATCTAAGGATTTTTCATGTCAACTTATGGCAGTCCTGTATTTCAATTTGAATTTGAATTCTGTAATGCAGCAGTAATGCTACTCCCTCTCTGTATCAGAATGTTATAGACATAATAATCTTTCTCTATTGGACTAGTGGTCACTGGTGTGAGGGAGTTGTGTAACTCCCTCTCTGTAACAGAATGTTATATGACAGAGGAACATTTCTCAATTAGACAAGTGGTCACTGATGTGAGGGAGTAATATTACTCCCTCTCTGTATCCGAACGATATAAGAGAGATAAACATTTCTCAATTAGACTAGTGGTCACTGGTGTAAGGGAATAATGTTACTCCCTCTCTGTATCAGAATGTTATAAGACAGAGGCACATTTCTCATTTGGACTAGTGGTCACTGGTGCTAGGGAGTAATGTTACTCCCTCACTGTATTAGAATGTTATAAGGGAGAGGAACATTTCTCTATTAGACTAGTGGTCATTGGTGCTAGGGAGTAATGTTACTCCCTCTCTGTGTCAAAATGTTATAAGAGAGAGGAACATTTCTATGTTAGACTAGTGGTCAGTGGTGCTAGGGAGTAATGTTACTCCCTCTCTGTACCAGAATGTTATAAGACAGAGGAACATTTCTCTTTTAGACTAGTGGTCACTGGTGCTAGGGAGTAATGTTACTCCCTATCTGTATCAGAATGCTATAAGAGAGAGGAACATTTCTCAATTAGACTAGTGGTCACTAGTGCTAGGGAGTAATGTTACTCCCTATCTGTATCAGAATGTTATAAGAGAGAGGAACATTTCTCAATTAGACTAGTGTTCATAGGTGCGAGGGAGTAATGTTACTCACTAACTGTATCAGAATGTTATAAGAGAGAGGAACATTTCTCAATTAGACTAGTGATCACTTGTGCAAGAGAGTAATGTTACTCCCTCTCTGTATCAGAATGTTATAAGAGAGAGGAAAATTTCTCAATTAGACTAGTGGTCACTGGTGCTAGGGAGTAATGTTACACCCTATCTGTATCAGAATGTTATAAGAGAGAGGAACATTTCTCAATTAGACTAGTGATCACTAGTGCTAGGGAGGAATGTTACTCCCTATCCGTATCAGAATGTTATAAGAGAGAGGAACATTTCTCAATTAGACTAGTGTTCATAGGTGCGAGGGAGTAATGTTACTCCCTCTCTGTATCAGAATGTTATAAGAGAGAGGAACATTACTCAATTAGACTATTGATCACTAGTGCTAGGGAGTAATGTTACTCCCTATCTGTATCAGAATGTTATAAGAGAGAGGAACATTTCTCAATTAGACTAGTGGTCAGTGGTGTGAGGGAGTAATGTTACCTTTTATCTGTATCAGAATGTTATAAGAAAGAGGAACATTTTTCAATTAGACTAGAGGTCAGAGGTGTGAGGGAGTAATGTTACTCCCTCTCCGTATCAGAATGTTATAAGAGAGAGGAACATTTCTCAATTAGACTAGTGGTCAGTGGTGCTAGGGAGTAATGTTACTCCCTCTCTGTATCAGAATGTTATAACAGAGAGGAACATTTCTTAATTAGACTAGTGATCACTAGTGCTAGGGAGTAATGTTACTCCCTCTCTGTATCAGAATGTTATTAGAGAGAGGAACATTTCTCAATTAGACTAGTGATCGCTAGTGCTAGGGAGTAATGTTACTCCCTATCTGT
Organism: Gari tellinella; assembly: GCA_922989275.2. NCBI lineage: Eukaryota > Metazoa > Mollusca > Bivalvia > Cardiida > Psammobiidae > Gari > Gari tellinella. The sequence goes on along the minus strand of OV277874.1, from coordinate 29,406,111 downwards.
ATCAGAATGTTATAAGAGAGAGGAACATTTCTCTGTTAGACTAGTGGTCACTAGTGCTAGGGAGTAATGTTACTCCCTATCTGTGTCAGAATGTTATAAGAGAGAGGAACATTTCTCAATTAGACTAGTGGTCAGTGGTGTGAGGGAGTAATGTTACTCCCTATCTGTATCAGAATGTTATAAGAGAGAGGAACATTTCTCAGTTAGACTAGTGATCACTAATGCTAGGGAGTAATATTACTCCCTATCTGTATCAGAATGTTATAAGAGAGAGGAACATTTCTCAATTAGACTGGTGGTCAGTGATGCTAGGGAGTAATGTTACTCCCTCTCTGTATCAGAATGTTATAAGAGAGAGGAACATTTCTCAATTAGACTATTGGTCACTAGTGCTAGGGAGTAATGTTACTCCCTATCTGTATCAGAATGTTATAAGAGAGAGGAACATTTCTCAATTAGACTAGTGGTCAGTGGTGCTAGGGAGTAATGTTACTCCCTCTCTGTATCAGAATGTTATAACAGAGAGGAACATTTCTCAATTAGACTATTGGTCACTAGTGCTAGGGAGTAATGTTACTCCCTATCTGTGTCAGAATGTTATAAGACAGAGGAACATTTCTCAATTAGACTAGTGGTCAGTGGTGTGAGGGAGTAATGTTACTCCCTATCTGTATCAGAATGTTATAAGAGAGAGGAACATTTCTCAGTTAGACTAGTGATCACTAGTGCTAGGGAGTAATATTACTCCCTATCTGTATCAGAATGTTATAAGAGAGAGGAACATTTCTCAATTAGACTAGTGGTCAGTGGTGCTAGGGAGTAATGTTACTCCCTCTCTGTATCAGAATGTTATAAGAGAGAGGAACATTTCTCAATTAGACTATTGGTCACTAGTGCTAGGGAGTAATGTTACTCCCTATCTGTATCAGAATGTTATAAGAGAGAGGAACATTTCTCAATTAGACTAGTGGTCAGTGGTGCTAGGGAGTAATGTTACTCCCTCTCTGTATCAGAATGTTATAAGAGAGAGGAACATTTCTCAATTAGACTATTGGTCACTAGTGCTAGGGAGCAATGTTACTCCCTATCTGTATCAGAATGTTATAAGAGAGAGGAACATTTCTCAATTAGACTAGTGGCCACTGGTGTTAGGGAGTAATGTTACTCCCTATCTGTATCAGAATGTTATAAGAGAGAGGAACATTTCTCAATTAGACTAGTGGTCAGTGTTGTGAGGGAGTAATGTTACTCCCTTTCTGTGTCATAATGTTACAGTTTTTTAGACTGTTCTCCTATCATTTATATATAATGCTGAAATAAATGATAAAATATGACTATTTGTTGTCTTCCATACCTCTCAAATATAGGAATCAATCCCCTCTTTTCCCTTAAATCAACCCCCCAGTAACTAGGATTCTTTGGAAAAATCCTCATTTAAAAAAGACACAGTTCTAACAAAAGTTCTATGACAAGATCATTAGTAACATGGAAAAGAATAAAACATACAAGCCCGTGTTAAAAATAACCCACTATGGCAACGGTCAAATTGTACTCGAGCGACTAGTCTGTAGTCACGAGTAACTGTAAGACATGGAAGGGTTCAGGGTACGACAGAGAGGGAGCGAAAATACAAAGCACGAACATCCGACATAACTCTCCCGGTTAAGTACGGCTTTAGAGATACATCATCATGTAGTGCTAAGCCCTGTCTGTCGTAGCACAACCAAAGAGGAAAGCATGGTTATCAATTATAGATTGATCGGTAGCCAAACGTGAAGTGCGCAGCAATATAGTTGGATCATAATCTTTTTTTAGGAAAAATCTAATACGTTTCACAAATAGGTTTTGAAAATGCATATGTCCAAGAATCTTACGAAGTCTGTAAATCACATCACCATAAAACTCCTGATGTGAAATACCTTACCGCAGAAAATACTTTAGGTTACCTTTATTTTTGTTAATGAGAGGAAGATAGAAAATGTTTTACGAAGTTTGTGAAATCTGTACCCCTGTTTAAGTATCTTTTCAGTAATAGTTTTATTACGAATGTGGAAGTCCTCAACAGAGGTACAGGCCCTAGCAAAGCGAATAAGTTGTGAAATATAAACCCCGTAAGATGTAGATTGGGGAACATCGCCATCTAGATGAGGATAATTTACAATACTAAAATCAAATCATCTCGTTTATCGTAAATCTTAGAAGAAACAATTCCGTTATTTATTAAAAGATCCAAATCTAAACATGGTGCCGACAAATTTGACTCGTTTGTTTTATTAAGGCGTAGTTCTTTTGGGTAAACAAAAGGAAACAACGTTTCAAAAAATAGGTTGACTATATTAAATATCAAATTCGTGCAGAATACGCTTATTAGGCATGTGGTCAGATCAATTTAACCCTTTACCTCATAGCCTGTTTTAGTTTTGAATTCAGGTGACCACTTAAAGCAGGTTGAAAGTAAAGCAGAATGTGCCTTAAGGCACATTCTGCTTTACTTCCAGCCTGCTTTAAGCTAAAATCTGCTAGGCTATATAAAATATTTGTAATGGTAATTGTTCATGAGGGTATAAACTGGAACTATTTTCTTCAGCGGAGGAATAAATTAAATACGCTAAAAGTCGCTTCTATGGGGGAAAGGGTTAAATGTCAACATAAACAAGTTCTTATTTTACCATTTTCAATGTTGAATGGTGTAATAATATATACTGCATAAACGTATATTAGAGTATCAGACGCTCCAACGGAAAATGCTATTGTTCATCAGGTGTTTTGAATGTGTTTAATATTTTAAGGAGATGTTGGGGCCTGACAGAAACTATTCAAAGCAGCTGTACATCTGTTAACATGCTACATTTGTAGTTCTTATTAAAGTTCAAATTGAAAGTTTACATTTATAACCACTGTGACAGATTCATCAAGAAACAAGGAGCTCTTGCGGCCCCCTAAAGCAGGTACCAGATCAGGTCATATGTAGCGTCTACTTCAGATCTTTTCCGGGAGAAACATTCTACATGATAGTATGTACACTTATGTTGTTAAAGACCGCCTCAAACCACCCGTGAATGTTAAGAAAGGGTTGAGTTGTGAGCTATGAACTCTGTGTGTGAGAGCTTATATCTTTATTTACGATATTGTATGTGTGTGTTTTTCGAAGTGTAATCAAACATTTTATATTACAATGCCAACCATAGTGTGCTTAATATTCACATATAAAAACTCCGCCAAATACGATTATTTGACTTATGACATTGACCTATGAATTAAGCCTGACTCGTTCACGAAAAGTGCATAGACTGATGTTAGAACTATAATTGAATAGCCAGAATGATAGAACCTTATTGTATATACCTTTTTTACAATTGTCAGTATAATATTTAATGCCTTAAATTTATTCGTCTGATTAAACATTTTTGAAAGTGGAACATCGCTTGTTAACAATTTGCAGTTTTATGACAAATTATTTCCTTTTAAATTTCGACTGAAGAAATGTATCGACTACTGCTGAACAGGTTTGAATCGTTTAGACGTCGCGTAACTCGATGTCTGTCCTGGAGTGTTTGTAAAGTCGGTTTAGTTGTCTATGGCGATTAACCCTTTCGCTCTCAATGACGCTTAAAAGCGCGTTTACAACTTGTTTGATAGGGATATGACGCCGCGTTACGCGGCGTCTGATTAGGATCGAAACTGTCTGCTGAAGCGCTTTTAAAATTTCGTCAGTCATACTGCCTTGATTTTTTACTTTGAAATGACATTGCATACAATAAAATTGAAGCAGACGACAATGAAACGGTGAAGGGTTAAACATCTCACGAAATATTTAGCAATGAAAGGGTTAAAGGATGAACTGTGTTTTACTGTGACAGAGCAAAAGTTGTTATAGTGTTCATAGACAATTGGTACACTCACTCAGTGACTCAGTATCAAACACTTCAAAACATTCCCGCTTATCAACATACTGTAATCACCCTCAGTGTTGGGACAAACATACCTAAAAATCAGAGTATATCCAACTCAGACAAATCTTGAGTGACCAGTCGTCTGATCAGGGTTTACACTGCTTGGCAATCAAGCTGCACCGTTAATAAATCATTGCGTGACAATTGCAATTAGTTCACACGTTAATCACATCAATTATACAGTGTGTTTCACGTTTAATGACTTTTACGGTAATATGATTATACTTGAAAAAACAACAACAATATATTGACGTTTATTTAGCTAAATCATCAGTATCAGATACGTTTTTATCTAGAAAATAAATTTATCCACATACAGACTTCATTGTCATGGTTTTCAATTGAATTGAAAATGTCACTAAGATACAATGCATTTGAATGTAACAAAAATAATATATTTAAAAATGTTTCAATTCCAGAGTTTAAGGCCTGGTTTGACTTGGTGTATCGCATTATCCGATATGGATACAAACTATTTTGGATGTTTAAAACTGTTTTTAATAGAAAATCACGTTTTGAAATAGTTTTTCAATTAACAGGTTTGATACAATTATTTTACACTGAAGATGGCAATATTCCAAGTAGGACATTAAAATAATAATAAATTGCATATTCTTAAACATTTCGATCTCTATAGGCCTTTACCAAAGACAATAGTTTACAAGCACAGTCTGTGGAGAATCTGTTATTCTTTCCCGTTTAAACGCAAAGGTACGCAAACGCAAAGCACTAAAACGTAGAAAAATGTAACTTTTGGACATTTCTGATAATTCATGTTGATCTTGGTGGCAAACAGTTTGGAGCCTGATCAGACGCCGGGTTACCCGGCGTCTGATCTGGCTCCAAACTGTTTGTATTGTAAATAATAGTTTTAGCGTAAACGCGTTTATTGGGAAAGAATAACACATTCTCCACTGTAAACGCCACCTTTTTGTTACATGTATTCAGCCATTAACACTTTCACTCTCAATGACGCATTTAAAAGCGCGTTTGCAAACAGTCTGGATCCTGATCTAACGCCGCGTAACGCGGCGTCTGAACAGGATCCCAACTGTTTGACACTCGTTTTAAAATTTCGTCAATCGTACTGACTTATTTTTTAGCTTTGAAACGACATTGCAAACAGCAAATTTTAAGCTGACGACACTGAAACGGTGAAGGGGTAAAACTTTCACGAAATATTTGACAGTGAAAGGGTTAGCTCCTTTCTAGTGACAGAAGTGACGGAAGCCCCTTCATATGTAAATATTTACATTCGCCCCGCATTGTCCTTATATAACACTATTCTAAAAAGAGACTTGCATATTTCAATAAATGCTCATTTAAAATCCAGTTCTAGCCGTCTGGTTTAGGGACGGAGCTATACTGATCACTTTCAAATCGATACAGAGAAGTCCGTATAGTAGGCGCGGTTAACGTGGAGTAATCAAGTATGGCGTGTGGGTAAATCTGTTTTAGAAAACGCGACCTAAATTTAAGATGCTTATCATACAAGTATTTCGTAAATTCGTGTGTTTTTAAATATCTCAAAAGGGATTTTAAACATAACGAGAAAGTTTACCGGTTAAAAGTCTAAATTTATCCGGTAAATATAATATGTGATTGGGACTAGTTTCAGTCCATATATAGAGATCGTTACTACGATAGCAACGCATAGCAACGGGCAAAGTGTCTATTAGAACGGTTATGTACATTTCTGGTTCATTTCTCAGCTCACGATGGAATATAAATATAAGAAATAAATTGCGTACTTCCGTTATTCATGAGCTGATGGCACTTCCATGCTTTTACTAGCAAAGTTAAGCTTCACGCACTTTGCTAGTAAAAGCATGGAAGTGCCATCAGCTCATGAATAACGGAAGTACGCAATTCATTTCTTAAAATGTACTAAAGTCAGTGTTAGCATTTAACCCTTTCATGCTCAAATTATTCGGGAGATGTTTACCCTTTCAACGTTTTCTATTGGGCCTCGAGTGCAGTGCTAATATGCTGCCTCTAGTTGCAATGGAAACGTTTGTGCTAAACTATTGACATCAAATACAACCATTCAAAGTATGTTCCGGTGGTGAGAAACTCTTTGAACTTCAAATTGATGTTTATACAATAAAATTGCTGTAACTCATTCACCCCTGAAACTTTGTTATAGACAATTACAATTTCTAACAATATTGGTTGTATCTCTTTCAGTATAATTCAAAATGAAAGAAGGCAATCTGATCTAGGTCTACAGTGTTTGGATAGCACAAACATACATTTTATAGTACAGTTTTGTTAGGAACTAGTATACTCGTGACTCGGGTTCCACGCATTTATTAAAAATATTAAAAATACAGTAAAAACTTCTTTACAACCACTAAAACGAAGGCTAACAGATGATAGCATAAAGCAAGGTGTAGGAGTTTTTCGTGTTATGTTCACCTGCATTAACCTTTTACCCCATAGCCTGTTTCTAGGTTTGAAAATAGGGGACTACTTAAAGCAGGTTGAAAGTAAAGCAGAATGCGCCCTAAGGCGCATTCTGCTTTACTTTCAGCCTGCTTTAAGCTATCTACTGCTAGAATAAAGAAATCATTCCTTCTGTTATATATTCATGACTGTATAAATGGGAATTATTTTCTTCAGCGGAGGATTAAACGGAATGCGCTAAAAGGCGCTTCTATAAGTTTAAGTGTTAAACACCTGCTAAGTTACATAATTCGGTGGTCGATAATTTGATTCTATGGTGGTCAATAATTTGATTCTATGGTGGTCGATAATTTACTGTAGCAGACGGCATATTTCTGACCGTCGAAACTCTGACAGGGAAGCGATTAGCAAACATAGAACAGTAAGTAACCGGTATAGAATACCAACTGATGTATACTTTAAGCCGGCGTGGTTGGCAAACCACGACCACATGACACCAAGATCGGATACATATCACGCTTTTATGAAAGAATGCTAATAGGTCTTTGCTAAAAAGTGACTGTTCACGGGGCCGAAACGAAATGGGATAACTCCGTGTCCCATTTTGATCCAAAACTGTTTTACATTTGATGAAAATTCCGGAAAGAAAATGCAGATACATTTGTATTAAGGATTATACATAATATAAATTTTGCTGACGGCAGTCTTATAGTGTTAAAGGATAATCGACAGAAAATGTGTCTTAACTTTGAGGAATCTGAACCACATTGAACAGAATGTATTTGACTATACGTTTCCTACGATTACATGCACTCGTCATTCTTGGTTGTTTGCCAAATCTAGGAGCAACAACAGTGGCATTCGAAGTCATTTACAGCGTATGCTCCCAGAACGAAGATCATATTAAACTTCACGGACAGACACTGATATCGTGCGCGCAAGCTTGTAACTGTTTAAGTGGATGTAGGTTCGCCGTTTACAGCATAAAACGGCTCTCTGTGACAGATATGAATCTCAACCTGATATAGAAGACCGGAGTTGTCCGGGGTATGTCTTAATTAGCAAGTCGAGTGTGGCAGACATTGCAAGACGAACCAATCAGAAACAATGCACTACTGATGACATACACGTTTGTCAGGAAACCTTTGATAAAACAATGCTACAGGGAAACCTTAACTCCATTGATTCGCAAGAACCCTTAAGTGTAAACCTTCTGATGTAATTGATGGGATAAGGACAACCAAATGTATTGAAAATGGGCGTTGGTCGGAACTAGGATCTTGTAAGAAAGTATGCCCAATGGTTGAACTCACAAACCTATATTTGGCTATAACTCAAATAGAAATAGTGACTTCTGCAAATTCCTTCGTGTTTGATTCAACAGATAATATACAGTGGAGAATCTGTTATTCTTTCCCAATAAACGCGTTGACGCTAAAACTATTATTTGCAGTGCAAACAGTTTGGAGCCAGATCAGACGCCGGGTAACCCGGCGTCTGATCAGGCTCTAAACTGTTTGCCACCAAGATAAACATGAACTATCAGAATTGTCCAAAAGTTGTTCTTTTCTACGTTTTAGTGCTTTGCGTTTGCGTACGTTTGCGTTTAAACGGAAAAGAATAACAGATTATCCACTGTAAACACATCTTTGTTTGAAGGTACTAACGTTACTTTTGCATGCATGAAAGGCTCATTACATGGATCAGTAAACGTGACGTGTGTGCATGGAAGCTAGACAAAGTACCCAACGTGCAAATGTTCAATGCGCAAACATTGCCAGACCAACAGTGAGTGTACATACACTGATTGTGAATGTAGAAACGACAAGTGTTGGTGTAAACCCAAACTGTCTTATTACCCTTGCAATATGTACTGTGTTGATGTTTGTCCCGGATTTTATGGAAATACCAATTTTCTACTAGGACATGCAAATTGAATAATAATCCCACTGAAGGTGAACCGAATTTTAAAAACGTTAGCAACCACAATTTCTTCCAACGAGATTGCGCTTCTTGCGACCTGTAACCAAGGTTTCAGAGTGATATAAAACATTTTATATACTTGATTGTGTTCATTTCTAGGTGTTAAAGAAAGGCGCCTGCTCAAAGCAAGGTGTTAGTGAAATAGAAAGTACATTTTAGGACTTTAGTCACCACAGATTCTTTCTGCGAAATTGTACTTCTTGTGACACTGATTCCGGCTGTAGGGAACGGAAAGTGCAGAAATCAGAACTATTCTATACCTCATGTAGATTTTCTTGTGTTTTACTGTTTGTCCTGAAGCGTACATGTCGAAGGGATTGTTCTCCACGGGTCCAATGCTATCGTTCAGAAGGTAAACAATGAAGTAGCCTTTATGGAACAATTTCTTTCACAACATGGCTACACCTACATTTTTGTTGACTATAAATTAACTGACAAGGTATGCCAATTGACTGACATTCCCGACGGCGAACTGCCTATCTTTGAAACTATCAATTCATTTATTTCCCTAGCTAATGTTTTTTAAATGAATTTCTTTGACATATATTTTTTTTTAAGACACCAGTTGGTGTTCGGTCTCTTTAAGAATCGACCAAAATGGAAAAAACATAAACTAACTTGCAAAAAACTTGATAGTGTAACGTTAATGAAAAGCGTGGAAAACTAACTTGTTTATAATGTATTCATTTAACGCAAACTGAAAATAACCCCACTATTATCTTAACGGAAATCGGAACTGAGAATTGTGGTGCTTTAGGTCTGGAATGTTTGCAAAGGGTACGTTTACTATCCACACGTACAACCGTTGTAAATTATAAGTATATTTGTATATAGGGTTCTTTATGGTTTTTAAACTAGTTTATTCAACAGAATTGAGAATTGTTCACTTAGCTTAATGTTTGTCTTGCGTGTTGTTTTCTATTTAGTGTGTAGATGAAGGAATGGTATTGCGTGTGTGTGTGTGTGTGTGTGTGTGTGTGGTTGTGTGTGTGTGTGTGTGTTTGTTATGGTATGGCTGTGTGTGTGTTCTGCTTTAGAGATGGGTGTATTGTTTGTGTTGCGTTTCCTGCTTGAGTCTTCTTTCGTATTAATTTGGGGACGACTTTGTTGTTTTAGATATACACTGTTTGCAAGGTAAACACTCTTTACGGTAAAAGGTTTGTAAATAACGATTATACATTGATAGGGTACGATGAATAAGTTACATAATCTGTTTTCTTAACCGAAATTCGGAACGGTGTACTACATACTTGTAGGTCTGGACACGTTTACATTCACGAGTACAGTAACTGTACTTAAATGACAAGTTAACTAGTCGCTAGGAGTCACTGTGTTGCGTTGAAATACTATTTGCTTAACCCATTCACTGCCGTGACGTCATCAAGTTTTAACAATTGTCGATTGCTGTTATTTCTCAAAATTAAATTTTAGCGATTTTGACTTAAGAAATATTGAAATGAATGTCAAACAGTTTGTATTCTGATCAGGCTCCGCGTTACGCGGCGTCTGATCAGGATCCAAACTGTTTGCAAATAAAAAGTGTACTCGGGGTAAGGCAGTGAAGGGGTTATCCCTTTAAACCCTAGTCACGCTTATATCTGTCCTTTGCTAGAAGAAGTGAACTGTGAACTGTACACTTGTCCTGTGTATGAGTGTAGTGGGAGGGTCGAATGTAACGTTGTGATAACTTGTGATCCGACCCTATTTCCTTATGTATACGGAAATAAGATATGTTTAAACTAACAGTGTAAACCCTGATCAGCGCGCCGACTGTTGTATTGCAATATATGGACCAAAAACAATCAAAATAATAAAAAGGCTTGGAAGGCAATTGGAAACTGGGGCCCGTTTCATAAAACTTCGTACGACAACAACGATCGTAAGTCAAAACTTTAAAATACATTTAATTTCTGATTTCTCTATCTAATCCTGTCTTGTGACATCTTTTTGGAATCGTCTTTTCAAGACGATTCCAAAAAGATGTGACAAGACAGGATTAGATAGAAAACAATAATTTTTTTGAGACTTTTATAATCTGACTTACGATCGTTTTTGTCGTACGAAGTTTTATGAAACGGGCCCCTGGAATTTAATTTCAATGTTAACCGTTTTACTACCACATTGTCCGTGAATACTTTACCCCTTCACCAATTCATTGTCGTCTGCTACAATTTTGTTGGTTGCAAGATCGTTTCAAAGTAAGGTTCAATGTAGAATGACTTAAAACATGTCGATACGAGTGTCAAATAGTTTGGTTCCTGATCAGACGCCGCGTAACTCTTTGCAAACGCGTTTTGAAGCGCGATTTAGAGTGACAGGGTTAATTTCAAGTAACAAAATGGTTAAATTGAATTCGAAACTAACTTGAGCCTCTCAAATTACGATTGATCAATAATCATTACATATCTTGAACTAATATAAAGCATAATGTATGAATAATAATGTAGTTTCTATAAGTATTGTTTTCAATAAATTTGCTGCTATTTCTGTTTCATATTAAAAACTTTTTTTTAAAATAGTGTCCGATCATTTTGAAAAACAATTCAGATTGCGAAGAAGGGTGTACGTTATTTGAAAACGTGTTTTAATTATTCATGACGGTATCCCGATTACTAACCCAATTTGAATTTTAGTTTTGCAATAACGATATTTTCAAAATACGTGTCTACTGTATTCACCCGTGTTATAAAGTATAATAACTACTATGTAATAATTAAAGTAGAACTAATGTTTTCGACCTAGAAGTTCGTTCGGTATCAGATTCATCCGCTTGTCAGGAGACTGGTGTATATTGTTAACCCTTTTCCTCATAGCCTGTTTCTAGTAGTTAAGATATATGACCTATTAAAGCAGGTTAAAAGTAAAGCAGAATGCGCCCTAGGGCGCATTCTGCTTTACTTTCAGCCTGCTTTAAGTTACTATCTGCTAGGATATAGAAAATATTTCTTAAGGTACATATTCATGACAGTATAAAATGGAACTATTTTCTTTGGCGGATGAATAAAATGAATGCGCTAAAAGTCGCTTCTATAAGGTAAAGGGTTAACACTTTTGTCCATATTGTAGAAGACAGAGTTCTTTAACACATTCTCTCTCAATGACGCTTTCAAACGCGTTTGCAAACAATTTGGGTCCTGGTCAGACGCCGCTTAACACGGCGTCTGATCAGTACTCAAACTGTTTGACACTCTCATCGATATGTATTAAGTCATACAACCTTCAATCTAACTTTGAAACGTGTCATAATGAAGCAGGCGGCAATAAAGCGGTGAAGGGGTAACATTCCCGACTAATTTGATCATGAAATGTTTAACCCTTTCCCCCCATAGAAGCGACTTTTAGCGTATTTAATTTATTCCTCCGCTGAAGAAAATAGTTCCAGTTTATACCCTCAAGAACAATAACAATTACAAATATGTTATATAGCCTAGCAGATTTTAGCTTAAAGCGGGCTGAAAGTAAAGCAGAATGCGCCTTAGGGCGCATTCTGCTTTACTTTCAATCTGCTTTAAGTAGTCATATATCTTCAATACTAGAAACAATGCTATCAGGTAAAGGGTTAAGAGGACACTATTACCGTAGAAGTTGCTCCAGCACAAGTTCCGCAAGTTCCTCCTGGCGAAACCCATCGTCTTCTTAGACGGACGGAGGCCGACGACGGTATGTTGAACAACTCCAAATTCAAATGACACGAATAAAGTTATGTTTGGTACACCTCCTTACTTTTTTTGCTGTGAATATTAATTGTATTAGTTGGAACACTTATCTATTACAGAGATTCTTAAGGTTCACCAGCAGACAAGACATCACTTGCTATATATCAACTGTTCTATTCCGTATACTGCATACATTTTAATAGAGATAAGGTTAGAGTATGAGATCAGAAATTGTCCCCAACGTTGAAAATCATGTTAAACATCTTTAAAACAATTTACACACGACCATTTTATTCAACGCACGTTTTCAGCATACTAATCTGACTTGAAAAACTAAATGAACGTATGCCCATGTAGTGATAATTTAGCACAAAAAACCTTAGATATGGCACACATTATAGTTTAGCCTCTTCATGACCTAATCGCATAGGTATTGTTTCAAATACGGGATATCCTTGCAGAAAGTGGAATAATTACAAAGCACAACAAAGCACATCAAAACCTTAAATATTATGATTTGTTTTTCATGTAGATCGCCCCGTCACTGCCTGACCTAAAATAGTTGTATCATATACATATACAGTGCTCCCTCTCTCCAACGACACTCCCAACAACGACTCCCTCCTTACAACGGCCCTTGCCACAGTTCCCTAAACAGTACGAATATGTCTAACGCTTTTACCGCTGCAATATCGTCTGCTTAAAATTGTCTTCTGCTGTTTTTCTCAAAGTTAAATAATGGACTTTTTGACACAAAAAACATAATTACGAGTGACAAACAGCTTGAATTCAGACCAGACTGATCTGGATTCAAGCTGTTTGCAAATGTAGGCCAAATTCCCTCCCTATAACGACTCCCTCCAAACAACGAACACAATGTTTGTCTCCCATTTGGTGTCGTTGTAGAGAGGGAGCGCTGTAAAATGGACAATGTCCTAAGAGAGAAGTGGATACCTCTCACGTTAACCATGTTCATACTACAGTGGATAATCTGTTATTCTTTCCCAATAAACGCGTTTACGCTAAAACTATTATTTTTGCAGTGCAAACAATTTGGAGCCAGATCAGACGCCGGGTAACCCGGCGTCTGATCAGGCTCCAAACTGTTTGCCACCAAGATAAACAAGAATTATCAGAACTGTCCAACAGTTGTACTTTTCTACGTTTTAGTGCTTTGCGTTTGCGTACGTTTGCGTTTAAACGGGAAAGAATAACATATTCTCCACTGTATGAAGTCACGAATGACGTCAGAATAACAGATTATCCACTGTAATATTGTCGTCTGCAACAATTGTCGTCTGCGACTTTTCTTTTCATACCAGGTTCATAGTGTTAAAAAGTTTGGATCCTAATGAGGCGCTGTGTAATGATGTGTGGCATTTAGACCCAAACTCTTGGCAAATACTAGTATATGCACAGTTTCGCACAAGGGCTTGCAAATACTTGAACAGCTCACTCAGGTAAGTGATAGTTATGAAATAATAATGATTATTCCATTAACCTTATCCAAACTGTTTGCCATTCAGATTAAAACTGGTAGTCTGAATTGTCAAAATGTTGTCATTTTCTATATTTCATTGCAATGCGTTTGCGTTTGAATGAAATAATTACGTTTTCTCTACTGTATTTTAGACCGGTAGCCAACTCGCAATTAATGGCCATCGACGGCCATCGATTGCTTTACTAAATTCATCACTGATCGGAATGTTCGCTATTAGCTAACTGGAATTAAAATCCGAATCATTGAAATAGAAAACAGCAGGTCAAATAAAAGATACAGTGGAGAATGTGTTATTCTTTTCCAATAAACGCGTTTACGCTATAACTCTTATTTGCAGTGCCCGGCGTCTGATCAGGCTCCAAACTGTTTGCCACCAAGATAAACAAGAATTATCAGAATTGTCCAAACGTTGTTCTTTTCAACGTTTTAGTGCTTTGCGTTTGCGTACGTTTGCGTTTAAACGGGAAAGAATAACAGATTCTCCACTGTAATAATGCCAGTGTCAAACAGTTTAACCCTTTCACTCCCAATGACGCCTTAAGGTGTCGGCCTGGTCTGGAATCACTTCCGGGTCGTTGTGGTCTTGCAAGTAGTACCTTGAAAAATACAATTTCCAAGATTTGCAATGTTTAGTGTTGCCTGTGGGTGAGTTTGAATGGTTTTCTGGATGGAAACTGGTTATTTGTGGTCATTTCCACCAAATGGCATTGTTTTAGGGGTCTCATTTCAGGATTTTTTCCCCAGGCGGATGCATATTGAAACACAGTGAATGGGATGAAAGTGAAAGATGTTTACCTTTATTTTGACAGTGACCTTAGAAAACCATTGATAGAAAAAATGTAATTGCCGATGTTATAGGTTGACTGGTATCAATCAACAGGGAAATGTCCATAAAATTGAAGGGTATGTCTTTTATAGCTCAGATCCTGTTTTAAAGGGAGCTGTTGGCTCTGAAAGTTAGGCATTTTACTATAGATTATATAGGGCGAAATAAGACCAGGCCGACACCTTAAAGCGCGTTTAAAACAGTTTATGTCCTGTCAAACTGTTCCGTTCAAGCTGACATAGTTGACAAAACAAAATATAAACAATATTGGAAACAAAATTATTTGATATTCTGATAAAAGTTGAATGACTCGGAACAGAAGATTAATACATTTTAAAAATTTGTACATAATACAACTTTAGAAGACGACAATTATAATAAAGTATGTTAATGGATATTCGACATAATAAGTGATATAACATTAGGAATCCTAACCACACTAAACACAATGGTTTCGACGATAACTTCTCTAAGGTTAGACGCATTCGTCATTTTGGGATGTTCACTATATCTAGGAGCTACAACACTGGCATTTGAAGTAATTTACAACGTATGCTCCCATGACGAAAATCATATAAAGCTTAATAGACACTGATATCGTGTGCACACGCTTGTTACTGTCTTAGCGGGTGTTCGTTCTTTGGTTACAGCGGGAAAACGGCTCTCTGTGACATATATGTATCACCACCTGGTTTAGAGGATCGTACTTGTTCGGGGTATTCCTTAATTAGCAAGTTAAGTGCGGAAGACATTATATACATATCACATGTCTGACTGTAAAATTGTCAATATTCGGGAAAATAATGTCAACCGAGGTGAAGCCGAGGTTGATAGTATCTTTCCCAAAGTTGACAATATTACTGTCAACCTGTCGGACATGTGATATTTATGTTATTATACGGAAATCCTGGGCCCATTCTTTAAGGAAATCTAGAATTTAGCCTGCGGCTGGAGTTATATATCTTACTAGATCCGCATGCGATTCATAATGAAATTCACTGTTTATAAAAATGATGGAATTTGGAAGAATTATACAAACTCTTAATGTTTCCTGTTCGAATCTGGCTGAATATTTGCATCATTTAGTCAACTTAAAACTTCAATTGCTTCAAATTGTAGATCCAAGTTTTAACGTTATATAAAATGACGCTTTGGTGCGAAAACTTTGATTTGAGTTCATTTTCGATTTGACGTCATTAACGACGTTCGATTACCTATGGCAGCGGGAGACAGTATTTGTGAGACAGTATTTTTTTCCTGCTGAGTCTGACAGTATTTCTATGTCACGGTTGCCTATGGGAGATTAACATTGTAAATGAAATTGAGGTATAATAATGCCAAATGGACCACTCAGAAACAATGTTCTACGCATGACATACATGTATGCCCGGAGACAACTGATGACGCAACGCTATTGGGAAATATAAACTCGATTGGTTCACAAAGATCTCTTATATGTAAACCCTCTGATAAGATTGATGGAATCAGGACTGCCATGTGTCTTAAAACTGTTGACTGGTGTAAGCCCAAACTGTCCCATGACCCTTGTAGATTTTCTTGTGTTGATGTTTGTCCCGGATTGTATGGAGATTCGTTTCAAATCGTTGAATATTATGCAATTTGGGGTTCCAATTTTCTGACGCAGAGTGTAGCCGATGCCGATGCCTTTATGGACTTATGTCGTTTGGATGTAACATTCACTTGCAAATATGCTTTCTACCACTTTTCTACTAAAACGTGAAAATTAAATAACAATCCCTCTGAAGGGGAACCGAACTTTCAGTACTTCAGTGACCACCATTTATTTCAGAGGGACTGTGCTTCTTGTGACCTGTAAACCAAGTTTACAGAACAAATATTTACAATCGCCCGATTCAATTCCATTGAGGTTTAATTCGTATAGACGCAATTGTTTCTAAAGGGCGGGACTTTCGAAGAGGAGGCGGGGCTTATGGATCTGTTCTACGCGAATCATTTTGTTGCGTTGCTTCAGTAATGCAGCCATGGCTGTTCCTTTCAGGGTATACATTAATCGTGTTAACAACCTCTAATATGCATCAAAAATACATGCATACTAATAAAATGTTCATTTAATGTTATACATTACAGCATACATAATGTAAATACATGTATAAGAAATGAACTGATATTTTCGGCATTTAAGCGAAATAAACCACATAAAATGATTCATGGAATTTGCCGATCATTTTATGTCGTTTCTTTCGCTTAAGGTCTATCCGTAATGGTCAAACATTAACACCTCAACAAACCATATACTTTTCTAAAGGTATATACCTAATAGACCTATTTATAAACTGTTATGAGCATTGAATAAAGTATAGGGAAAGAACAGACATATGTGTACCTCTTACCTCCGTTTGGCGATTTGCCCGGAAAATCAACCGACCCCTGTTATTCTAAAACGCATTTTTTCCAGAAAGTTTTTAGTATTTTTTAACCATTAAAGCCCTCATAGAATACAACATGGTGTACCATTTAATTAAAAAACAACAGTAATGCTGATTATTACAATTTATATTTAAAAGTCAACATGAGAACCTTTCAAATATATGACTGTCGCTTATTTATATGTTTATCCGATGCAAGTATTTTTATCTTGTAAAATAATATGTGTTCTATATCCGGGGCATTCACTTGGGTTTTTTATTATATTTGACATCTAAGTAACAATTTGACAAAAAATCAGAAAGGTTTACCGTAAAAAAATGTCATATTTGGTCTTTAAAAATTACCCCTTCGAAATGTATGCAATCGAAGCAGAATAATTACTGGATCAGAGGTTAAAGAGGTGAAAAGCTAGCGATTGATTTGGCACCGAAAGGGTTAACCTGGGTACCTTGCTAATACACTGTATTGAACTTTTAGTTTGCAAAACAGCCAATGGTAATAGCAACGTCAACTACAAACCGTTCAGGGCCTACATAGACGGTATGTAACTAGTTGACAAATTCATTATCTTTTATATTCGGTTTATTTGAATTAAAATGAAGTGAGGTAAACGAACAGACGCCGTCACGTGGTCCATATAACGACTAAGAATGGAATAATTATGAAATTAACTTTTCTGCAATGACGGCAAGTTTAAACAAAAGTTGTCTGCTTTTATTCCCTTCAATTTTTGTGTTATGCTTTTGACGTAAGAATCATTGAAATTTATTTCAAATAGTATAATGTGGCGTCTGATTAGGATCCAAACTGTTTGTAAATAAATCTTGCGGGGAGAATCATTGAAAAGTTAAACAAACAAGAGTAAGTACAACGTGTGAAACATTATTGGTTGTTCAAATATGACAACATATACCATATGTGCATTTACCTATCAAAATGAAATCCATTTATATAACATTTCAGAATTGATCAACACTGCTCAAAATTGATCAAAATTTCGCAGACCACACTGATATTGTGATAAATAACAACTGATGGAAAAGGTGATACATATTTCTGAATGTTGAATCAAATCTAATATTTATTTATTTATTATTATTATACCAGATTTATATAGCGCTCTTTTCACACAGGAGTTGTGCGTTCAAAAGCGCTTCACATGAAATTATATAAATGTACCTACAAAGCGAGAAAGACAAATAACTACATTCACAATAAAAATGATACAATATTGAGATGCATTGAAACATGGAAATTCTTCCAATATTATTACCAAGATTATAAAATTGTTATAGTAAATTTGTAAAATCATTTTTAAAATGAGTCAAATAATTAAAAGATCGATAGAATGATTAAAAACAGAGTGGTTTTTGTTTTTGTTTCCTATTATATATTTGTTATATAACATTAGTTTTTGGGCTTTTGCTAGGTTTATGAGTTACATTACTAGAATGTGAAGTCCTTTTCAACAAATGTGTCAAAACAAAATCCGCACAGACTTGACAGCCAATCCTCGTTGATATCGTGTGCACAAACTTGTCACTGTTTTAGCGGCTATGCTTGCTTTAGTTACACTAGGCAATCGGCACAATGTGACGTTTATGAGTCAAAACCTGCTACAGAGGACCAAGGATGACCTTGCTACGTGTAAATTAGCACGTCGAGTGCAGCAGAAAGTGTCGAATGGACCCATCAGAAACAATGTTTAAACAGCTATGCGGCGTCTGATCAGGACCCAAACTGTTTACAACCGCACTTTAACTCTTTCCTCCCTGAAACTTTAAATGGACAATTCCAGTTTCCATTTTAGTCTAGTCCATTTCTGACTTTTAAGGATTGTTTTTGTCACTGTTTGGCTTTATGAGCCCTCTGATCTGGGTCTTCACTGTTTGCATAGGATAAGTGTACTATTCACATGTACACTGTTTGAAAAGGACGCCTATATGCGGGACTAGGGTTCAAATGGTTAAGGCGCAATTGAGAGTGAAAGGTTCAATGCCCAAATCTCGCCATATAAATAGTGAATGTACAGACACTGATTCTAAATGTAGAAAAGGCAAGTGTTGGTGATAGCCAAAACTTACCCTTGCAGTTTATCTTGTGCTGATGTTTGTCCCGAATAGTATAGAGAGGCCTGTATGAAATTATGTCCTTCAGATCTAACCTACGTTTGTTAATATGTTTACTACCATTTTTCTATTAAACTGAAATTTGAATATCATTCCCGTTGACGGTGTACCGAACTTTTCTGATCACCATTCTTGCGGGCCTGTGCAGCTTGCGACCAATAAACCAGGTTACAGAACAATTGCATTTAAGGAACGACAAAAAGGCATAGTTATATGTACACAAAAGGGATTGAGCAGAAACTATTCTTAACTCGAAAACAATTTTACAACTATTAATTGCATTTATATACAATAATAACGACCCACAAAAAGATTTTCACGGAATAAAATATATATGTCAGCTTAAAGCTGGGTTATATTATAACATACTCTCGCGGAAAACATTCCTTAACCGTTTCGCGCAAAACTTAACAATAGACCAATGCTTTCGGCTGGTTAAAAGAAGTATCATTTGGAAGATCTTATTTCTCCAAGACACATAGAAACTGAACACAAAAGCAATTCAGACATGGTTTAGTGTTAACGCGCTCGGCCACAATACCAGTGAGTTGAATCCCCCGCCTGACAAATTATGTCGATAATATGGCTAGGGAGTAGTATATACTGCCTAGTTATGCTGCGTTTACACTTAGCCACGATTGCTGCGATGTCCACGATGGACAGAATCGTGGTGAGTGTAGGGGGTCGTGGGGTTGAATCTTGATGATCGTGAGGGAGCTTGCAGGAATCGGGAAGAAGGCAAGAATCGTTGCCAAATTTTTGACCGTCAAAAATTTGGCCACGATGGCCCCGATTGGTTTTATATCTTGAGAGAGTGTAAGAGAACGTGGGAATCGTAGTAGTGCGTAGAACAGCTCAACAGAGCTTAACAGAACTTAACAGAATGCATCAAATCGTGGAGCCCAAACGTACGGGATCTTTGTAAACATTGAAAGGCGATTCTATAAGTTTGTATTATTAAGTTATAGTGCTCACTCCCTACAACGACCCTCCCAACAGTGACTCCCTCTTTACAACGGTACTTACATCAGTTTCCTATAAACAAGATAATTACCGTATTTCAAGCGCTTTCACCGCAGCAATTGTGTCTGCTTAGAATTGTTGTCTGCTGTTTTTCCTCAAAATAACATTTAAGTGGACATTTGGATAGAAATAATATAATGAGGTTGTTGTTGGTGTTCCTGATAGGATGAAGCTTCCCACCAAGCACTTTCAGATGCGTCATCCCAATGTCATCAGAGTTTGACACCAGCATCCAGAGAATGAGTGGATGATCCATGTCTCCTTTATACCCAAGTCGTGCTCATAACGCATTGCTCTTGGTGAAATCGTTGCAATAAATCGCAGGAGAGCTTAACAGAACGTTTTATCGTGATAGATCTTAACAGAACGTGATAAAACGTGATAGTGTAACGTGGTTACAGTAACAGAGCTTGAGAGAACGTGGTGACATCGTGGCAGGTCTTAATTAGAATCTTGTTGGGTTCGTAACAAACCTCTACAGGAGGTAACAAAACGTGCAGAGAGCGTAAGAAAGCGTGATATAGCGTCGAAAATAAAATAAATCGTGAAGCCCTGCGATTCATCCCAATCGTGGACATCGTAGCTATCGCGGCTGAGTGTAAACGCAGCATCCATAGCACCGGCAATGTCGTTATTGGGGATCGCGGAACCGAAAGTCATCCCCATTGATAGAACCGTCAAATCTATTAATATATAGAATATAACTGCTTGTGTACTGTAAGATCGACATTTAATCCATTGATTGATAATTTCACAAGTGGCGAATCTACTCGTGAAAATATAACAGTCTGATGTTCACGAAATGGATTAAATGCAATTTTACACTGAAACATACAGATATTCTTTCAGACTATTCATTTATGCTTTTAAGCAACTTTTTCAACGAAATTGCTCGACACTTGAAAGGGAAAGTACATTATTTATTTCGTGCGGAGCCCTAAGTTTACATAGAACACATTATCGTGAAAGTTTGCAGTACAATGACGTCACTGATTTATTGATTTGACGTCATCGAACTTACGACGTAACTTCCGATCTTGGATTCTTGTTCTTCCGTTGAGTATTTAGTGACAAATCGGGCTTACTGATTAAAACGATAAGAAACGATTGACTACGATTCTTGGAGAGCTCTACGGGGAAGATTAATAAAATAAGCACACGAGACGATAATCCCACTGCTTGAAACAGTGAAATTATCAAGTGATAATCCACTTCTATTTACTAGTAATCTACCGAAAAGCAAAAATAAAACTGTCATATCTATTTTTAGACACGGGGAAAACCCGAGGGTATATCGCAACCTGGTGACATAGGGACCGCGTGAACCTCTTACGATAATAGACACAGCAGTTATAGATATAATCGTGGACAATTCAAATTCCGAAATAAATATAGTTCATTTCGACAGAATATTTCAAAATGACACAAGACACTCTGATTTAGATTTACATTGTAGCAACAGTTTCGTGAATGACGAATATACCCGTTGCTAGGGTTTAATGTCTTCTAGCAATTGTAGTTATAATAATAGCACACAATAAATTTCAGACGGTCGATGTTCTGACAAGGAAAGAGAAACAAACATAAATCATTTTACATAAGCACGTAGCCGGTATACAATATTAACTGATGTACACTCCTAGCTGACATGTTTGGCAAACGTAACCATATGAATGATCACGTGCATTAGTTAGTTCGCTAATGTGAGAAGTGGTCATTGCAGAACGTGAGTAGCTCGTACAATATTGTTTCACGGTGCCGAAAGAAATTGTGATAACGGTGTCCCATTTCGATTCATACCTGTTTGACATGCTAATAAAAATCCGGACAGGAAATGCAGATACCTCAATGTTGAAGAATGAACTTTTATAAACGACGATCATATAGTGCGTCAAAAGATAATCGATTAAAAAACTTCTGAACCACATTAAAGAAAATGTTTTCGACTATAAGTTTTCTACGAGTATATGCAATCGTCATTTTTGTATGTTTGCTATATTTAGGAGTAGCCACATTGGCATTTGAAATAGTTTTCAACGCATGTTCCCAGAACGAAGATCATATTAAGCTTCAGAGGCAGACACTGATATCGTGTGTACAAACTTGTAACTGTTTTAGTGGTTGTTCGTTCGCAGGTTACAGCGGGAAAACGGCTTTCTGTGACATATATAAATCACAACCTGATATAAATGACAGGATTTGTCCAGGGTATTTCTTAATCAGCAAGTCGAGCGCGGAAGATATTGCAAGACGGACACATCAGATACAATGCATAAGTAATGAGATAAAGGTTTGTCAGGAATCTTTTGATGACACAATGCTATTGGGAAACCTAAACACAATTGATTCGCAAAGATCTCTGAAGTGTAAACCCTCAGAGGAAATTGATGGGAAACAAACTACCAACTGTTTTGATACTGGGCATTGGTCGGTTCTTGGAACCTGCAAGAACGTCTGTCCAATGATTGAATTCGCAAACAGATATTTGGTTGTAACTCAAATAGAAGTCATGACTGCAGGAGGGTCCTTGGTTTTTAAGTCAGCAGATTCTATAAACTCGCCTTTGTTTGTAGGTACTAATGTTAGTTTGGAATGCATATACGGTACACTGAATGGGGACGAAATCGTTACCTGTGTGAATGGAACCTGGACCCAGTCCCCGGTGTGCAAAGGTTCAATACGCGAATCTTGCCAGGCCAATATTGAATGTACAGACACTGCTTCGGAATGTAGAAACGACACATGTAGGTGTAAGCCCAAACTGTCCTATGACCCTTGCAGTTTATCCTGTGTTGATGTTTGTCCTAGATCGTATGGAGATACGTTTCAAATCGTTAAAAACTTTGCAATTAGGCAGTCCAATCGTATGCAACAAAGTGTAGCCGATGCGGCTGCCTGTATGGACTTATGTCTCAAATCTTCAAATCCAGCATATGTTTGCAAATATGTCGATTACAAGCTTTCTACTAGGATATGCAAATTGAATAATAATCCTACTGAAGGTGAACCGGACTTTGAAATTATTAGTAACTACAATTTCTTCCAGCGAGATTGCGCTAATTGCGACCTGTAACCAAGGTTTTAAATTGCAGTGAAACATATTTATAATGACAACTTAGTTGTGTTAATCACTAGGTGTTGAAGCAAGAAGACTGCTCAATGCATGGTATCAATGAAACTGAACGCTTATACCGTTACATCACAACTTATTTCAGCGAGAGTGTACTTCGCGTGACCTATACACCAGGTTATAGAACATATTTACAGAACATACACTGATTCCTAGTGAAGAAAGTGTGAGTATACCTCTTATTGTACAAAATGTGCAGCATATCAGACGACCTATTATTTGGCAATCAGTGATCATATTTATAAAGTACTTGTTATGTTATTGATGTACAGTGCTCCCTCTCTACAACGGCCCTCTCAACAACGACTCCCTCCTTACCACGACCCTTGCTGCTGTTCCCCAAACAAGACGATTATGTCTAACGCTTTTCATGGCTGCAATACCGTCTGCTTAAATTTGTCGTCTGCTTTTTTTTCTCAAAGTTACATAATGGACATTTTGACAGAAAAAAAACTTAATAACGAGTGACAAACAGCTTGAATCCAGATCAGACGCCGCGTCTGATCTGAATTCAAGCTGTTTGCAAATGTAATCCATTTTCCCTCCCTATAACGACTCCCTCCGAACAACGCACACATTTTAGTCTCCCATTGGATGTCGTTGAAGAGAGGGAACGCTGTATTTTATAGATACAGTAATAGCGATAATTATCAAGAGATTTCTATGATTGAGCGAGTTTGGTTTTAAGGTACTGCGTCACTTAAAATGGTCAAATTGCACCGAGAAGAAGATTCTATGCAAAAGCTGTCTGAAACAAAATGGAGTAAAAACAAGTGTCATATAGTGTGTGCTATTTCTCGAAAGAAGATTAAATTATTATTAGATTGATACAAATCGTGACCTTTTGCATAAAATGTGAATTGTTCGAATGCATCAGATGCGCGAGTCTTTGTTGTTGTTTATACATGTGGTTATCTCTTACGATACTCGTTATAAATATGTTATAACATGCTACCGTGATGACCGTAACTATTGGAACAGATAGGCATCATCAGACAGTTTACAGTTATTTCATGTGTGTTTGGGGAACAGTCAAACCTATTGGTTCGAGGTATCAGGGAATACAGTGACTGTTCCCCTAGCACACATGAACTAACTGTTTTATTAACTTATACTACTTTACAAAACTAGATTCTCAAAACAAGTTAGTCTGAGCCAGAATACAATTGAACTATATTTTATTAGTCATATTTCAACGGTGTTCAACTAAGACATCTATGACAGAAGCTAATAAACATACAAGCAGTTAGTGATTCAACAGGTTAGTGTTAAGGCATGCTTAACATCATAAAAATTGTATTGAGATAACTTTTCAGTTCTTGTTTAAAAAAATACAAAAACAATAATATTTTTTGTCTAGCAACGAAAGGCAAACACGAAGGTTTTTTCATTTCTTTTTTTGCTCGAGCCCAGGGCAATGCTGAAGTTTAAGCGCGACTAAAATACATAGTTCTACAGTATGGTCGCGCTCAACCATAGTCTAACCTGTTCTTGTTGAACATTAAATCCGCCCTTCAGTTGACATGCTAACTTTCTATGGGCGAGTTATTGATAATTATGTCAAAATGCAGTAACTGTCTGTAGTGGTTGTCTGCCTTTATCAACGACACCAAGACATCTGTGAAACATTAGAAAATTGGTTGTGTACTCAGACAAGCTAATCTGTATTTCATTGCGGTCCGTCTAAAGACCCCAAACCTCCCTAAACTTATCCAAACGTCCCAAAAACCACTTTTAAAAGCAAGTTTTTATAATTCTAGCAGATTGTAGCCTAAAACAGGCTGAAAGTAAAACAGAATGCGCCTTACTTTCAACCTGCTTTAAGAGAATACTTGTCCTCAAAACCAGGATCAGGCTATTAGGATAGTGAGTTAATATTTAGAGGTAACTGTGTAAAGTGATCTTAAGTTTTGTTCGAGTTGTTCCCCTTGAAAAGAAAAACATCGAATATTTAATTTTAAATTAACATGTTTTCATTGTTTTAGCTTAAATTTGCCTTTTATAAGCTTTTTTTGATTAGATATTAAGGAATTTAAGTGGTTTGTATTGTTTTTAAGTGCTTTAGGCAGGTTTGAGAGGTTTGGAGTGGTTTGGGGAGGTTTGGGGTTCGGGGAGGTTTGGGGTCTTTAGACGGACCCTATTTGATTGTATTTCAAAACCATTTCACACATTAGACATTTCTTACTCTGTCCTGATATAGCACCAGAACATTGTACACGTCAAAAGAAGCGAAACCCGACAATAAAAGTTCCGGTTTACTTTCATGACATTTAAGACAGCAAATATAAAGTATATTATGAAGAAAGGGTTTATAATTTGTAAGCCATGTATCCAGTGTTTGAGAGTTTATTTTTTTATTCACAATATAGAACATTCTGTAAACCAACACTTGATAACATAGTTTACCCATCTCATGCTAAATATAAGCATATAACACAGAATAAGTTACTGAGATCAATGATTTTGTTATACCTGAATATCATGCCTTACTTCATTGGAAGTTTAGATGCGTTAAAGATTAAACACTGTGCTTGAACAGTCGCGTAAGGGTGTATTTGTTCACCAGGGGTCCGTTTCATAAATTTTTGTACGACAAAAACAGTCGTAAGTCAAGACATCAAAGTATACTCAAACGCAAAATAAACTGTGCATACAT
Organism: Gari tellinella; assembly: GCA_922989275.2. Lineage (NCBI taxonomy): Eukaryota > Metazoa > Mollusca > Bivalvia > Cardiida > Psammobiidae > Gari > Gari tellinella. The sequence continues at coordinate 29,380,439 of OV277874.1, read as the reverse complement.
CAATATATCACAGGAATTGGACTTCGGGTCTGCTTTAAAGGTTGCAATGTGCATTGGCTATCATCAATAAATGAAATGAAAGCTTCGTTGACTTTTGTGAGAAAAATGAAATGAACAACAAAAATGTGAAATGCATGTTAAATACACGTAGAGCGCGTGTAGTGCATGCGAATCGTCCAAACCATAGCGCGAGCCATTAGCGATAAACACACAATAGCATATGCATTGTGAAAATGAACCTCTCTAGCGTAGGTCAAAACAGTTAACGTTCATCCACTATACGCTTATATCTTTATGTGTATTTGGCTAACAAATAAATATGAACATATTCTAGCCTAATGACTACATTAGCTACTAGTGTAGAGCATAGGAAGTAGAAAATTAAATTCACAAGATAGACGTTGACGTCAATGACCGTTACCTTATGTCACTGTAATTACATTTACACTCACGGGTATGTAAATACTACTTGTAACACAAAAGGCGTCTTTTTCATTCGTCAAATTGTAGGGTTCATTTTAGTAATATCCTGGATAGGCAAATCTGCTACCTTCGAGTTTGACCCCTACCTTGATTGCATTGAAACATTGAATTTATCGCAAATGCAACCATCCCCAGGAGTTATAATTGATGGAGCTTTTGATACCGGATACGTCATATTTCATCAAACAATATGCCGTGAATGGCGTGAAATACGCATGCACAGTTTCTTTTGTGTTTGAGTATACATTTAATTTCTGATTTATCTATCTAATCATGTCTCTTCAAGACGATTCCAAAGAGATGTCAAAAGGCAGTATTAGATGGAGAAATAAATAATTGAGACTTTTATAATCTGACTTACGATACTATTTGTCGCACTAAGTTTTATGAAACGGGTCCAGAATATTATGGTCCTGCCACATGGCTACAACTAACGTTTTAGTAGAGGGCATCTAGTGTCAAAAATCGAAATAAAGGAAAAAAAATGCACAGAATTGATTTTTGTGTTTTCATATGCTCCAATATGTACCGAATGACAGAAAAAAAAGTCTAGGAAAATCAAACGATGCGAAATATGATTTTTGGGGTAAATGGCTAAAATAATAGGTGAAAGCACGAATTTTTGGGATTTCCAAACTGCGATCGTAGAAATCAATATAAAAGCTTGAAATATACAGGCTAGACAAATATAAATGTCAGCTGTGGAATGGTACTTGTTAAGATAAAATAAAAAATTCAAAAAACTGATTTTTGGGGTGAAACTGTCAAAATATTAAACCAAAATCACAAATTTGAGGATTTCAAACAGACCCTGACATCTTATAGCAAATAAAGGAAATGTTGCACAGAGTTGATTTATATGTTATTATTTGCCTAAATATGTACCAAATAACAGACAAAAAGTCTAGGAAAATCAAACGATGCGAAATGTGGTTTTGGGGTAAAATGGTTGAAATAATAACTGAAATCGCTAATTTTAGGGATTTCCCTTCTATGATCGAGGATATCGATATAAAATCTCGAAATCTACAGGCTAGACAAATATTCATGTCAGCTGTGGAATGGTACTTGTTAAGATAAATAAAATTTTCAAAAAAATGATTTTGGGGTGAAATTGTCAAAATATTAAACCAAAATCACAAATTTTGAGGATTTCAAACAGACCCTAACATCTAAAAGCAAGTAAAGGAAATGATGCACAGAGTTGATTTATACGTTATTATCTGCTCAAATATGTACCAAATAACAGAAAAAAAGTCTAGGAAAATCAAACAATGCAAACTATGTTTTTTGGGTAAAATGGTTGAAATAATAACTGAAATCGCTAATTTTTGGGATGTCCCTTCTGTGATGGAGAATATCGATATAAAAGCTCGAAATCTACAGGCTATACAAATACTCGTGTAAACTGTAGATTGGTACTTGTTAAGATAAATACAATTTTCAAAAAGCTGATTTTTAGGGTGAAATTGTCAAAATATCAAACAAAAAACACAAATTTTGAGGATTTCAAACAGACCCTGACATCTAAAAGCAAATAAAGGAAAATGTGCACAGAGTTGATTTATATGTTATTATTTGCTTAAATATGTACCCAAATAACAGACAAAAAGTCTAGGAAAGTTAAACGATGCAAAATATGATTTTGGGTAAAACGGTTTAAATAATAACTAAAATCACTAATTTTTGGGATTTCCCTTCTGTGATCGAGGATACCAATATAAAATCTCGAAATCTACAGGCTGCACAAATATTCATGTCTACAGTTGAATGGCCCTAGTTAAGATAAAAACAACTTTAAAAAACAATAATTTTTGGGTAAAATCGTAAAATTATTTAACCAAAATTTCATATTTTGGGGATTTTTGACAGATTTTGAGATTGAAATCATACTAATGGAAAAGATGCACCGAATTGATTTATCAGTAATTATATGTTTCAATATGTACCAAATAACAGACAAATAATGTAGGAAAATCAAAGAATCCGAAATATAATTTTTGGGTAAAATGGTTGAAATATTAACTGAAAAGCTAATTTTTGGGATTTTCTTTCTGTGACCATGGATATCTTTATAAAAACTCCAAATATCCAGGCTAGACACATATTCATGTCTACCTTAGAATGGTCCTTGTTAGGATAAATAAAGGTTTCAAAAAACTGTTTTTTGGGGTAAAATTATCAAAATATTAAACCAAAATCACCAATTCTTGTTTGTAAAACAATCTAGGAAAATCCAACAAAGCCAAATATAAATTTTGGGGTATACTGATTAAAACAATTAATGTAAATGCATGTTTTTGGAAATTCCACACTATGGCCTTAGACAGGAATATAGAAGCTACACATTTACAGGTAAGATACATATTACTGTGCACTGTAGCCTTGTACTATTAAGGATGAATTAAGCTTTAAAATGAAAACCCTTATCTTTTCACTTCACTACGGTGACCTTAGATATGAAACCAAACGTTCAAAGTCTATAACTTACACACATACACCATTTTAATGTAGCTTAGTTAAAGTAAAGACAAATCAACCGGTAAAACATTTAAACAGACACATGTTTTTAATGTATTGTGACTTTAAATATGATTAAAAAAGGTCCAAATCCATTTAAAAGGCAACAGGCACTATGAAATAAAGCCTATAGCACTAGTACAAATAAATTATGATTTCTGAAATTAATAAATGTTGGTGATAAGATATAAGTTAAAAGAAAACAGTTTTCACTGAGGATTTTTACAGTGACATTGGATGTGACCATCAAGGCACTACAGTGTATTTGTTAGCATAGTTATATAAGTTTCAATGAAGTAATATACATGTATAACTTATAATAGTTAAACAAAAAGACAATATCTTCAGTATATTGTTAGAGCAATATAAAATGAATGTAAAACTTAAAAATATAGTTAAGACAAATATATAAATGGAAACTTTTTATAAGTAAGGATAACTACCATTTTGAATTTCATTACTATAGTCAAACAACTAGGTCTGGCGTGTCAAAGGGTGGCCGAGTCCATTTATAAGGGAGATCAGCATTTCAGATGTCCCCGTGTCAAGTTTTAAAGGAAAAGGTTTGGTTATCGGTACAAATAAACGAATTAGTTATTGGAAACATAACGTAGTGGATAAGACGTAGGTAGAAGTATATGATCGGATAACATTTTATCAAGCACGGGTTCGAATCTCGCAGCAACCTATGATAATGTTTTGCCAAAACAATATTAAAGATTATATAATTATATTGCATTAAGGTAATGCAGAAAGCCTCCTGAAGAAAGTGACTAAAACTTATATTGATATTCATATTTTATCATCGATTTGTTTTGTGAAAGTATGGCTAATATAGGGCTAGAAATCCATGCACGCCTGCCCCAAATTTGACGAACATGTGTATAAATGGTTAGTATAATCACACAGTATGAAATTAGATAATTCATTTTAGATTAAAAAAAGTTTGAGGTCGACGCGGGATTCGAACCTACGCTTATTAAAATAATTCTATCGCAATACACTCTGTGTACCTATATTTACCTACTGCTCTAAAGTGCTAACAATAATATCGCCTTCATTTGTATCTAATAATTATACTAATCTTGATTGTATAAAAATGGTCGGAAAACATGCGGAATGCTGCTCTCCTTAAAAATGGACTCTGCTGACCTTTGACACGTCAAGCCCAGTTGTTTGACTATATGACTGTGGATATGACCAGTTAAGCTTCAATTGCACAAATAAGTTATATATTCTTTCCAAAACAACAGCTTACTAAAGATGATAAACACAAGTTTGAAAATAACTTTTTGAGGAAAACATTAAAAAATATACATAAAACAGCAAATTTTTAATTTCTGTATATGGGGGAGGATATGAATTAATAATAAAAACTCCAAATCAATAGGCTTGACACAGTCCTTTAAAATGAGATATGTAACTAGTTTATCCAAAATTACACATACCAATTTATAAATATATAGGGTTTTGGAAAAATACACCCCCTCCACCAATAAAAAAATCAAAACATAAACGAACGAACAATTTTCTGCCATGTTGGATTTTCTGCGCAAAACTGGTTGGTTCTGATGTTGGTTGGAAACTAATAGACATGAGCTATCCTGTACTTTGAGCTGTAATAATGGAATCTGACAACTGTATGAAATATCAGCAAATCATAGTATACGCACATTGGGCATACATCGTACATGTAATTTATGTAATTAATTGATCTAACAGTGCTTGCTATATATATGAAATAACTGATAGTGTATATATCTACAGGTCAATAACATTCAATATTCGTTTTGTGGTGCGTATTGTCTACTATCAGTGCACACTCTGATTTGACAAGCGGCATTTTAAATGCTGCCTCTAAGCTAGTACACTGGTTTAATTGCTTATTGTGTGCGATGCGAATATAGGTTGTTACTTAACCCTAATTGTATGCGGAACAAGAATATATATCATTTGAGGACCCAAATCAGAGTGATAATAGCCTACAGTACAAAGTATAATGTGTCTTACCTGTAAATTTGAAGCTTTTATATATCTAAAGCCATGTTGTGGAAATTCCAAAAATTCAAATTTAACTAATTTTTTTAACCAGTTTACCCCGAAAAGTCATATTTGGCTTTGTTGGAGTTTCCTTTATTTTGCTCTTATTTAATACATATTGAAACATACTAAAACATATAAATCAATTCTCAATACTTTTCCCTTTATTTGCTTATAAGGCTTTATTTGGAATTTTCAGGTCAGGAGATCTCTGCTAAAATCTCGAAAATTGGTGTTTGTTTGTTTAATTATTATAACAACTTTACTGCATTAATCAGTTTTTTGACAGTTTATTCATCTTTATCAGTACCATTCCACAGCGCAATTGAATATTTGTTTAACCTGTAGATTTGGAGCTTTTTTTTTAATAGCCACCATCACAGTAGTAAAATCCCGAAAAACCTCATTTACATTTTATTTTTCAACGATTTTACCCCAAAACACCATATTTGGTATTATATGATTTTCCTAGATTATTTTTGCATTAGTTTGTACATATTAAAGCATATGATAACACATACATCACTTTTGATTTTGATGGCAGGGATTGTCTACGAAAATCCTCAAAATTGGTGATTTTGGTTTAATATTTTGACAATTTCACCCCAAAACCCAGTTTTTTGAAAGTTTTATTTATCCTTACTAGTACCATTACACAGTAAAAATGATTTTTTGTCTAACCTGCATATTTGGTGTATTTATATTGATATCCACGTTCACAGTAGGGAAATTCCAAAAAATCGCGTTTTCATTTATTATTTCAACAATTTTACCCCAAAAAACATTTTTCAAAGTTTTAGCTATCCTTAATAGTACTATTTCACAATAGAGATGTATAAGTATCTAGCCTGTAAATTTGGAGCTTTTATAATGATAACCAACGACACAGTACTGAAATCCCTAAAATTGGCGTTTTCATTTATTATTTCAACAGTTTTGCCTCAAAAAACATATTTCGCATAGTTTCATTTTCCTAGATTTTTCTTCGGTTATTTGGTACATGCTCTACCATATGAAAACACAAAAACTATTTATGTGCATCTTTTCCTTTATTTGGATGTTTGACACCAGGGAAGCTCTACTAAAATCTCCAAAATTTGGGGTTTTGTTTAATATTTTCATGATTTTCACCCAAAAAGAACCATTTTTTGAAAGTTGTATATATCCTAATTAGTACTATTCCACAGTGGATATAACTGCCAGTCTAATTTGTAGATTGGAAGCCTTTATGTTAATACACAGGGTCACAGTATGGAAATCCCAAAAATTATCATTTTCGTTTATCAATTCAATCATTTTACCCCAAAAAATCATATTTCGCATCGTTTGATTTTCCTAGACTTTTTTTCTGTCATTCGGTACATATTGGAGCATATGAAAACACAAAAATCATTTCTGTGCATTTTTTTTCCCCAAAATTTTTAAATGCCCTCTACTATTTGTGCCTTTAATTGATTCAACTCCTCTTTAATCTCACAACCACTCCTAATCTAATGTATATCTATTAAAAAAAATATAAGCAAACACTTCCGGGGTCCACGTTTTGTCCGGCGATGACATAATATTCGCATTTCACTTTATTGTGTATCGGCAAGACGTGGCATTGAGGCCCTAAAAATCGAATTAAAAAGTATCTGAAGGGGAATATGTTGAAAACTGATGCAAAGCATTAAAACCTCTCTATATCGGGCACTTTATTATGTTAATTATTACATTTTGAAAGCACTACATGACTGTTAAATCATTTCATGATCAAATTATTCGAGAGAGTTTTACCCCTTTACCGCTTTATTGTCGTCTGATTCACTATTGTTGTTGCAAAACACGTTTCAAAGTTAGATTTAAGGTTGTATTACTTAATATAAATGAGAATGTCAAACAGTTTGAGTCCTGATCAAGATATAGACATTGAGATAGAAAGGGATAAAACAAGGTTAGCTCCTAAAAGCTTTTTAACCCTTCCCCAATAGAAGCGACATTGAGCGTATTTAATTTATTCCTCCGCTGAAGAAAATAGTTCCAATTTAATCAGTCATGATTATATAGTATAGGGAAAATGTTTCTATCACATGGAAGCTTAAAGCAAGCTGAAAGTAAAGCAGAATGCGCCTTAGGGCGCATTCTGCTTTACTTTCAACCTGCTTTAAGTGATCACCTATCTTGAATACTAGAAATAGACTATCAGGTAAAGGGTTAAGGAGCTCTCTGTTTTACGTTCATTTCGCTACAGTCACTCATTCTCAATAAGAAGGTGCACTTAACAAATTATGTTGTCCTTGTATTGTACAATGGTCTGAATCCTCTATAAAATCAAACTTACAATATCTTCTAATGCAGACATAAAGTATTGTTCCTGGCACATACTTTTGACTTTATATTTCTTCATATTTCTTGTCAAATTGCAGACTGAATATACAATTCTGTAAGGTTTGTTACTGTCCCCGATAAGGTATCTCATTTTGTAGTGTTTATTTTCTCAAATAATCTATTAATTTTAGATTATTTTACATGCAAGTCGTATTGCATATGGTCCTAGCTACCAGAAACTGAAGATGACATCATCTTAAAGTTTCTTTGTTGAAAGCAGAGCCTTGTTAGTGAATTGTCTCTTAAATCTTAATTAATCAAAAATTCATTTACCTCATTCATTACAAAGTAAAAATATGTATCTCCTTTTACGATTAAGCTAAAAAAAATTACGTTATAATTTCATGTAGCACTCATTTTGTTATGAAATAGCATCTATAGTTAGTATATAAGGACATTGCCTGCATTAATCGATCATGAAATTAGTTTCTCTCAATGTTTGGTTTACGGCTGTAAGGTTTGTTACACCTTTTAACACAAACGTGTTAACTATATTGAGTGGTGATTACACCATTTTAAAGAATACAGATAAAGGATACAATTGATATAGAAATATATTACTGAAAGCGAAAGAACAACTATAAAGTAGACTTTGAACTGTATTCGTAAGGTTCATTCTGTAAGGTTAGTTACCAGGAAATAAATAAAGCTGGCAGTTTTAATCAATATTGTACAGACACGTTTGCTTACGTCATAATAATTAACAAATGACGTTAATGGTTGGAATACATGTCAACGAAGCCAATTATAGTGAGTATTTGTGCGGAGAGAAGTGTACACATGTCTTGTTTTGGTAACATTCTGACTAGCAAACAAAGAAAGGATTTTTCACAATACTTTTTATATTTTATATGACCTTTTGTTTAGCAAGTATCTTGTTAAAATAATGTTTTTGCTAGCAAAGTACAATTCAAACTTAATACAGAGAAAATACTATGGTAAAATTATGTTTAAAGACATGTAAGGTTTGTAGTGTTGGTAACTAACCTTACAGGTCTTTAGCAATGTCAGTGAATATCAATTGCTTTGTAGATTTCACGTATTGAACTGATTATCTTATTGTAGAAGGAGTTGTTGTGACTCAAATGTCTCACAGTGACTGGAAAACGTTGGTTTAAATTGATTTTATTTGTTTGCAAATATCACAAGATAAAATTTGAGTGTCTATCAAAAGTGAAGTTTTATCATGTATATGCCCTATTAATTATTTGTAAATTTAGAAAGATATTCGTGTAAAAATGATTTTATATTACTGCAGGCATTGATTTTTATCCTGGTAGTATATAAGTCAAGTGACTGTCTGTTTTGCCAATAGTAAGGTTAGTTACCCATAGTAACGAACCTTTCTTATTAGTAATGGTGCGTCTGGCGAAGTCAACAAAAGAAAATGGGTATAATATAGAGAAAGAACGTAAAGTGACCCCAGATGGTATCAATTATACATAAAAAGGCAAGAGCACGGAAGAGCAAAGAAGAGAAATAATTAAAATACCAGCGGACAAGCTGGTAAAAAAAAACAGGGGGTAGATCGTCCAGCCAGTGTAAAGGGTCATATCACTCATGTGATGGACTGAGTGGGGACACAAAGCGAATGGCGGACGATGCAGTTAACACATGAACATTTAAGTTACAATAAAAGATGCTAGATATTTCTTGAAATGGGCACAGTCACCAAGTTGTTCCATTACGACTTCGATTTGTTTGGTAACGTCCGTTTCTGCCATCTATGGGTTAGTTAGATGCTCCAGAGAAAGAGGTGCGGATACAGAAAACCTGGGTGCTTTGTCCTACTCTTATTATCAACAGATTTGTTTAAGTCAATCTGATGTCTAGTGTGAAGCACATACATCGGACATACATGTAGGTTTATACGATCGTCTCGTCCAAAGAAATTGGTCCGGTGGAGAATCAAACCCATGCCCTCTGGAATCGCAGTCGAGTGTATTACCACTGGACCTTGTCTGACGGTGTACCATAAAACAATGAAGTTCTCAGACATCAATGTAGGTGATTTTGTTGCGACTAGATATGATAGCAATGTATACAGCCCTTAGATAGGGAAGGTTTTAGAGATGATGAAGACGATGAGGTTGAGATCACAATGATAAATTTGGAAATCAAAAGAATGAATTCCAAGGATATTTATTCTGTGAAACAAAGAGTCCTTGAGGCACACATTCAGTCCTTGAGTTTAAACCTAACCAATATAAAAAACTACTTTTAGTTTTGAAGATACCTTTAAAGCGTTTGAAAGTAAAGCAGGATGTGCCTTAAGGCTGCTCTATTTAGCTACCATCTGCTAGGATATAGAAACTATTCTTATGATGAACATTTATAACTGTATAAAGCTGAACTATTCTCTTTAGTGGAAGAATAATTAAAGACATTAAAATACATAACTATGGGGTAATGGGTTAATAAAGGCAAGAAAAGTTATGAGTCCATGGGACTCACATCCTTTCACCAAATGAGTCCCTGATAAATTTTATGATTATCGGACTCAGGCTCGATGCGGAGATAAAAATACCTTTGTATTACATTCATGGAAAATGTGAAAAAGTTATTACAATGGTTGAAACATGACGACATACTTTGGATACACAGATATGATATTTTCTGCACAGTTGCAGAGCCTTTACCTACAGGGAAGTCACAGCGAATGTTTAAACTGAGTAAAACAAAGACACAGTTGAAAACAAAACGTAACTCCAATATGTTGAGCGCAACTCAGAGGCACAAACCTTATATAGTGGTAGATCTATATTGTACAAATATAGCAACATTCATAGCAAGAAAATACAGAGTTATAAATCTATCTATCTAAATAAGTGTTTCCCAATGTATTTGCTGTTTTGCTTTTGTTAAACTGTTTTGCAATAGTTAGTAAGTTCATTATGTTTTAATATTAAGTACTACAATGTAGTAATTAACCTTACACTGTGAACGAACCTTACATATACATATTTAACTTACATTTTCTTAGGTACGGTACAAAAGAGATCCATAATAATGATAAAGTCAAGTCTGTATGTCATTATATAGACGAACACAACATGTAAACAACGGTAGTGTTGATGTTGGTATCTAGAACATGATGTTCAATGTATACCTGATCTAAGGATGTTCGATCAATTTTAACTTCATTCAGATTGGCCAGTTTATTTATGTGCAGTATAAAGTACATAGCACTGTTGTTTCTATGCATTTTAAACATTATTGTTTCAAAATACACTCTTATTTGGTCCTTTAATTCTTGCATTCACTAACAGCATTTGTAGAAACATTTATGGTAAGGTTAGTTACTTGTGGGTCAGTTTGTTTAAACGTTATGAATATTTATTTATATGGAAGTAATGTGTTAAAACTGCATTTGGTTTTGACCCAGCACCAATAATTCTAATGTTTCTAAACACTAGATTTAAAAGAACACCGAATTACGTCGTATATTGCAAATGTTAGGCATTGCATTTATACAGTATTACAAAGATATGTTTTTCCAAATACACAAATTAGCTTGAAATCAGTTTTCCAACGGGTTTATTCAATTTTAAGGAAGATCATTTATAGGGTATATCTAGTACACTGCATACTAACTTTAAATAGTATAAGTGTGCAAATACTATTCAAATAAACATGCCAAACTCATTTTAAGAACAAACTACCCATACAGTAACTAACCTTTCACTAGAGAAAAACAGAGGTTTGTTTGAATGACCGTATAACAATTGATAGTTGATTCATGTTCAAGAAAATTTACAATATTGCAGACAAAACATGTATCAATTGATATAATAAAAAACATCAAAGAAATTTTGAATTTCATTTTTCACTTATTAAATATTCTATGTGCACCTTTTTATTGAGAATGCGTGTTTACGCAGTCACTTGTCTTTAATGCAGTCTATTGACATTCGTTTCAGAAAGGTGTTACTGTGTGTCTTCCAAACGACAAACACCAAACGAATAATTAGGTTCACAATTTATTAATCAGCCATCGTACCATAACCGATATAACTCAAAATGATTGACGCGTTACGTACAGCTTAGCTCTTTCACCGCCAAATTGTTTTTGAGTTTTTACCCCTACACCGTTATTGTGTCGTCTGTTTCAATATTATCGTCTGCAAAATCATTCCAAAGTTAGATTTAAGAAAGTTTGACATTAGAAATATCGAAAGAGTGTCAAACAGTTTTGATCCTGATCAGACGCCGCGTAACGAGGCGTCTGATCAAGATCAAAACTATTTGCCAATTCGACTTTAGGCGAATCCGGTGGTGAAAGGGTTAGTGTACGTTAAATGTTAAATGTGATATAATTAATGCGTTATCTAAAATATGACATGTGGCATTGAAATATATCCTGCTATAAATAACTAAAGCATTAGCAAATCATTCAAAGGACATTACAGACAACAAAATTTAAGCAGACGGCAATTCAAAGGTTAATGGGGTAAACATCTGAAGAACAATTTGGCACGGAAAGGGTTAAATGACGGGTATAATCAAGCCTAGAATTCAATCCCGTATATCCTAAATTGATGAATTAGGCAGACGTCACATTACTGACAATCTTCTCAGAGAGAATAAGATAAATGAATTTTAAAGAGCGTACATGAGTAACATATATAAAATATGTATTGGTGTTCACCCTAGCTGACATTGTTGACAACAATATAGACACGGTCATATGACATAAGGTCAGGACCGTATATCATTTTATTCATGAACATCACTCAGAAGAGGTTCGTTATTGACACGTGACTGGTGTGTGAAATACTGTTTCACTGTGTGAAACAAATTGTCCAAGAAGAATCCAAAACAGTTTGGCAATATGATGAAAGTTGAATGTTCCGGAAATGTAGATTAATACATACGGTGTGAAACACATTTTGATAACTCTTTGTCCAAGTAGGATCCAAAACAATTGACAATGTGATGAAAGTGGAATGTTCCGAAAATGCAGATGCATTCATATTGTAAATTGTATAGCGAACTCATATTGAATACGGTATGTATAGACTGTGTTAAAGTATAATCAATAGAATAAGTGACATAACTTCGAGGAATCTGAATTTAACATAATGGTTTCGACTATAAAATGCCTACGGTTAGATGCAATCGTCCGTTTGATATGTTTGCTACAACTTGGAGTTACCACACTGGCTTTTGAAATCATTTACAACGTATGTCCCCTGTACGAGGATCATATTAAGCTTAACAGACAGTCATTGATATCGTGTGCACAAGCTTGTACCTGTTTTAGCGGATGTCTGTTGGCCGGTTACAACGGGAAAACGGGTATTTGTGACATATATGAATCACACCCTGATATAGATGACCGGAGTTGTCCGGGGTATTTCTTAGTCAGCAAGCCGAGTGCGACAGACATTGCCAGACGGGCATATCAAAAACAATGTTCTACGCATGACATAAATGTATGTCAGGAAACTTCTAATGGAAAAATGCTATTGGGAAACCTACAGTCCATTGGTTCACAAAGATATCTGACATGTAAACCGTCTGGTAAAGTTGATGGAATAAAGGCTACCAAGTGTCTAGAAAATGGGGACTGGTCTGAACTAGGAACGTGCAAGAATGTCTGCCCGATGTTTGATCTCACAAACAGTCATTTGGCTATGACACAGATAGAGATCATGACGTCAGCAGGGTCTTTGGCGTTTGACTCAACAGATAATATAAATACACCTTTGTTTGAAGGTACGAAAGCTACGTTTACATGTATGAACGGCACACTGAATGGTAACGAAATAGCAACGTGTGTAAATGGAACCTGGACGCAATTCCCAACGTGCAAAGGCTCAATGCGCAAACCTTGTCAGACGAACAGCGGATGTACGGACACTGATTCGGAATGTAGAAACGGAAAATGTTGGTGTAAGCCCAAACTGTCCTATGACCCTTGCAGATTTTTCTGTGTTGATGTTTGTCCCGGACCGTATGGAGATACGTTTCAATTTGTTGAACGATTTGCAATTCGGCAGTCCAATCGACTGGAGCAGATTGTAGCCGATGCGGATACCTGTATGGACCTATGTCTTTCGGATGCAACATACGTTTGCAAATATGCTGACTACCAATTTACTACCAGAACATGCAAATTAAATTACAATCCAACTGAAGGTGAACCGCATTTTCAGTACTTCAGTGACTACAATTTCTTCCAGAGAGATTGTGTTTCTTGTGATCTGTAAACCAAGGGTACAGAACAAATGCAGTTATGGAAGATACACTGATTCCTACTGTAGAAACAGAAAGTTGTGGTGTAAATTAAAACTGACGCCTGACCCTTGTAGCTTCTTATGTGTTGCTGTTGTCCTGAAGCGTACGAAAAAAACATTTCAGATCGTTCAAGTGATAGTAGGCCACGGATCCAATGATAATCGTTCAGGAGGAAAATGATGATACCAGCATGTATGTGTAATTCACAGAAAGGCTATACTTACATATCGTATTTTTTTTACTTTACATTTAATGACAACGTCTGAAAATTGAATGCACTTCCCGACAACGAATTACCTATCTTCAAAAGCATCAGTTCTTGAAAACATTCCTTTTCAACGCGATTGTGTTTTTCAACAAGAACAAACTGCTTATCAGATGCCCGTTTCATAAAATTTTGTGCGACAAATCTTGTCGTAAGTCATCTTATAAAAGTCTCAATTATTATTTACTTCTCCATCTTATCCTGTCTGGTTTTATCTCTTTGGAATTGTCTTTCCATGACAATTCAAAAGATATGTCACAAGACCCCCCAGTGGTTGTTAATAATTAATTTATAATTAATTATTGATTGCTACTGACCGTACCAAGGCGGGCTCCTATATTCACTTTGCTTTATGTTTGTCTTGTGTGTTGTTTTCTATTTAGTGTGTAGATGAAGGAATGGTATTGCGCGTGTGTGTGTTTGTTATGGTATGACTGTATGTGCGTTTGTTATGGTATTAATGTGTGTGTGTTCTGCTTAAGAGCTTGGTGTGTTGTTTGTGTTCCTGCTTGAGTCTTTCGTATTTATTAGATTGAGAAATCAGAAATTAAATGTATTTTAAAGTTTTGAATTAAGACCGTTTTTGTCGTACGACGTTTTATGAAACAGGCACCAGATTTCCTGTTTTTTGACAACCAGAGTGTATGCTTATTAAACGCTTGATATTGATATAAGTCTGAAAGTTCTCAAGCTTTTATTAGTTCGATTTGAGCAGATTGCGTAAATCTGACAAATGAAAAGTTTTAGAACGATCTCAGACTCAACGCTTAATACGCATATGACCGAAATCCAGGTAAAAAAGTAACCATTTTCATGGTCACCTCTTAGCAAATCACTCAACTGAAACGAATATTGCATTTGGTTTTTTTTCAATGCTGAAAATGTAATTGTGCATACCGTATTTATAAATGTATATGTACTTCAAAGTAGCAGTAACTCAAATAAGCAGTTTGTGTGCACGCTAGGCGTTTCGAATGTCGTTCAGACTTTATCTTTTTACCGCATAGCCTGTTTCTAGTTTTGAAAAAAGGTGACTAATTAAAGCAGGTTGAAAGTAGATCACCGTTAGGTGCACTCTGCTTTATGTTCAGCCTGCCTTAAGCTTCCACCTGCTAGAAAAAAAGAAAATATTCCTTATGATACATATTCATAACAATATCTCAGCGCTCCCTCTCTACAACGACATCTAACGGGAGACGAAAATTATGTGCGTTGTTCGGAGTGAGTCGTTATAGGGAGGGAACGTCTGATCTGGACTCAAGCTGTTTGTCATTCGTCAATAAGTGTTTTCTGTCAAAATGTCCATAATGTTACTTTTAGAAAAACAGCAGACGACAATTTTAAGCAGACGACAATGCGGTCGTGAATAGGTTGAACATAATTGTCGTGTTTAGGGAACTGCGACAATATTAGTTATACAGTTTCTTCACAGGGTACATGAGGATTTCTTCCCGGCTGAGGAAAATCATGTTGCCCGAGCCGTCAGGCGAGGGTTACATGATTTTACCAGCCGGGAAGAAATCCTCATGTACCCTGTGAGGAAACTGTATAACGAATTTATTATACTGCAAAGTTTTCATTGTTCAAATTAAATATTTCGGAATTTGTCTTGCACAGCGCACAAAGTAAACAGTAACAAAACTGCGTCAAAACATATGACGTTGAGCGTAAGTGACGTCATATGACGTTGTTATTCAAAAGAGAAATAGGCAAACTCGTAATTAGACGGTTTCATCAAACTTTTTTCAAGAAAAAAATGTGACTATTGAAAGATCCCACCCCGATAGTTCTCATCCGAAATGGACTTATAACGGAGGATGCACGATTGAGTGCACTCAGTCCTGTCGAGCAGTCGGCCGTCTTGTTTCTGCAAAGACTGAAGAGCCTGTCAGCCAATGAAACAGCTGCATTTCTATGTACCCTGTCAGCTCACAGGGTACATCTTGTCAGGTCTACGGCTCGTTGACCAATGAAAAGTAAGGAATTTACTTTGCAGTATAATAATGGTCGTTGTACGGAGGGAGTCGCTATTGGGAGGGCCGTTGTAGGGAAGGAGCACTGTAATTGGGATTTTTCTCTCCAGCGGAGGAATAAATTTAGTGCGCTAAAAGACGCTCCAGTAAGGGATATGCTTAATTGATGCTTAGTGTCTGAGGAAAAATATGTTTTACGTCTACAGTGTTCCCTCCAACAGCCCTCCAAACAACGACTCCCTCCTAACAACGAACCTTTCCGCAGTTCCCTAAACAAGACAAATATATATAACGCTTTTACTGCTGCAACATCGTCTGCTTAAAATTGTCGGTAGCTGTTTATCTCAAAGTTATATAAAAGTGGATATTTTGATAGAATAGATATACATGTAATAACGAGTGACAAACAACTTGAATCCAGATCAGACGCCGCGTTATCTGGATTCATGCTGTTTGCAAATGTAAGCCAAGTCTTCATTTTCCCTCCCTGTAACGATTCCCTCCGAACAACAAACACAATCTGCGTCTCCCATTAGGTGTCGTTGTAGAGAGGGAGCACTGTACTAATATGTTGACTACGCGGTACTGATTCAAGTGTCAACTTACCCAACTTTAAAAACATGAGTAATGACAGCTTTATCAAGAGACACCTCTGTCAAAGTGTCCGTGTGTAGATACAGTAATTACAATTACAAAGGAGAGATGTTTTACGTAAGTCGAACTTAATATGGAATATAAACAATATCCAGATAATATATGTTATTTCTGGCACTATTTTTCGGTACAATTATCGTGGTTAGATATACATCGTGGCATTTTGGCACACACTACAGTTAAGCCTTTCTAGTATTACAACTGAAACGATTGATGGTATAAATGACAATTGACGGCTCAAAGCAAGGTGATAATAAAACAGAAAGCTCATAAAGGAGCTTGTGGTTACAGTGTCACATTGCTTTAACCCTTTCACTCTCAATCGTGTTTCAAAGCGCGTTTGCAACAGTTTGGATCCTGATCGAAGGCCGCGTTACGTTCAGGATCCAAACTGTTTGACACTTGTTTTTTTACTCATGCTGACTTATGTTTTAACTTTATTCTTCTTCTTCTTCTTCCGAAATTAGGTCAGGAGTCTTTAGACTGTAATAGTTGACCTCAGAATGGGGTAAAAATGGGATAGTCGCCTCCTTCCCGTAAAAACTGGTAAAAGCTTCCAAAATGTAAAATTATGTACATATGATGGCCCTGACTAATAGCTGGAAGCAACTGCCACAGATCGTATGGCAGCGGCAAAACCCTCTATGGTGCTGGAGTCAGTGATGGAGGTAGGAAGTCTGTTCCACTCCTGGATGGTTCTCGGGTAGAATGAGTACTTGAAGACCGTGCTCTTTGTGTTCGGTTGGTACAGGCGACTACCCCCTCTGGTCCTTGAGTCACTTGGCCTGATGTCTGCCTCGAAGTCAACTAGGCCATTCTTTATCTTGTATAGAACATCGAGGCGGTGTTGCTTGCGTCTCTCAGCCAGAGGTGTCCAATTCAGTTCCCTCAGTATAGAAGTTACACAACCAGGTGTCCTATCGTGGTAGTTGCTAGTCACGTAACGTGCACCTCTACGTTGGATCCTTTCTAACTGGTTGATATCTCTTTGTTGGTAGGGATCCCAAGCTGCAGCAGAGTTCTCTGAAACGACATTGCAGACAACAACATTGAAGCAGACGATAAAGAAACGGTGAAGGGGTAAACATCTCACGAAAATGTTGGCAGTGAAAGAGTTAAACAGGTACATGTCCTAACGGCCTAATCATTTACATAACTAAGTGGTCATAATAGAATGGTTTAACTGTTTGCTGCTTTAGAACGAATCCAAAATGTGAGTCATTGTTGTTGTTTATATTTTGTCTATTATAGACGAATTTTGTGCGCTGAACCGTGACTGAGCTTTTCTTTTTATATAGGTTGCAACCATACCATTTTGTGGGTAAGTTAGGGTTCACACTTTAACTTGATATGTAAAATAAGATTTGGAGAGCTACATGTCATCGTGGTCGAGGTAGTAGAGTAGTGTTTTACTGGGGAAGTTCATGAATTCGATACCCAGTGAATCCTTTTTTTTTTTTTTTGGAAAGGCATTTTTTTTTACAACACATGACGATAACCACAAGGAACCTTTAGTAAGTGTTCTGTATTTAAATAGTATATATTATTCAATTTCTTATTACATTTCGGTATAACCACTGTGACATTATACAAACTAAAGATACTACGACAGACAAAACCACCGCCTCTGATCAGGGCAACACTGTTGTCATTTTTCAATTATCATACATTAAATAGACTTAATTGGAAACTGGAATTGCCCATTGTCATTTCAGTGAAATGCAATAGTTTTCTAGAAGTGAGAGACTGCCCAAATCGGGTAACATTTTACATACATTTAAACCTTCACAAAAGAGGGTTACTGCACATGCTAATCGTACTAAGGGAGAGTAATTTATATGTTTAATGTTGTAGCTGTTTGTAGCAGTCACCTGCCTTTATCAATGACACCAAGTCATCTGTAAAAGAAAATCAGAAGACGTGTTGTGTACCAATTGATACAATCTCAGAAAGGCTAAGTTATATTTGTTTATATCTATTTCATAATCCTTTCACTAAAAAAACCTGCTTCTACTCTGACCGAGTAAGTAACATAAACACAAACATTTTACACGTAACAACTAACGGTACCAGACAAAAACCATAACGTATGGTCTGTACAATTTTTAAGAATCGTCAACATACATGAGAAGGGTTACAAATAGCCTATGTATTGATAAAATATGTTTTATTTGATATATACATTAAAATTTACTCCATGTTGATTTTGTTGTTTTTTATGTTAAGATAATGATTACCTGTCAGCCTTTACCCTCACGATCCATTAAAGGTTTCATCCACAACAGTTCTTACAGATGGTTGGTCTATATTTTCGTTAAGCAAATATCACTCGAATGTGAAACAGTGCGGATCCGGATGGTCGACGAATAAAATGGCCTCTGAAATAGGTCTCATATCTTTAAAACAGTCAACACGCATCCAATCATAAGTTGATGCCCTTCAAGAGATAGCCTGTGTGATATGAATAATTCTTTTATAAATGGTTGTAAATTATGGTTTCAACAGTCAAACATGTTTAGCTATAACTTATTGAAATCACAAAGAAGGTAGCGAAATTACTTTTACTAGGGATAGCAAAATACCCAAGACAGTCCAATGTTTACATCAATTGTTGCCAATTTTAATCCTATGAATCCTTTCGCAGACAATTTGTATTTGCTAAAATTTGTAATCTTCACTTTTATTCCAAATTCTATTGTAATTCTAAAGGTTTGACTGAAGATATATTGATACGCGTGTATCAGATCTTAATGCAAAATGTTTGCAAAGTCGAATTTTGATGCAAATAACGATGTAGAGGCTGCTCGTTTGTGTATCATGCACATACTTTCTATATCGCAGCAAGTGAAAGCCTTCAGCAGTTAAACAGAAAAGCAAAATTCCCATTACGACGCATTCTGCTTAGGTTTTATTCTGTTTTGAATGGTTAAAAGAAATTTTTTATTTGTTTTGCATAATCGCGTCATTGCTATAGAAGTTATACATATTGCAAATAGTTTATAGCCTGTTCAAACACACGGTACTTACCATGTATTCTGATCAGGGTGCAATCCAACTTTAGTTAACATGTTCAAGAAACTTGAAATATGATTGCTTTTAAATTTGGAGCAAAACGTAAGATAAAAATCTACTTTGTTTTAAAGCATGCCTTATTAACTTCAAATAAATTTATGTGAAAATCTCTACATAGGCCATATCAGTTACTCTTAGTAAAACACATTAGGTTAACCCTTTCGGCGCCTCAGTCGCATACAATCGACTCTGCAAACAGTTTGATTCCTAATCTGACACCACGTCACCCGTCGTCTAATTAGAATCGAAACTGTTTGACACTAGCATCGTCATGTTTAAGTCATACTACTCTAAATGTTACTTTGAAACGATATTGCATACAACAATATTTAAGCAAACGACAACAAAGCGATGAAGGAGTAAAACATCACGATTAATTTGGCGCCGAAGGGTAACACAACACAGGTTACGAGACCTATGTATTTAACTGGTGTAAAGGAGTATTGTGGGGGATATGTTCTTCCTCCAATAGTCAACATAACTGAACACCAACGCATTTCGGCAAGGTCTACTGATAACGCACTAAACTACAATATCAAATGTCGTGATTTTAATCCCCCGCCGGACCACCTCTGATCAGGGTCTATCCAATTTATCTTGTACAATGTTTTAATGACGTGCTTACTTGTTGCTAAGGTTGGCTGCTTTCATCTTTAAATAATACACACTCTACATAGAAACGGACGCTAAAACTATAATTTTGGAATGCTATTATGCCAATGGACATACTAATTAATTAATTAAACATCTTGAATCCCAAGCAGACTTCACCGTACGCGGCGTCTGATCTGCATTCAAGTTGTTCGCAAAGTAAGTTAATTTCCATTCCTATAACAATTCCCTGCGAACAAAGCAACAAATCGTGGTCTGTCATTGGGTGTTGTTGTAGAGAGGGAGCAATGTAGGATTAGGAATGGTAAAGCAATCGGGTTAAGGTTCATGTAATGTCCAACACGAGAAAAAAATACCCAAATTTGAAAAGTTGCAATACTCAATAACTATACCACATTGGATAAAAATATTATCACACAGCATAAATAATTAGTTAATGAAAAGGAGCATTCCTAAATTTTCATTAATATAAGTGTACTTGTGATGTCAGAATATCCAAAAGTAACGAACTTGGAGTGAAAATAGCCTCTTCAGCAGAATATATCAAATCACTTAATGGCACGTATTTTCGGAAATCTGGTAGAATACATACAAAGAACCCATTACATACTGGGTACTCCTACACAGAATGTCTTACAAAAGTCAGAAAAAAACCTTGTAATTGGCCCTTAGAATACCCCATGCTTGATTCAAGGGCAGCCATTTGCATTTTACAAATTTGTAGAAGTTTGCTAACATTTAAAGTCCATTTACTCCAAATCTACAAAACCGATTGGCAATTGTTATATACGTGCGGACAGAGAAAAGAACAAGCAATATGATTGATGGAATGTCACTCACCCGAATCACTGCAGTTAGACAATATATCCGTTCAATTGTATCAAGGTCACCGAAATATGTCATTTGTCGACTTTTCCGATTAATCCACATTTTCTCATTTTTTAATATCCATTTTTTCAACTTTTATTTCAGTACACTATTGTTGTTTGATACATAAACAATAAAATAAGTGCATTGCGCATTACTTTCGATCATAAATTTCTCCGAATGTCACGATCCTTCAGCGGATTACTTGTCGTGAAAGTAATTCTGTCCCTGTACAGCTGACCTTTGTTTCAAGAAAATCAAGAGTTTGTCCCTTTAAATCACCTTTTTACACCCATTCAAGTATTCCACATCTTTCCGGCTATTGTAATGTTGATTAATATTTCACTTTGCATTGCGATCTCTATTATATAAAGCTTACATTGTTGTGAAACTATTCAAGCCTTTGGCAGGTACAGGCGTAAATGCTCATTTACAGTGAAGAATGTGTTATTATTTCCCAATAAACGCGTTTACGCTAAAACTATTATTTGCAGTGCAAACAGTTTGGAGCCAGATCAGACGCCGGGTAACCCGGCGTCTGATCAGGCTCCAAACTGTTTGCCACCACGATAAACATGAAATATCAGAATTGTCCAAAAGTTGTTATTTTCTACGTTTTAGTGCTTGCGTTTGCGTACGTTTGCGTTTAAACGAGAAAGAATAACAGATTCTCCACTGTATATACTATTGCACGATTTGGACAAGGCTTTCTATGGTGTCCTAGTAGGGACACAACCGACGATTTCGTTGGGCAGAGACACACAATTTCTTTTGTCCTTACTACTTTTTTCACGTATATTCTGCTTCTGCATTTATCACATACACACATTAAAATACTGTAATAGTTCATGAGTATAATTATGCAACTACCACCCTGATATCATTACTTCAGTAGTTGTAAGAATTTAAAAACAATCATTAGGGCACAGATATTTGAAAATTTAGTCAGAAACAATCATATATTAGTTTATCTGATGCTCAATTTGGTTTTCGTTCTAGGGGATCCTGCGTTTTACAGTTAATTGAATACATAGATGATTAGTCACATTACATTGAGGGTGATAGAATTTGGGAAAATAAATTGTATATTTAGATTTTGTCAAAGTTTTTGAGAGCATAGTACATTAACGTTTTCTCGCAAAGTATCAGTATTTGGTATCAGAGGGCCAGTTTTGTCATGGAAACGTGACTTTTTACTGGACGTAGGCAATATGTATCTGTGAAAGGACCCTGGTCTTTTTCGTGGAAAGACATTTTAAGTGGGCTACCCCAGGGAAGTATCCTGGGACCCATATTATTCATATGTTTATAAAAGATGACCCCCTACCCCTGAAGTTATACGTAGTATTGTGAAATTATTCGCTTATGGTACCAAACTATAGAACAAAGACATTAAAATTGATATTATCCAGCACGACGTAGATGCCTTACACATAGTCAAAGTGGCTGTGGCGTTTTAATGTGAAAAATTACAGAACCATACACTTTGGAAGAGACAACCAATATTACCAGTATACTTTGAACTTTGCGGACATTGATTCTGCTAGTGGAAAGGGGGATTTAGGGGTAATATTAGGATTAAAAAGTAAGTAGTCATATAGCTGAAAAAGATAACAAATCCAACAGTGTATTATCCTTAATAATCAGAATGTATGATTACATTTCGAAAAGCTATTTCATATGTTTGTACAAAGCACTCGTCAGGTAAATATGGAAACACTATTAGCATGTATTATGGTATATATTCTTAAAAGAAGTATTTAAAAATTATATAAGCCTACCAATAAGCGTCTCCTTGGATTGTCAACCTTACATGTACCGAAAGATTGGTTTTCAAAAATTGCTTGGTCATCGACGAAGCCGTGGTGATATGATACAATGTTGAAAAATATTTTAAGAAATGGAGGATATACATATAGACAGATTTTACCTTAAAAATATTTTTCGAATTAAAAAAACATCATTAAGTTTACAACACTTTTCACAGAGAATTATAAACAACCGGATCTCACCTCAGTTTATATAGAATTAAAAATAATAAATTTTGTTGATACATTTATACATGTATGCCGGATGAATTATTTTTGTAATCAAAGCTTCAATGTCATAGTCATGTGTTTGTGTACTTCATTGGATTAGAATCAAATATTGCATACTGTTTAATGAATAATTCAGTTGAGAGGGGTCGAAATGGAATATTCTTAATAATTAGAATGACCACACAGCATCTGGAAACAAACATTTACTTGATGCGCATTTAAAATGATGTTTAAAAAAGCACTATTAACCACTGTTCCCTCCATTTTACGGATACATTGCAGAATACGTCCCCTCATTGATTTTACGTAACGTTTCAAAAACGTTGCCATTCAAACCAAAATGCACTTTGAGGTCATTATGGTATAAATTTGATGATTTGACCCGACCCTGTTATCAAATACATCCGATATGTGTTCTATGGGGCTCATGTCCGAGGATAAAACAGGCCAAGGCAGAACGTTAATGTACTTTAGCAAGAAACTGTGTGGTGATACGCGCCGTGTGATGCTTTATACATTTATTGTCGAGCTGAAAATGCCAGGTCCTTCCTTTCTTTTGCATGAATCGAATCACTGTGCTATTTAAAACATTGATGTAACGCTGATCATTGGCATTTTATTGAATAATAACCAAGTCAATTTCCAGAGTTCCAATTTTCCCAAACCAGACCATAGCGCTGCCACCACCCATTATGTCTCTCTCAAACATATCGTTATCCACGGTCACTCCTCCTTTTTGCGCATTGAGGCGAGCGGACCGTGGCGAGAGATTCTCTTGCCTTCGCGGTAATGAATGTAGCGCTGTTTACAGTGAAAGACCTGTATCTGCGCACGTGCAAAGTAAGGAACACGTTGGCATGCTTAGACGCATAAAGAGACCTTCGATTTGAAAAGCAATTGTGTAATCGTTATACGCAATGAAGTCATTATAATCATGTATGTATCTTGCAACATGCGTTAAAACACAGTTATAGAAGAATTCTAGGAAGAGGATGGGGTTATAAAGAAACAGATCCTCCCGCGAGAGCCCAACAACGATTCTCAATGTATTCTCAAGGTATAATTCAGTTAAAAAAGGATGAAAAAAATAATACAGCCTGCATATTTATACATGTAATCATGTTTGACAGAGGCTCGTGTTGCCCACCATACTTTGGAAAAAAAAGTAGTCCCCCATTGCAAAATAGTGTTGTCCTTGAAAATTGTCAAATATTCCATGACTTCTTCTGTTGTTATTTGAGTAGATTTCGTCAGGATTTTAGTCCTACTACCTCATGTAAAGCATATTCTTCAATATAGAGGAAGGATTTGTTGAATTTCAGTACAGAAAATTTGCTTCACATTTTGGAGCAAATCCAAACATATTGTTCAAAATCAAGATACACACTTTTCCTTTCAAATTTTAAGCTATCTCATAAGCTTGTTCATTTCAATACGAACATTTTGATATGAAATTATGCAACATTGCTCCATAAATGACCAAACTATCACCTTTCAAAAATGCACCAAAAAACACTATACATGAACCTTAATGCACTGATATTTTCGATATTTTTTATTTGAAGGCATGTACCATAAATAGTATAGTTTATCAAATGTTTATGCGAGAAGCCAATGGGTTTGCCCAAAGATATTTGATTCAGTACATGTATAGAAAATATTGATTTCAACAGACAAACGACAGTTGTGTAAATCATTTATTATTTGTCCCGGAACCTCGTATTGATCTGCATACATATATTTACAGTTGCTAATCCAAAACAAATAGTGCTGGACGAATAGCGTTTGCGATAAACTTACCCAGTCTGATCAACGGCAGCAATATGTTAATTGGTTATATTTTTAGTTCCATATTCCTCTAACCCAATAGGTGTCGTTGTAGAGAGGGAGAACTGTACTAATATGTTGACTACGCGGTACTGATTCAAGTTCCAACTTACCCAACTTTAAAAACATGTTTCAAGAGACACCTCTGTCAAAGTGTCCGTGTGTAGATATAGTAATTACAATTACAAAAAAGAGATGTTTTACGTAAGTCGAACTTTAGGAATTCCAAGACTGAAGGTCACCTTTGTCCGTGTTAACTCGGCATTTTCCGTGTTTAACGGAATATACCGAACAATCCCATATAAAATCTGGACGATAATGTTAGAAATTATCCGACGTTAACTTGCAAAAATATTTATTTATAAGCCAAATTTATTGTTCAGTCATTATAAAGTATTCAAGGTCTCCAACACTTTTTCGAGGACAAAAATTATTTTTTCCAGTAAGATGCGGCAAAATGTCTCTATATTTTGGATTTTGATTGCGTAAGTATTGTATGAAAAAATAAGCAAGTGCTTTGCTTTGCCCAAGTTATCATACTTGTACAAACATACAACCTTTTAAGTCATATAATGTAAATTCGTATGGAAAATATTGCATATTTTTAAGAGGACGGGTCAGATTTTTGAATTTTTCATATCATATGATGCAAATATTGGGACAATAACTTTTATTTTGTGATGTTCACGTCTTCTGGCATAGGCATGACATACAAAAAAATCAGTATTTTATGTTAGAATAGGTAAAAATTACCTTTCAGGAATATTTGTCTTTTAATTTTCTCAAATATTTTCCTACCTGTAAGGCTATATACAATATTCAAATATTTTCGAGAAGAGATGGCGAAAAGCCTTCATATTTTACACAAGACACTGGAATTACATGTAGTACCCATTCATAATATCATTGTTGGCACACACTACAGTTAAGCCTTTCTAGTATGACAACTGAAACGATTGATTGTATAAAAGACAATTGACAGCTCAAAGCAAGGTGATAGTAAAACAGAAAGCTCCTTGCTTTAAACTGTTAAATGTCCTAAAGGCTTACATCATTAACATAATACAGCGCTCCCTCTCTACAACGACACCCAACTGGAGACAAACAATGTGTGCGTTGTTCGGAGGGAGTCGTTATAGGGAGGAAAATTTGCAAACAGATTGAATCAAGATCAGACGCCGCATAACACGGCGTCTGATCTGGATTCAAGCTGGTTGTCACTCGTCATTATATGTATTCATTTATTCTGTCAAAATCTCCACTTATATGTAACTTTGAGAAAAAACAACAGATGACAAATTTAAGCAGACGACATTACAGCAGTAAAAGCGTTAGACATAATTGTCCCGTTTAGGGAATTGTGGCAAGGGTTGTTGTAAGGAGGGCCGTTGAAGAGAGGGAACACTGTGGTCATAATAGTGTGGTTTAACTGTTTGCTGCTTTAGAAAGAATCCAATATGTGAGTCATGGTTTATATTTTGTCTATTACACACTTCATTTTCTCAAACGAGAGCTGGCTCTATTACATGTAACCGTAATGACCCTAGTATTGCAACAGACAGGCTAGCGCAACGCAGTTTGCACGTTTTGGCCCGATTGCTGTGATGTTAAAAAACAGCGAGTTTTTAGATTAATTTCAGCACTTAAATAGTGTTTCAAACGTTTAAGATTGTTTATGGTATTGCCGATATATATTTAGTGGCTTTCAATATGGTCCGATCATCCGCTTCACTCATCAATTGTGAAAAGCTCATACCGGTGTGACATGCAATGTGTGAATTGCATACCCTGTCAATTTTTATACCACACATTGCTACCAGCTTAAAATGTTGTGCTATGAAAAGTACGGCTCTTACAGGAGTTGAATAGAATTTCAGCATCGACCTGTTATATATGTCTGTATATATCTACTGCCTACGTGTTATTCTGAAGTATCGTACGAATATTTTGAAACATCATTTGTTCAATACTAAATCCGCCCTTCATTTGTCGTGCTCACATTATCAAGGATATGTACATTATAGGCTCTCTATTACGACCACTAAAACAAGTTTAATTGACTACATAAAAAACAGATAACAGCTTAAAACACGTTGAAGGGGCTTTCTGTTTGCGTAAAGCATGTTCTCTACATACACATGCCTTACATACCCGATAATTAACTTCATTTAGGTGGCGTAATAGAGAGGTTTAGCACATGGCTTGGAGCTCTCGGCCAATCAGATGCCTAAAAAACCTTTGACTATATCGTTTATTTCAATGAACTAACTAACACACTGTTCATTTAGTCCACTCTTTCGTCATCTCAAGGCAATTTGACTGCACAATCCTAGCAATCCTCCGAGCGAGGCACCGCGAAAACCCTTTGCCTGCACTGTAGGCTTAACGATAAATAATCGGAATAAACACAAGATCAAGGAATTAAACTGAAGCAATACGGAAATTTCACAGTAACAATAATAGATCTTGATCTACCTCGTCCCTCTGGATCTAGATATATGCATTGTTTCAGCTGTAGATGTAAAACCCGGGATACGCATGTCTAGATTGTCTTTAAAGAACAGCTGAGGTCAGAGGTGAACTGCACACGCTTGATGACGTTATATTATGTACAGTGAGACCTAGACTTTAAGAACACTTACTAATGAATTGTGCTTCCTAATATATAGAGCTTCAATAAGCGTTATTTATATTGGTGTTAAAGCATGCTTAATGTCTCAAATTTCACATTGTAATAACCTTTTAAGTTTAGTAAAATATTACAAACAAAATGACCTTTTCGTCTATAACAGAAATCAGAACCGAAGGGTTTTATATCCTCGAGCTCAAGCCAGTGCTAAATAGGTTAGACCATGGTTGCGCGCGAATAAACGACATAGTTCAAGGGGGTTACACCCCCTCGAACTATATCGTTTATTCGCGCTCAACCATGGTCTAACCTATACTTACTGCACGTGCTAAGTTTACCAAGGGAGAGTAATTTATATGTTTAAATGTTGTAGTTGTTTGTAGCAGTCGCCGGCCTTCATCAACGACACCAAGTAAAACATTAGAAAAAGTGTTTTGCACCAATTGATTAAATCTCAGAAAGGCTAAGTAATACCTGTTTATATTTATTTCAAAACCCTTTCACTTAAAAAAAAACCTGCTTCTAGTCTGACCGATTAAGTAACATAAACACAAACATTTTACACGTCACAACTAACGGCACCAGACAAAAACCATAAAGTATGGTCTGTACAATTTTTAAGAATCGTCAACATACATGAGAAGGGTTACAAATAGCCTATGTATTGATAAAATATGTATTATTTGATATACCGTATAGCTGGTATTTTCGGCGGGGTAGAAATGTATGCCATTCTGCGGTTCCATCATCGGATCGCAGAAAAAAATCGGCAGAATAAAATTACCATACTATATTATCACGTAAAAATAATAAACAATCCTTCACTAGCTTCTCCGATTAGTGATCGGTCTTTGCACTTAGTCGGACATTTGTTGCTTTCA
This sequence comes from Gari tellinella, assembly GCA_922989275.2. Taxonomy (NCBI): domain Eukaryota; kingdom Metazoa; phylum Mollusca; class Bivalvia; order Cardiida; family Psammobiidae; genus Gari; species Gari tellinella. The sequence goes on along the minus strand of OV277874.1, from coordinate 29,351,970 downwards.
GATCCTATTATGATAACCACAGAAAATACTACTTAGACCATTAAATTTGTATTGTTATTTAGTTTCTATCAAATTTCCTTATATTAGACGCTGGAAAACCCCTAACAAATCGTATTAAAATGCACCGATATTTACCACGGCAAAGTTAATTTTGAGCGACTAAGTCCAAGGTACTCCGAATACAACAAAAGCGGGTAATGTATAATTATAGGTAAGTATCGGTCCAAGCTGTTTGCTACTGTTAGTGTTGCCGGATTAGGTCGTGAAGGGTATATCAATTCTCTGCCGTGTATTTATTTTTTATGATAATTACAGATGTAAATTCGGGGATTCAGAAAAAATCATGTTAATAAACATACTTGTTTAGATATTTATCGTATTTGTTTCACATTTAAACCCATTTGCAAATTATCGTAGATCTACATACCCGCTACTCTATATATGGAAAGCCGATTTTAGGATTAGGTTTTAGCCCATATCGGAAGTACAGTGAAATCTACGTACATGTAAACAACAGCGAGCGTATAGGTAAACTAGCTTTTATAACTATCTTAAGAATCGAATCCGCAGAATTTTATTATGCTGCATTCAGAGAAGCGCAGAAATAAAAACAGTAGAATATAATTCACCCTGCTTTTTCATGAAATCGCAAAATATTATGACAGCAGAAAATACCAGCTATACGGTATACATTAAAATTTACTCCATGTTGATTTTGTTGTTTTTATGTTAAGATAATGATTACCTGTCAGCCTTTACCCTCACAATCCATTAAATGTTTCATCCACAACAGTTCTTACAGATGGTTGGTCTATAGTTTCGTTAAGCAAATATCACTCGAATGTGAAACAGTGCGGATCCGGATGGTCGACGAATAAAATGGCCTCTGAAATGGGTCTCATATCTTTAAAACAGTCAACACGCATCCAATCATAAGTTGATGCCCTTCAAGAGATAGCCTGCGTGATATGAATAATTCTTTTATAAATGTTGTAAATTATGGTTTCAACAGTCAAACATGTTTAGCTATAACTTATTGAAATCACAAAGAAGGTAGCGAAATTACTTTTACTAGGGATAGCAAAATACCCAAGACAGTCCAATGTTTACATCAATTGTTGCCAATTTTAATCGTATGAATCCCTTCGCAGACATATTTTATTTGCTAAAATTTGTAATCCTCACTTTTATTCCAAATTATTTTGTAATTCTAAAGGTTTGACTGAAGATATATTGATACGCGTGTATCAGATCTTAATGCAAAATGTTTGCAAAGTCGAATTTTGATGCAAATAGCGATGTAGAGGCTGCTCGTTTGTGTATCATGCACATATTTGCTATATCGTAGCAAGTGAAAGCCTTCAGCAGTTAAACAGAAACGCAAAATTCACATAACGACGCATTCTGTTTAGGTTGTATCCTGTTTTGAATGGTTAAAAGAAAAATGTTATTGTTTTGCATAATCGCGTCATTGCTATAGAAGTTATACATATTGCGAATAGTTTATAGCCTGTTCAAACACACGGTACTTACCATGTATTCTGATCAGGGTGCAATCCAACTTTAGTTAACATGTTCAAGAAACTTGAAATATGACTGCTTTTAAATTTGGATCAAAATGTAAGATAAAAATCTACTTTGTTATAAAGCATGCCTTATTAACTTCAATTAAATATATGGGAACATCTCTACATAGGTCATATCAGTTACTCTTAGTAAAACACATTAGGTTAACCCTTTCGGCGCCTCAGTCGCATACAATCGACTCTGCAAACAGTTTGATTCCTAATCTGACACCGCGTCACCCGTCGTCTAATTAGAATCGAAACTGTTTGACACTAGCATCGTCATGTTTAAGTCATACTACTCTAAATGTTACTTTGAAACGATATTGCATACAACAATATTTAAGCAAACGACAACAAAGCGATGAAGGAGTAAAACATCACGATTAATTTGGCGCCGAAGGGTAACACAACACAGGTTACGAGACCTATGTATTTAACTGGTGTAAAGGAGTATTGTGGGGGATATGTTCTTCCTCCAATAGTCAACATAACTGAACACCAACGCATTTGGGCAAGGTCTACTGATAACGCACTAAACTACACTATCAAATGTCGTGATTTTAATTCCCCGCCGGACCACCTCTGATCAGGGTCTACCCAATTTATCTTGTACAATGTTTTAATGGCGTGCTTACTTGTTGCTTAGGTTGGCTGCTTTCATCTTTAAATAATACACACTCTACATAGAAACGGACGCTAAAACTATCATTTTGGAATGCTATTATGCCAATGGACATATTAATTAAATCCTATCGCTTGACAAACATCTTGAATCCCAATCAGACTTCACCATACGCGGCGTCTGATCTGCATTCAAGCTGTTCGCAAAGTAAGTTAATTTCCCTTCCTATAACAATTCCCTGCGAACAAAGCAAACAATCGTTGTCTCTCATTGGGTGTTGTTGTAGAGAGGGAGCAATGTAGGATTAGGAATGGTAAAGCAATCAGGTTAATGCACTCTTTATTTTCGATATTTTTTATTTGAAGGCATGTACCATAAATAGTATAGTTTATCAAATGTTTATGCGAGAAGCCAATGGGTTGGCACCATAGATATTTGGTTCAGTACATGTATAGAAAATATTGATTTCAAGAGACAAACGACAGTTGTGTAAATCATTTATTATTTGTCCCGGAACCTCGTATTGATCCGCATTCTATTAGTTACACGGCATTCCGGCAGGGTGTACGGGCTGGTATGACGGTTTTTGATTCCGTATTTCCTGAGCGCGAAGCGCGAAGGAAATACGGAATCCAAAACCGTCATACTAGCCCGTACACCCTGCCGGAATGCCGTGTAACGAATTTATTTCCAGTCTAGATCCAGTACAAGAAAGACAACATGCATCATCTGACATAGTGTTGTTTACTTGATCCTCAATTGACACTTGAAATTGACAACAGTTCACTGAAATCTCTCGCGCTAGAGCAAAAAGGTCTATACAGTTAAACTTCGATGTTTGGAACTCGCATAAGTAGAATCTACCTGCATTTCTACAGATTAATGTCATAAACCTGCTTCTGTTGAACATATCCGTATTTCAAGCTAAAAAGTGGCATATCCACCTTTTAAAATTTGAAATACCGATACGTTCGAGTGAACAGAATTCAAGATAGGCCCCAAGTTTAACTGTATCTAACATGATTACGTCATCCCATTGGAATGTGGGCATCTTATAAATGTTCATTACATGTAGGCTACCAAAATATTTCGAACCGACATTTATGTTTTATGAAACATTGTAACGATAAGTTTTAACAAATGAACGGAAATGATCAGGAGCGAACGAATGAATACGTAGGTCAGTGGCTATGCATATCGAGTTAAATCTATTTGGGTTGATTTCGATAAGAATATTGATCTAAATATGTCCTAATTATGTGTCAATGTCATTATAAACCAGTGACAAGTGTCATTTCATTTTCAGTCTTTCGTTTACCATGGTGACGGCGCGGGTGGGGTAATCAGGGAAAACAAAGCAAGAAATTAGCATTTAATCGATATTTGAGTTACACATGCGCATAATGATAGATTCAATACAGTTTTTAATTGAGATTTCTTTTTATTTCTTGATAAACAATTGCTTAATAAACAGAAAAAGAGATATTATTTACGCGAATCGATCGAGGGAGAAACATCTATTAAGTCAAGTGATCCGTACTACCCGGCAAAATCAATGAATACGGTCTCGTACACAGTGGTCACATGTGCAGTTTTAGCCAATCAGAGTCCAAGAATTTATGATGACTGGAAATAAATGTATTTACAGTTGCTAATCCGAAAATAAATAGTGCTGGACGAATTGCGTTTACGATAAACTTACCCAGTCTGATCAACGGCAGCAATATATTTATTGGTTATATTTTTAGTTCCATATTCCTCTTTGTCCATTAAAAAATATATTGACCAGATTTATTTTTTTATGTACATTGATATATAATATACATGCCCAATAGGTGTATTAGATGTAATTGCTGATGTAACAGCGATTTGGTCTCTATATATGGTATGAACAATAGTTTCAAGAACATGCATTACAAATTCAGGCTTTTACCCAGTAATCTTTATATCCGTACTAAAAAAACTTAAAATTCATTAAAAATAACAATGCAACCTGAATATCTATTACCAAGGCACATTTTAAAAATATTTGTCCGGGTTGTATTTAAAACCCATTGACAAATAGAAACGTGATATCAACCATGTTTGATCTAAATCAGACGATCGCTCAATGTTTAGGATACGAACATTGAACATTTTAAGGATTCAATTGATACAGTGGAAAATCTGTTATTCTTTCCCGTTTAAACGCAAACGTACGCAAACGCAAAACACTAAAACGTAGAAAAGTATAACTTTTTGACAATTCCGATAATTCTTGTATATTTTGGTGGCAAACAGTTTGGAGCCTGATCAGACGCCGGGTTACCCGGCATCTGATCTGGCTCCAAACTGTTTGCACTGCAAATAATAGTTTTAGCGTAAACGCGTTTATTGGGAAAGAATAACAGATTCTCTACTGTATTCGTGTACATAAAGGAGTGATAAGAAGTAAAACAAAAAGAGTAATATACCAAGTGATATACCAAGTCTACTTTTAGTCCGAATGACCGCTCAGCCGACTGTACATTTACTCCCCTGATCATTGAGAAATCTTGCCTACAATAGTGAGCACTGCTGACATATGGCGCGTAGGCAGCCGCAGTACCGGCTCAGACCCTTCACAGGTACCCATTTTAACCCCTGGGTAGAGAGGAGCAATTCGCTGTACATATCCTGCTTAAGAACATTCATGTACATCATCGGGGATTCGGAAAAAATCCCCTAGTCAGGCCGCTGGTCCGGCGGGGGATCGAACTCACGACGCCTGGTACCGTAGTCCAACGTGTTATCACTGGACTACTACAGCCGATAAGAAGTTTTAAAAATTAAATCTAAGAGATGCCATAATCAGATGTCGTTCAGTTCTTAACCCCTTCACTGCAGTGACGTCATCAAGTTTTAACAATTGTCGTCTGCTTATATTTCTCAAAATTAAATTTAAGCGATTTTGACTTAAGAAATATTGAAATGAATGTCAAACAGTTTGTATCCTGATCAGACGCCGCGTCACGCGGCGTCTTATCAGGATCCAAACTGTTTGCAAATAACGAGTGTACTCGGGGTAAGGCAGTGAAGGGGTTAATTGTTTACACATTACTTGTATCGATTCCAGTGGAGAATCTGAAAGTAGTTCCTTAATTCTAACCGGGTCGGTATCTCGCCGCCCTATTTAGGTTTTCACAATTCTTCTAACTGGTTGGAACCAGTTTCGATTTGACCATGTCACGAAAATTAAACTTCATATTTTTAAAATTCAAGACCTGCACACGTTGGGATATGCCGTGCTTGCAAATGACAATTTTACTCTCTCATGCACAGTTTTTAAAATGAGAAGTTGGTTCGTCGATTCACTCTGTTAGGTACATATCAATGTTCTGAATCTTCGAACTCAGGTCAACCATACATTCGTCACTTGCAAACAGTGTAACTGTGATGTGTACACTTTTCATACGTAAATAATGTAGACATATCGGGCCGATTGCATGACAGAAGTCTAATTTAGCACTGTGTTAAGCCTAACACAGGGCCACGTAGCCTCCAGTTTAAATCTGTATTGCATAACAAAAGTTAAACTCGAGGCTAGCTATCCCGATACTAGCTGCCCCTGTTAACTAACCTCGGGGATTTGATAACCTAAAATCGCAGGGCTACACCCTGTCTTGCACCGGTAGTTGTTATGACAACACCGATACAATTTGGTTAAATTCTAATGTCAAGTAGATGTATTCGATTTTATTCGTTTTGTCGTGAGTTATTTTGATTAATAATGATTAATAATTAAATGGTAATTTCAGACAGAATGTCATTATTTTTCTCCATTTATTGGGAGACATTATTTTTCCTGAGGTGTCTGTCTATCTGTCCGTCTATCTGTCCATCCTGCTTTCTCTCTGTCACAAAAGTGTCTCGCATATCTCTGAAACTACTGGAGCTATGGTCACCAAACTTTGCAGGGATGTTCTCCAGTAAAAGTTGTTGCAACCATAAATATTGCCCCCACCCCCAGTAAAAGTTGTTGCACCCATGAAGATGTCCCTCCCCCACAATCCCTCGATAACTTTAGGGATTTACTGTACCTGATGACTTAAATATGAGACACAAACGATATGTTATGCGTATCTCTAAACCGCCCGGGGCGAAATTCACTAAATTGCAGGAACGTTCTCCAGCACGAGTTGTTGTGACCTTCTGTTTCGGAATTATCTCCCCATGATCAGTTTGGAGTACTGTTGCACCTGATTACTTAAAATAAGATAATCTTTTGTTGGGTATAGCTCTGAAGCCGCTAAAGCAAAAGTCACAAAACTTTACAGGAATGTTCATCAACATTAGCCCCTGATACATATGGACAATTACAGTGTCCTTTTTGGTATTAAAGGTAATTTGTACGATCTATTTCAAAATCATAAACAGTGTAGACCCTGATCAGAGAGCTTCTATAAGAGCCCTGGAATTTAGTTCTGTACTGTTTGTCTAGAATGTACACTGCTTTTGAGGATGCGTATACTGGTCGCTAAGGCTCAGTGGGTTAAAGGAGATGTCGTTTCTAGTTTCGAGGACTCCTAAAGGAGCTCTCTGATAAGGGTCTGGACTGTTTTTCATATTGGAATTGATTAAAGGAAACAATCCTAAATAGTAAACTAGAGTGCAAAATGTCATAATATTCGCCAATCAAATGTCAGGCATTATAAAGTATTGACAGTAAGAATTTAAGTCCATTTTTGACGATTTAGGATAGTTTTTAAGATGCATTAACAATGACAAACAGTGCAGATTCTAATAAGTTGGCTCCTTTCTTATATACATTGTACTTTTACATTGTTTTGAAAGACAAATGTACTATTTACAGGTACAGTGGATAATCTGTTATTCTTTCCCAATAAACGCGTTTACGCTAAAACTATTATTTGTAGTGCAAACAGTTTGGAGCCAGATCAGACGACGGGATACCCGGCGTCTGATCAGGCTCCAAGCTGTTTGCCACCAAGATAAACAAGAATTATCAGAAGTGTCCAAAAGTTGTTCTTTTCTACGTTTTAGTGCTTTGCGTTTGCGTACGTTTGCGTTTAAACGGGAAAGAATAACAGATTCTCCACTGTATATGCTTGTAAAGGACGAGTGTACACGTCGCTAGGGTTAAATGTGTTAAAACAAAATTGAAATATTCAGTAGAAAAATAACCGTTATCAGTATTAACCATCATGTTATGCATAAATGCAAACAGTGTAAACGCAAATGATACAGTCTGTGTCGGAGCTACTATATGTTTCTGCTTTCTGCGCTTATTGCTCTGAATATAGGTATTTATTTGACGCTTACGTCGAACTTATTAGTAAACAGTATTTCCAATAACGCATAAAAATCATTTGATAAGCTTTACCCCTTTTAACCCAAAAGTCCTTTGTAGAGATCACTGATAACATTTGCAAACAGTGTATACACAGATCAGATGGCTGCTAAAGGAGCCCTCTGATCTGGATCTGTATTAATTTACATGTTCATTGGTGATTGCTGTCATACGAACAGCAGACTGGTTCAAAATCGTATAGCCCAAATCATTACACATGTATTATTTGTTACATATTCGACTGGTAGCTTTATACGTTACATTGTAATGATTGGTGATAAAAACGTCCCGACATGAGGATTCACGAAATTGCTGATTTTTAGGCTTTTTATGAAACGACTGAAAAAAACAACAACAAAAAAACCATCAGTCATTTCAACGAAATGACTGAATGGACAAATGTAGCTTTATATAGAATATTGAATTGATTGGTAATGAAACAATGCGACTTGCTCACACATGTTTTATTCATACTCTATTCATTTCTAAACCATTACTCTATGGTCTAATTTTAGATTTATGATGAGCTATGATTATGAACAATTATGAATAAACGATGTTATGTTTTCTATATCCTAGCAGATATTGTTTCAACCTTCTTTAACTCTTTAAACCCTAGTCACGCATATATGCGTCAATAGAAAAAAGCGTACCTGTGAGGAGTACACTTATCCTATGCAAACAGTGTTAACCTTGATCAGAGGGATCCTTAAGGAGCCCTCTGATCGGTGTCTACACTGTTTGTCATTTTGACAAATATTGTAAAATCAACCCTAAAAAATCAAAAATGGACTTGACTAAAATAATAAACTAGAGGTGTCCATTTGAGGTTTCAAGGAGGAAAGGGTTAAGTGGTAACCTGCGTCCAAACCTATAAAAACAATATATGGAGAAATGGGTTAGATGTGGACAATTTTTATTATTAATAGACTATGAAATATTTCCTATATCCTGGCAGATAGTCGCTTAAAGCAGGCATAATGTAAAGCAGAGTGTACACCAAGACACACTCTGTTTTACTTTCAACCTGCTTTATGTGGCAATTTTAGTTCAAAACTAGAAATAGGCTATGGGGAAATGGTTTAGATATGGTAAATTATGATTAAGAAAAGATTGAAATAGTTCCTACATCCTTGCAAATGGTCGCTTAAAGCAAGCTTAACATAAAGCAAAATGCACATTATGGCGCATTCCAATTTACTTTCAACCGATTTTAAAGGTAGTTTTCCTGCGTTCAAAACTAGAAACATGGAACATGATATGGAGTGATGGGTTAAATACCGATATTATGTCATATGATTTGTTGAAAGTTAAACAGAACGAAATTAATGTGAATTGAGCTTTACTTTAAGTCTCCTTTAAGCTATCATCTGCTAGGATAAAATAAATGGTTGACCCATTCATTATAATATAACCAATTCTGAATGAATGCATTACAATGACAGCTAACACGAGCTTAAACCACCCCCCTGGCGCGTTTAACGTTTTACTGTGTTCGGGGCTAAATAAACTGCGTTTTGCCTCTTTATTGTCTGACCCAAAACCTTATAAAGCGTTTGAGTTGAGTTTGAGTTCGTTCTCAAGTATTTGATTGGTCAGATTTGAGTCAAAGCCTCAAATGCTTCAGAATGACTCAACTGGAACGCGTTATAAACATGGACCAAGGTATTATTTCAAATGGACGACATAATATTGTCGTCTTCAACAAGCGTCCCTTGTGACTGTTCTAAAATGGAATACTCTTTACGTCATTTCAAAACAGGGTTATAGTATTAAACATTGTATATGATGAGACACCTTGTTATTAACAGCTTCTTCAACAACGTACAGTGGAGAATCTATTATTCTTTCCCGTTTAAACGAAAACGTACGCAAACGCAAAGCACTAAAACGTAGAAAAAACAACTTTTGGACAATTCTGATAATTCTTGTTTATCTTGGTGGCAAACAGTTTGGAGCCTGATCAGACGCCGGGTTACCCGGCGTCTGATCTGGCTCCAAACTGTTTGCACTGCAAATAATAGTTTTAGCGTAAACGCGTTTATTGGGAAAGAATAACACATTCTCCACTGTACATACATTAAACAGCTTACTCAGGTGAACAATAAGTATATAATATTAATGGCTGTTCTATTAAGCTAATGTGTCTAGCATCCAATAAAATATGGGACAAAGTCAGACTGAACATAATGCGGCGTCTGATCTTAGTATGATAATCATTTAAATGACAATTGTCAACCAAACACCACTTAAAAGTGAATTCATATCATGGACTAATTCACCTGATATTGATTGGTTAAAGATGGCATGGTTGTTTAGGCAACATACGGCTTATTAGCATGTACCTAAAGCTAGCGCTTACCAATATGCACGCTATATGTATGCCCTCTTCAAACTGTAGCGTCTGTAAACACATTAGTGCTGCCTTATTTAGCAAGTTCTCAGTGAAAATAGCATAGGAGTGGCAAACAATTTGCATTCCAATTCAAACTAGGTCCAAATATTGTGCAACAATACTCACCAACTCGCCTGCAGCGAATATACGGAGTTGACTAGTTCAATCACTTCACTAAATGTACTCGAGTGAAATATGTTGCTTTTAGTTGTTTTATTTTGCGAAAATACAGTTACACTATCATTACCTAAACAAATAAGGCTAAATAATTGATGGTAACTCTCTGTTTCATTTTTATCTTGCTGCAAGTAGCCACCTACTTTACATACACAATAATAACCATTATATAGTGGTCGTTATAGAGAGGTTTAATTGTACTATTCAACGTCAATAACACACCTTTTTAGAGTATGTTAATGCGGTGAGCATACACTCAAAATGTCTTAATTCATTCACCCCTCAAACTGTATATGGACAATTCGAATTTCCAAATAAGTCTAGCACATCTTTTACAGACTATTTCAAAATGAAACAAGGCACTCTGATTTGGGTATATATTGTTTGCGTATGACAAAATACGGTTTTTAGGTTCAGTTTTGTAAAGGACGAGTATACTCGTTGCTAGCGTCCATTGCTTTCAAGCAAATGAAACAATGATAGCAGACACCACATTTAAGAATGTAGATGTTCTGACAAGGAATGAGAAACAAACATATAAGAGCTTACATGATCAATTAGCCAGTATAAAATATTAACTGAAGTTCACTTCAAACTGACATGATTGACTAAACACGCCCATATAACAATCATTTCGCTCGTTTACACACGTAAGAGGTAGTCGTTACAGAAACGTGACTGGCTTATCCAATACTGTTACACCATTCAAAACTAAATTGTGATAACCGGTGTCCCATTTTGATCCAAATCTGTTTGACATTCTAATGCAAGTGTCAAAAAGGAAATGCAAAAAAAATCTATTTTGAGGAATTAACTTTCGCAGCCGAGAAGTATATAGTTTGACAAATGATAACCGGTAGAAACATCTGAACCACATAACAAAATGTTGTCGGCTATAAGTTTTCTACGGTTAGATGCAGTCGTCGTGTTAGGATGTTTACTATATCTAGAAGTTCTTGCATATGAAGTCATTTATAACGTATGTTCCAAAAATGAAGATCATATTAAGCTTCAGAGGCAGACACTTATATCGTGTGCACAAGCTTGTAACTGTTTTAGCGGATGTATCTCATTTGGTTACAGCGGAAAAACGGCGTTCTGTGACATATATGAAACACAACCTGATATAGAGAACCAGATGTGTCCGGGGTATTTCTTAATTAGCAAGTCGAATGCGGCAGACATTGCCAGACGAACACATCAGACTCAATGCACTAGTCATGAGATAAAGGTTTGTCAGGAAACTTTTAATGACACAAGGCTATTGGGAAACCTAAACACAATTGGTTCGCAAAGATCTCTGAAGTGTAAACCCTCTGATGACATTGATGGGATAAAAACTACCAAATGTTTCGACACTGGGCATTGGTCGGATCTTGGAACTTGCAAGAACGTCTGTCCAATGATCGAATTCGCAAACAGATATTTGTCTGTAACTCAAATAGAAATCATGACTTCAGGAGGGTCTTTGGTTTATGATTCAGCAGACTCTTTAAACTCACCTTTGTTTGAAGGAACAAATGTTACTTTGGAATGCATGAATATCACACTTAAAGGTAACGAAAACGTGACGTGTGTGAATGGAAGCTGGACTGACTTCCCAACCTGCAACGGTTCAATGAGCAAACCTTGCCAGACCAATAGTGAATGTATAGACACTGATTCTGAATGTAGAAACGACAAGTGTTGGTGTAAGCCCAAACTTTCTTATGACCCTTGTAGCTTTTCCTGTGTTGAGGTGTGCCCCGGATCTTATGGAGATACGTTTCAAATCGTTGAACACTTTGCAATTTATGGTTTCAATAATATCACCCAGATTGTAACCGATGCAAATGCCTGTAGGAACTTCTGTCTTTCAAATCCAAAGTACGTTTGCAAATATGTTGACTACGAGTTCGCTACTAGAAAGTGCAAATTGAATAACAACCCAACTACTGGTGAACCAAATTTCAGAACCTCTGATGACCACCATTTCTTCCAGAGAGACTGTGTTTCTTGTGATCTGTAGTCATGGTAACATAACTTTTATATTCACCAAACAACGAACACCGCGTTCTCTTTGAAAGGAATACTTATTTTTGAAAACATTTGATAAGCAAATGTCATATTCGATAGGTATCGAGTTATTTAGGTAGTTTAACTCTTTCGCTTCACAATTATTTTACCCCCTTTGTCGTCTGCCTCAATATTGTTGTATGCAAGATCACTTCAAAGTTAGATTTAATGAAGTACGACTAAACTCATGGAGCCCTAGTGACGAAAATATGCGTCTTTCACCAAAAGTGTACATGCGTAGAGTACACTTGTCCTGTGCAAATAGTGAAGTCTCTGATCAGATTGCTCCTGCAGGAGCCCTCTGATCAGGTCATTTTGAAATATATTATAAAAAACAACGCTAAATTGTCGAAAATGGACCAGCCTTTATTACAAACTGGACTTGTACATTGGAAGTTTTAGGGTATAATGAGTTAGGAGATATCGAAACAAGTGTCAAACAAGATGGATTCTGATCAGACGTTGCGATACGCGATGTCTGCTTAAGATCCATACTGTTTGCAAAGTCGCCGTTTCGCGATATTGGCAGTGAAAGAGTTAAAGCTGCAACAAACAATAGAATTTAAAACGTTTGACCAAAATCAAATAGTTCAAATAATTGAGTTAAGTTTGAGTTCGCTCTGAATAATTTAATTGGTCAGATTTGATCTTATGCTCAAATCTAACCAATCAAATTATTGAGAACGATTTCAGACTCCACTTAAACTTTTTAATAATATTTCGGCCATGTCATCAGGGTCGTACAGAAACATCCAGCACATGCCTGGTAGCGAGATATATAGGATCTGTCATGAGTCGATGTTTAAGACAAGCTGATCTCAAACGAGTCTAGAATTGAAATGTTATTAAGCGAGCCTTGGCGAGCTTATTACTTTTATATTCTATACGAGTTTGAGATCAATTTGTCTTAAACATCGACGAGTGACAGATTCTTCTTCTCACATTACCAACGATTTAAGCTATTTTAAAGCAATATGCACTGTTTTGGAACCCCGGTAACGTCAAAACGCAATAGTGACGTGACAGTGACGTCATCAAAGTGATTTTACACATGTTGAAGATAAGGATATTCGTCATCGTTGTTCGCTATAGAAAACAGGGGTAGTTATGTGAGAAATTAGTAGAACATTTGATGTGTGCACTAAGACAAACATACACCTCACCTTGCAGCAGGCATACTGTTGACGATATCCTTCATTCAATATAAGTGACTATGCCAACCGTTATATATATACAGCTTCAGTTCGACGTTATGTGCGTCTGTGTTTTTCCAAAATTGAATGTTAAAGTAATATGTTGAAGGTCTGGCTTTGATAAGGATGAGGAGTTAAAATTCGCCATAATTATGCATAGTTATATACACCTGGGCCCGTTTCATAAAACTTCTTACGACAAATGTTGTCGTAAGTCAGATTATTAAAATTTCAATTAATATTTATTTCTCAATATAATCCTGTCTTGTGACATATTTTTGGAATCGTCTTGAAAAGACGATTCCAAAAAGATGTCACAAGACAGGATTAGATAGATAAATCAGAGATTAAATGTATCTTAAAGTTTTGACTTACGACAACATTTGTCGTAAGATGTTTTATGAAACGTGGCCCAGAACGGTACAGTAATATTTTAATTCCTTGAGTGATGCGACACAACAAGTACATCTAATGCCAATTGAGAAGTGTGTGAAACAGATTTGTAACGTATAACATCATTTCTCGTGATTTCGTCATTATTCATTTATTTGTTTGTTTATTTATTTTGATACAAATTAGATATTTCTCTTTATATTTATTACATTCAACAAATATGCTATTTGAATCACCGATAAAGTGGTAGCAGACTCCGAACTATTTTATTGTACCTCGTACATTATATTTCTCGACGAACATGTATGCATTGATTTTACATTTGTCAACAAACTATGGAAGTTTGTCAACATAAATTTAGTGCAAACGAATGTCAGACAGATGCCAGAAGAAAACTTGAGCAGTCTTATCAGGATCTACACTGTCTTAAAATTTATAGAGGATAGTCAATTTCTTTGGATTGATATAAAAAATATATCACGAGAATGGGTTGTTATCTGGTTAAAAAACTCGTCCGCAGGACGAGTTTTTTAACCAGATAACAACCCATTCGAGTGATATATTTTCCATATCTATTCAAAGGAATTGATTATTCTATTTATTATATATATTTTAATGACGTTTTTACAGAAAAAACACACACAGCGACGTCACTAAACTAATTATGACGTGACGTCACAAAAAGTGATATCATCACTACATGAGGTCATGATATTAACAGTGACGATATCAAATTTATCTAACTGAGAAATCTCTATAAATCATCGATGCGTATATAATAAATTGAAATACATTAACATTAAAGAATACATTCATCAAACAAGAACTGACTTTTGTGTTTATCAATTATCAACATTGCCAGTATGAAAATTTGAGAAAACAGCAGACGAACATTTTCAGCAGACGATATTTCAGTCGTAAAAGATAGGACATAATTGAGGGACTCGTTGTTTAGAGGGCCGTTGTAGGGAGGGAGCACTGTAGATACCGAAATTAGTTTTCTATTGTCTACCTCAAAGATTGATATCCTTTCATACCATAACAACTATGATTTGATTGGCGTGTTTGTTACTACAGTGCCCCCGTCCTACAACGATTCTCCCAAAAACGACCCCCTCCTTACAACAGGACAAGTAGGTTTAACGCTTTAACTGCTACAAGGTCGTCTGTTTAGAGTCGTAGTCTGCTAATTTTCTCAAAGTTACATAATGGGCATTTTTGCCAGACAAAAACTTAAAGAGGACTGACAAACAGCTTAAATTCAAATCAGACGCCACGTTACGCGGCATCTGACCTGAATTCAAGCTGTTAGCAAATGTTAGCCGATTTCCCTCCCTATAACGACTCCCTCCGAACAACTCACATATTGTTTGTCTCCCTTTTGTAGTCGTTGTAGAGAGGGAGCGCTGTACTACACATAGTTATAAAACAACAATACACGTGTTAAGGAGCCTTTAGTGTGTAGATGAAGGAATGGTATTGCGTGTGTGTGTGTGTGTGGTTGTGTGTGTGTGTGTGTGTTTGTTATGGTATGGCTGTGTGTGTGTTCTGCTTTAGAGATGGGTGTATTGTTTGTGTTGCGTTTCCTGCTTGAGTCTTCGTTCGTATTTATTTGGTACTGTTTAAATATAAATAAGCCGAATGACTAGTATGATCTGAATTTGAACTATTTCAAGGTTCATTGTTTCTTTTATTTAGACGTAATGTTAAAATCAAGTGAGTAAATTAATATTGTAATAATATAAAACAGTTGTGGCCCTAATCAGTCACAGCGTTACGCGGTGTCTAATCATAATCCTAATTGTTTGCAAGGACAGCGCTCCCTCTCTACAAAAACAACCGACGGGAGACAAAATATATGTGCGTTGTTCGGAGGGAGTCGTTATACGGAGGGAAATTGACGTATATTTGCAAACAGCTTAAATCCAGATCAGACGCAGCGTAATTTGCTGTTTGTCATTCGTCACTAAGGATTTTTTTTCTGTCAAAATATCCATGTAACTTTGCGAAAAACAGCAGACGACGGTTTTAGGCAGACGAATTTGCAGCCGTGAAGAGGTTGGACACAATTGTCCTGTTTAGGGAACTGCACCAAGGGTCGTTGTAAGGAGGGACTCGTTGTTGTGAGGGCCGTTGTAGGGAGGGAGCGCTGTACCATTGTATTCAGGGTAAGGCAGGGAAGGGTCAATGGTTTGTTCAATTACAGCTAACACAGTTGACACGGCTAAATGCTAGTTCTACATTAACCACAAACAGAATAGGTAAGTATAGCTAAATAAATACCATGTTATAGTCTACTTTTAACAAATTATCCCTTTCTGAAACTGATCGATGAGGGGGCAATAAACCATTCGGCATTTTGTGTTTGTTTCAAAATATTAACATTCACCCTATTTCTTTCCATTGTAAAAATCGGTTTTCATTTCTTATAGACACTCAAACCTTTGGAGGCGGAGCTTAGGGTTAAGTCGCTGCGCATTAATCTTCACTACTCTAAAATTAGAAATCCACGTTGTATTTGACCTAGATTGAATCTAGTATATTTCCCAATCTTTTTTTAAACACTAAATACCAATACATATAGATTTTATATTCATATTGATATCAATTATTTGCACTCATTGTGAAATAAAATGCAGTACGAAGCGCTCCGAAACTATGTCCGTCTGCTACGAATTTTTATACCCCCCGCAGACATTTTTTGGCGCCCAATGTAACCGCACGTTCTTTATAAAGAAACACCCGTGCCGACCCGGGTTTGAACCTGGGTCGCCAGGTTCGAAGTCATGCACTCTACCACGTCGCCATAAAAGCGCACTTGTACAGTAAGGCCGAACAAGTAATGATAAACCTACACACTGTGACATACTCCCCCGACAACTTGAAACTTGTGCACAAAAACTTTACAGAATACTCACTGAAATTACTGTTAAATAGCGCCAATGATAGAAAAAAAATCAAAATACACTAGTAATCCTCAGCTCCTGTCCGGTTCCAACTTAGGCTCCGAGTATTGGCTCCAAAACTATAAATACCCCATATGGTGCCTCTCAACTCCGGATTTCTATATGGTCCGTGCCCGTTAAGAATACGGTATTAGCGTTCACACTTGACGAATGAAACTTGCATGAATTAAAAACCCGATTGAGGATAAGAAAACGTACTTGGATGTATTTAAAAGTAATTTTCCCTAGTAAAAACCTGAAGCGAATTTGAGAACTATTAGAGTATCCGCGCAGTATAGATCTAGCTATGTTATTTGGTTACAGGGGGCGGGGTTAGCTTCGTTAAAGCTGTTTTTTCAAGTTTATTTCTGCGACGTACGTTTCCCCTTTTCAACATCATTTCTCCTTTAAAAACTGAAAGTCTGAATTTTTTTCATAACAAATATAAAGATGAAATAATGTAAATATAAGAAATAAACAGATTTGTTTCGGTGTTCAAGCGAAATGAACGACAGAAAATGCGATTCATGGTATTTGCCGATTATTTTCTGTCGTTCATTTCGCTTGAACACCGAAAACAAACAATTAATTTCTTAAGTAACTAATGTGACAAAGTCTGGGGACTTTGCCAAATACAAAATCATTAATCACAATATACTTGAACATTGCTAACAGTTTGAATACAGCTTAGACGTCGCGTAACTGGCTGCGTAGCTTAACTCACTGAGCCCTAGCGACGCATATATGCGTCATTTACCAAATGTGTACCTGTGAAGATTACATTTGTCCTATGAAAACAGTGAAGTCCCTGACCAGAGGGCTCCTGTAGGAGCCCTCTGACCAGGGACTTCACTGTTTGTCATTTTGCAATTTATAACAAAAAGCAACCCTAAATAGTCTTAAAAGGACCAGCCTTTATTGCAAAATGGAATTGTCCATTGGAAGTTTCAGGGGATAATGAGTTAATGGTAGAGTATCCGCTTGCAATGTGGGAAGTTGCGGATACCGATCCTCGGCCGGGTCAAACCAAAGACGTACAATTGGTAGTAATGGCTTCCCTCCTTTGCGACCATGATTACGGGTTAGTATTACGATTGGTTCGTTGTTGTCTGGATAAAGTGACCGGCCGGGGAAGTCCCTGTTGCACCTCGTAAATGTCCCTGCTTGTAATACCCGAATGGGGAGTATAGTAGTTTAAAAAACAAACAAACTGCCAAACCCAGTTGCGCCAAGTAGATTATTTCATGCTGATATTGGATAAGTCCATTGTTGATGCCAGGACTGCGTATTTTTTATTTTTATTTTCATTTTGTTTTATATTGAAAGTCCTATCAGAAAATAGTGTAGACTCGCCGCATGATGCGGCATCTCACCAGAGCCCATACAGTTTGTCTATGTCCTCTTTATAAGGTGCTTGACACATGCGGGTTCATGCTGATTGTTACCCTATATAGCCGATAAAATATAGTCTACTAAAATGTGTTATCTAAAATTTCATTCCAAATACAACTTTTTGAAGTTTTGACTAAAATCAAATGTTGATAAAATGGCAAATTAGTTTGGATCCTGACCAGATGTGGCGTGATGCTGAGTCTGATATGGATCCGACTTTAGTCGCCTTTGGCGATGAAATTGTCAAGTTCATTAGCAGAGAGCTGTAGTCGCTGTTAAATTCACAATGTATATATTATTTAGTGCGTCGTTTAAAAACTAAGTAATGGATCGGTTACAGTTTATGGGTAACATGTATAAATATTTACAGTCGCCCTGAAACTGCCTTATTCGTGCATAACACAATTCTGAAAAGCGACTTGCATTTCCCTATGAATGTTAATTTCAAAACCAGTTCTAGCCGGTTAGTTTAGGATCAACCTACTGAAACATCAGCGATAAAATGACGCCTTGTTTCAGTATACATGTGGACAGTTTATGTTGCAATGCACAAAGTAAAACAAGTCAAAATCCTTGCTGTAGGAGTATAAATAAATACTAAACACATTTATGTTTTGATGGTTTATGCTTACCTCCTAGTTACTACACATTAATATACATGTATATCGTTCATCTGCAATTAACAATGGCTGAATTGGACGATGATTTGCTAGCGGCAATTGATTTCGAAGCAATTGATATGGTCTGCTCGCCAACACATACCAATTTGAAAATGCAAACTAAAAAACAAGGCCTTAATCAGCCACCAATATTGAATAGGTTAAACCTTGAGCAAACATGTTCATGCGGTTTAATTTCATACAGCACGCTAAATATAGGTTAAATCCGTCAAGACCATACAGTCTCTTCTCTCGCAAATCTGCGTTAACACACAACTGCTAAATGCCTAACTCAGCCCCCTCATTTATATGTAAACCAATGGTACTTCACGAGCTACGAAAGAAGGTTACCTTGTGATTTTTAACATCGAAATAGGCTTTGTGTAAATATAACGAGACATTTCACTGGTTAAAACTCTGTATTTATTCTGTATTTTAAGAACTATTTTGCATACCATATGTAGAGATCGTTCTACGATTAGCAACGGACATTTCAACGATAGTGGCTATTTTAAACATCCTACAAATCCAGTCCGGTCACTATGAAAAATAAATATAAGAAATAAATGACGTTCTTGAAGCGTTCACGGGGTCAGGTATGACAGAGCTTTTACTAGCAAATATTGACGTGAATATCATAGGGCTTCACTAACTTGGCTTGCATAACCTCATGAACACCGGAAGTTAGCCATTTATTTAAGAAATGAACTGATGTTTTACGGCGTTCAATCTAAATGAACGACAGAAAATTATCGGCAAATACCATGAATCGCGCTAGCGATTCGTGGTAAATTTGCTGATAATTCTGTCGTTCATTTCGCTTGAACGCCGAAAAAAAACCTGTTCATTTCTTATATTTACAATATATTTCTGTAATTTCTAACATTAAATAAACATTTTGTTAGTTCGCATGTATGTTTAATCCATTTTAGATGTGGATAACACGAATAATGTGTACTCTATAAGGAACAGCACTGACCGATTTACTGAAGCTGTGTACATTCGAAAGCAAAAAATAAGTTCCATTGTTTACATTCTAAGTCAACAACTTGACAGTTTGTAGCGAAAAATGCAGATTTTTGACGTCATTGAAAGTGACGTCATTTTAAAGTAGGATAACTATATATCGGTATTTTTGTCATAAAGAAACGCAGATAGCCGCCCGCTGTTTGTAAGGTATGTGAATTTTCTTGCAATTTATCTCATTAATATAAAGAAGAAATTTAGTTGGGAATCATGGTTTTCACTAATAGGAAAGCATAGATCGGTTAAGAACAAATTTGGAAAAATCCACCAAACGTTTGCTGTCCAAGTTCCAAAGATTAATTTGCGAATGAAAACTGCATATGCCCCGCCTCCCCTTCGAAATTTATCAACAAGTCCCGCCCTCCCGAAAAGTGGTGTTTATACGAAATGAACAGTATTTTTTTCAACGGAATCGAATGGGGCGATTGTAAATATTTCTTAATTAGTCCCGTTAAAATGAAACTAAACGCAAACGCAAATCCGTTCAATGGCGAAACATGACATGTTTTTGAAAACAAATCTGACTGTTTAATTTGTTACGGGTGGCGAATAGTTCTGACTCTAGTAAATAATAATTTGAGACAATGCCATTTATCGGGAAAGACTATCGTCTTCGCCACAATAAAGCCTATATATTAGTACAGATTGGCAAACAACGTTGTCGCTTATGAGATTCCGCATTCAGTGTCACATATTAAGTTGTATAGTATTACACTGTATACCGTTGGAGATGAAATGATTTGTTTTATGGGAAACACTGCTGATAACCTCTGCGTAGTTCATATTAAAACATCTAAAAACGACTAGGGAGAATTTACTGCAATACCTAGAAATAATTGGTAAGCAGGGGCCTGTCTTACTAAACGTCGTACGACAAATGTTGTCGTAAGTCAGTTTCTAAAATTCTCAATTATTACTTATTTCTTCATCAAATCCTGTCTTGTCACATCTGTTTGGAATCGTCTTGAAAAGACGATTCCAAAGAGATGTAACAAGACAGGATTAGTTGGAGAAATCAGAAGTTAGGCGTATTTTAATGTTTTGACTTACGACCGTTTTTATCGTACGACGTTTCGTAAGACAGGTCCCAGTAGTTTAGCCCTTTACCCCATAGAAGCGACTTTTAGCAAATTGAAATTAGTCCTCTGCTTTTTATATAACCTAGTAGAGAGAAGTTTAAATCAGGGTGAAAGTAAAGCAGAATGTGTCTAAAGGCTTTACTTTGCTTTACTTTCAACCTGCTTTTAGTGATCACCTGTTTTTGATGTTATAAACAGGCTATTGGGTAAAGGGTTAAAAACAATTTGCGATATAATTGAGTTGCCTCTAAATCAGTTTGGTTTAAACAAATTATTTGTTGAGCTTACCGTTGAAAATTTCTATATGAAATATTTAAAACAACAAGTGCGTGATGACAGGAATAACATGTCACTTCTCTATAATTTGTGTAGAATAATATGGTCATTTTCAAATACTTGCATAATGACATGACGTTCAAGTTACTTCAGTGTACATTGTACAAGGTATTATAGTGACATGGGCATGTTTGCTTTATCAGAGGAATTGCATTTATGTCTCGTTAGCAAACATTGTAAAGAGTAACGATGCGTCTGATCAGGATCCAAACTGTTTGCAAATATCAGCCAAATGCTGTGGATTCCCCGGCGTACCGACGTATAGGTAGATACGTAACTCGCTGCATAATGTAGAACAGTTGACGCTTAATAAGCACGCTAGCACTTTTATCAAATTGCTTGAGAACAAACAAACTCAGACTCAGCTCAAACGCTTTATCACATTGGACCCTGTTGTTTTCCTTTGCTCGGCTAGCCACAGAACATGTACACTTTTCGTTGTTCTTTAACTGTGCAATCAGAACATTTAGAAGCTATCGCTGACCCTAACCCAAATACCCCCATATGACTTAAATGGCACAGGTGACGGACATGTTTATGTTTTCAAGTTATATGATTATAGTGTATTAGCCAAGGAAATACTGACTTATTAAGAAAGACTTATGGACGGTCGTCCGACCTGCATACAACTCCATAACAAAATGTCTTACTGTAGGCGTAACATAGAAAACATAAACAATATTTATAAGGTATCCTGGCAATAAAGTGGACTCTATTCTCCTAAAAGTGTTCCAGGCGTAACACTAACTTTGAAATATTAATTATATGTTCCATTAGCCACTTCTCAACTGTCAAGATGTCTTCTATTATTAAACTATTATCCTTTGGGTTTTTTCCTTCAACTAAACTTTAAGGTATATGACCTAAACTTATATCACAATGGGTGCCGAACAGTTTAGGTATTGCGTGCCATGATCCGAATTACAACTGGAGCAAATGAGCATTATGTTCGGGGTAATGCAGTGCAGGATAAAGGGATTGTTCCCTTACATTAGTCACAGTTGCTTAACCCTTTCAAGATCAGATTGATCGTGAGAATTTACCCCTTCACCGCCATATTGTCATCAGCATCAATATTGTTGTCTGCAATATCGTTTCAAATTTAAATTTAAGGCAGTATAACTGACGTAATTTTCAAAACAAATGGCAAACAATTTTGATCCTAATCAGACGCCGCTTTTTGCGGCGTCTGATGAGGATTAAACTGTTTGCAAATGCGTTTATGACGTCATTGTGAGTATACGGGTAAGCGTTTTCTTTCACTCCGACATACATTAACTGCAAACAGATAAGACAATACCAGACCTGGAAATGCTAAACTAAATACGACACATGTTTTGAGCGACCATACTTTCAGAAGTCGGAAATAACTTCAACAAAATGCTTTCATCTATGTTTAGTCTACGGTTCGATTCAGTTGTCGGATTAGGATTATGTCTATGCCTGGGTGTAACTTCAATTTCATATGAAGTCATCTACAACGTATGTGTACACAACAATGCTTATACTAAGCTTTTCAAACAAACGCTGATATCGTGTGCACAAATATGTCACTGTTTTAATGAATGTGCGTACTTCGGTTACCATAGGAAAATGGAACTGTGTGACATATTTAAATCACAACCTGACATGAATAATCAGATATGTCTGGGAAATTCGTTGATCAGCAAATCGAGTGCGACAGTCATTGCTAGGCAGACTGGTCAACCGCAATGCTCAATGCTTGATAAAAACGTTTGCAGTGATGTTTCTGGTGAAGCTATGTTACTGGGAAACGTCAACTCAATTGGTTCGAGGAGAAGCCTTAAGTGTGGATCATATCACGACGTTGACGGACCCAGAACTACCAAATGCATGGAATCTGGAGAATGGTCTGGACTTGGGGCGTGCAGAAAAAAATGTCCAATGTTTCAACTTCCAAACAATATGGTTGTGACAAACACAGAAATCATGACCTCAGCGGGACACTTTGTGTTTGACTCTGTAGATAATATAGATAAACCGTTATTTGAAAATACCAATGTTACTGTGACGTGCATGAATGGTACATCATTATTCGGTGACGGAAAGGTGACGTGTGTGAAGGAAGGAAGCTGGACAAACATTCCAACGTGCAAAGGCACAATGCGTAAACCTTGTCAGACAGACAGTGAATGCACTGATACTAATTCTGAATGTAGAAATGGAATTTGTTGGTGCAAACCAGAACTGTCGTATGATCCGTGCAATTTCTCCTGTGTTGATTTTTGTCCCGGAGCATATGGAGATACCTTCCAAATTGTTGAAAAGTTTGCAGTTGAAGGAACCAATTTTATCGAGGTGGTTGTGGATGATGCAGCAGCCTGTATGAATCGATGTCTAGCAGAGCAAACATATACATGCAAATTTGTTGATTTTTTCTTTACGGGAAGAGTATGCAAGTTGAACAAAATTCCCACTGGAGATTCACCAATCTTTAAAAACATAAGTACACACAACTTCTTTCAGCGGGATTGTGCTTCATGTGACCCCAAGTAAATACGGCACGACAGATGTTCTGTTTTATCAGAACCTTTACTTTCAGACAGATATACATGGTTTGTTTTATGTAGAAGAAACATAAGTAAAGCCTCTATATTACGACCGCTAAAACTAGTTCAAAAGACGCGTTTTAAGACAAGTGACAATTTGAAGCAAGCACTATAGTAAAACAGAAAGTTCCTGTATGTTTTATCTTGCTTTAAGCAACAATCTGCCTAAAAATCCAAACAAAATAGTCATATAGTGTCGTAATACAGAGGTATTAAACTATTAATTGATTTGAGGAGGTTATGGCAAAATTAGCAACCTTTTTTGATGTTGGGTGCAATTATGTCTTGTAAGGGTTTACTGAAGTTGAGGAAGTATTTTTCCATTGACGTTTTTTTTTCATTTCCATTTGCAGTAAAGGTCAGATGTCAATCTATAGCCGATTTTATATTTAAATCGTATTTATGCTAACAACGATTCAACTCTATCAATTTCTATCTATTATTTCTCAAATCCATTAATATAGTTACCAGAAACGCAATACACTTACACATATTAATGTTCATGTTCTATATAGAAATAGACAATGCTTAAATACTAAAATGGGACCAAAGACTGAACCATGACATCGGAACACATTCCGATTTAGATATTATGGCACACCAATATAACCTACTTAAAATGTAAACAAAACAAACCTGTAATGTCAGTCTTGTTCAGTGTAATATTATTTCAGGTCCGTTACTCATCAATAGTGACCGTGGAACAGGGGTATAGGCGGAGAGTTTATGCATAAAAGGTCCTGAGTTCAAATCTCACTGACAGCTTGTGGTTTTTTTTGGCTTCTTCGTTTTTGTAGAATATTATACGCCGACTCCAATTAATAAAATGAAAACCCTATAAAAGCATGAAAACACCAAAAACGCCTATTTCAAATATAAAATTTAAAAAAGTCAAGAAAAAAGTGTTTGCCTACAGTGAGATTCGAACCAAAAACCACAAAAATATTCAATATTATGTCTCATTATAGCGGCTGAAATTACCTCCAGCTATACCGCCACTTTACCTACAGAGACTGGTTTAAATATATTGATCTTGTCCTTGTACCTACATTGTTTTTACTTGAGTGTTTGTAAACATTGATAACAATAGGTGTGCCATAAGATCTAATTTTACCTGTACATGTGTATCTGTGTTGATTCTGAGCGTATACACACTGACCCAGATTCGGCGACATGTCCGTTTTGGGTAAAATCAGTCAGGCTTATAGCAAATTGATAACCCGGAGAATAACTTCATATTTGCCCATGTTCGAAAACGTACCCAGTTGAAGCGCGTAGGCGGCCGCAGTTCCGGCTCAAACCGTTCACAAGTCCCAAAGTTAAGCCCTGAGTGGAGAGGACCACTTTCACCACAGAATGTGTTAATGCTAGCTTTTAGCTGTTATCAGAGCAAACAACTGCTAGAATAGATTTTGTCTTACAAACAACATATGTCCAAATCCCGTTGTCGTTGGGGTGCATATAAGCGTAAAAAAAGATAAGAAACTATCCAGGTAAGTCTTCACTAATTGAATAGGAGGCCGCCATCTTTGCATATTCGCAAGCGGAACTATTCTGTCTTTATCCTTTTTGTTACGTCATTTCTACACACGCATGTTGTCGGGTACTTTGGATATACAGCTTAAGTAATTATTTCTCCGGAAAAAGGCTTTGAAAATCTTAGTGATTTTCGAATAAATACTAGCTAAACCGTCGATAAAAGTACAATTAAACTTAATGATAGATTGGAAACTTAGCAAACCCTTTTCCACGTTTTGTTTAACACGAAATGAATATTAAAACTAAACACACACTCACACAATTCAGGTATTTATGTGTATTAAAAATTGCATGCTGCATCCTGATTGCAATTAGTCAATCCCTCGTGATAATTGCTGTCCTACCATCGGAAAAACCCCACTAATCCGATTAGTGACATTAAAGTAAGCAACCAGACCCATACACCCATAAACCACCTGTCGAGGCATACTTGCATTTTCGCCGACATGGGACTCGCCGCTACTGGAATTGTACGATACCAACTGCATTATTTACTTGCCACGTGAAAGGTCGGAACATTTGATGTTTTGCTCACTTTGTCAATGACCCATGTCAATAGTTCAGGAGTATTCCATTTTTGCTTTTTTAATACATTAACCTTTGTTTTAAACCAAGTGGTAATCAGCTGTCCATTGTCCTTTAATAATATTGGTACGAGTGCGAGGTAGTTTGGTTTCTGATCAGAGGCCGCGTGATGAGGCGTCTTATAAATAGAGGATCTTGTAAAATGAAACCAGAAACGCAAACGCAATACTGTTGAACGGAGAACAAAGACATGCTTTAACCTTTTCACTAAAAAGCGCGTTTGCAAACAGTTTGGATCCTGACCTGTTTGACACTCGTTTTGAAAATTCTTCAGTCGTACAGGCTTATTTTTTAACTTTGAAACGACATTGCAAACAGAAAAATTGAAGCAGACGACAATAAAACGGTGAAGGAGTAAAACTAGTTCAAATAATTTGATCATGAAAGGGTTTAGAATAAATCTGACTTTTTATTTACCCGGCTGACAAATGCTTCTAGAGCAATGTGAATGTACAACAGAACACTCCTAAAGATTAAAGAAGTCACCAGTCATAAAAACATAATTTTAACACATTTTAAATAGTGCCGTAACAGAGAAGTTTTACTGTATAATCTACGTTAGCAAACAAGCTTGAGCCTTAATAGGAGACGGCGCATTTGCGGCACCTATCAAGGTGTATATGTTACAGGGATTAAGTGTAATCAGGGATTACGCGTAATCCCTGAACTTTTTAGGGATTATGCGTAATCACTGGGCGTTTTAGGGAATTGATGAAATGTCCCTTTTTTCATCAAATTAATAGATTTGTACTATCATGACTTTTCTATTGTTTTTAAACATCATGCTTTCTTGAAATATCATGGGCTAATGAACGTTTATATAAAGTTTCTGGCATAAGTGAATAAAAAAAGTGAACAGTGTGCATTTAAGTCAGGACAATTAAAAAACCAAGACACCTGTCTTGTTAATAAGGTTAACAACATATTTCAATGCCTGGTACTTGCCTTTGAACTTAATGAACTAAACGAGGTAAGATTCATTACTTTAATAAAAAATAACTGCCAAATAGTTATAAAAAATCAAAGAAAAGCATTAAAGGTACGCCTTTTCCCTGGAAGATTTGGGGTTTTCGTGAAATCCCTGATATTTTAGGGATTTCACCTATTCCCTGATTACACTTAATCCCTGTAACATATACATTGTTTAATATTGGAGGTGATACGATATGTTGTATGGAAAATATCTGTTGATCACATTTGTATAGTTTATATTAAATATCTAGAGAGCACGTAGAGAGAGTTCACTACATGAGAATAACTGATTAACCCTTTCACTCTCAATGACGCTTAAAAGCGCGTTTGCAAACAGTTAGAATCCTGATCAGACGCCGCGTAACGCGGCGTCTGATCAGGACCCAAACTGTTTGACATTCGTATCGATATATTAATTAAGTAATACAATCTTAAATCTAACTTTGAAACGTGTCTTGCAGACAACAATACTACACCAGACGACACTAAAGCGGTGAGGGGGTACAGATCTCCCGAATAATTTGATCATGAAAGGGTTAACTGTAGTTAACGAAGAACAGTGGTCTTGTCAACGTATTATGCATCCTTGAATCAGCAAGAAAAAACTATTTTCAACGATGTATCACATATGATTATTAAACACGTGCAGATTCCTAGAAAATTTCCAAGAAACAGAACACTTCGAATGACCCTCGTAGTTGCACTCCGGACACTTGCAGTTACGTATAAAGGACAAGCGAGTAGTCTCATTCACTGCTTTACACCGAGTAAAATGGTTATTTGCAAGCAGTTTGGATCCTGATCAGACGCCGTGTAACGCGGCGTTTGATCAGGATTAAAAGTGTTTGACACTTAGTTATTATTATTATTTTTCTTATTTCCCAGTGCCTAATATTTAGATCTGAGAAATAAAATCCGACGATGAATGTTTGATGCTGTTGGCGTCATTGCAGTGGATGGTGTAAGGTCAGATGGTAACGTTCTCTAAGTCTCTGAGAGCCGGATACATTTCTTAGTCCAACATAATATACATACAAATTATTCGTGCTCACAAATTATCCAGCGATTAGGTATACAAAACTCATAGAGCGAAAGGCCCCTTTCACTCAACAGATAAGATTTTCACGCAGTTAATGTATTCCTCTACAGAAGAAAATAGCTAAAACTTATACAATTGATATTTGACATAAAATTTAATTAATCTTTTATAGTAGACTGTGAAGGGGCCTCCGTGGCCTAGTGGTATAGTCACTGTGACTTACATCACTAAGCTCCTCACCGCTGTGAGTTCGAATCCCAGTAGGGTCGTCCGGATTTTTCATGTGGGGAAGCCTTCCAGCCGGCTTGCGGAAGGTCGGTGGTTCTACCCAGTTGCCGATTTGTGCCTGAAACAGTGCATAAAGGACATCTGGGGTCTTCCTCCACCTATAATTAGCTGGACGTCGCGATATGACTGAAATACTGTTGAAAGCGACGTAAAATCAAAACAAATAAATAAATATAGTAGACTGTAGCTTAAACCAGGGCTAATGCAGGGAAACACTATGTATTATTATTATTCTATATGTTGTTGCCACATGTCTCCTGTCAAGAACGTTTGCATAAATCAAACTTTTGCCTCTTTACTTCTCTTTAACTAAATTTTTCTATTTACTCTTTCTTTACTGTTTTTTCGATCGAATTAAGGCACCAATCACGTCGTTTCACATAGCACATTCTCATAAAAATACTTCAAAATGATTGGTACATCCCATAGTCAAGTCTGTATAAGCGAAGAAGAAATACACACGTTGTAAAATAGCACAAGGGAGACACTCAATTTTATGTTGAACTACAGCGCTCCCTCTCTACAACGACACCGACTGGGAGACACAAATTGTGTGTGTTGTTCGGAGGGAGTCGTTATAGAGAGGAAACATTAAGACTTGACTTACATTTGCAAACAGCTTGAATCCAGATCAGACGCCGCGTAACGCGGCGTCTGATCTGGATTCAAACTGTTTGTCACTCGTAATTATATTTATTCTATCAAAATGTCCACTTTTATGTAACTTTGAGAAAAAAAAGCAGACCACAAGTTTAAACAGACGATATTTCAGCAGTGAAAACATGAGTTATAAATGTCTTGTTTTGGGGAATAGCGACAAGAGTCGTTGTAAGGAGAGAGTCGTTGTTGGGAGGGCCGTTGTAGGGAGGGAGCGCTGTAGTTGTTAATAACGGTCGCCTTCCTTCAATATGTTCTTCATAACTACCACCATATGGGTTTGATTGTGTTGGGTTTTACGACACTGCAACACATGAAATAGTCATATAGGACAGCAGCTTCTATGTAAACAATATAGATCGAGACCATAACCAGATGCCGATATACTTTGAAGTTGATCTACATTGCTCCCTCCCTACAAAGAACCCCCTGGACAACGATTACCTCCTTACAACAACGCTTGCGGTTATTCCCTAAACAAGACAATTATGTTCAACCTTGTCACGGCTGTATTATCGTCTGCTTAAAATTCTCGTCTGCTAGTTGTTTTTCAAAATCACATATTGGACATTTTTACAGGAAAAAACAACATAATGACGAGTGATAAACAGATTGAATCCATGGGCCCGTCTTACGAAACGTCGTACGAAAAATGTTGTCGTAAGTCTAAACTTCTCAATTATTATTTAATTATCGATCTAATCCTGGTTTGTGACATCATTTTGAAATCGTCTTTTCAAGACGATTCCAAAAAGATGTCACAGCACATGATTAGATGGATATTTGAGAAATTATATGTATTTTAATGATTTGACTTTCAACCATTTTTGTCGAACGACGTTTCGTAAGTTGGGCCCCAGAGCTTGACGGCCATCGATTTCTTTACTGAACTTATCACTGAGCTTATATTAACCCCTTCACTGCCTTACCCCGAGTGCAACGGTTAGTTGCAAACAGTTTAAATCCTGATTAGACGCCGCGTAACGCGGCGTCTAATCAGGATTCAAACTGTTTGACACTCATTTCAATAATTCTTAACTAAAAAAACCTGAATATTGAATTTGAGAAATTAAAGCAGACGACAATCGTTTAAAATTGATGACGTCATGGCAGTGAAGGGGTTAAGTCAAAATCAGTAACGTGGCGTCTGATCAGGATCCAAACAACCTTTGTGCATGGAGTAAAGCAGTATAAGGCTTAACGTGGATTAAACTCAAATTCATTTAAGGAATAATTCGACTATGTATTGTATTCATGGAGGTATGGGAAAAAAACCTGGTC
The DNA here is from genome assembly GCA_922989275.2 of Gari tellinella. Lineage (NCBI taxonomy): Eukaryota > Metazoa > Mollusca > Bivalvia > Cardiida > Psammobiidae > Gari > Gari tellinella. The sequence continues at coordinate 29,321,870 of OV277874.1, read as the reverse complement.
ACACTGTATGAAACTGCGAAGCGGTTTCATACAAAAGTTTGACCAGGTCTTTTTTCCATACCTCCATGAATACAATAAATGTTCCGAATTATTCCTTATAATTTAATATCACTACTGAATTTAAGAAAGTAGTTAAATAGAGAATCTGACACGAGTGTTTATTATTTAACACTTTTAAAACGTAGGTTGTAGTCCCTCCGCCATATATATTTTCCGCCTAAACGCGACGTTGTTTTGTAGCAACATCGACATCAATGACGTCATTTTGCGTCCTGCTTTATGCAGCGCTTGTGGAGAGCCATTGGACTAAGAGAATGTAGTCCCGAAAAGGCGTGGCCTGAAATTCTATTTTCATGGGGTTATGAAGAAAAAAAAACAGCCTATCACAGCTAACCAAAAGGAATGAAAAAAAAAACAATATTAAATTATTTTGTTGGGAATTTGTACAAAGCATAACAAGTCAAATCAATGGCAGTGTTTATCTATTACATGAGTGGTATCCCTTCATCTGATGTATGTTATCATCTGCTACCTTTTATCATTTTTATTTTTTAATTGATTAAAACGTAAATACAAGTTTATAGTTTCGGATCAAGGTTAGATACGGAATTACTTGATGTGTGATCTTGATCAAAAGTATTCCCAAATGTAAAACATTTTGCGACCGGAATTTAAAGCTTCATCGTAACATTTAGTTGACGGGCAAATTTAGACACCTGTTACACTTCTAAAAGTCTGTGACAGGTCTATGGCCAATGGGAAATTGAAATGTAAATACAGCAGACATTACCCACACAAACTAAAATGAGAAAAGTCAGTGAAATTAAATGCTATTAACTCATTATCCCCTGCAACTTCCAATGGACAATTCCAGTTTGCTATAAAGGCTGGTCCATTTTCGACTATTAAGGGTTGTTTTTTATAATATATTACAAAATGACAAACAGTGAAGATCCTGATCAGAGGGCTCCTGCAGGAGCCCTCTGATAAGGGACTTCACTGTTTGCATAGGACAAGTTTACTTTTCACAGGTACACTTTGGTACAGGACGCATATATACGTCACTAGGGCTTAATGAGTTAACACAATGATAGACAAATAATTAGCAGGCTTTTTTCATGACAACTGTTTCTTAACCCTTTCATGATCAAATTTATCGAGAGGTTTTTACCTCTTTACTGTCAAATTGTCGTCTGCTTCAAAATTGTTGACTGCCATATCGTTTCAAAGTTAGGTTAAACGCATTATAACTGACGTAATTTCAATACAAGGTGCAAACTGTTTTGATCCTGTTCAGATGCCGCGTATCGTGGAGTCTGATTAGAATAAAAACTATTGGCAAATGCGCGTTTTTACCTCTGTATAGTTCATATTAAAACATCTAATAATGTCAAGGGAGAATGTATTGCAATACCTAAAAATAATTGGTAAGCAGTAGTTTGAAAACAATTTGCGATACAAGTTATTTGCTTTGCAAACAGTTTGCTTCTATATGAGTTTGGTTTAAACAAATTGTTTGATAAGTGCACATATGAAATATTTAAAACAACAAGTGTGTTATGACAGGAATGTCACTTCTCTATAAATTGTGTAGAATAATATGGTGATTTTGAAATCCTTGCATAATGACATGCCTTTCAAGTTACTTCAGTGTACAAGTAACAGGGTATTATAGTGACATGGACATGTTTGCTTTATCACAGGAATTTCATGTATCCTGTCAGGTGTGCCTATTTTCCTGACGGATAAAGGGGTGACTGATAAACTTTGCTTTATTATGTCAGTGGGTCACATGACCGATATTATTATGTCAGTTGGTCACATGACATATAGCCGGAACTATGTTTTACACCGAGACGCTTATCCTTGCCCCTGTTAGGAAAAGTATTCTTAATCTCTTTCAACAGAATCCCGACGTGTAAAGACGCTTATTCGAAATATTCGTTGCAATCAAAGTGTTTGAGAGTACGCGCCACCAGTCGCTTGCTGAGATACTTCTATAAATGTCCACGTTTTAGATGTCCTGAGCGAAAAACACTAGATTGTTAAGGTTTCTTTTATATATTGTTAACGTTACTAGGACGTGACGTCACTGTTGTTTTATATTATAGCGCGCTTTCATAGAGTAACATTCTAGTTATTTAGTGAGAATCTTACAGCAAAAATGATTCTAGCTTTGAAAAAAACATTCTCTATATAGTCTACTATTGTGGCAAGGATAAATAGAATATTTGGTCCCTAGCTTTGAATGAGAAATGTTATCTGGCTCGGCTTCTGAATATATCAGGTTCGCCTGCGGTTCACCTGATATATTCATCCGCCCAAGTTGTGTTTCATACCTCTATGAATTCAATAAATATTCAAATTAGTCCTTAAATGTCAGACTATAGGCGTAAAATAGAAAACATAAACTATATTTTCAAGGTACCTTGGGGATTTTAAAATATAAGTTTTTCAAGATTGGCGATTTCTTTGAAAAATTAATTACATGTTCCATTAGTCACTTTATGGTTGCCAAAGACGTCTTCTGCTTGAAATAATTTAGTTTGCTTTTTTTCATTCAATAAAACAATATTGTAAATGGCCTAAAATTAAATTGTAACCTTTGCGAATATCTTAGATCTTGAACAGGCACTGCTTAACGTGATCCGGATTACAACTGGAGCAAATGGACATTGTGTCAGGAGTAATTCAGTGGAGGATAAAGGGTTTGTTCCATTACATTAAACAAGTTGGTTAAGCATTCATGGTCAATTTTATCGTAAGGGTTTACCCCGTCACTGCCATATTGTCACCAGCATCAATATTGTTGTCTGCAATTTCGTTTCAAAATTTAAATTTAAGGCAGTATTACTGTTGTAATTTTTAAAACAAATGGCAAACAATTTTGCTCCTAACCAGACGCCGCGTGACGCGGCGTCTGATCAGGTTCAAACTGTTTGCAAATGCGTTTTATGACGTAATTGGGAGTGTAAGGGTAAGCGCTTTTTTCACCCCGACATACATTCATTGCAAAGAGATTAGACAATACCAGACCTGGAAATACTAAACTAAACACGGCAACATGTTTTGAGCAACCATACTTTCAGAAGTCGGAAATAACTTCAACAACATGTTTTCAGCTATATGTAGTCTACGGTTCGATTCAGCTGTTGTATTAGGATTATATCTATGCCTTGGAGTAGCTTCAATTTCATATGAAATCATCTACAACGTATGTGCACACAACAATGCTTATACTAAGCTTTTCAAACAAACGCTGTTATCCTGTGCACATATATGTCACTGTTTAAACGATTGTGCGTACTTCGGTTACAATGGGAAAATGGAACTTTGTTATATATATGACTCTCAACCTGATATCAATAATCAGAGATGTCTGGGAAATTCGTTGATCAGCAAATCGAGTGCGACAGTCATTATTAGACAGACTGTTCAACCCTAATGCTCTTTGCTTGATAAAAACGTTTGCAGGGCTGTTTCTGGTGTAACTATGTTATTGGGAAACGTCAACTCAATTGGTTCGAGAAGAAGCCTTAAGTGTGGACCATATCACGACGTTGACGGACAGAGAACAATTAAATGCATGGCATCTGGGCAATGGTCTGAGCTTGGGACATGTAGGAAAGTTTGTCCAATGTTTAAACTTCCTAACAATATGGTTGTGACTAACACAGAAATCATTACCTCAGCGGAACACTTTGTGTTTGAATCTGCAGATAATATAGACAAACCGTTATTTGAAAATACTAATGTTACTTTGGCCTGCATGAATGGAACGTCACTAGTTGGTGAAGAAAATATGACGTGTGTTGATGGAAGCTGGACAAATATTCCAACCTGCAAAGGCACAATGCGTAAACCTTGTCAGACAGACAGTGAATGCACTGATACTAATTCTGAATGTAGAAACGGCATTTGTTGGTGCAAACCAGAACTGTCGTATGATCCTTGTAATTTCACCTGTGTTGATGTTTGTCCTGGAGCGTATGGAGATACATTCCAAATTGTTGAACGTTTTGCAGTCGCAGGAACCAATTTTCTCGACGTGAAGGTGGACGATGCTACAGCCTGTATGAACCGATGTCTAGAAGAGCAAACATATACATGCAAATTTGTTGATTTCGAGTTCACGGAAAGAGTATGCAAGTTGAACAAAATTCCCACTGGCGATTCACCACTCTTTCACAGCATAGATACATACAACTTCTTTCAGCGTGATTGTGCTTCGTGTAACCCAAAGTAAAAACGGCAAGACAGATGTACATATACTGTTTTATCAGAACCTTTACTTTGATACAGTTATACATGGTGATATATAGAAGAACTTAAGGTAAAGCCTTTATATTACGACTATAAGTCGAAACGACGATTTTGTTAACCAGGTGACAGTTCAAAGCAAGCACAATAAAAAACAGAAAGTTCCTCTATATTCTTTGATTTGAGCAACAATTTGCTTAAAACGCCTAACAAATTACTGACGTTTTAGTCGTAATACAGAAGTATTACTTTATTTGACGAGGTTATGGCAAAATTTGCAACCTATTTTTTGATGTCGGATGTAATTTGGTCTTGTAATGATTTACTTAAGTAAGGGAATTGTTTTTTTCCATTGACGTTCATTTGTAGCCGAGGTAAGATGTCATTCTCTAGCTGAATCCGCAGTTAACCTTTTACCTTATGGAAGCGACTTTTAGCGCATTCCGTTTAATCCTACGCTGACGAAAATAATTCCCATTTATTCAGTCATGGATATGTACCAGAAAGGATTTATTTTATTCTAGCAGTAGATGGCTTAAAACAGGCTGAAAGTAAAGCAGAATGTGCCTTAAGACACATTCTGCTTTACTGTCAACCTGTTTAAAAATGATCGTATATGTCTTCAATGTTAGAAACAGGCTAGGTGGTTAAGGGGTTAAGCTGTGTTTATTCTAACAACGATTCAACTCTAATAAGGGAACCTTTTTGTCAATTCAATCAATATAATTTTCAGAAACTAGAAACACTTACATACTTTACCGTTCATATTCTATATAGAAAAAGACAATGCTAAAATACTAAAAAGGACGAAAGACGGAAACATGTGTATCTGTGTTGATGCTGATTGTATACACACTGACCCAGATCAAGCGGCATGGTCCTTTTTGAGCAAAATCAGTCAAACTATTGCACTAATATCACATTGATATTCCAGCGCATACCTTCATATTTGCTCATGAGTGAAAACGTACCGTAGTACATGCTAAAACCCTTCACAAGTCCCAAATTTAACCCCTTGGTAGAGAGAACAACTTTCACCGCAAACTGTGTTAACCTTGCCTATAGAGGTTAAAGTATTCAGTCCATTATCATAAAACCATGATCATAGTTAAGATTACGATGTTTTAATTATTTATATGAGTCGTTTCACTTTAACGTAATTGATCGGTCAAAGTGTACTTGACAGCATAACAGTTAATACTATTTCTGTTTAAATGGAACTAGAAACGCAAACGCAATACTGTTGAACGTAGAAACAAAACATGCTTTAACCCTTTCACTACTAATATTTTCGTGAGATTGTTTACACCGTTTCATTGTAGTCTGCTTCAATTTTTGTTGTCTGCTATGTCTCGTTTAAAAGTTAAGAAATCTCAAAACGACTGTCAAACAGTTTGAATCCTTATCAGACGTCGTGTGAGGCGGCGTCTGATCAGGATCAAAAATGTTTGCAAACGCGCTTTTAAGCATCATTTAGAGCGAAAGGGTTAATAATAAATCTGACATTTTATTTACCCTGATGACGAATGCATAGAGCAATGTGAATGTCAAACAGAAAACTAATTGATCGGTCAAAGTTTACTTGACATTATTACAGTTTATAGTAATTCCGTTTAAATGAAACTAGAAACGCAAACGCAATACCGTTGAACGGAGAAACAAAAATAAATAAGAATTTTTATTTTTCCCGGCTGGTGAATATTTAGAGCAAAATGAAAGTAAAACAGAAAAGCCATTACGATTTAAGCAGCAACCCATCGTAAACACATAAGACTACACAACTCATACGAGTAGAGCATGAGGCCCCTTAAAAATGTCACTCAATAGATACGATTTTTTACGCATTTGATGTATTCGGCTACAGAAGAAAACTGTTATTACGTATACATTAATTGGCATTTAACATCATATTTCTAGCCGATGGTAGCTTAAAGCAGGTTTAATGCAGAATAGAAGTACAACTGTGATACATTATTAGTGTTTTATATTTAGCTGGGGCATGTCTCCTGTTATGAACTCATTGAGCCCTAGTGACGCATATATGAATTTTTTATCATGTATACCTGTGAAGAGTTGACATGTCCTATGCAATCAGTGAAGTCCCTGATCAGAGGGCTCCTGCAGGAGCCCTCTGATCAGGGTCTTCACTGTTTGTCATTTTGAAATATGTTATAAAAAACAACCCCAAATAGACAAAAATGGACCAGGCTTTATTGCAATTGTCTATTGGAAATTTCAGGGGAGTTAACATTTGCATATTCGAACTCTCGGCGTCTAAACTTCACTTAACCAGAACTGAAATCTCTATTTACCCGTTCTTTACTTCGTCGGATTTGCGATCGAATAAGGCAACACTCTCGGGATTGTGCTTCATGTGACCCCAAGTAAATACGGCACGACAGATGTTCTGTTTTATCAGAACCTTTACTTTCAGACAGATATACATGGTTTGTTTTATGTAGAAGAAACATAAGTAAAGCCTCTATATTACGACCGCTAAAACTAGTTCAAAAGACGCGTTTTAAGACAAGTGACAATTTGAAGCAAGCACTATAGTAAAACAGAAAGTTCCTGTATGTTTTATCTTGCTTTAAGCAACAATCTGCCTAAAAATCCAAACAAAATAGTCATATAGTGTCGTAATACAGAGGTATTAAACTATTAATTGATTTGAGGAGGTTATGGCAAAATTAGCAACCTTTTTTGATGTTGGGTGCAATTATGTCTTGTAAGGGTTTACTGAAGTTGAGGAATTATTTTTCCATTGACGTTCTTTTTTTCATTTCCATTTGCAGTAAAGGTCAGATGTCAATCTATAGCCGATTTTATATTTAAATCGTGTTTATGCTAACAACGATTCAACTCTATCAATTTCTATCTATTATTTCTCAAATCCATTAATATAGTTACCAGAAACGCAATACACTTACACATATTAATGTTCATGTTCTATATAGAAATAGACAATGCTTAAATACTAAAATGGGACCAAAGACTGAACCATGACATCGGAACACATTCCGATTTAGATATTATGGCACACCAATATAACCTACTTAAAATGTAAACAAAACAAACCTGTAATGTCAGTCTTGTTCAGTGTAATATTATTTCAGGTCCGTTACTCATCAATAGTGACCGTGGAACAGGGGTATAGGCGGAGAGTTTATGCATAAAAGGTCCTGAGTTCAAATCTCACTGACAGCTTGTGTTTTTTTTTGGCTTCTTCGTTTTTGTAGAATATTATACGCCGACTCCAATTAATAAAATGAAAACCCTATAAAAGCATGAAAACACCAAAAACGCCTATTTCAAATATAAAATTTAAAAAAGTCAAGAAAAAAGTGTTTGCCTACAGTGAGATTCGAACCAAAAACCACAAAAATATTCAATATTATGTCTCATTATAGCGGCTGAAATTACCTCCAGCTATACCGCCACTTTACCTACAGAGACTGGTTTAAATAAATTGATCTTGTCCTTGTACCTACATTGTTTTTACTTGAGTGTTTGTAAACATTGATAACAATAGGTGTGCCATAAGATCTAATTTTACCTGTACATGTGTATCTGTGTTGATTCTGAGCGTATACACACTGACCCAGATTCGGCGACATGTCCGTTTTGGGTAAAATCAGTCAGGCTTATAGCAAATTGATATCCCGGAGAATAACTTCATATTTGCCCATGTTCGAAAACGTACCCAGTTGAAGCGCGTAGGCGGCCGCAGTTCCGGCTCAAACCGTTCACAAGTCCCAAAGTTAAGCCCTGAGTGGAGAGGACCACTTTCACCACAGAATGTGTTAATGCTAGCTTTTAGCTGTTATCAGAGCAAACAACTGCTAGAATAGATTTTGTCTTACAAACAACATATGTCCAAATCCCGTTGTCGTTGGGGTGCATATAAGCGTAAAAAAAGATAAGAAACTATCCAGGTAAGTCTTCACTAATTGAATAGGAGGCCGCCATCTTTGCATATTCGCAAGCGGAACTATTCTGTCTTTATCCTTTTTGTTACGTCATTTCTACACACGCATGTTGTCGGGTACTTTGGATATACAGCTTAAGTAATTATTTCTCCGGAAAAAGGCTTTGAAAATCTTAGTGATTTTCGAATAAATACTAGCTAAACCGTCGATAAAAGTACAATTAAACTTAATGATAGATTGGAAACTTAGCAAACCCTTTTCCACGTTTTGTTTAACACGAAATGAATATTAAAACTAAACACACACTCACACAATTCAGGTATTTATGTGTATTAAAAATTGCATGCTGCATCCTGATAGCAATTAGTCAATCCCTCGTGATAATTGCTGTCCTACCATCGGAAAAACCCCACTAATCCGATTAGTGACATTAAAGTAAGCAACCAGACCCATACACCCATAAACCACCTGTCGAGGCATACTTACATTTCCGCCGACATGGGACTCGCCGCTACTGGAATTGTACGATACCAACTGCATTATTTACTTGCCACGTGAAAGGTCGGAACATTTGATGTTTTGCTCACTTTGTCAATGACCCATGTCAATAGTTCAGGAGTATTCCATTTTTGCTTTTTTAATACATTAACCTTTGTTTTAAACCAAGTGGTAATCAGCTGTCCATTTTCCTTTAATAATATTGGTACGAGTGCGAGGTAGTTTGGTTTCTGATCAGAGGCCGCGTGATGAGGCGTCTTATAAATAGAGGATCTTGTAAAATGAAACCAGAAACGCAAACGCAATACTGTTGAACGGAGAACAAAGACATGCTTTAACCTTTTCACTAAAAAGCGCGTTTGCAAACAGTTTGGATCCTGACCTGTTTGACACTCGTTTTGAAAATTCTTCAGTCGTACAGGCTTATTTTTTAACTTTGAAACGACATTGCAAACAGAAAAATTGAAGCAGACGACAATAAAACGGTGAAGGAGTAAAACTAGTTCAAATAATTTGATCATGAAAGGGTTTAGAATAAATCTGACTTTTTATTTACCCGGCTGACAAATGCTTCTAGAGCAATGTGAATGTACAACAGAACACTCCTAAAGATTAAAGAAGTCACCAGTCATAAAAACATAATTTTAACACATTTTAAATAGTGCCGTAACAGAGAAGTTTTACTGTATAATCTACGTTAGCAAACAAGCTTGAGCCTTAATAGGAGACGGCGCATTTGCGGCACCTATCAAGGTGTATATGTTACAGGGATTAAGTGTAATCAGGGATTACGCGTAATCCCTGAACTTTTTAGGGATTATGCGTAATCACTGGGCGTTTTAGGGAATTGATGAAATGTCCCTTTTTTCATCAAATTGATAGATTTGTACTATCATGACTTTTCTATTGTTTTTAAACATCATGCTTTCTTGAAATATCATGGGCTAATGAACGTTTATATAAAGTTTCTGGCATAAGTGAATAAAAAAAGTGAACAGTGTGCATTTAAGTCAGGACAATTAAAAAACCAAGACACCTGTCTTGTTAATAAGGTTAACAACATATTTCAATGCCTGGTACTTGCCTTTGAACTTAATGAACTAAACGAGGTAAGATTCATTACTTTAATAAAAAATAACTGCCAAATAGTTATAAAAAATCAAAGAAAAGCATTAAAGGTACGCCTTTTCCCTGGAAGATTTGGGGTTTTCGTGAAATCCCTGATTTTTAGGGATTTCACCTATTCCCTGATTACACTTAATCCCTGTAACATATACATTGTTTAATTTTGGAGGTGATACGATATGTTGTATGGAAAATATCTGTTGATCACATTTGTATAGTTTATATTAAATATCTAGAGAGCACGTAGAGAGAGTTCACTACATGAGAATAACTGATTAACCCTTTCACTCTCAATGACGCTTAAAAGCGCGTTTGCAAACAGTTAGAATCCTGATCAGACGCCGCGTAACGCGGCGTCTGATCAGGACCCAAACTGTTTGACATTCGTATCGATATATTAATTAAGTAATACAATCTTAAATCTAACTTTGAAACGTGTCTTGCAGACAACAATACTACATCAGACGACACTAAAGCGGTGAGGGGGTACAGATCTCCCGAATAATTTGATCATGAAAGGGTTAACTGTAGTTAACGAAGAACAGTGGTCTTGTCAACGTATTATGCATCCTTGAATCAGCAAGAAAAAACTATTTTCAACGATGTATCACATATGATTATTAAACACGTGCAGATTCCTAGAAAATTTCCAAGAAACAGAACATTTCGAATGACCCTCGTAGTTGCACTCCGGACACTTGCAGTTACGTATAAAGGACAAGCGAGTAGTCTCATTCACTGCTTTACACCGAGTAAAATGGTTATTTGCAAGCAGTTTGGATCCTGATTAGACGCCGTGTAACGCGGCGTTTGATCAGGATTAAAAGTGTTTGACACTTAGTTATTATTATTATTTTTCTTATTTCCCAGTGCCTAATATTTAGATCTGAGAAATAAAATCCGACGATGAATGTTTGATGCTGTTGGCGTCATTGCAGTGGATGGTGTAAGGTCAGATGGTAACGTTCTCTAAGTCTCTGAGAGCCGGATACATTTCTTAGTCCAACATAATATACATACAAATTATTCGTGCTCACAAATTATCCAGCGATTAGGTATACAAAACTCATAGAGCGAAAGGCCCCTTTCACTCAACAGATAAGATTTTCACGCAGTTAATGTATTCCTCTACAGAAGAAAATAGCTAAAACTTATACAATTGATATTTGACATAAAATTTAATTAATCTTTTATAGTAGACTGTGAAGGGGCCTCCGTGGCCTAGTGGTATAGTCACTGTGACTTACATCACTAAGCTCCTCACCGCTGTGAGTTCGAATCCCAGTAGGGTCGTCCGGATTTTTCATGTGGGGAAGCCTTCCAGCCGGCTTGCGGAAGGTCGGTGGTTCTACCCAGTTGCCGATTTGTGCCTGAAACAGTGCATAAAGGACATCTGGGGTCTTCCTCCACCTATAATTAGCTGGACGTCGCGATATGACTGAAATACTGTTGAAAGCGACGTAAAATCAAAACAAATAAATAAATATAGTAGACTGTAGCTTAAACCAGGGCTAATGCAGGGAAACACTATGTATTATTATTATTCTATATGTTGTTGCCACATGTCTCCTGTCAAGAACGTTTGCATAAATCAAACTTTTGCCTCTTTACTTCTCTTTAACTAAATTTTTCTATTTACTCTTTCTTTACTGTTTTTTCGATCGAATTAAGGCACCAATCACGTCGTTTCACATAGCACGTTCTCATAAAAATACTTCAAAATGATTGGTACATCCCATAGTCAAGTCTGTATAAGCGAAGAAGAAATACACACGTTGTAAACTAGCACAAGGGAGACACTCAATTTTATGTTGAACTACAGCGCTCCCTCTCTACAACGACACCGACTGGGAGACACAAATTGTGTGTGTTGTTCGGAGGGAGTCGTTATAGAGAGGAAACATTAAGACTTGACTTACATTTGCAAACAGCTTGAATCCAGATCAGACGCCGCGTAACGCGGCGTCTGATCTGGATTCAAACTGTTTGTCACTCGTAATTATATTTATTCTATCAAAATGTCCACTTTTATGTAACTTTGAGAAAAAAAAGCAGACCACAAGTTTAAACAGACGATATTTCAGCAGTGGAAACATGAGTTATAAATGTCTTGTTTTGGGGAATAGCGACAAGAGTCGTTGTAAGGAGAGAGTCGTTGTTGGGAGGGCCGTTGTAGGGAGGGAGCGCTGTAGTTGTTAATAACGGTCGCCTTCCTTCAATATGTTCTTCATAACTACCACCATATGGGTTTGATTGTGTTGGGTTTTACGACACTGCAACACATGAAATAGTCATATAGGACAGCAGCTTCTATGTAAACAATATAGATCGAGACCATAACCAGATGCCGATATACTTTGAAGTTGATCTACATTGCTCCCTCCCTACAAAGAACCCCCTGGACAACGATTACCTCCTTACAACAACGCTTGCGGTTATTCCCTAAACAAGACAATTATGTTCAACCTTGTCACGGCTGTATTATCGTCTGCTTAAAATTCTCGTCTGCTAGTTGTTTTTCAAAATCACATATTGGACATTTTTACAGGAAAAAACAACATAATGACGAGTGATAAACAGATTGAATCCATGGGCCCGTCTTACGAAACGTCGTACGACAAATGTTGTCGTAAGTCTAAACTTCTCAATTATTATTTAATTATCGATCTAATCCTGGTTTGTGACATCATTTTGAAATCGTCTTTTCAAGACGATTCCAAAAAGATGTCACAGCACATGATTAGATGGATATTTGAGAAATTATATGTATTTTAATGATTTGACTTTCAACCATTTTTGTCGAACGACGTTTCGTAAGTTGGGCCCCAGAGCTTGACAGCCATCGATTTCTTTACTGAACTTATCACTGAGCTTATATTAACCCCTTCACTGCCTTACCCCGAGTGCAACGGTTAGTTGCAAACAGTTTAAATCCTGATTAGACGCCGCGTAACGCGGCGTCTAATCAGGATTCAAACTGTTTGACACTCATTTCAATAATTCTTAACTAAAAAAACCTGAATATTGAATTTGAGAAATTAAAGCAGACGACAATCGTTTAAAATTGATGACGTCATGGCAGTGAAGGGGTTAAGTCAAAATCAGTAACGTGGCGTCTGATCAGGATCCAAACAACCTTTGTGCATGGAGTAAAGCAGTGTAAGGCTTAACGTGGATTAAACTCAAATTCATTTAAGGAATAATTCGACTATGTATTGTATTCATGGAGGTATGGGAAAAAAACCTGGTCACACTGTATGAAACTGCGAAGCGGTTTCATACAAAAGTTTGACCAGGTTTTTTTTCCATACCTCCATGAATACAATAAATGTTCCGAATTATTCCTTATAATTTAATATCACTACTGAATTTAAGAAAGTAGTTAAATAGAGAATCTGACACGAGTGTTTATTATTTAACACTTTTAAAACGTAGGTTGTAGTCCCTCCGCCATATATATTTTCCGCCTAAACGCGACGTTGTTTTGTAGCAACATCGACATCAATGACGTCATTTTGCGTCCTGCTTTATGCAGCGCTTGTGGAGAGCCATTGGACTAAGAGAATGTAGTCCCGAAAAGGCGTGGCCTGAAATTCTATTTTCATGGGGTTATGAAGAAAAAAAAACAGCCTATCACAGCTAACCAAAAGGAATGAAAAAAAAAACAATATTAAATTATTTTGTTGGGAATTTGTACAAAGCATAACAAGTCAAATCAATGGCAGTGTTTATCTATTACATGAGTGGTATCCCTTCATCTGATGTATGTTATCATCTGCTACCTTTTATCATTTTTATTTTTTAATTGATTAAAACGTAAATACAAGTTTATAGTTTCGGATCAAGGTTAGATACGGAATTACTTGATGTGTGATCTTGATCAAAATTATTCCCAAATGTAAAACATTTTGCGACCGGAATTTAAAGCTTCATCGTAACATTTAGTTGACGGGCAAATTTAGACACCTGTTACACTTCTAAAAGTCTGTGACAGGTCTATGGCCAATGGGAAATTGAAATGTAAATACAGCAGACATTACCCACACAAACTAAAATGAGAAAAGTCAGTGAAATTAAATGCTATTAACTCATTATCCCCTGCAACTTCCAATGGACAATTCCAGTTTGCTATAAAGGCTGGTCCATTTTCGACTATTAAGGGTTGTTTTTTATAATATATTACAAAATAACAAACAGTGAAGACCCTGATCAGAGGGCTCCTGCAGGAGCCCTCTGATAAGGGACTTCACTGTTTGCATAGGACAAGTTTACTTTTCACAGGTACACTTTGGTACAGGACGCATATATACGTCACTAGGGCTTAATGAGTTAACACAATGATAGACAAATAATTAGCAGGCTTTTTTCATGACAACTGTTTCTTAACCCTTTCATGATCAAATTTATCGAGAGGGTTTTACCTCTTTACTGTCAAATTGTCGTCTGCTTCAAAATTGTTGACTGCCATATCGTTTCAAAGTTAGGTTAAACGCATTATAACTGACGTAATTTCAATACAAGGTGCAAACTGTTTTGATCCTGTTCAGATGCCGCGTATCGTGGAGTCTGATTAGAATAAAAACTATTGGCAAATGCGCGTTTTTACCTCTGTATAGTTTATATTAAAACATCTAATAATGTCAAGGGAGAATGTATTGCAATACCTAAAAATAATTGGTAAGCAGTAGTTTGAAAACAATTTGCGATACAAGTTATTTGCTTTGCAAACAGTTTGCTTCTATATGAGTTTGGTTTAAACAAATTGTTTGATAAGTGCACATATGAAATATTTAAAACAACAAGTGTGTTATGACAGGAATGTCACTTCTCTATAAATTGTGTAGAATAATATGGTGATTTTGAAATCCTTGCATACTGACATGACTTTCAAGTTACTTCAGTGTACAAGTAACAGGGTATTATAGTGACATGGACATGTTTGCTTTATCACAGGAATTTCATGTATCCTGTCAGGTGTGCCTATTTTCCTGACGGATAAAGGGGTGACTGATAAACTTTGCTTTATTATGTCAGTGGGTCACATGACCGATATTATTATGTCAGTTGGTCACATGACATATAGCCGGAACTATGTTTTACACCGAGACGCTTATCCTTGCCCCTGTTAGGAAAAGTATTCTTAATCTCTTTCAACAGAATCCCTACGTGTAAAGACGCTTATTCGAAATATTCGTTGCAATCAAAGTGTTTGAGAGTACGCGCCACCAGTCGCTTGCTGAGATACTTCTATAAATGTCCACGTTTTAGATTTCCTGAGCGAAAAACACTAGATTGTTAAGGTTTCTTTTATATATTGTTAACGTTACTAGGACGTGACGTCACTGTTGTTTTATATTATAGCGCGCTTTCATAGAGTAACATTCTAGTTATTTAGTGAGAATCTTACAGCAAAAATGATTCTAGCTTTGAAAAAAACATTCTCTATATAGTCTACTATTGTGGCAAGGATAAATAGAATATTTGGTCCCTAGCTTTGAATGAGAAATGTTATCTGGCTCGGCTTCTGAATATATCAGGTTCGCCTGCGGTTCACCTGATATATTCATCCGCCCAAGTTGTGTTTCATACCTCTATGAATTCAATAAATATTCAAATTAGTCCTTAAATGTCAGACTATAGGCGTAAAATAGAAAACATAAACTATATTTTCAAGGTACCTTGGGGATTTTAAAATATAAGTTTTTCAAGATTGGCGATTTCTTTGAAAAATTAATTACATGTTCCATTAGTCACTTTATGGTTGCCAAAGACGTCTTCTGCTTGAAATAATTTAGTTTGCTTTTTTTCATTCAATAAAACAATATTGTAAATGGCCTAAAATTAAATTGTAACCTTTGCGAATATCTTAGATCCTGAACAGGCACTGCTTAACGTGATCCGGATTACAACTGGAGCAAATGGACATTGTGTTAGGAGTAATTCAGTGGAGGATAAAGGGTTTGTTCCATTACATTAAACAAGTTGGTTAAGCATTCATGGTCAATTTTATCGTAAGGGTTTACCCCGTCACTGCCATATTGTCACCAGCATCAATAAAATTGTCTGCAATTTCGTTTCAAAATTTAAATTTAAGGCAGTATTACTGTAGTAATTTTTAAAACAAATGGCAAACAATTTTGCTCCTAACCAGACGCCGCGTGACGCGGCGTCTGATCAGGATCAAACTGTTTGCAAATGCGTTTTATGACGTAATTGCGAGTGTAAGGGTAAGCGGTTTTTTCACCCCGATATACATTCATTGCAATGAGATTAGACAATACCAGACCTGGAAATACTAAACTAAACACGGCAACATGTTTTGAGCAATCATACTTTCAGAAGTCGGAAATAACTTCAACAACATGTTTGCAGCTATATGTAGTCTACGGTTCGATTCAGCTGTTGTATTAGGATTATATCTATGCCTTGGAGTAGCTTCAATTTCATATGAAATCATCTACAACGTATGTGCACACAACAATGCTTATACTAAGCTTTTCAAACAAACGCTGTTATCCTGTGCACATATATGTCACTGTTTAAACGATTGTGCGTACTTCGGTTACAATGGGAAAATGGAACTTTGTGATATATATGACTCTCAACCTGACATCAATAATCAGAGATGTCTGGGAAATTCGTTGATTAGCAAATCGAGTGCGACAGTCATTACTAGACAGACTGGTCAACCACAATGCTCTTTGCTTGATAAACACGTTTGCAGGGATGTTTCTGGTGTAACTATATTATTGGGAAACGTCAACTCAATTGGTTCGAGAAGAAGCCTTAAGTGTGGACCATATCACGACGTTGACGGACAGAGAACAATTAAATGCATGGCATCTGGGCAATGGTCTGAGCTTGGGACATGTAGGAAAGTTTGTCCAATGTTTAAACTTCCTAACAATATGGTTTTGACTAACACAGACATCATGACCTCAGCGGAACACTTTGTGTTTGAATCTGCAGATAATATAGACAAACCGTTATTTGAAAATACTAATGTTACTTTGGCCTGTATGAATGGAACGTCATTAGTTGGTGAAGAACATATGACGTGTGTTGATGGAAGCTGGACCAACATTCCAACGTGCAAAGGTACAATGCGTAAACCTTGTCAGACAGACAGTGAATGCACTGATACTAATTCTGAATGTAGAAACGGCATTTGTTGGTGCAAACCAGAACTGTCGTATGATCCTTGTAATTTCACCTGTGTTGATGTTTTTCATGGAGCGTATGGAGATACATTCCAAATTGTTGAACGTTTTGCAGTCGCAGGAACCAATTTTCTCGACGTGAAGGTGGACGATGCTACAGCCTGTATGAACCGATGTCTAGAAGAGCAAACATATAAATGCAAATTTGTTGATTTCGAGTTCACGGAAAGAGTATGCAAGTTGAACAAAATTCCCACTGGCGATTCACCACTCTTTCACAGCATAGATACATACAACTTCTTTCAGCGTGATTGTGCTTCGTGTAACCCAAAGTAAAAACGGCAAGACAGATCTACATATACTGTTTTATCAGAACCTTTACTTTGATACAGTTATACATGGTGATATATAGAAGAACTTAAGGTAAAGCCTTTATATTACGACTATAAGTCGAAACGACGATTTTGTTAACCAGGTGACAGTTCAAAGCAAGCACAATAAAAAACAGAAAGTTCCTCTATATTCTTTGATTTGAGCAACAATTTGCTTAAAACGCCTAACAAATTACTGACGTTTTAGTCGTAATACAGAAGTATTACTTCATTTGACGAGGTTATGGCAACATTTGCAACCTATTTTTTGATGTCGGATGTAATTTGGTCTTGTAATGATTTACTTAAGTAAGGGAATTGTTTTTTTCCGTTGACGTTCATTTGTAGCCGAGGTAAGATGTCATTCTCAAGCTGAATCCGCAGTTAACCTTTTACCTTATAGAAGCGACTTTTAGCGCATTCCGACTTTAATCCTACGCTGACGAAAATAATTCCCATTTATTCAGTCATGGATATGTACCAGAAAGGATTTATTTTATTCTAGCAGTAGATGGCTTAAAACAGGCTGAAAGTAAAGCAGAATGTGCCTTAAGACACATTCTGCTTTACTGTCAACCTGTTTAAAAATGATCGTATATGTCTTCAATGTTAGAAACAGGCTAGGTGGTTAAGGGGTTAAGCTGTGTTTATTCTAACAACGATTCAACTCTAATAAGGGAACCTTTTTGTCAATTCAAACAATATAATTTTCAGAAACTAGAAACACTTACATACTTTACCGTTCATATTCTATATAGAAAAAGACAATGCTAAAATACTAAAAAGGACGAAAGACGGAAACATGTGTATCTGTGTTGATGCTGATTGTATACACACTGACCCAGATTAAGCGGCATGGTCCTTTTTGAGCAAAATCAGTCAAACTATTGCACTAATAGCACATTGATATTCCAGCGCATACCTTCATATTTGCTCATGAGTGAAAACGTACCGTAGTACATGCTAAAACCCTTCACAAGTCCCAAATTTAACCCCTTGGTAGAGAGGACAACTTTCACCGCAAACTGTGTTAACCTTGCCTATAGAGGTTAAAGTATTCAGTCCATTATCATAAAACCATGATCATAGTTAAGATTACGATGTTTTAATTATTTATGTGAGTCGTTTCACTTTAACGTAATTGATCGGTCAAAGTGTACTTGACAGCATAACCGTTAATACTATTTCTGTTTAAATGGAACTAGAAACGCTAACGCAATACTGTTGAACGTAGAAACAAAACATGCTTTAACCCTTTCACTACTAATATTTTCGTGAGATTGTTTACACCGTTTCATTGCTTCAATTTTGTTGTCTGCTATGTCTCGTTTAAAAGTTAAGAAATCTCAAAACGACTGTCAAACAGTTTGAATCCTTATCAGACGTCGTGTGAGGCGGCGTCTGATCAGGATCCAAAATGTTTGCAAACGCGCTTTTAAGCGTCATTTAGAGCGAAAGGGTTAATAATAAATCTGACATTTTATTTACCCTGATGACGAATGCATAGAGCAATGTGAATGTCAAACAGAAAACTAATTGATCGGTCAAAGTTTACTTGACATTATAACAGTTTATAGTAATTCCGTTTAAATGAAACTAGAAACGCATACGCAATACCGTTGAACGGAGAAACAAAAAAAAATAAGAATTTTTATTTTTCCCGGCTTGTGAATATTTAGAGCAAAATGAAATAAAACAGAATTTAAGCAGCAACCCATCGTAAACACATAAGAATACACAACTCATACGAGTAGAGCATGAGGCCCCTTAAAAATGTCACTCAATAGATACGATTCTTTACGCATTTGATGTATTCGGCTACAGAAGAAAACTGTTATTACGTATACATTAATTGGCATTTAACATCATCTTTCTAGCCGATGGTAGCTTAAAGCAGGTTTAATGCAGAATAGAAGTACAACTGTGATACATTATTAGTGTTTTATATTTAGCTGGGGCATGTCTCCTGTTATGAACTCATTGAGCCCTAGTGACGCATATATGAATTTTTTATCATGTATACCTGTGAAGAGTTGACATGTCCTATGCAATCAGTGAAGTTCCTGATCAGAGGGCTCCTGCAGGAGCCCTCTGATCAGGGTCTTCACTGTTTGTCATTTTGAAATATGTTATAAAAAACAACCCTAAATAGACAAAAATGGACCAGGCTTTATTGCAAACATTAATTGTCTATTGGAAATTTCAGGGGATACTGAGTTAACATTTGCATATTCGAACTCTCGGCGTCTAAACTTCACTTAACCAGAACTGAAATCTCTATTTACCCGTTCTTTACTTCGTCGGATTTGCGATCGAATAAGGCAACACTCTCGTCATTCAACATAAACTATTCTCCTTACATATAATTCAAAATGATTTGTGTATTTAATAGTCAGGGGTCCGTTTAATAACACTTCTTACGAAAAAAATTATCGTAAGTCAATTTTTTAAAATAAATTTAATTTCTTATTTCTATATCTAATCCTATCTTGTAACATCTCTTTGGAATTGTCTTTTTGAGACGATTCCAAAGAGATGTAACAAGACAGGATTAAATGGAGAAATAAATAATAATTGAGACTTTTTCAATCTGACTTACGACAACATTTGTCGTAAGAAGTTTTATGAAACGGACCCCAGGTCGGTATAAGAGAAGAAGAACGACACCAATTGTGAAATAGCAGAAGGGAAGTAAGTGAGTTTAATTCTAAAATAGTAGTTTGAACGGTCGCCTCCCTTCAATATGTACTTCATAACTACCACCGTATGTGACGGCTGCTTCTATGCAAACACTATAGATCGAGACTATGATTAGATGCTGATATACTCTGCGCTTGGACTACAGTGCTACCTCCCCACAACGACACTATGTGCAACGATTATCTCTGAACAACAAAGATTGCAGATGTTCCGTAATCAAGACAATTATGTTCAACCTTTTTACGGCTATTATATCGTCTGTTTCAAATTGTAGTATGATGCGGCTTTTTTCATCGTCACATATTGGAAAATGTGACAATAGATGTTGACGAGTGAAATACAGCTGGAATCCAGATCAGATGCCACGTTTCACGACGTCTGGTCTGGATTTAAGCTGTTTGTAAATGTAGTCCAATAATTATTTATATAACATTTTTTTCCAAAGAACACACACAATTGTTGTTCCCCATTTGATGTTGTTGTAGAGAAAGAGCACTGCATATCTTAACGTTCAGTTGTGTACGTTTTACCCGTGCTTCGCAGTTAACACCTTTATTGACATGGCGTTATCCGTATTAAACAAATATCGTCTGCTTCTATGTCTCAGATTTAAATTGTGGATACTCTGAATTAAGACAAAAACAGTAACGTGGCATCTTGGCATGCTGCAAAACTGTTTACAAAAAACATTTGTGCATGGAGTAAAGCAGTAGTTGGATTAAAGTGGATACAAACTTTATCAAATTCTATTGTTGTTTTTTTACAAAGTCTGTACTAGTCAAAGCATTAAATATTCGTGTTTGTCTTTTCCATAAGTGATATTCCTTCACCTTCTGAAATATCGTCTGTTTTAATATAATCGTCTTACTTTTAAAGTTTTTATTTTTATTTTTGGGTGATGGCAACGTAAATACAATTTTTATATAGTTTCGGACCAAGGTCAGATACGGAATGACTCGACGTAAAATCTTTAACAAAACTATTTCCAAATGTAAAACATTTTGCAACCGGAAATTAAATATTTAAAGTAACATCCGGTTGACGGCCAGTGTTAGACAACTGTCACACTTCTTAAGGATTGTGACATGTCTGCATCCAATGGGAAATCAAAATGTAAATACACTAGACAGAACACACAAAGTTTGAAATGAGAAAAAGACAGGCTGTGAAATGAAATACTATTTATTAACACAATGCTAGTCAAATAATCGGCGTGCTCTTTTTATGCAAACTTTTACATAATCATTGTACTGTTAATGACGTCATAAAGCGCATTTATTTGCAAACAGTTTTGATCCTGATCAGACGCCGCGTTAAAGAGGTAAAACTATCACGTCCAATTTGATCATGAAAGGGTTCAAACTGATTCTAAAGACTACTAATTCATATTATTTATTGCGCCCTCCCAGTTTTGAATTAAGTAAAAGTGATCCCATTTCATCTGTTAAAATAAATAAAACCTGTTCAAATGAAACTCAATTTATGCAATACTTTTAAATGCATTTAAAAGAAGAAGCTAAAGATCAGACGCCGTAAAACGCTTATCTCCAATGTAAATCAAGTCTCTCCCTATACCATCTCCCTCCAAACAACATACACAATACAGTAGAACCCCTCTATTGCAACCACTAAATTACGTTAATGATAAGATGTTTACGACAGGTGACTGCTTAAAGCAAGGTGGCAGTAAAACAGAAAGCTCATACAGGAGCTTTCTGTTTTACTGTCACCTTGTTTTAAGCTGTAACCTGTCTTTTAAACAATCAATTAGTCTTTGTTTTAATGGTTGTAATAGAGGGGTTGTACTGTAGTTGTCTCCCATTGGATGTTGTTGTAGAGAGGGAACACTGTACCACCATGTAACAGCCGTGTGAGTTCAACCAGTTTAGATCCTGGTTTTAGTGGTCACTTGATATCAAACAGGCCATGGAGTAAAGGTTCCAAGTGGGTAAACAACTCAATTTAAATTGATTGGTGTTTTGTACAAGACATAAATGTAAGAATGTATTATATTTATGCTATTCTTTTTTATGAGTGCGTTCTCTTCACATGTCATAGTTTCGACTAATTTGAAATAAACACCTGGGATATGTATCCAATTAAGATTCATTCATTTGTTTGGATTAAGAGAAACAAACAAATGGCAAATACATTCATATTATTTTTAGGCACTGGGTTATTCGGCTGCTGTTGTTATCTTAAGTATAAGTAATAACGCGAAGGGAATATAAAGCTTTAACGTAAAACGTAACATCTAACTGACTGACAATGGTTGACGGGTTTAATGCTTCTTAACCCTGCTCTCAATGGCGTCCTAAATCTTATTTGCAAACATGTTTATCCTGATCAGACGCCGCGTAACGCGGCGTCTGATCAGGATCCAAACTGTTTGACACTCTTTTTGAAATGTTGCCAGTCATAATGTCTTAAAATCGCCATTGAAACGATTTTGAAAACAAACTTATTGTGGCAGACGACAATATGCCGTTGATGGGATGAACAACTCACGATACATTTGATCATGAAAGGGTTAAAGAAAGGGGCAACTTCCCGTATAGTCGAATACAGATCACAAATGAATAAATGAAATGCTATCACCACAGTGATAAACACGACAGCGAACTGTTGTGCAAATGCCAAAGTGCAAATAAAAATCGGTTCCAAAATAAATAATTTCATTTCTTTAGGAAACTGTTCAACAATCCATTTCAAACATTTTGGGATCCATGCAAGAGCAAAACCGATTGAATCTGCATCTGATCATGTTTTAAAAACATTTTATGAACGTACTGATATCTTTTGATGACAACTATCTTTATTCGATTTTTAAAGACACTATGTTAATTCAAGACAGCCCGGATTATACAACCTGCTGAAAACAGTAAAACAAAATAAATTCGGAATAAGATTTACATTTTTTTTTTACCATAATTCGGCTGAAAACCTTCACCTTAATTCATTAGAGCAAACACGTTAATGTCGCAGCATGACCCTCTTTGCAATCAGCTGTATTAAATATACATAAGTTGGCACGAAATTTACAAGTGAAATACTCGTTACATCTAAAAATGCAATTTTGGACAACGGAAAGGGACATATGAAGGGGGCGATTTCATTAGTCAAATTTAAACAGGTAAAGTTTGTATTTACTATGCATTTATATGTAAATTATTAAAAACTGAATATATCTCATTAAAGATAATGTATGACATTTGGTGAAATCATTTGGGAAACAAATGTTAATAGGAAACAATGACAGTTTACACTTATACTTGCAATTGTAAATATGTTTATACCTCTTGTACTTTCGAATGAGTACAAAATGATAAAGTACTTTTGTTTAATTATCATTATCTATTATGAAACAGCAAAGCAATTTTTAAATCCAATAGGGTTGGATCCTGATAAGACGGAAACAACTGTGTCGTATTTGCATGATCCAAACCATTTAACACACTCATATAATATATGAATGGATATAAAGAAATATGATGAAAATATAATTGTAATTTAAAATGTTTACACCATCCTAAAATCAAAAATCTAAGTTAACCCTTTCCCTCATAGAAGCGACTTTTATCGTATTTAATATATTCCTCCGCTGAAGAAAATAGTTCCAGTGTATACCCTCATGAACAATAACCATTATATATATTGTATATAGCCTAGCCGATTTTAGCTTAAAGCAGGCTAAAAGTAAAGCAGAATGTGCCTTAAGGCACATTCTGCTTTACTTTCAACCTGCTTTAAGTGGTTACCTATTTTCAAAACTAGAAACAGGCTATGGGGTAAAGGGTTAACATGTGTTTCCCAAATGATTTCACCAAATGTCATACATTATCTTTAATGAGATATATTCATTTTTTAATAATTTACATATAAATGCATAGTAAATACAAACTTTACCTGTTTAAATTTGACTAATGAAATCGCCCCCTTCATATGTCCCTTTCCGTTGTCAAAAATTGCATTTAATATATTCCGCCGCTGAAGAAAATAGTTCCAGTGTATACCCTCATGAACAATAACCATTATATATATTGTATATAGCCTAGCCGATTTTAGCTTAAAGCAGGCTAAAAGTAAAGCAGAATGTGCCTTAAGGCACATTCTGCTTTACTTTCAACCTGCTTTAAGTGGTTACCTATTTTTCAAAACTAGAAACAAGCTATGAGGTAAAGGGTTAAGCAGAGGGTAAATATAGTTAATATTCTTCTTGTTATTTGTGATATATTTAGACCTTAGTTTATTTATAAGTAGTGTCAGTTAATAATATATAGTCTACTATACATACTAATGAATGGTAAATTTGAACATTTCATACAATTCTGCTGCTAATTATATTTCCCGATCTTGTACAATATATTTATTCAGTGCTATTCATGTACATAATACTATGTTATATGGCTATGAACATTGTATATGTTTAATGCCAATAAAACTTTGAATTGAATTGAATTGAATTGCTGAAATTTCAAGTCGCAGAAAACGACATGGCCAATTTTTATGCACATGTTCGTTATAAATGCACGTATTGGGGCGTTATTTGACGGAATTTGGTCAAATCAAAAGTAAACAATGATCAATTAATCATTTTCCGAGGGCAACACAACATAATATCGATGATCTGCTGATTTTAGCAGAAATTTAAAGTCGACATACCCGTTGCATTTCTACATCAGACCAAATTTCGTAAAGTTTTGTCAGTTGATACAGTCTACTAACAAAAATTTACTTAACAACATTACCAAATTTATTAAGTTTGCTCTTAATAGACGCACTTCGTTAGTCGGAAATACAGATTAAACTCATTTTAAACTTTCTACTTGATTGGTAATAAAAAGCAAAATTTGTATCTTGTACACGTATTTGTTAATGAAATAATGATTAAGATTATCTTAAAATATATAGTCATTGCATTACATGTTTAAGCTACTTAATTTTATTGTCATTATGTGATATTTGCTATGTTCGGATAAATGTGAAATTTTGCATGTTAGGTGACCGTTATTCTATTATATAGAATGTATGTATCAACGAGGTATGTTTGTGTTCAAGTTGAAATAAAATTCTGTTCTGTTCTATTCTGTTCTGTTCTGTATACTTTGTCTCTATATATACGGTAATATAATAGAGGTCTAGATCCGGTAAACATCTTTATGTAAATATGCTTAAATGAACACAAATAACGCAAATATGTCGTGCTACTGATGCCCATCAATCTGGCCAACTGCATGATAAATCCATATACAGATCGTCCTGCAATATCAATATGAACGATTTATATGAAGCAGTTGTACAGAGTATTGCTGTCACGAGATTTATCGCCTCGAGGTATTAATATCCTCACATACATTGATTTCGTTATAAAACATTTCACACATAACTGCTATTATTTTCATTTGTTTACGGGGTATATTTCCTCTTGATACAGTGGTTATAGATTTAATAACTAACATTTTCATGCGATTATTCAGATAGACAAAAGTTTAAAATATGTAACTGTACGAGCGCTTTTGTTTAATAGCAGTCTATAGCAGCATCCATATCCATTTAGGTTTTATATCAATCGTCGGGGGAATAGTGCAGGTTTATGTGCATTATTTTAAAAACAATAAATATGTTCGCTTATCATGTATCGGGCAACCGTACCAGCAATATAGGCAAACAGCAATTGATAAAATCAAACGAGAGAGAGAAATGGTAAAATCACAATATGGATATCAACTGATTTTTGAATTATCATAGCTAAAAAAATGCCCATTTCTCACCAGCCGAACGGCAACAGTACTACAGTTATTTTCGGGGTAAAACGCAAGGTTTCGTATGACAGCCGTACGAATTGTCAACGTCGAACGACAGCCACAACGTCGCAAGCTGGATTGTTTACATTAAACCCAAGTTCGCGTCTGCCTTGCGACCTAAAACAAATTGTATGGTGATCACAATGAAAATGAACATGTTGAAAATTCAGCTTGCTTCTTTGCGGTTGGAAATTGATACGGTTCTTGTACGACTGTCGTACGGCTCCCATACGAAATATTGCGATTCATCCCTAAACCCGTACGGCTGATATGAAAGAAAATCAGGCTTGCAACGTTGCGACCGCCGTGTGACGTTGAGGGTATACACTGTTTGCATATGACAAGTGTAACCAACATATGTACACTATTTGTAAATGACGAGTATATTCTTCGATAGGGTTGAATGTGTTTATGGATCTAGATGATAGTGAAATCCATTTAACGTTTTACTAAAACTAAATCGTTAAAGCATTCTTTGATGACGTGTTTTCCGCCATCCCATAGGTGTTATTCATTTAACTATCATTACAAAGTTTGCATTGAAATCGTTGTCTGCAAGATGCAACCAATTATGAATTAATTTCCTTTTGAATTTGAGAAACATTAAGGTGATTGTCAAATTGTTTTAGATCAAGATCAGACACTGCATTATTCGATGTGGTTGTGTCCTCATCCAAAAGATTTGCTGGAAATTAATCAGGTAGCCACCTTCGGAACAAAGTGTTACATAACATCTGGTTGACGGACAACGTTAGACAACTGTAACAGTTCTAAAGTATTGTGACATCTCTACGTCCATTGGGAAATCAAAATGTAAATACGACAGACAGAACACACAGAGAATGAAGCAAGGAAGGATCGCTGTGAAATGAAATTGTTATTAACCCTAATCACGCTTAATTGTCGTCTGCTTCAAATGTATCGTCTGCGAAAAATGCAAAAACATTTTTTTTTTACATTTTTCACTTGCAGAAAATATGAATATGAATGGCAAACAGGTTGGATCCAGGTCTGAAACCACGTTACGTGGCATCTGATCTGGATCCAAACTGTTTTCAAATATTAGCCTTGCCGCACTTAGCATGATAAGGGTAAACTCAACGATAGACGAAACATTAGAGGTGTGCAATGTTAAAATAATACTTGACCATCTGTGCGCTGCGGTATTTGTAAAACCTATTGAAAACAGTTTGGATCAAAGTAACTCGGCGTCTCATCAGGATCCAAACTGTTTGTCACTCTATTGAGATATTTTGAAGAAGACTGTATATTAATCAAGTTTGAAAATAGTTTAAGGCGATAATTGATGCTGACCTGATGACTGTTACATAAACAAATGTTTAAAACGAACTGAACTGTTTTGGCTCCAAACTGTTTACAATGGAAATAATTGTTTTAGCGTCTTCTCCTCTGTACCAGTTGTGTTTCAAATAAGACGACCATTTATTCCACTCAATAGAGAATAAACTCAGTTACTGGGAATAACATTTTACCTTCGTATAATGCCAATCACATATAGTTGTAATTCCTTGAATACGTACTGTGACGAAGATGTTGTTCTTTCCTAAAAACACGCTTGGTGCTAAAACTAGTACAGTAAAACCCCTCTAAACCGGAAACTCTAAATACCGGAATCTCTCTAAACCGGACAAAACCTTTGGTCTCGTTTCAAATCCTTCTTTATTCTAACATATTACATCATAAATATGCCTTTTTACGCCTTTGATTTATTCCTTCACTGAAGAAAATACATTCATGAATATGTATCATCAGAAATAATTTATACATTCTAGCAGATGATGGCGCATTCTGCTTTATTTTTAACCTGCTTTGAGTGATCAGCTATCATCCATACTAGAAACAAGCTATAGGTTTAAACCCCTCTAAACCGGAAACACCTCTAAACCGGACATTTATGTTGCCCCCTTACATGTCCGGTTTAGAAGGGTTTCACTGTATTCCATTGCAAACTGTTTAGAGCCTTGTCAGACAGAGAGGTATTCGGCGTCCGATCAGGTCCCATACTAGTTGCCATTCAGACAGTTTCCAGATTTTGACAGATCGCAATTTATTTAAAGAAGCTTCATACTCTTTATTTCATACCGATCGTGTTTAGGCTGGTTTAAATGGAAAATAAAAGCGACTTTTACGCAGTATGAAGCAATTATGTAAACCGCTGGTGATTGTAGATTTATAGCCTACAGATATTAATTTCGTAAGACACATTGTTTTCCCAAGACTAAAATTGTCTTCCTATTTTATTAATATGAAACATAATTGTTATCGTATTTTGAGACGTGGTAATAACGATTTGAGTTGTATAGCATGCATCAAAACAAAAACTTTCGTTTTTACATGAGCAATTTTCCTCTAAAACATTGTGTTTGGAGTAACTATCTCGTGACAGCCAATTGTGTACTAAGGGACCACCGAATAGAAAATATATCAGTAGTTTAAGGTTCAAAGGGTTGCTAAATTCCATATAAAAATTGCCGCACGATATTTAAATAGGTTGCCCCTACAATGTTTCAAATACACGTTTTTAGTAGTAACCCAGTTTGCGTATACAGTGCTCCCTCCCTACTACAGCCATCCCAAGAACGATTCCCTCGTTACAATGACGCTTGATGCTCTTCCCCCAAACAAGATAACCATGTCTAATCTTTTCACGGCTGCTATATCGTCTACTTAAAATTGTCGTCTGCTGTTTTTCTCAAAGTTACATAAATGGTATTTTGACTTAAAACTTTATAACGAGTGACAAACAGCTTGAATCCAGATCAGACGCCGCGTTACGCGGCGTCCGATGTGGATTCAAACTGTTTGCAAATGTAAGTCAAGTTTTATTTTCCTTTTCTATAACGACTCACTCCGAACAACACACACACTTTTTGTATCCCAATGAGTGTCGTTGTAGAGAGGGAGCACTGAAACAATAACCCTCCATTGTGGTGTTTGTACTAGAATATTGCATACGAATGTGGTGTTGAGGTGCCATTATTAGTCATTCGACTGTCAATTGCCACGTGGAAAAAATGTTAGTATAGTTATACCCATGCTTCTATATTTTCAATAAAAAACTTGGATTTGGATTTTACGTCCTTTTTACACAGTATTCCAGTAATATAGTGAAGTTCCGTTAATTACACTGTTTCAGACACACGTCGGCAACTGGATATAACCACCGACCTTCCACAAGCCAGGTAGAAGTTGTTGAGTTGAGTTTGGTTTTACGGCACCTCGGCACAAAGAAGGTCATATAGCGCCGAGCTTCCACGGGCAAGGCTTCCACATATGAAACAAACTAGACTTGAAAACAATGCCGATTATGCATTTTAGGCAAACTTCAATATGATAGTTACGTGTACAAAAAATAGAATAAATAAACCTATAGACATGTAACGTTATGTGATAAACTTGTAGCGTAGTACAGTCAATGAAAACCCAGCAGCCATCTAATTCTAACAGAATTTAAGAAATACATTCAGACGATCATTATTTAAATCAGATGACGTCGTGGCAGTAAATGAGTCAAATGCTTCATTAGCAATGACACGATTCGAGTTAACAGTGTTCCCTCTCTACAATGGCCCTCCGAACTAAGACTCCCTCCTTACAATGATCCGTGCCGCTGTTCCCTAAACAGGACACTTATGTCGAACGCTTTTACTGCTGCAATATCGTTTGCTTAAAATTGGCGTCTGCTGTTTTTCTCAAAGTTACATATAAGTGGACATTTTGATTGAATAAAATTTAATGATGAGTTATAAATAGCTTGAATCCAGATCAGTCGCCGCGTTACGCGGCGTCTGATCTGTATTCAAGCTGTTTGCAAATGTAAGCTTAGCACTTCTTTTCCCTCCCTACAATGACTCTCTCCGAACAACACCCACACACTCTAAGTCTCCCACTGGGTGTCGTTGAAGAAAGGGAACGCTTTATATACGTACTCATTATACTAAATTACATTTTCTGTTTCCGAAATAAAGTCACGTCTTGCGAGAATTAATGACACTCGAAACTAGAACATTCTGAAAAATATATCTCTTAACCTTTTCGTTGCATGACGTGACGACATGCGATGGTTAATTGCAAAGAGCTTAGAGTCTGGTCAGAATTTCCGTAACACGGTGTATGATCACTCGTTGCGACATTGCCTTGGTCATGTTTAACTAGAATAAAATTCGAGAAATAAAATCAGACTACAAGTGTTCAAAGGAGATGATGTCATATACATGTATAGGATCCCTCTGATCAGAGTCTACACTGTTTACTAATTTATTGACTACTCATAATCCAAAGCAGACCGGTTCACATCTTCGTAATTAGAAAGATCCGCAAGGGAACCTGATAACCCACAATATTCACTTAGTTTGTCTGAATGCTCTATAATAGTCATCTGTGAATAATAATCGCAGTTGATTTTTCTGCCTTTTCGTTCACGATATATCTCCATTTGTCAAGTATTTTGTATGCAGATGAGACGCCGAGTTATCAAGCATCTGGATGCAAACTGTTCGCAAAAGTCATCTATCACAAATTCGTCTTGCATCTTCCAGAAGGTTAATGACAAGTTAATGGTAGACTTGCAGGTAAGAATTGGAGTTGAATAATTCATAGTGACTGAATTAGCCTTGACAACGTAAGTAAAATACAATTTGAAGGTGATTTACTCCTGAGTAGACGTAGTAAAATTAGGTTTAGAACATTTTAAGTATTTTACCCGTCACAGATCATAATATCAGAAAGCTTTTACTGATACGTGTAAGTAACTCTTTGATGTTATAATTTTCGAATACATGTCTTTATTCTAAAAACCGTAAAAAATAAAACATATTTCAAAAGGCAGCTGATATCTGTGTACAGTCCACATTTCTTAAATAAGAATAAGAGAGGTAAAACGTTGGTGCTTTTAAAAGGAAGATAACTTAATGTTCATCAATCGTAATGCACAACGATGAACTATTTAAATATTGCTTAATATTTCGTTTCTAGCGATAACAATGCGAGCATAGCGATTTTAAAACAACTTATATACATATGACTCGTTTTCTTTTAGTGTAACAAGCGCAGATTAATTATTTATGTTTTTCCTATTCATGTGTATATAATCATTATTTCTATGCTAGTTGTGCATTAGGTATATAATGACCATGAATGAAAACAGCGGTAATTTTTGACGTACGCCAAATGCATATAATAAGCAAGTTGACACCGAACTATTTCTGCCGTATGTAGCTCTATGTGTAAGATGTAAATGTTGGAGATCGAATAAGTTATATGTCCAATTATTGTGTTTAAAACGTACACGTTATTCTGATATACCCAACACACCAGCTGTATATCAATCTCCATCGCAGTACAAAGTCGAACTTGAAGTTTCGAACTTCATACTACCTGAATCTCGAACAACCCTTTTCTCGAACAAATTCTAACGCCCCCAGGGTGTTCGAAGTTTCGAAGTTTGACTGTATTTATAAAAACCCTTTATCCGATAGCCTGTTTCTAGTTTTAAAGACCGGGTCCAATTTAAAGCAGGTTAAAAGTAAAGCAAAATGTGCCTTAAGGCACATTCTGCTTTTCTTTCATCCTGCTTAAAGTTACTTTTTACTAGAATATAGAAACTGCAGCCGAAACTCGATAATTCGAACTCGCTTTCGTTTGAGTTTACACATATTTCAAAGTTGAAACGTGACTTAGCCACGTTTAAACTTTGGAGTACTTCTGTGTACGACAAAAACGAGATCGATTGATCGCAATATAACTTTTAAAATACTGGTACGATCAATTTAAGCGAGTTCGAAGGTTTGAGTTTCGACTGTATTTCTTGTGATATACATTGTATATATATCGTATATTTATGACTGTATAATATGGAACTATTTTCTTCACTGGAGGAAAACAAGCGGCATAGATATGCGCATTTGTGGGGAAAAAGCGTAAACATACAGCTCGCAACGATTGTAAAGGTTGATTCAAAGAAACATCATTCATATACATTGGAGAAAATGTTTTTCTGTCCCAATAAACTCGTTTACGGTAAATCTATTTATTCCATAACAACAATTATCAGAATTTTCCAAATGTTGTACTTTTCTACGTTTTAGTGCTCTGTGTTTGCGTTTCGTTTGCGATTAAACGGAAATAATAACGGTTTCCACTGTAATACAATCGATGCAATAAAACATTTTTCCAAAATTCTCCAGCAGAGTGGAAAGTTTAAATTGAAAGTGGACGTTCCGTTTAATCATGTATGATTATACAGCATGTATATGGCTAGATCATATGTTAAACGAACTGTAATAGGACTCCATATAAGAGGGGGTAAACTAAAAAAATCCAACATTTTATCACTAATTTCAGCACCAAAATCCCTTACAGCCATAGTACTTTAGGGTAGTCTTGTCTGGTTTACACTGCATACGTTATTATTTCCAAATGTATCTGTCTGTACTAAAATAAGTATTTATACTCAAGAAATATCAGAACAAGGATAACCCGGCGTCTGATCAGACTCAATTCAATTTACCAACATGTATGGCAAACACACGTGCAATTTTTCGCGTTTGCTGCATTACGTCTACATAAAGTTTCGTTCAAATGTAAAATGATAGGTTGTACTTCCCTTTAGCAGCGATTGAATTGTTTACCACAACGTAGAGTTCACACAAGGGAACAGTTTGTGATATTGGAAACTTAAAGCTTGAAGAAAACAGTCACCGAGATGGGTTAAATTTCCAAGGACATTGTATTTGAATAACTTATAAGGAAAATCATGCCCATCTACCATGGCTTACTTTATATTATATTCATAGCATTTGAAAAATCATTCAAGTAATTTGAAACTTCACGTGATGGCTGTTCACATTTGGAACATTGAATGATTTGGCACATTCGCCTGCTTATTGCGACATTATCAATACTTTGTCTCCAAATTAACTCTGCTAAACATGATATCTAATCAGTATCCAAACTGATTACCCGACATATAGAACTCATATAGCTTTTAGGACCACCATGTATATCCATGCAGTTGTTGCTTACCACAGGTTTGATTGTACGACTATAAGGGAAACTTGCGGATACCTGACCTAGTTGCTACAGTCATCAACAGTCAATTAGGTCCCCTCTAAACCGGACATGTGTGGGGACAACAAAAATGTCCGGTTAATAGAGGTTTCCGGTTTAGAGGGGTTTGGACTTGTTTCTAGTATGAAAGATAGCTGTCCACTTAAAGCAGGTTGAAAGTAAAGCCGAATGCGCCCTTAAGGCGCATCCTGCTTTACGTTCAACCTGCTTTAAGCTATCATCTGCTAGAATGTACAACTATTTTCTTCAGTGTAAGAATAGTGTAAGAATAAACCAAAGACGTAAAAAGGCGTATTTAT
This sequence comes from Gari tellinella, assembly GCA_922989275.2. NCBI lineage: Eukaryota > Metazoa > Mollusca > Bivalvia > Cardiida > Psammobiidae > Gari > Gari tellinella. Next base: position 29,288,635 of record OV277874.1, on the reverse strand, counting down.
GGTGTAATGGGTTAAAATAAAGAAGGGTTGGAAATGTTTAGAGAGATTTCCGGTATTGAGAGGTTCCGGTTTAGAGGGGTTTCACTTTATATCGTATGTTTAATCGGTCAACGTTCGTTAACCATTTCACCGTCATTGGTGACTATCGGATATATTTAGTTATTTTGACTTATGAAATATTGAATTGAGTGTAAAACTGTGTATCCTGATCAGTCGCCGCGTTTTGCGGCGTCTGATCAGGATCCAAACAGTTTTCAAATTACAAGTGTACTCGGGTCAAGGACAGACGCTGCGTTAAACCCTAATTTAGATTTAACATTGTTTGATACTATTGTTTCACATTCTAAGTCAAAACTTAAAAAACACAAGTTTGCATAAAAATGCAGAAACCACGAATAAGCAGACGCTGTTTTGTTTGCAAAACAGTTACATAGACGATTAAATTACATGTATCCGCTGAAGTGATTAACTCATATATTAAAACCAAAATAACAACCCCACATATACTGCAGACGATAGCTATAAATTGTACAAGGACATTTTGCTTGAATAGTACCGTATATTTCCATGAATTCTATTGAGATTTATATCAGGTATAGACGTAGCAGTAATTCAGGTCATATGGCAGCTCAGGTGATAACTGCGCACTTTTGAGACCTCAACTATAGCAGACTTTGGGAATCTGCTGTATGCACGAACAGTACAGCGTGTAAAGATCACCCTCGTATGTATATTGCAATTTATCATAAATGATCTTGAAAGTGTTCTAGGTGGCACTATAAACTGAAAGCAATAATATTTTATACTTTTTTTTATATAGATTGTTTTGCAATTGTATGATTCTGAGTAGATTAGGTATATTTCGTTTGACCGACTTCTTGTACTTTACCATGCGAAAGATATATTTTAATGACCGATATTGTATCAGTTTTCTTTATGTCTAAACATGATATAGCTTATTTAAATACACAGCTGTCGAAATAAAACACGAAAATATACCGTGATTGCAGAATAATATGATATCCAATGTTAAAAAGTGCCCGGACACATACCTAAAAATAGAATGTTGTTTCTTCAAAACCATGTACATGCACTATAGCAATCATACAATAGTATTTTTCCGATTTTTAAACTAGTGAAAGTTTTAAGTACAATGTAAACACATTTAAACCTAGCGACAAGTAACCCGTCCTTTACAAACAGTGTACAAATAGAGAGTGCATATATCATGTAAAGACAGTGTAAACCTAGGCAAGAGGGTTCCTGTTTGCGTTTGACAAAAATCGGTATTGCCGAAAACGCCCGTAAAAAAAGTCCTATATGGAGTAGGCTTAACCATTTAAAAAATTGAGGAGCAAACGATTTTAAAGTACAGTAGTCCACACTTGTGTACTGTTACCTAGTAGCAAGTTTTATATGACACGCAACTGCCACACTCAGAAGGTTTCTATATAGAGGTGTGTACTGTTCTTCATTCGTATTTTCTAGTTTCACTAACTGTGATTTATATCATCTATACCGTAAGTATAAGCCCTTTAATCGACAACTACAATCCACTTTTCAAACGGATTAGAACCCGATCAGACGCCATGTAGTGAATGAATATGAGTATCCAATATATTTTGCCTTCAAAATATTATTCTTACGGAACATGACAAGTTACTAAATTTAAGGGATATAACTAATACTTTGTCCGGCGGGGGATCGAACTCAAGGCCCTTGGTAATGTAGTCGAGCACGTAACCATGGACACTCATGACTGGTCGAATTAGTCGTCTGAAAATGCTTCGGCGTGTTCGTAATGCTGAAGGGGCACTTGTTTTTCCAAGTTAAAATCATGAAATGCACAGTACAGTTTTCTCTATGTTTTGGTTTAAAAAAAAGGTATGAAAGGTATTAATTCACTTTAATCTTGTTTAAAGTTGAAACAAGCTATCAGGGAATGAATTAAGTTGTCACTTGTATTTCGTGGTTTTTCTTCTTTTCGAAGGAGTGTCCGATTTAGGAAAGTTTTACTCAAAACCAGCCAAATTTTAAATTTTCCTAAAACCGCAATTGTCAGTGGTTTTAAGGCTTGCTACACATCTGTGTTAGGTATATGCTAGGCATGTGTTCATTTCTTTTAACGTTTTACTTCACATCTTTCTAGATTTGAAAATAGGTGACCACTTAAAATAAGTTGAAAGTCAATCAGAATGCGCCTTAAGTAACACATTATTTCTTCCTGTATTACTGAAAACATACCGTGTGTTTTAAAGTTGTCTGTTTTCATGTGTCAAGATCAGAACTTGTTAGTTTTAAGGAACAGCCAGACGCCGACTCAGAAAGCATTAAGTTCAAGTAATAGTGTAATATTGTTACTATTTGAAATGACCTTTATACTGTGTTAACAGCAAGTCAATGCCCTTGACTCTTTCCTCCCTGACACTTTAAAAGGATAATTCCAGTTTTCATTTAAGTCTAGTCCATTTCTGACTTTTAAGGGTTGTTTTTTGCCAATGTTTGGCATTATGACAAAGAGTGAAGACCCTGATCAGAGGGATCCTTTAGGAGTCCTCTGATCTTGGTATTCACTGTTTGCTAGGACAAGTGTACTATTCACATGTTTACTGTTTGCAAAGGACGCCAATATGCGGGACTAGGGTTCGAAGGGTTAAACACCATACGTTTTGTTATGGTTCTTTCAGAACATTGAATAAATCACTGAGAATATCCGTCGACCATTTGCAGATATAAACCGTATTAAAAGAAAAGCAACAGACGTTTCCTATCCGTACACCTCATTTAGGCAAACGCATGTATAAACATAATAAAATAAGTTACCTTATACACACGTGAATTGTTGAAGTAGTTATCTGATACACTGTTTAACATAAGATTTAGAAACAGAACGAACACCTGCGTTTAAACGCGTCCATGCATAAAAAGTCTTGTAGAGCGAATATAGGGCCATCCATACATAATTACGCTTTAAACTAAACTATTCAAACTTTGGCTTTGCAAAATGAGGAAAAACAAAACTTGTCCTAATAAGCAGGCATGGGGTAATGCAAAAATGTAACTGTAATGCATTACATTTTCCAATGAAATTGAATGTAATGTGTAATGCATGAATTTGTGTATTACACGTAATTGTAATTTAATGCATAACAGTGCTCAAAAAGCAAGTAATTATAAGCATTACATGGCATTGCATTTGTATTAAATGCAGAAAACACAGTACTAGATTAATTCGCATTCATTGGTTGAAGACTACATGTACCGCAACTGTACCATGTTTTGTTAACTACATATTCGTTAAATGTATATAAAAATGTACAAGACATTTATGTTTAAATTGGTGGTGACTTAAAGGCCCACTGGGCCGGGTGCAAATTGTTTGTATTTAAACAATATTTTGTTAAAAACATTTTGTTTTATGCACATGTCACAATAATAAAATATTTACTTACTTACTTACTTGTACCGTATTGACAAAGATACCCGTGTTTGATATGCAGTTACATGGATCACTAATACCATCTTTGTTAAATTAAAGTGCCAACAATGAAATTTGTATGTGCTAAGCTGTATAATGTAATTAGATTGCATTGAAAAAGCTTCATTATATTTTTAATTGATCAGGTATTACACAATAGGTTATTTTTCCATTAATGAAACAAATAATCGTAATCATTCTTTTTACAGGTAGATCTTGATGTCTTCTATCTGCTATTTGGACATGCTGTCTGCTCAATTTCTGAAAGTGACCTTTCCACTGTTTGCTGGTCTAACTTTTCACACGCTATGATCTTAATAATATTCAAAATAGTATGATGTGGATGGAATGTAGGTTTAATATCTCGAATGAACGCATACCTGATATAAAAGCTTTGCTGTAAACGTGAGTTATTCGCTGGTGACGTAGGTCATTGACTTTTTGGATGCTCCTTTTTATAGAGTATCCAAAATGAATTCAAAGAGTATATTGATACAGAATTTGGATCTCTTATTCTAGAAATGCTAAAACATTTGGAGGCAGATGTATACATAGGGGTGATTCTTGAATCTCATGACAATTCTATAGCTGATTTACTCGATATTACTATGTATGATAAATTCTTGAAAGCAGGAACAATACATGTTAGTAAAGTATGGTCTACTTTCATTTACTAGCGTTATGTATGACGCTATGCTCACATTTTGTTTTGAACACTTATTTCCAGCAACGGTTATACTAGTCATTTACAATCAGTGTGTATTTGAATAGTACACTTGTCATAGACAGACATTGTAGACCCAGGTAAAACAGCTCATAATTGAGTCCTCGGATCAGGATATGCACTGTTGTTCAGTTTTGCAACAAACTTCAGAAAACAATCATATCTAGTTTTATCTAGATTTAATTAGGAATCTTGATTCGTCTTTTTAAAGAATTAGGGATGAAATGAGTTAGTCACGATCTACACTTTCGACCTGTCTAGACTTTCTTGGATATTTGATGTGATCGACATGTCAAGATGTGAGTATTATCTCATTACAATTTTGCATGTATATATTTATTTCTGATTGATATGTACATATGTTATCTGCTTTGTATGCTTGAACTCTTCAGTACTGGAGGAAATAAAGAAACTAACCAGTAAGTAGGTTTGGCCCGATATGGGTTACAATAGGTGTTAAAACTTCACATTGCCTTTTCTAGTATGAAGTTATACAGGTGTAAGCCTAGGGTGTAAGCCAAGAATGGTGCAACATGCTTGTGCATTGTCAAAGTTTTGGAAACAAATCATTTTTTAAAGAGATGATGAATAGAAAATAGAGAAAATCATACGTTGCTCAACAATTTTTTATGTCTGTTTTTCGAGGGGAAAATCCAAGCTATTCTCATCAGAAGAAAGCTCCTCTATGAGCTTTCTGATTTACATTCATTAAGAAAGTAGTTAAAGCTGGCACCTGTAATCAATGCCATTATTGAAGTTCATGTGTGACTCTCGAACTTATGTGCATGAGCAGGTCTAGGCACTTCTGTGAAGGAAAGGTTTAAGGGCTCAAATATCTTATAAACTATGCTTCTGTACCCAGTGGTCACTATAAAGGGGCTTTTACTTTTCGAACTATACATGTATTGTTATGTTTCCAATCTCTATAAATGTAGCTGACAATGAACTTGTCAATAAAAACCTATCAGTTAGATATTATATGCTTATCAGTTATTTTTTCAGTCATAACTTTGGATTGGTATCATAGCTTGAAGTCAAAACGCAATGTGTAATGTAATGCATTACTTTGTCAATGTAATTGTAATTTAATTCATTACAATTGTTAAAGTTGAGTAATTGTAATTATAATTTAATGCACTGTTATGGAAATGTAATTGTAATATAATGCATTACATTCTCAAGTAATTGAACCATGCCTGCTAATCAGTAAAACTTAATGATTAATGCTTTCTGATTTTGACAATATTTTGGTATTTCAAAGCAAGATACAAGTAAAGCAAAACGTTCTGACAGGAGCTCATTCTTCAAGTAACTTTCATCTTACTATAATCTTTCAGTGTTTTTGACACAGTTGGATATAGGAGATTTGCATTTTTTGCTATGGTGGAAAGGGGTAAAGCAAGGCGAAGGTAATCAGAAATCACCTAAGGGGTGTTCTGCTTTACTGTTTTTGTTTTTTTCAATAATCTGGCATACTGCAGCCAATTGTCTTGCCCGCCAACAAGTGATCTTATTTAGTGGTTGTAATAGATGTGTTTTACTTTAAATGAAACAATTGTTGGTTTGGAGAATTAAAAAAGTGTCAGAGAGTGACAAATCACATTGACAAAAAGAAAAAAAATGTTATTCTTAAAAATAAAGTTTCCTCAGGCTTTCAATTCTGATATTTTACTGACACTTCTACTGCATCATGATTTTGGGATTTATTTATAAAAACACAAAAGGAAATAGAGGATAATTGTTTTTTTTCAGTATAAAATAGAAATTTAATCCATTGAGTGAACATCAGACGTTATTTTTTCACGAGTGAAAATATAACAGTCTGATGTTCACGAAATGAATTAAATTAAATTCGATTCTATTTGCTTATGCTTTTAAGCCACTTTTTAAACGAAATTGTTCGACAATTTTGAAAGCGAAAGTAAATGATTTACCCCGTGTTGAGCCCCAACTTTATATCGAACACATTTTCGAAACAGTTTCCCGTTGGATGAAATCACTTATTTATTGATTTGACGTCATCCGAATTACGTCGTTGCTCCCGAGTTTGGATTCGTGTTCTTCCGTTGTGTAGTTTGCGACAAATCGGACTGCCGGAATTTAACGATAAGACACGATTGACTACAATTCTTGGGGAGACCTACGGGGAAACTTCATAATAAAGGCGCGCGTGGCGATAATCTCACGGCTTAAAGCAGTGAAATTATCAAGTGATAATCCACTGCTATTTCGTGGTAATCCACCGAAAAGCATAAATCAAACTATTTAATTTGCTTTTCAATTTCATCAGTTCAGATAATACACATCAGTAAAAAAACAAGACTAGAAAGTTATACGTTAAGTTTAAATTGCATATACATACTTACAGCTTTTTGAGAGACTATATTAAAATTATTTGTGAAATCACACAGCATAATTTGTCTTTCAAATGCTGTCATTGGCGTTAGAAAAAGTGACGTATACAACTACGTCATCGATTTTCCTTTCTGTGTTGTCACAGCCTGCTATTTTATAGTTTATGGATGGGTTCTATAACAGGTCCGTGAACAAAACAATAGATGTGTTTCGGTTTATCTGTATTCCTTCTTCAAACCATACAATAAAGCATACCGTACCATGTAACATACCATGTACCATATCATGGTCTGAAATATAATTATACAAAATAGTATAAGCATGGTGACCTACAATGACTTTACACTCGTACAATTATAACAATTATAATAATAACTCTGATAAGATATATATTAAAATGATTACTGCATGAACTGAATACAAAATGATACATTGACAACATGAAATATAAACGCCTGGATTGACCAGTCGTCTGAATGAATGGTTGTCAATATAAGCACTTTTCACCAACATTACCCTCCTACCTTGTCTAACCCCTATGAATCTAACTTAAAGCTCGCACTTAACAGAACTCTCACACTTAGACAAATAGGTATACATTACATATACAATAGTTGTTACTAACATTGCTGTACAATTACATCTATAAACTTACCAGATTGTGGATCTGTACCCATACACACCAAATATCTATCCCTTCACAGATACAGTGCCAATGCTAGTAAGTGTTGTAAAAAGAACCAACAGCCAAATAGAAACATGCATATATTTGTAAAAGTAAAACAAATTCGTCCGTCTGAGTCGAATTAATCCATAACCGACCGAATCACGATGGTGTCGAACCGATACAAGACTGACATGAACAATCCGTTAAAATTATTGCAAACACGAATGAATGTACTTAATCAACTCTAGCAAGACAACATACATGATGAGTAACTATACTAATCAAATCCTGCCAACCATATCAATGTAACCTCGAATGTAAAGTCTTTCTTTCAGTGCCAACAACAACGGACTGACAATATAATACAATTCGCGCTAAACATCACGTGCTGATTCCTTATCAGTCACATGACGAGCAAAACCAATGAAGCACCCGAATACAACAGGTCAAATTTCAAAAAAATCAAATCCATGTAACTAACGTAAGCACATGATATCCATTTAAACCAATCTGACAGTTTGGCATAAAACATACATATAATTCTAAAAAGGGTAAACAAAGCCGAGAGACGAAAATGTCAAACCTGTTATCTGCTACATTTTTTTTTAGAAAACTGACCAGTATGATAATTTATCTGGGTCGATTTTATTAGAACCTGTGAAATATGATTTACAATGGATTCACATGTGAGCAAGTGTACACCAACAGGATTGCAGCAATAATTAAAAAAATGTAATTAATGATAAAGTATGTAAATAACAGTAAAACTCATGTAACCGAATTCATGTATCATCCGGTTGATCAAAAGGATATGTTTAGAAATGTGTATACTTCTTCCCTGAAATAAATTTAAAAAGGTTAATCCCCCATTAAGTCTAATCCTTTTTGGGCTATTTAGAACTGTTAGTTACAAACAATGTATACCCTTATAAGATGGTTCTTTAAGGACGCCTCTGACCAGGGTCTACATTATTTGTATACAACAAGTATATTATTCACATGTATACTGTTTATAATTGACGGGTATAGACATCGGTAGGGTTTAATCTAGTCTAGAACGTTTATATAAATATTTAATCTCAGTCGTTTCAGACTGTTTTCATCTTAATGCAGGACAAAAGTAATACATCAGTAACCGGTCATAAACAGACAGGCAAAATAGATTAGAACTTTGTATGTACAGCGCTCCCTCTCTACAACGACATCCAATGGGAGACACCCATTATGTACGTTGATTGGAGGGAGTCGTTATAAGGAGGGACATTTACGTACATTTGCAAACAGCTTGAATCTAGAGCAGACGCCGCGTAACGCGGCGTCTTATCTGAAATTCAAGCTGTGTGTCTCACTTCATTAAGTTTTTTTCCGTCAATACGTCCAATATGTAAAACAGAAGACGACAACTTTAACGGACGACATTGCAGTCGTAAAAGTGTTAGATATAATTGTTCAGTTTAGGGAATTGCGGCAAGGGTCGTTGTAAGGAGGGATTCGTTGTTGGGAGGGCCGTTGTAAGGAGGGAACACTGTATCTTCTTTAATGATAAATGAGTAAGCGTTTTGTTTGTAGGAGAACACATGTTATTTTGTCCATTATCGGTTTAAAACTAGCACGCTTCATCTTCTAGGCGCAATGCGCATGCTCTTGATTTATGTTCCTGTTAATATGCTAATATTTACATTCACCCTGTAAAGTCTTAATCATATTAAAAAGTTGCGGTACATCTGCCGATGAACCTACACTTCGAATCTGGTTTTAGCCAGTTCGGATTTCGCCCGTGCTATTCGTGGACTTCTTCAAATAGACTACATCAGGCACTTAACACTAAGCTCCCATTGGTCGACGGTCATAAGACACTAGCGGAGTGATACAGACCCATAGGTCGTTGCCATCGCGTTGCTATGTGTGTAAATGGGTAAAGAAAACAACCGCGACCTGTATTTTTAGAATGTGCTTTGGCAATAGATTTTCAAGTTGCACTGTTATTTGTTTGCCTTGTAAGTCTTTTCCATTCACAGAGAGAAAGTTTACTGGAACAAATCCTGAATTTGTAATACAGTTAGAGTACATGTAGTTGGGACTACTTTCTCACCATATTTAAAAACTGGAATGGCTATTACATCGACATTACATCTATCAAACCTCTTTGACCGGTATATGATACATTCTTATACAGAAAAACAAATCTGGCAAATAAACACATTAAATTGACAAGACAGAACATATAAATATAAGGAATAAACAACATCTCTTTGCCGCTCATGACGGTATGACTACATTATCTTCGGGGGGGGTAAATTTAACGAAAACGCCCTTCGGGCGTTTACTTAATTTACCCCCTGCGAAGCTAATGTAGTCATATCGTATTGAACGTCAAAAATATGTTGTTTATTCCTATAGTGTTTACCACCAGTTTTGTGAAGTGGGAGTAACGTTTAAACGTAAAACTAGCAATCGATAAATGCCGAAATAAGTCTAAACAAAATTCAATGTCCACCCTCTTTACATGATAAAGAAATACAAGTGCAAGTGCAAATGGTTTCTGGCATATTTGAGAACGTTGTATTTCCAAAAATGATATAAAAAAACAAGACACGCTATACTTTTCGCTTCGGGTATAGTTCGTTTCTGTTAATGTGTGTGGTAGATGTTTTGATAGTCTATTTGTGTATGGGATAACTAAGGTTCGATTGATAGATTTGAACCGTTGTTAGTATGGACCGTGCTTACATTGGAAACCAGCTATAGATGACCCCTGCCCTCGAGTGAATGTGAAGGTTATAGGAAAAACATTTCATAACTTCAATAAACTCTACACAAGTGTCAGTTACATAAATCATCCCGAAACGACTTCTGAATTTGCCTTGACAGAAGAAAACCGACTGTTTAATATTTTCTTTGTTACCTTGTGCATATTGTATCTAGTAAATACATTAAAATACCAGAACACCAAACACCACGTTTTTTTAAAATGAAATTATTAGTTTTAACAAACGGTGACTAATTCGATTGTATATCAATTTGTGTATATCGTGATTAGATGTCTAGGTTGGTTGTAATCCGCGTAACTTAAAATATACTAGTGCCTCGCACCTCACTTTAAATATAATGTTTTTATCACTGTGAACAAATACTAAAATGAACTCGTAAATAGATAGTAAACTATTGTTAAGCTGTTGTTAAAACCAGTTATGCATATACACTGTACGTACAGTCTAGCCTCAATGCTACTAGCTCGCTTGAATAGAAACTAACCATATAATTTACCTACAACTCTACCCCTCAAACTAGTTTAATTAGAATATGTCCGGTTTTTTAATATAAATACAAGACAGATAAGTTACGTTTGATATGTTTACATACGGGTATTTGCGATCTAAGCGAATTCGCGTTATTAAGGTTCGACCTACTGTTGCGTTAAGGTTATCAGTGTATCGTATGACTGTCATATGATCACTTACCCACTTAGTTTATTGAAGGCAAGGAAAACAAGTGTTTATAAGAAGGGTTGAATATGAACATCTTGATTAATGCGGACCTACGAATATAATGTAAGTACATATACAAGTTTACGCTTAAGATAGTGTTAAAACACTGCAATTGGTTCTTTTTCCACATTCCTTTTTTCGGACTTTTATCTGCCAATCTCTCCTTTTTCTCTATCTACATATGCTTTCCACACTCAGTATCAATATCCCCTTATTTTAAATCCATTCTCTTTCTCTCTATATATGTGCATCTACCCCCTGTCTCTATCTCTCTATCTTTCTGTTAAATCCCTTTATCTATATATCCCCTCTCTTTCACTCCAATTTTCTCAATATATATTTCTTTATGATCCAAAATTCTATTAAATCTATCTATGTCTATAACCCATATATTTCATTCCCTTTTTCTCTTTCTATAACTCCCTACCACATTCTCCTTTTCTGATAAACTCTTTTATCTATAGATCTCCCCAATATTTCGGTATGTCTCCCTATAATATTTAGGTCACCCAACCTATTTTTGAGAACTCTCTTTATATCTATACCGTCTAGCTCTCCCTAATTTTTTCTCGGTCTCCTTCCCTTTCACTCTCTTTTTTTTCTCTCTATCGCTATCGCTCATACACTTAGTATGTGTCAATATATTCCACTCAAGCAGGAGTTTTATACCTATTTGTTTGGATAGAATATATAATATATATAAGACATCTAGTTGTTGGAAAATAAACTCTCGCCGGATAAGCGCACAATCGTTTTCATGGCAGTTTTCTTGCTTTAGAAGCAGACAGTATATAAATATCACATCTCACAGAGGGTGAGAGAACGGATTGGTCACCCAAGGTAAGTAATGTCAACCGAGGCGGCAGCCGAGGTTGACATTTACTTGTCGAGGGTGACCAATCCGTTCTCTCACCCTCTGTGAGATGTGATATTTATTTTATTATACCGAACAAAAATTTAGATCTAATTACCACTGTTTTCAATACAGAACAACGATCGCGAATACATGTATCGTAACTATTTATTTTCATTACTAAAAACAATTAACGGAGAAGTTAATTTAATTTTTAGACGCACAAACACAATAAATATGTTTGTTAACCATTTGGTACATGTATCCATACAAACAAAAATTATTTGGAAACAAAAAGTTTGGATTGATCGAGATTTGAACTCGGACCGCCGTGGGCAGAGTCGACCATCATACCGCTAGACCACGGACACAAATCAACTGAGGGGTACTAAACACCGGGCCGAATACGCAGGGTAATTTCGTGATGTTACGCGGGCCGAAATGTAATGTTAGCCATGTAACATTACGGATTTTCACCTTCTGACGTCACATTAGGCTATATAGTAGATAAATCGAGTGAGGTATAATAATATAGGTTGCAGTATTTTGATATATTTTTGTTAAGTAGTAATATAAATCGCTCCAAATCCAGCCTTAACAAAAAATTGTTTTGCAACTTTTCTGATGTGCTGTTTAGCTAATTTTCATGAAACTTTGATTATTTATATGCAGTTGAAAACATGTATCAATTTGCACTGACAAAATAGTTTGTTACATGGCGGCTGTAAATATTTGGTACACACTACGTTTACAACATTCACAATAAAGTATATAACATTCGAAATCTTAAACTCATATAATATCGCCTAAAGCAAAAGTAGTACACTCGTTTATTGGTTGCAGTACGGTAATAAATCTTCGTTAAGTTGTGATAAATATAGTTTCAAATGGTGCCTAAACAATTCAAATCGTATTGGAACTTGTATGATTATAAATGTTGTTGTTTAGCTAATTAGCTAGTTTTCATATTTAGGCATATGCATTAGCAATTGAACACACCCATGAGTTTTGTCATCGAGACATACACATATTTTAACCTTACGTGTAATTAACATCTCTCTTAGTCTGAAGCATGAAGACTGTAAAGGTTTGGTAATGATACTTTTACATATTTACTACAAAAATGTCGAAATCGAGAGTTTAAACTGATATAAAATCTCAACTCGGAGAACCAGAACAGCGTTGTGATAAGGCAATTGGGATCACGATTCCGCTTACGGAACGAAACTCTGAAGCAAAACGGATTTCCGCTTACGAGTTCTCGCAACTCGGTTCTGGTTGCGAGGCAATATTTCTAAAGAACCTTATATTGATATGTTTTCGATTTATTCTATACGAAAGCGTAACTCTAGATCGCATGGTATTCGTATAAATGGAAATATTAAACGTAAATCACGTCAGTCGATTTCTATTACAGATTTGCATAATCCGCTGTTACATTCTGGTAAACATAAAATGCTTTCTCGGCTTTCTTCGTTGCCATTGTCGTCTTTAAAAGATATTGACGACAAGGCTGATGGAATAATTTTACGCACAGATCCTCTGTATTATACTGCAGGTTTAATACAAAGTTATACTCAGCATGTTCTTAGACCGCATATTGATTCTTTAAACGATCACACAAGATATTTCATTAAGGTCCCTTTTATAAATAAAGGTATTGATTTTATAGATTTACAAAGTATTCTGCGTAACAAAAATGTGATGAATGCTATTCCAAATTATTTCAAAAATCTTGAACCACCTATTATTTGTTATAAGTATAATAAATCTGTTAGAGGGTAAATTTTTAACTACAATACAATTGTTTCTGATCTTAAAATTCTCGAAAACACACCAGATACATGAGACTGTACCTCTTCTAAATTCTGTTACGCTCCAGTGGGTCATATAATAACAGGTAATTTTGATATCATTAAAGATAAACGCATTAGAGCGCTTTTGAGTAAGGGACCTACATTTAGATTACCTGCCTTAATTGATTTCGGTACTTGCCGCAATCATATTTCGGAAGCATTGAATAATTATAGTACCAACTGGTGCCGAAGAGAACATGCTGAAAATGACGCTCTTTCAAAATGGAAAGAATTAATTTTTGATATTATAGATACCCGGATTTCGTTCTATTTATCCAATAACCATCTTTTACCACCTAAACCTAAATTTAACATTCGTCACTTAAAGAAGGGCATACAAGACTTTCATTCCAAGTTTGTACTCGTTCCTGCAGACAAAGCATCCAATAATGTGATAATTGTATGACGATTACATTATGTTGATACTTTAAACCAGGAACTTGTGAATACCAATTCCTATACAACGACTAATTTAACGGAGCGTAATGTAGTATCTGATCATCTTGATACTTGTAAACTATTAAAAGCTGACGTCATCATTACATGTCATAAACTTCCTACTATGTACTGGATACCAAAACTCCACAAAACACCATATAAGTATCGTGTTATTGCTAATTCAAGTGCATGTACTACTAATAAGCTTTCTAAACTTTTGACATCGTCTTTAATTAAAATCAAAGAACATGTTCAAAGGTATTGTGACAAGACTTACGAAAAGTCTGGACTTAATCTGTTTTGGTCTATCAAAAACTCGAATGAAATTTTGACGAAGCTTGAACATTGAAAATACCAAGCTTGCAATATTAGTACTTATGACTTTTCAACACTATATACTACCTTACCTCATAATTTAATAAAAGCTAAACTTATACAACTTATTGAAAAGACTTTTGCCAGAGAGAGGAAACTATTTCTGGCGTGTAATACTGATCGTGCATTTTTTACAAATGACACGGTTAAGCATTACACTATGTGGACTTGCACCGATGTCTGTAAATCACTATCATTTCTTCTGGATAATATTTATGTACGTTTTGGTTGAGTCTTCTGTCGTATTTATTTGTGAAACGTATTCTGATTAAGGTTAGAATCAGATCCAAGTTTTGTTTAAGAAACGGAAATCTGAACTGGATTCTAGTTCCGTAAACGTAACTCAGATCTAGGTCCGAGTTATATATAGCCAAACTCTGTTCTAGAAAACGGAAGTCGGATCCGGGTCCGAACTAAACGGGACTCGTATATAGTTGCAAGCTCCGTTAATGGAACTCTGCACCAAAACCGTGTTTCGCCGACGGAAATCAGACCCTAGTTCCGTAAACTGAATTTGGATCTGTTGCCGATGTCGGCATGCGAAATTCTGTTCTAGTTACAAATTCGATCCGCATTTTGTTTGCGGATCGTTCGAGTTTCGATCGTGGCCATAGGAAACAGAACCGAGTTGCGTCTACGAAACTCCGAAACAGTACTACCGCTTGCAAGGAGTTGATCGCTCCCTCGTCGGCTAAGCATGCGGAGTGGATGTGTTAAGTTATGTTCATGTGTCGATAGCTTAAGTCCCTGCTTTGTACGGAGTATCTTTTTGGTCAAGCGGTGGAGTATATCCAGTGAGCTTGTACACATCCAGTATCTGCGGAGGACAGCGGTCTAGTCATGCAGTGGGCATAGCGTCTGTTTGGAGACGATCGCTCTGCTTCGTGCCTTACTCACACTTCCTGCGGAAGACTAGTTATCATGCGTCTTATTGAGTTCATTGCAGTTTTATTACTTTAATATTTTGACCTTGACCTCTGTGTTTAGCTCAAACGTAAAAAGAACTATATCGGCATAATATATTGGTATAGCTATGTAATTGGTCTCAAACAACTAAGTGTTAGTATTGATATTTATCTATTATTTTTATCAGAATGCCTAACGGTGGAGACAGATTAAGAGACCCCGAGTACATCAATTGGCTGCGAGCTACACTGTCATTGATGTACATGAAAGAGGGTCTAGAGGAATTCACCGACAACCAATCTGATAACTTCCATAAACAACTGCTGAAGTGTTTAGGAAACGCTACACATTCATGTAAAAACAATTGCAATTCTGTGAATATCAAGAAGGACTTCCGCAACCAAAGATGGCACATGACTTGTTCAGTATGTGACTCGTGGTTGCAGAAAGCCATTTCATATCACAGAAATGCCCCCTTTCCGAATTTGTCTCCGGCAAACACACATCCGAACCTGTGGCATACAGATTCTTGGGAAATAATGAAACTGTTTCTGCCTTTTGGATGTGAACCTGACATTTCTTCAAAGGATGCAGATATTCAAGGTATTTTGTCCTTGTTTATCAACTGTAAGCATTTTTCAACCGGACGTCACATTGGTAGAAAGGATTTGATGGATAAGGTAGGGCATTGTTTATTTGGGTTTATATGTTCATGTGAGTGTCCCGGAGTGAATGTAACCGGCGTAGAATGCTGGGCAACTAACTCAACTGTTGTTGCAGTTGCATTCTAACAGGTTGCTTAGTTGAAAGTGCATTAGTCCTATTTGAATCACTTTATCTGTCAGTATGTCTGTCCTTTGCATATATCAAAACGTGTGTGGTCTAAATAACTAGCCACATAAGTGTAAAACAAACCCAGTCATTTCATTTTAAATTAGTTTGTCTATTTCTTAAACAAAAGGCTTTAACGGTCATTTAACTAAGTCATTGATACGAATAGGGTGAGGGTAAACTTCTAGAACCATGTATTCCAAGGTAAGAGCAACGATACTTTGCTATGTGGCTAGCCACGCAAGTAAAGAGCATTAGAAATATGAACATAAGACGAATATCGTTAGTTTGTTCGTCCTTTTTCATCGGAGCTGCATGTGATCTAATTTGGCCAACATTCCATAAATAGCCAACTAATTGTGTACACTAGAAATGCAGGCTTAAGGGAACCTGTTTAAAATCGAATTGTCTGACTGGGTAGCAGTCAGGCTGGTCTACTTACTTTTTCAAATTTGTAAAATAAGAGACACATACTGTTATAGACTGTTTGCTATATAACGGAACCAGTTGTACGTCTTTCCGCTATTGCTAGTGATTGAAAACCGAGATTTTACGTGTCCCGACTGTTAGGTAGTGATATGCATGACAAAGTGTTTATATTTTGAAAATGACATATTGATGTTTTTTGTAGGAGCTTTTGTTTATTTATAGCTTAACGGTGATAACCTTATTACTGCAGGTTCATACCTGATGAAAATCGAGCTTATTTTCAGAGCAACTAAACCTACTCCTATAGTTAAAATTCAACCCTAAACTTGTTCTTATGGCTTTAAATATCACAAATACGCATTCCTTCATTGCAGGGAGTTCAGGTCTTGAATCTAAGCCAAACGTCTGTTGAGAATACAAACAACCCTTAAAAGTACGACATCTAACGTTGTTGAATACTCTCAAATCATAATTAAGGTTGCCCCCATGTTTATATACTTTTCAAGGGTACAAACAAATTATTTACGGATAGGAATAAATTATCGTTACAAAAAATTATTGGCAAACAACTTTCGAACTTGTTCGCGTAGTTACAAAACAATATCTTTTTTTGTGTAAATGTCACGGACTTAGGCCTCCGATAAGCTCCGATACATTACCCGATATCACTGCCAAGTAATAACTGCGAAACAAAGTTTTTATTTTTATGAAACAAACACGATATTTAGATTTTGATACAGCAGAATATCAAAGTGAATGATTGATAAAGGACATTGACTAATGCAGAAATGGCATACAGATAAATTCTGCATTATTGTCTTTATGTACAAAGTTACATTCTTCTATTAACATAGTTTTAACGGCTTCTTCTAATTATTTTATGTTCTTTCTGTTCACTTAATTACTACCAACTTACTTTATTGTTATCATTAAATACTTATTATATGTTAAGAGAATTTCGAGAACTACACTGAATGTTTACACAAAAGGAGAAGTTCCGAATCTAATGTTGTGAGAACTTGCAGCCCAACGCTTTTTCTCTGTATACATTGAAATGGAATATGTTTAAACTAAACATCACTAAACTAGTAGCCAGTACTAACTGCTCAGGCCTTACGTGGGTTTAGTTGAACTTGTTTGATGAAACGTGCTAAAGAGCTTGCTTTGGTTACCATATGAATATAGAGAAAATGTGTGCATACTTATCAGGTGATCTTAGCTCTAATTTGCTGATGGTTGATCCATTGAATCTACCAATTTTAATGATAACTTGGATGTGGCTTTATATCAATGATACCCAGATTGAGTTTCATTATGAATAAGATCAATAAATAGGGTCGATGATAAGGCCTTGAATGGCTGATATTGTTGTCGAATTTCTATGAAACTTTATATCAAACTAAACATGGAACAGGGCAGTGAATATATTTAGAACTATCATCTCTAAGGTCCAACATAATTATGGGCATCTACATGACTCTCCCTTATGACCCTGCTGTTGTTAGTTTTCTAATTTAAGCTCACATGACACCCGTCTTTAGATTTATCGTGGAAATATATGTCAATCATTGTAGTATTGGCACATGCGTTTCATGGAATTCAATTTTAGTGGAAACAATTTGAAAGAAAAATAGATGAATTTTTCTATGATAGTCTTCGTTTTCATGGAACTCTGTGCATTATATGGACTCCCGCTGATTCCTTAGTTTTCCCTGGATGTCGTTGCCTTCAGTGGAAAAGTTCCATTGAGTCCATGAAAATCAAATATAACATGGACTACTGAGAGTCAGTACATAATTTAGATTTGTGTATCATTGAATGATACAATTATTGTCATAAACAACAATAAAATAAAGTTGTCATTTTTATTATAATTGCAAGCTTTAAGAATTTACAATTGGCCATAAATATGTAACTATATGTGCTAGATGCTTTATACGTAGCTTGCATATTCAACTCAAAAGCTCCTGAGCTCTTGGTTCATTCCATACACATGTAATGACAATTGATATGTCATTGACACATCAAGGAGAATAGTGTTACACAAACACACCTCGTTTCAATTATGTTTAAATTATGAAGTCTTGTTGATCACTATCTGGAGTTGTGCATCCTTATTCGTTTGTCTTCTTAAATACTCTCTCCTTTCGTAATTGTATAAAATGAAAGTTTGTCCGTGGCTTAACTCTGTCATGCTTTAACAGAATTATCTTAAACTTTGTTGTATTGTATCGCACATAGATTTTGCATAACAAATGTCTCTTCATTTTTTAGTTGTCTCCCTAATTTAAACAACTGCTGGCTTCATTGGTTGATTTACTTTGAGTATCTAATGATTATAATTATTATAATTCATTTTTGTTTCAGTTGCTCAGTATAAGAAATAGCCTTCTGCATTCAGCAAATTTTAAAGTGAGTGAAGCAGATGTGAAGAATTACTTTCAGACAATAGTATCATTCATGCAAGGAATGACAGGGTTAGCAGGAAGTGAGAAGGATGCCATGCTATCAGCAATTGACAAAGTTCAACAGGTGAATAATATTGTATTTATTATATATTAACTAAATTCATATAGATATAAATTCAAAGCAAAACGAACGTACAAAATGCGTTGTACTTTATTTAAGCAGCAACCTAATTCCGACCTGTGCCAAAACAGTGTTTGACAAGCAAAAATGAATATAGGGTATTCTTTCCTCTGTAATGAGGTTGATGCCGCGGTATAGGTGAACTACTGTTAAAACATCGAAAATCATTACACTTAAAATTAACTATTTTAGTAAACATATTTATTTTATAACAAGTGATGCTGTCGGAAACTAAATAAGGTTATGAATATCTTGTTCTGCTATTAACCCTTAGCCCGCCAAATAAATTGTCGTCTGATATATTTCTCGTCTGCTTCAAGTTTCAAAGTGCTTCAAAGTTGCTCAAAATTGCTGAAAATTTTGTCCGAGTGTCAAACAGCTTGGATCCGGATGAGACGCCGAGTTACTCGGCGTCTCATCCGGATCCAAGCTGTTTGCATATGGAGCTATAGTCGTGAGTGGCAGGCTAAGGGTTAACCTAGTTCGGAGGATTCAAAAAGCCGTTAGCGTTCAACTAGTTTTCTATAATATTAAGGAACATGAACGTTTTATTAGAAGGCTTTATATATTGTACCAAATAAAAAAAAAAATACTGAAATGGTTTAATGTGTCTTTTAGCTAGAGGCAAACCAAATAGAGATATCTGTGAACAGAGATCTTGAAATACGGGCTTTACAAGAGAGACAGGTTGCATTAGACAGAGATTTAAGGGCACTTGTTGATGTGACCAAAAAGGAGCAAGACAACCAAAGCGCAGAGGTGAAACAAAATGCAGATAGAATAAAAGAGGTAGGTGTTGAAATCACTATAATGATATTTGTTGTAAAACAATCCAGTATGTTTTTTAAAAATAAAATTAAAACATACGCACTGTTTAAATGGAAACATTTAAATCTGAGATCCACAGATAATATTTCATAGTTTTTTATTGGAAAATATAATAATATAAATGTTGAATAAGCAAATTCAAACTTCGCGGCGAGTAAACTTGTCGTTTACGAAAAGTGTACCTATTAAGAGTTCATTTCGATCTCTAATGATGATATACAACGTTTAAAAAAATTCCAAAGGTCCGGACCGGTCAAAACTTTACGACCAAATGTTAAGATCTCGTAGTCTTAAAACGGTTTACGACGTTGCAAAATCTTAGCTGCAACAATAATCGTAATCAAATGTGAAGAAAACGGCTCCCAGAATTCGTGGAACTTTTTTAGCGCTTTTGAAAGCTAGTAGGCCTACTCGAAGCAGAAAGTCTGTCCGTAGACATACTACGATGCCAGAGGGATAGGTTATATTTAACTATAACTACTGATGGCATGTCCAGTCTTTAATGTGAGTTTGGTGGGTGTATTGTTTGTGTTGCGTTTCCTGCTTGAGTCTTTCATATTTATTAATCAATACAAGTCATCCCTTAGTCAACAGTTCTAGTTTAACCTATTAACCTGTAACTACGCCTTTAATGTATTTCTCTACTGAATTTTTATTTTATTTTAAACTGTGATGACTTTAATATATCCTAGCAGATAGTAGCTTAAATTGGGCTGAAAGTAATGCTGAATGCGGATATGGCACACTATGCTTTTTATTTAGCTGATTTAAGTGGTGTGCATAAGTGTAATGCTAAAATTAGGCTATGGGGTAACGATTTAAATATCGACATGCTATATTGTGACTTATTGCCTTTGTTTATGTCATGTTCGTATAACATTTAATTTTACATATACGATTGTCATAAACTTGACCAGTGCCTCTGATTGGTATCCTATCCCTAACAGCTTACAGCAGCAAAACATAAACTTGATGAATTTCTGGAAGAAAACGACATTCTTCTCGATGTATCAAAACTATCTACACGGATGGGAGATCTTGAAACTACGAGTATTCAGCATGCGACAAGAATTAGCACGTTAGAAGATCAAATACAGGTAAGCATGTGCCCACGTCTATGAGCAAATTCATCTACTGATTTAAAACTGACATTGCCTTAAGTGCTAATGTCATCTTGTAAACATTTGTTTCTCTTGGAAATCTTCTTAATATTTTTTGCTTCCATTTTGGCCTAATCATGTTTAAAATGTAAACTGTAGAAAATATCTAAAATATATTTAGTGTTTTTCGAACCACAAACCTTTGGGTGTTTTTGTGTCACCTGCCTTAGGCTGAGGGATCATTTTTCCGGCGTTTGTATGTCTGTCCGTCCATCTTTGTCTATGTATATCTGTCTGTCCGTCTGTCTGTCTGTATGTCTGTCAGTACGACCCTCCGTTCGTCAGTATATCAGTCCGTCATTCCATTTACGTCACGCTACATAACTCTTGTTCTACTGAAAATTTGAAAATGAACCCTCATTTATTTATAGCGCTTTACAAGTGGAAGCGTATTGCACAAGGTAAATAAATCTTGCTACAATATTGTGAGAGGTTTTCCCCTTTTCAACATTTTCCTTTTCATGCAGATTTTTTTTGCAATAGATCGACTAGAAAATTAAATGAAATTTCTTTTATGGAAAGAGAGTAATGAGTAAATTGTCTTGCACAAGGTAGATTACTCTTGCAGGAATACTGTTGGAGTTATTCCCCTTATTCATATGTTCACTCTTCAGCATATAACTTCCGTTCTACTCATGCTTTCCAAATAAAATTTCATTTACTTAAGGGTGTATCAATGTCATGAATTTGGGAATTTTTCAAAGTATATGAAAACACTTTATGACGGTTTTGTATTGAAAAGCTATTTAAGATGAATAAAAAAATAGAAAAAGTGTACATTTTGGTGAACAACAGTTGGCTCTACGGCCATGTAAAATTTACCCCACCCACTTTCTCTTATTTTGTCCTATTCAAACAGCCCGCTTCAATAAAATCCATTTTAAATGAAAACAAATATGATAATTTGAGTTCGTGTTATTTATTTTCTTTATATGGTAGTATTTCTTCATACAAAAACTGATTTAAGGAAAAACAGGCACCAAATGTGAAATTTATGAAGCTCTAAATATCATCGATATGGTACTTTTTTGTAAATTTTGTAAGGGAAGATAACTCTTTTTACTTTAATAACTCAACATTTTCAAGACTGACCTTTCAATTTCTTTTCATATTTTAAAAAGCATTGGCTTTCATCAGGTGGAATATAAGAAAAAGTTTAATACTAGAACTATTTCATTTTCAAACGTTTTTACTTTTTTTCATAAAATAAAAAATCTAATAAAATCATGCCCTATAAAAAGCATATCTTTGATATTCGAGGACCCATATTGTTCAAACCTAGTGCCTGCTTTGTCTAAATTTGGTTTATATATGTGAAAATACCACCATAGACATGAAATAAATAATGAAAACCCAAATTACCATGTTTGTTTTGTTTTGAAATAGATTTTTCTGAAGCTTGTACTCTGAATGGGTAAAATTTGAAGAAAAAAAATCCAAATTGGACATACCTTTTTCAAATCGCTGTAGCTCAAAATAAGGACACCACCATATATATATTTTTTTCATTTTCTCATTCATCATAAATAGCTAAAAAAAACAATGATAGAAAAATAGTTTAATACTTTGAAAAAATCGCTTATGGGTTGGATACACCCTTAAATAACTTAATGGAAGTGTCTTGCACATGGTTCATTTCTCTTGCATCATTACCATGAATGTGATTCCCCTTCTACACTTTCTTTTGCGGCAGATTATTTCTGCTATAATGAAGTTTGTCAGTTTAAGATAACTCTTGTTCGACTGATGGATGCTAGCAGGTGAAACACGTGTTCCGAGAAACACACACGTGTTTCGAAGAGCACTCATCTATTTTATTTAACTTTAACCCTGATAATTCACTAAATTGCTCAATAATGATAAAAACATTTACTATACCAGTTTTGCTTTTTAAGAATAGTTTGTGTACCATCTGCTTCTTGTGGTATTTTCTTTTTATAATTTAACAAGATACAAGATACAAAATACAAGAAGATTTATTTAACGTCCGATACAATATAACAATAAACATTGGCTGTAACAGCTATTTTCTAACATTGATTATTTCAAGAGAACAAAACACACACAACAAAAACAGAAATTATATGTACATCACTGTAAGAGGCTGTTACATAAGCATAGTACTAAAAACAAAAAAAACGAGAAATACAGATAAACCCGAGCCAAGCGACCACCAAAAGAAACTAATTGATTCTTAGCAATAGGTGTGCTTAATGCAGGGCAAATATATAGTGTAGAAGACGCCTTACCCATCTGCACCACTTTTGCCCTACACCAAGCTGCTTTAACAGTTTGACACGGCTGGAATACCACCTTCCTTTTCGCTTAGCACAGGTCTGACTGCACAACTTACATTAAATTAAACGAACAAGAATAGTTAAATAAAAAATCACAATTGACATATCATGTTAAAACCTACCCCAGTAACCATGCAATTTAAGAGAACCCAATGATTAATTGTCAAAGAATGGCGGTTGCATACTACAAGACGAAAGCAGTGTTGAATACTTCTATAGAAGCACCAGCACCATCTGTCCCGCACCCTGCTGCCACCAATCACGATACTATACGTAGGCATATTACATCTATCCGGTCGAATAAGGCAGGTTTGACCATGCAGTCTAGTTAAATGAACTGAAAAGAAGTCTAAAATAAACACACATGCTTTATGGCATAGCAATATCACAGTACAATGTATCACAATTATCGAGCATAGGCAATGCCTCTCTCAATCGGTCTCTCTTACGAAGAAGCACATTAGATGTTAAAAAGAATTGGTCACCTAGTGCAGGAGATAAAGCAATGCTGAGGGCACCATTTAGCCCTCATCATTACTATGTATCGCACCAACTGCCCTGGTTATAATCACTATAAGCAAAAGAAAACAACATAATAGCAATTGCTGATGGTCGCATACGTCCGGCATGATTTTAGAAGAAAGATATATGATATTCAAAGGGAGAAAACTCACATTAAATCCAATTTGGAATTATGCATGGATTGTCTCCCTTTACTTGGCTATAACTATTTAAGGTAAAAATAATTTATTGATCTTTTTCTTTTTATAAACCTTTTTACTCCCATGGGGCAGATAGTTCCACTTCATATAGACATTCACATGTAGCATATGATGACAACTTAAAATGGCTTAGAAAAAAGTCTGATTTACTCTAGGCCTGCCTTCAGAGGTAACCAGTCTTTAAGAGGCAGACGGGTATTTAGCTCCAGTAACTTTTAGATAGTTATATTGCAGTTGTTCGTGTCTTGTTCCCTAATAAAGTATTGATTCACCGGACTCTGCCCTGCTTGCACAGGGCATCGCCTGATCAAATTTAATAAATCAAATTTGGTGGGACAGATGAACAAAACATTTTCAACAACAGTTAAAGCTACATCACATTAAACATGCATAAGCATTCCAAAATAAGATAAAAAACAGCAAGGTATAACAGGCAGCACTTTAAAATATAAACATCACATTAAAACATGCATACGCATAGCAAGATAAGCAACACAGATAGGTATAACTGGACAAGAAACTAAAAGCGGACAAACATATATACAATACAGACTAACCACGGCACATGGTACAGCCGCAACTGAGTCCAGTCCAGGTGCGGATCACCTCCTAAACTCTCTAAAATATGACGCAGTTCTAAAGTGATTCGGGAAGCTGTTCCACACCCATGCTGACTCAAAACGGAAGGATCTCTGGCCATATGTCGTGGTCTGTACTGTTGGTACCTGTACTGTGTTTTTATACCTGAAAGTATAAGAATATTGTTTAATATTAACTAGATCTCTGATATTACAAGGTGACAAATTATGTATGCATTTAAAAGTTTCTGTAGCAATGTTGCAAAGCCTCCCAAGATGAAAAGTTGGTAGGTCCACTCTATTTAATGAATCTGAGTATGAGCTAGTAAAGTCATTGAAAACAATTTCCAGTCCCCTGTGCTGCAGTTTTTCTAATTTTCTGTACTGGTTTTGCTACAGAAATGCCAACTTATTGGACAGTAATTAAATTTTGAGCTAATAAAAGATTAAAAAAAACCAGCAGTCTATTTTCAGTACTTAAAAACTTGCTGAGGCGCTGAAGCACATTGAGCTGTCTTGCCACCCTCTGACATATTTTAGTGATCTAGTCATAAAACTATAGGAGGAAATCAATGTCTATTCCTAAAAGTTTGACTGTTTCTTCACAATGAATATTATTATTTACTATGTTAAAACGTTTGATTTCGTTAAAAGAGTGTTTGCCTTCTGCTATTGCTTGAAATTTATCTGGGCTTGCTTGCATTTGATTTGATTTGAACCCTTCTATCAGAGAGTGACAGTCAATCTCAATTGTTAACTTCAGCGTCTCTACACTTCTACAACAAAAAGATAAAGTATTATCGTCAGCATAGTTGTAAAGCGTTGAGTTTTGTACAAAGTAGAAAATGTCATTTATAAAAAATGTTTAAAATGAGAGGCCCCATTATGGACCCTAGGGGTACCCCTTTAACAATAGTATGTCGTGAGCTACAAAATCTACCTAGTTTTACCCTCTGCTGACGATTTGATATATAGCTATGTAGTAAGCAACATGCTTGTGCAGACACACCGTAAGCCTGGAGCATGGCCAGTAGCAAATCGTGGGGTATACAGTCAAACGCCTTGGACAAATTCATCAGTACAGCTCCTACATACATGTGTTGTGTCCAAGGCATCCTTCAAGTCCTCAATGATGCAGAGCAGCGCAGTCTGACACCCAAAGGAAGCTCTAAAAGCAGATAATATTTTATGAAAAACAGTATTGAAGTGTTCTGTTAGCTGGTTGCTGAAGAGGCGTTCATATATTTTTTGAGAAAGTAGGCAAAATGCTGACTGGAAGGTATTTTTTTTTCAGTAAAAGGATCATCTTTTTTAAAAATTGGTGTCACTTGAGCTTTCTTAAGCTGGATTGGGAACTGCTCTTTTCTCCTAATGTCATTAGCCAACCTTGCAATGTATCTAGAGATTGCTGGAGCTGCGGCCTTAACTATTTTAGGAGGGATGGCATCCACACATGTAGCCTTTTTAATATTCATTTTCGTTTCACAGTTTTAATTCATTATTTCGCAAACCTTTTTCTGATCAGAGACAAGTTTATTATCTTTTTTAAGAATGATACTGCAGTCATTTTTTACAGTTGATTTTTGTGACAGGAAAGGTTTGATGGTTGGCCAACAGTCTTTTGACTTTTGCCCCAACCACACCTTTCCTGGAATTAAACATATATAGATTCCCTTTTAACTCTGGTTTTCTGATTTCGAAATTGCCTGTAAATATTCCAATTTTTCGTTCTTTCCTTTTTATCATATGTATTACGTGCTTGTTTTGTCCTGAATATAACTTTCCTATAATTGGATTTCATATATGGAGGTGGGTTCACTTTCGGGTCTTATTCTTCAGTGGTGCATGTCTGTTGACGACCTCTCTCAGAAATGTCTCATGGGTACAATATACATCATCCATGTTATCAAAAATGTCGGCAACATGAAATGGTACCTGAGCGAGGTCCTCAACAAACTCTTCCTCATTGAATTCTTTATAGCTCCTGAAAGCTACCTTTTTTACTGACAGGGCTGCAAGACTCTTTAAGCAAGACCACAATCATGTTGTGACAGTCATAAACATCTGAATAAGAGGAGATCCTTTGAAAGCACAGAAAACAAAGCAAATACTGAAAATTGCAGACTCGGTTTAATTGAGTCTGTTCATGAGCAATACTGAAATGTGCAACAGTGCTCACGCCCCCTAGCACCGGCTTAAGCGGAATTCAACCTTCAACTGTAAATGCGCTGAAATCAATGATTCCAAAGGACCAGAAAGTATAACAACACTGAGAATGAAGTACGGGGCGACTTTTTACAGCCGCCACACAAGCACTTAACATCTGCTGTTGTGAGTTATATACATCTGAATAAGAGGAGATCCTTTGAAAGCACAGAAAACAAAGCAAATACTGAAAATTGCAGACTCGGTTTAATTGAGTCTGTTCATGAGCAATACTGAAATGTGCAACAGTGCTCACGCCCCCTCAAGACCACAGTTAAAATTAAGAATATTACAAAGTAAAGATTTAGAGCTGGTTAAAATTCACAAGATTTATGAGGATAAAACTGTCACAAACACTCATGAGAGTCTGGCATTTGTTATCTTTCAGTAAGTCATAATTAAAATCACCTATGCATATATATTATCCAGAACTTTTGTATGTCATCCTCAAAAATCTTATTGTTCATTGATGGGGGTTTATATGAGCCAATGATGCACCACTTTTTTTGGCCATTGACAGTTCGCAGAGATCGACTCCACCTTTTCATTTTCCAGAGTTTTTATTCGCTAAAATGGTAAATCTGCCCTTATATATGTCATGAGGCCTCCACCATGGGCATCCCCGTCTCTTCTGTCTGTCTTATACACTTGAACTGAGAATAAATTATCACTGAAGCTGTTGTCTATCTTGGTTTCTGATATTATAAGTAAATCTATTAGTTTTTGATCAAGTATTAGTAGTAATTCGTTAAATTTATACCGTATACTGTTAATGTTAAGGTAGCAAACTATTGGTCTTTTCCTGTTTTGCTGCCTTAAGATTTTCCGTTCATTAAATAAATCATAATCATGGTCATTTTTTGCTGATATCATGCTTGAATTTGTTATGTTAAGGGTTGATAAGTTTTGAGAGGTATTTAATTATTTGAAAGTGATGATATTAAAGATAGTCTGTCCCAATCTTACTCGGGATCCGGGATAGGAATGTAACTGTCATTTACATGCTGGTAGGTACTACAGTCATATCAGTCATGTAATTCATTAGGGGGTAGTGCCAATGGTTCGAAATCCTGGTATTGGAAGAATGAATCTGAGACGTTGAAGTCATAAAAGTAACTGTTGTCACATTTTATGCAGATCCATGGGTCTTTAGAGCATGATAAGTGTTTGAATTGTAAATGGATGTTCGTTAAACAGGAAGTCCAAATCAGCTGATGCACATTTAAAAGCGTTTCAGTGATCAGATCTGTATATCATGAGATTCACTTAAGTGTCAGACGTGCACCTGTAACTGTACTATAAATAGAGTTGTTTAAGTTGCGAAAAACCAGTCCTTGTCTATAAATAGATATTTTCCTCACAAAGGATTTAAAATAAAAGTTTTAAAAGTACATTTATTACAGTTTGAATGTTATATTTCATACGCCGTTCTGTTTGTTGTTTGTTTATATCATATATCACAGTGTCTTTGAAGTTAAAAGTGAAGTGTAAGATAGAATAATGGCTTTTTCTTCCTTCTGTTTTCCAATAACATATTTTCACAACCGGAACCGGAAGGTCCTAACAATGCTTAAGGTAAATGTATATATTTATAAAGTTTGCAATTATATACATACTCTACCAACTTTTACATTTACCTACCCGATCATCGAGTCAAAAGTCGGACGTTTACATACGGCGCAGGTTGCAGCCACTGCACATTGACGTTTTTCCCTCTCAGGTACCAATTTAGTTCACCTAGGTAAAGTGGAGCAATTAAGGGTTAATTCTTTGCCCATTGGAAATTGTTGTTAATGGCTACCTCAATGCGTTTTATGGTTTTTACTAGTTCTAATTTTAAAGGCTTAAAACTTCCGCTAAAATAACAAATAATACAGCTAAAAGTGGATATATATGTCTAATTCTTCGCCAAATATTGAACTATTCTGATGTTCACCCATTACTGATGACCAATGACACGATGTCACTGTAAAGAGTATACACCCATTTCATAAAGTCGTAGTTGTAAAATGATACATATAAAGTTCCAATCAACTCCATCACATGTTTGTTAAATCAAGAAATATGGCAGCGCCAGTTATAACTAGCAATTCACAATAGTCAATTACATCTTGAATTTGACTAATGTAATAGCCAATTAACCACAATACCGTCGTTTAACTCTACTTGGTCCGACCATGACCTATTTGAGGAAAAAAGTATGCACGATTTGCTAATTCGCGTGCATTGACAGTTTCGGCCGACAATAATATTTAGCTTGGAAATATGTTTAGAATGAGCGTTAACACATACTTTTTTGGGGTCGCTACTTATCGTGCATCATATGTATTTCACCGCTCCCGACGTCACGATGCTAGATCTTTCAAAGTTTATGCTAAAGCCTATTGCAAGTCCAAATTAATAATTACGTGCTCAAAATAGTAACCAGGACAAAACCTAGCTAATGTAAACTGAGTAAACAAAGTTTGATTAGGTATTTAACATGGGATTTCCCATCGAAATATTTGCCTTTTTTGTTGGTCTGCTAATCAACATTAACCCTTTAACCAATAGTCTGTTTCTAGTATTTAACATATGTGACTTATTAAAGTAAGCTGAAAGTAAAGCAGAATGTGCCCTAGGGCACATTCTGCTTTACTTTCAGCTTACTTTAAGTTACTTTCTGCTAGTATATAGAAACTATTTCTTATAGTTCATATTCATGGCAGTATAAAATGGAACTATTTTCTTTGGCGGATGAATAAAATGAATGCGCTAAAAGTCGCTTCTATAAGGGAAAGGGTTAAAGACATGTTGAACAGTAGAAAGTAATGTAAGGTATCTAACAAAGTGCATGGCATTTCACAACATTAATTGCAATAACTGGTTTTCGATTTTTTTGTTCCAAGTTCAGGCTTTTTTCAATGCAAAGTAAGTTATTTTAAATCGCATGTTTCAACGGACAATTGTACACAAAGTGGTTAAACATCTCCAAATTTGCGATGTTTTTTGTTTGCATGCTACCTGTTCTGAGCATGACTGACACATAGTGTATAACGTATAAAGAGTTACAATAAAAGAGGAATACCTCCTTGATACAAATGTACAAAGTACAGTCGATATCTCTAGCTGTTTTGTAACGTTTGTTGTTTACATCAAGTGTAAACGTACCACATAGAAGTAGTTTGCATCCTTAATATATGACACTTTATGTTTCCAGTATATGAATGTGAGTTACCTCAGGTCAAAAGATGGGTTAATAGGTCAAAACATGGAAAGAGTTTTGAACAATTTAGTATCAGTTCTAGTTTCTCATTTCTCGAGTGAGTGTTTAAGGTAATCATGACCCTCTTTTAACATATTTTCTCATTGTATCTCGTTCTACTGAGACCTTAGATAGAGTTTTGCATTAAACCTTGCTACATACTGATCAAAATTGATAAAGAGCCTGCTTAGAAAACAATCCGTGGTAAAGAGAGCTAAAACTAATAGTTACGATACTATACAGGCGCCTGACAATACTAATCTTTGTAGATATACAGTAAAACCTCGCTATTACGACCACTTAAACAAAGGCTAATTGAGTGTATAATAGACAGGTGACAGGTGACAGCTTAAAGCAATGTGACAGTGAAACAGAAAGCTCCTTCAGGAGATTTCTGTTTCACTGTCACCTTGCTTTAAGCGGTCACCTATTGTTAACACCCTAATAATTAACATGATTTTGTGGTCGTAATCGAGAGGTTTTACTGTATTCGCTTTATTCCAGTCGCATACTGATGCACATACATGTGATGCTGATGATCTGGAGGAGCAATGTACAGGTAGGTAACAAAGGTGAGATGTTGAATGAAGAAACGTCAACAGCTCCGTTTGAATTGAATAATTGGTTTTGAAGTCTGCAGCTTTTGAACAACAGCTATTTCTGTTTAGTGTTATGACGTGAACCAGTACATTGTACAACAAAATGAATAGTAGTCATCATTTCCGCCATATTAAACATCAGTACATTTGATTTAACATTTCAGTTTTTTGTTTGAATTAGCATTGGGAGCTTACAATTATAAAACTGTGTATAGTTATGTCCGTCGGTACGTCCGACGTGCCTCATTTTGTCCTGAGCCTATTTGTCATATCACATAGCCCAAGAATACCAATTTGTGTGTTTGTGTGCAAACCTGTGTTTGTATAGGTTGACTGTCACCTTTTAATTACCGTATAGCTGTTGTTTCTGCACGGCAGATATTTCTACCACTCTGTCGTTCTATAATCGGATTGCAGAAAAATCGGCAGAATAAAGTTACCATACTATTGTATCAAGTAAGAATAATTAATAATATTTCAGTAAGCCTTTTCGGTAAGTGATCGGTCTGTGCACTCACTTGACATTTTAGGCTTTTCAGACACTATTAAAATAACCTCAGAACATACTCACTCGGCAACTTCGATCATTAAAGGGTGTTGTTATTAAGTTGCTATCAAATTTCCTTAAATTTAAACCCTAACAAATCGTATTTAAAATTTACCACAACAAAGTACATTTTGAGCAAGGTACTTCGAATTTCATAAAAGCGAGTACGTATATTTATAGGTTTTTATCAGTCCAAGTTGTTTGCTACTGTTATTTTCGCCGGGTTAGGTCGTGAAGGGTATATGTTTTATCTGCCATTTATATGAGTTATGATAATTACAGATGTAATGCATGCTAATAAACATATCTGGTTAGATATTTGTCGTATTTGTGTTCCACAATTAAGCCAATTTCAAATTATCGTAGCCCGCATTTTTTTACACGAAAAGCCGATTTTAGGTTTAGGTTTTAGCCCATATCGAAAGTACAGTGAAGCTTACGTACATATAAACAACAGCGAGCGTGTATGTATATTGGCTTTTATAACTATCTTAAGAACCGAATCCGAATTAGGTTATGTGCTGCTTTCAAAGAAGCGCAGAAATATAATCAGTTCAATATAATTTACCCATCATTAAATCGCAAAATAGTTTGTCAGCATGAAATACCAGCTATACGGTAATATATTGTTTGAACCACATTGTTCAGTAAGTGATGTCAAATCGTGTGTGGGTTACGTCTTAAAGTTGTGGAGTGTTGCATTCCAGTGTCAGGTCATCAGTGTTAAATCTTAGCAACTAAACATTTTAAATTGAATTTGATTATTCTTTACACAGACGTTAAATAAGCAAACGCTATTGTAAGAGCTATATTATTATTTATTTCAAGGCGTGTATATCCTTGATATACTAAAACATTCCAGAAAGGCTTTACTTCAGTATTGTTTACACCCTATGGCCCTCACATTTGAATTAGTTTCCATGAAATAAATACGAAAGACTCAAGCAGGAAACGCAACACAAACAATACACCCACCTCTCAAGCAGAACACACACACCGTCATACCATAATATTTACATTCACCCTGTAAAGACTTTATGTAATCCTATTAAAAATATGCAGTACATCTGCCGGTGAACCTACAAATCGAAACTGGTTCTAGCCAGTTCGGATTTCCTCATGCTATTCGTGGACTTCTTAAAATAGACTACATCGGGCACTTAACACTAAGCTCCCATTGGTCGACGATCAAATGACGCTAGCGGAGTGATACAGACCCATATGTCGTTGCCATCGCGTTGCCATGTGTGTAAATGGGTTAAGAAAACAACCGCGACCTGTATTTTTAGAATGTGCTTTGGCAATAGATATTCAAGTTGCACTGTTATTTGTTTGCCTTGTAAGTCTTTTCCATTCACAGAGAGAAAGTCTACTGGAAAAAATCCTGAATTTTGAATACAGTTACAGTACATGTAGTTGGGACTACTTTCTCACCATATTTAGAAACTGGAACGGCTATTACATCGACATTACATCTATCAAACCTCTTTGACCGGTATATGATAAATTCTTATACAGAAAAACAAATCTGGCCAATAAACACATTAAATTGACAAGACAGAAAATATAAATATAAATATAAGGAATAAACAACATCTTTTTGCCACTCATGACGGTATGACTTCATTAGCTTCGGGTGGTAAGTTTAACGGAAACGATGTTGTTATTCCTATAACAAACACACACACACACACACACACATGCGCAATGCCACTCCATCTACACTCTAAATAGAAAAGAACACGCAAGACAAACATAAAGCAAGGTGAATATAGGAGCCCGCCTTGGTACGGTCAGTAGCAATTAATAATTAATAATAAATTAATTATTAATAACCACTGGGGGGTTAAATCTCGGTTTAGGGGCGCCCAGCCTCACTCTTATCTCCTATGTTCACCTATAAAGACGAACAGTGTACATAAAATATAAACCTTGTACCACAACCTTACAACCATAAAGATCGCCAATACAGTAAGTAAATACATGTAAAACATCTAACAAAAATTATATGACAAGAAGATTATTAGTAACATGGGAAAGAATTAAACATTCAAGCCCATGT
The DNA here is from genome assembly GCA_922989275.2 of Gari tellinella. Lineage (NCBI taxonomy): Eukaryota > Metazoa > Mollusca > Bivalvia > Cardiida > Psammobiidae > Gari > Gari tellinella. The sequence continues at coordinate 29,255,404 of OV277874.1, read as the reverse complement.
TAAAAATAACCCTCTATGGCAACGGTCAAATTGTACTCAAGCGACTAGTCCGTAGTCACGAGCAACTGTAATACATGGATGGGTTCAGGGTACGACAGAGACTTTGTAAATCTATATATACAAATAATGTCTCGAATAAATTCATATATGGTTCAAATCGGGCATTTTATTGAAGAGTTATCTATCCTTTGTGTGTTAACATTACGCATTAAACAATGTTAACCTTCTTGCAATTACAAAGTGTTTGGATTTTAATTTTAATTAGTTCACTTATAAAGGCTTAGTTCAATATTGTTTAGTTCAATATTGTTTACACTCTAATGCTTATAAATATTTTTTATTTTGCAAAACTATATATGGAAATTAGTTCTCGAAGGAGTTTGAATATGGTAAAAATATTGGGTTTTGTTTTAGAGTTATCTGCCCTTGATGTGTTAAAAATGCATAGTTTAACGTTATTTATTCTCTATTAACTACAGTTGTAGATTTAGTTTCAGTTTATATGCACATAATGTAAATAGGAATAGCTATCTTTATAAAGAATACAAATAGTAAAAACAGGTCATTGTGTTAAGAACTATGTCCGCTTGATTTAATCAGCTATTTTAGACAATGTTATATTGAACTATGATTATAGTGCTTACAGGTTTAAATGGATTTAGAATTAACGTGTTGTGAGCATTGGTGCAACTCAAAGGTAATACAACCAGGCTCATTTTACGCATGCATCATTTCATGGGTATATTTTTGATTGGGTTGGGTGTATCATGCTCGGCGAGCGCCCAAACATGTATCCCCCTAAGCCATTGGCTTCAACCCATACGTTATTTTGGCCTACTGCTTGGTCATTATAATACAAGAAGATCCTCAGCGAGCTGTACTGTTTTCATCTCGAAAAAAACATCAAATTAAACCGGTATCACACTTGTACAATGCTTCAGCATTTGACTCTCTTAGCGCGGTAATTTACATCTGTTTACTATCAACTCAACTGCAAACATTTTTATTATCAATTATGTTTACGTTGGCTGTAGTATATGTTTAGAAATCATCCCGACTAACTTACTGATGTATTTTCAGTGCTCCAGCAGCACCTGATACGCACTTACCGGAAAAGAAAGTTTTGGGAGAATCCTGTGTCTTCGGAAGAAGTATTCCTCTCTGAAATGTATGTACAACCATCGGTTGAGTTCGCCAGGGAGATAGATCATCAAGGAATGTTGGAAGAGATCGAAGCGCAGAGATGTTCAAAATTATCCTATAAAGAGATTTTCTTGTTTAAAAACATTTACATTACGGGGGATGCTGGGAAAGGGAAAACGACGTTTTGTCAACAGCTATTCCTTAACTGGTGTGATGCAGTGCAGAATATTAAAAAAGATACCGTTTATCCTGACCACCGGGATGTATTGGCATGTTTTAGGTTCCTGTTTCACATTAATTTAAGAGACTCTGAGTCAACTTACAACGTTGAAGACATGATTCAAGAACAATTATTAGTTAATGCCCCAACACCAATCAATGTATCTGACATACTTAAAACAGAGAAATGTTTGATTGTTATGGATGGTTTGGATGAGTGGACATGTCCAGACAAAGTAAAGAAATGCCCTGAGATCAATAAACACATCCCAGGCCGAAATACTTCATTTGAAAACTGTATATTTCTAACAACCTCAAGAAATTGGAAATACGATGTAATTGATTTGAAAAATAAAGATGTTGATAAGCATGTAGAGTTGAGTGGCATTGATGAGGAATCTCTGGCAATACTAGCACGGAAAATAATAGATTATCTAGATAAAAAATCAAAAACAGTAACACCTAGTAATGGCCTAGATGACTTTTTAACAATTGTAAGTGAGAAAAAGCTTGAAAAGCTCTTAACTGTGCCCGTTCTTCTCATACAGTTGATCACATTGTGGCATGCAGGCAAGGACTTTGGCAACATTCAGGTGCAGTTGTACTGCAATATTCTGGAATTGTACTTTGAACGTGCTCAGAAAAAGCTTCATGAAGAAAACTGTAAATGTTCTAGCACAGCTGTAGCAACAGCAAAAATATTGCCAGAATGTTTTAATACCAAAGATAATTGCCAAATATACACAGAATTACTCCACTCTTTAGCAAAACTGGCTTTTAAATCTTTGTTTAACAAACAAAAGGAAGACTCTTTAGTTTTTAAGAGTTCTAGGTTGGAATTTTTTGGAATTTCGTCTTCTGATATTAAACTTTGCTTACATTGTGGTATTTTGGCTCAATGTAAAGATTATGGCAATTATACAGGACAATATAAAAGATTTTCCTTCATACATAAAAAGGTACAAGAATTTCTAGCAGCTTTGTATTTAGTTACTAATGACGAGATTGAAGATAGTCTGAAAAATGTACAGGAACTGTGCAATTCAGTAGAGGCAATGTTAGAAATGGATCAGGTGTGGCTGTTTTTAGCTGGAATGGACCGTGACAGGACAAAATGGATGTTAGAACATTTGGGTCATGTTGTTAGTACTGACGAGCGGGTTAACACATACAGACATACGCTAGACATGGAATTTGACAGTTTAATAGTAAACATACAGAGATGCGTATCTGAATGGGTATCAGAAGGTATCAATAATGGTCATCATTACGAGAATGTCTGTTTGCAGGACTTTTATATTTCTAGCTACAATATCGATATGGATACTGTCAAACAGTTGTTGCTCTGCTCCGACATGTCAAAAGTCAAGTCGGTGCAGATAAATACTGATGGATTGAATGCTACTGTGTGTGTATCTACAACTGGTACGTTTAAAAAATGTCACTCAATACAAAAGCTTGCCCTGCGTCACTCCGTGTCCTACCTTATACCCGACAGTACAGTGGCAGCTCTAATAGATAACAACAGTGCCTCCCTTACATTCCTAACATTGATCTCGAGAATCATAGCCACAGATAAGTTAGTTACTGCTATATGCAGCACCACTAGCAAGTCCTTAATGGCACTTAAGCTATGTGAGGTTAAATTGACACATAAACATAAAGAACAAATATTGTACAGTCTATCCCAGTCTCCCGTCATTAGACAGTTAGAGCTGATGTGGTTATACTGTACAGACCACGGCTGGCAGTGTAGACCTAAGATAGATTGGTCTGCAATGACTCACCTTCAGAATTTTACTATGCGCTCCATGTACGTAGATAGTCTGCAGTCTTTGCCACATTGTGTCGAGAAGGTTGCACTGTCTATGATAATATTACCAGTGACGTCACTGTGTGACTTTGCTCGCAGACTTTCCGAGACAAAAAGTAAAGTGACCGTAGAAATAGACGATGTAAAATTTATAGAGAATAGAGAGGACTGTGGAGACTTGGAGGGTTTCCTCAAGAACTGTCCCGGGTTGAAGTTGACACAGTGCGAGTATAATGATTGTTTCTCTGATGAAAGTGACAATTCATGGAGCATATACTTCGACACAAATAGCCAATGAAGCATTGAAAGCTCATCATGGCCACTCAAATTCTAAACAACCACCATTTTGTATCTAATCGGCTGACTGTAAAAGAATAATTACCCTTCCAACTCGGCAACCACTCATCCAAAGATCCAAGCGTCGCTATTTATTTTCTAAGTTAGCTCGTTCCATGTGTTAGTATTCAACCTTTATCTTCCAACTCGGTAACCACTCATCCAAACACCTAACTATCACCATTTTTTCTCTTTGCCCGTTATCTTTCTTATTGTTCAAGTTTTACCTTTTATCTTCCATCTCGGTAACCACCCATATTTTAAGTCGTTTCTGTTCAGACTCGAGAATTTGTTAAGCATAAACTTAGGGTCCTCATATCATTTTAATTGTTATTTTATATATTAATTAGATTTCTAAAACTCTAGATAGCAAAAACACAATGGAAACGTTATAGGGCTAAGGTTTTACCCAATCACGCCTGATTTAAATTGATGAAAAAAACTATTCTTGAAATTGTTAGTTTTTTTTACTGATGCCTTTGCTCCCGAAGCGTGCATATAGTAATCGTATCGTCCGTCTGTATATCTGTCTGTCTGCCTGTCTATATATCTACCCGTCCGTTCTTCAGTCCATCCCAAATCTCGTGTCAGGTCTATAACCTTCTTATAGGTCACCATATTTAAAAAATAAACTGTTTTATTGGTGAATGGATTTCAAAAGATTTTTATATCTATGAATGGATTGTAAAATAATTTTGGAAAAATGTTCGCCAGAGAAAAACAACATGTCCTGATGTCCTGTTTTACTCTCGTGACCATGGGGTAATTGTCAATGTCAAACGGTCTCCATATAATTTATAATTAGTTGGTGTTATGCTTTACGCTATTATATTGGTGTAAAAGGTCAAGGACATGAGAACAAGAAGGCAGTTTAGGGACATTTGTCTCACTATTGTCAAGTTTGTACTAGTTTTCTATGGGAAATGATCTAAAAGATCTAAGTGTCGCCTGAGAATATCATACCAAATACTAAAAACGTTTTACCCTATTGTTTGTTATTCTAGAATTAACGTTGTTGCCAGTTTCTTATAGGCCTACGGCAAATGATGGAACTATGCAGTGTGTAATTGGATTAAAATTGAGGAAATGAAGCAGCAAGTAGAAAGATCTATTCATTAATACACTATTTACACATTGAATCCTATACTCATCATTTACAAACAGTGTACAGATGAATGGGACATTTGTCCAGTAAAAACATTGGTAGACACAGGTCAGCAGGTTCCCAAATGGTACAGGGTCTGCACTGTTTGTAATTCTGTAACAAACTGTAAAACAACAAAAGAGCCCAACATAACCAACAAGAGACTATGGCCATAACCCTCATGTTGCTGACCAGAGGACATTTCATCTAAGCTGACTGGGAAAAGCAACACTTTGATAGGGCTATAAGCAACAACCTGAATACCATACTTGTAGGTTGTAACATGACCTAGATATTGTCAAGATGATAATTCTGAACGCTATACATCCAGCTTAAGTTTCAATATGGCATCAAGTGTGTTCAAAAGATTTTCCTTTTTTTGACATAATGACCTACTTTTTGACCAGACATAACTCTTGTTCGTACATAACTTAGATTTAGTCGAGGTGATTATTCTAAGCAAGATTCGTGAATTTAAGCTACAAATATTGAAAATCAGAATTGACATTAGGGTCCGCACATTAGGCGCAACACTTTTTGCATTAGCAAGTATACTCTTCACATGTACACTGTTTGTAAATCAACTTTATCTTACTAAAATGCATTTTCCGTACACTGTTACACTGTTTGTAAAATACCCTCTGTGTAGTATAAGGGGTCTATGAGTAAATCACTTAAGTTACCCTTAGACAACACACAGGCGAACATTATGCTTAGTATGTATATATGTTAGTGGTGTTACGACATATTGCGTTAGTGTCAAAGAACTTATCGTATCATAGAAATTACACAGATTGGCTAATAAAGCCCTTGAAGTCATCTACTTTGAAAAAATATCGTCTATTTCTAAATTTTAGATTTGAGATAAAGTGACTTAAATAGTATTTTGATGAGTTTCAAAAAGTTTGGATATTTATCAGATGCCGCGCTATGTGTCATCTGGTCAGGAACCAAATTGATTGCATATAACCAATGAACTTAGTGTAAGGCAGTGAAGAGGTGTGCAAGTTCACAAAAAATACAATTTTTGTTACTTGACTTTTAAATTATATTTTCGGTTAGATGATCAGGATCGAAACTGTTTGCAAAGTACCATTGTTCTCATGGCAAGCAAAGCAAGTAGTTATAAGAAGCTATCATATAGCAAGTTTGTGAACAAATACAGTATTCGTTAATTAACCTCTTAATAATCTACGCTAGGTTATTGATTTGCCCATGTTGATTTGCTCACAACTTCCCCTTCGGTCGTTATTGGGCGTCTTAAATGTTAAACTGTTAATAGTATTGTATTAGTCACGAACACCGGACGCTTAAGTACAGCCTAGTAGATGTTGTTATTTTTTATTGAGGCGATTGTGCTTAAAACATTACCCCATAACCTGTTTCTAATTTTGAAAACAGGTGATCACTTCTGGCACGTTAAAAATAAAGCAAACTCATGACTTTTTAAAGTGGAACTATTTCTTGAGAGGAAGAATACTGAAATGAATTTATGGCTTAATGGGTCAAACAATTAAGTCCCTAGGACGGCTGTTCGCAGTATAGTGATTTATGGTATTGTTAAAGTCACGAGCAGAGGAATAATGTGTACGTACATGGAATTCCATCTCATATATATTCCTAGTGATTGAATCTCAATTATTTTTTCGGCAAAAATTAAACGTGTGCAAAGGGCCCGAGCGGCCATCTTTGGTAGAAGGCTTTACGACAAAACATTTTGATAATCTGATTAATTCTATTTACTAAATTATACCTGTTACGTCTGAAAGCATTTCGAAACAACACTTGAGAATATCGTCTTAGATTGCTTGCATACAGGTTTTAGTAACTTTCTGTCGAAATAAAGTAATGGTGAGTCTAACTTATTGTAGGATCATTCAAATATGAAGTATGTACTGTATACACATGTATATGTGTGTTAAAATGTTTATCACATATATTGCAGAAGGCCAGGACACACGTTATAGTTCCAATAGTATGCATATATGTTTTAAGCAGTAATACCCATTGTAAACTTAAAATACCTTGGCTCGTGAAACTATTTCAAACCGTTTGAATCTAAAAATTAAACCAGTTCATGTACAAACATCGCAATGCATTGTTTTTGCGACATAGTTTTCTTCTTATTGTAACAACAGTCATTTTATAACAAAGAACACATACTCCGGATTAACCGTATTGTTCACAACTACTATCGCAAAATCCACTCAGACAAATAATTATTCTAGACGATTCGTCAATATAGGAACAGTAAAATTTGTTTTGTTATATAACAAAGATTAATGACATATGCATGAACTAGTTATGTATTAGACTCTGCCGTAAAACAATTGTTAGACGATGCGTGTTTCATAACTTACAGTGGGCTATATTTTTTGTTGACTGAAAATACTTGATTATATTGTACACACACGTTTAGGGCTGATCAAAAGGCTGAGTTACCCGACGTCTGATAAGGTGCAAGGTTGATTGCCAGTCTTATTAACAAGGGTTTTAATAAAATAACTGTTCAACAACTTGTCAACATTTAAAATATACATGCGTTGCGATTTTGTTTTGTTTTATTCCCGACTGTAACTAAAATGTATGACATATAAAAGATATATCCTTTATACTTTGTTGTATGAATTTTCAAATATCGACCCTAAATGTTTGAACGTACAGAGTGTACATAATTATAAAACTGGCCCCTCACGAGAAGTATAATTAGGGTCTACACTGATGCACATTCAATATGCACATTTTAGACAAATGTATGTCTGATAAGAGCAATTTGTTCATTTTTGGATAACAATAGCAGTTATATAGGGTGTCCAACTTGTTATGAATTCTAAGGTACTCAGAAATATGCTTATTAACAATTGTCTGTGGCTCGGGATATTACAGTTAAACCTCTCCATTAAGACCACTAAAGTGTTCGAAGTATTAGGTGTTTAAGACAGGTGACTCCTTAAAGGAATCTAACAGTAAAACAGAAATCGGCTTTAGGAGTTTTCTGTTTCATTGTCACCTTGCTTTGAGCTCTCATTTATATCTTCTAGTATCCATTGACTTTCTTTTGAGTAGTCGTAAGTATGAAGGCATAACTTAGAAAGATTTCGCCACAACAAACACCCGGTACAAGTATTTTCTGAATACACATTGATAACTCCTGTAAACTAGTTGGGATTTAGTTTGAGCGACGTGTAACTCTTTGTCTAAACGGGCGCAGAACTAACTTCTAGTGCCTTTTCATATTGCGTCTGATGAGGTCCCGAACTCTTTGACTCTTTTAAATGCTTTAAATAAAAATGCATAATTTCTAAATTTTAGACGCTATTTATGCAGGTAGAGAATGATATGCTAGGGGATAGTTTAGACGGTTTATGTTACAAAGTATAGTCAGAAATCTCACTAACATACTGCATAAAATGCAGATGACAGCTTAAAGCAGTGTGAACATGTTAAATAGAAAACATTTCGGAAAGCTTCTTATTCCACTTAGCTTTAAGCAATCACTTGTCTTATATATCTAATATTTAACATAATATAATGGTTTAACTACAGAGATTTAACTGTATATTACATTATAATCCAAAAGAAAGAAAATATGTACCTATGGAATCTACATGGATCTATTGATTCCAAACACCATATTCCCTTTTTGGCCAGGAATGAATACAAACAAATCTTACATTCAAGGATCGAATTCTAGAGAGACTGTCTGTATAAATAATATTCTGATCATGCTGCCGTGAAATTGTGATAACCGTCTTTTCCATTAACAAACGTATTAGGCGCATGGTTTGAGTTCGATTGTGAGAACTCCTGGGAAATGTAACTTGAATAGTTGTGTCTTCCTGCCTTCTCAATGATAACTCAGTGTTATTCCAAAGTCTATGTCTTTTATCACGTATATATATTTATAACATGTATATGTATATTTTTTTTCAGGAATATGTAAAATTAATGGTCTTTTTAACCTTTTATTGACATAAATACCCTTTTGATTTAGGAAATATGAAAACGAGTGTCAAACATGTTGGATCCTAATCAGACGTCGCTTGTTGCGGCGTCTGATCAGGAACAAAAACTGTTTGAAAGTAAATGTTGTTCTCGGGGTATTCTTGTAAAGGAATAAAGAAATTGCATGTCTTATATACCGATGTCGTTCATTTGATAAGTGCTGTTGATAGCGTTATTTCTTTAAATACGCATCTAACAAGTTCATATGTATTGTAAAATATTCCATTAAGCATAACAGTTTTTTTAATGAGTAACACCGTAATTCAAGTATTTTCTTAATTATCAGGGATTGAAGTACTGATCTATAATCAAACCGTTAACCCTTTCATGAAAAAATATATCGTGAATTTTTACCCCTTCCCGCTTCAATATTGTTGTCTGCAATATCGTTTAAAAATTTATTTAAGGCAGTGTAACTGACGTAATTTCAAAACAAGTGGCAAACAGTGTTGATCGTTATCAAACGCCGCGGTACACGGCGTCTGATCAGTATCCAAACTGTTTGCAAACAAGCGTTTTGCCGTCATTAAGAATAAAATGAAAGGTTTGAAGAATAAAAGTGTGATGCATATTTCCCCAGAGACGCAAACACGCCATTTGGTATAATATCTGTATTCAAGTCTCATCATGGATACATCATACATACAATTAGTTAACATCTATATATACATATCAATGACCCATGTCATTCAATTGTGAATTATAAGAGACTATCATAATGTTATCATAAATGAACACATACTAGGTAATAAAACAATACAACATTATTAACACTAAAACGGACATTTTCAACACTGTTAAATACAAATGCATTAAAATCAAATATCACAGTTTATACATTGTTATATAGCAGACCTCTGGTATATACAGTGAAATCCCTCTAAACCAGAAATGTGTGGGGACAACATTAATGTCCGGTTTAGAGGAGTTTCCGGTTTAAAAGAGTTGGAAGTAAAGCAGATTGCGCCTGCTTTAATTCAGCTATCATCTGCTAGAATATAGAAAATATAAAAATTATCTGATGATGCATATTCATGAATGTAATTTTTTCAGTGAAGGAATAAACCAAAAGCGTAAATTAGTATAACTTCGAACAGATGTTCGACAGGCGACAATATAACGATGAAATATAAGGTCTATCTCAAAACTGTTTGCACATAGTTTAGCATACACGTGTTTTAGCATACACGCGTGTATAGGGAAATAATGACGTCTTCTCCGTTTTACCTGCCAGTTGATACTTCCATTGACACTATTCAGTACAGTGGAACTCTCCAAACCAGAACCTCAAACTACCGGAATTCTATTTAACTCGGCCAAAAACGTAGACCCCGTTTTCCATCCCTTCTTTATATTAACCCATTACACGATAATAACGCATTTTTACGCATTTGATTATTGCTACATTTAACCCTTTCCCCAATAGAAGCGACTTTTAGCGTATTTAGTTTATTCCTCCGCTGAAGAAAATAGTTCCAGTTTATACCCTCATGAACAATTACCATTACAAATATTTTATATAGCCTAGCAGATTTTAGCTTAAAGCAGGCTGAAAGTAAAGCAGAATGTGCCTTAAGGCACATTCTGCTTTACTTTCAACCTGCTTTAAGTTGTCACCTGTCTTCAAAACTAGAAACAGACTATGAGGTAAAGGGTTAACCAAATGGCTGTATGCGTACATTTATCAATATATATTATCAGAAATATTTTCTATATTCTAGGAGATGAGTGCCTAAAGCAGGTTAGAATAAAGCAAAATATTCGCATTAAGGCGCATTCTGCTGTACTTTCAAACCTTCTTTAAGTAATCAGCTATATTCCATACTAGAAACAAACTATGGGGTAATTGGTTAAAATCCCTCTAAACTCGAAACCTGTGAACTACACCGTTGAGAACCATTGTGTAATTCTAACCGAATGATTGGTAACCCTTACATCGTCAAATCCCTTTTGATGCGACCATTTGTAAATATACATGTACTGTTCCAGTGAATGTGTAATGCATTGTTTACATGCTGCAATATCATTTACTAAAAGTATACCACAACGGTTCTACATTTTAGACAAACGAACTAACATATTTCCAACTGAGCGCTATACTGCTGACCTAAAACCGTACACAATACAATCTGCAAATATTAAACTTTTTACCGCAAAATTAATATGACTTTACAAACAGGTCAAATCCTGATCGGATGGCGCCTGTGGTCATATTATGCGTCACTTGTTGTCTTCCGCCATATTGCCTTTAATCTTACTTTTAATAAACTCATTGAGCCCTAGTGACGCATATATACCAGTAAAGAGTACAATTGTCCTATGCAAACAGTGACGTCCCTGATCAGAGGGTGCCTACAGGAGATCAGGGACTTCACTGTTTGTCATTTTGCAATTCATTACAAAACAACCCTTTATAGTCTAAAATGGGCCTGTTTTTTTTCCAAACTGGAATTGTCCATTCGAAGTTTCAAGGGATAATGATTTAATAGTCTATGCAACAGCTTTTTTTCAAACCAGACCATAAATGGGCAAATATAAACGAAGATGTAACAAGTTTTGCGGTGAAAGGGTTAAACTAATATTTACATAAACGTTACTCAGAAGGCTGAAAAGCTTGTTCAACTTCCCCATGGGCACTTGCAATCCTCTCTCACAATACATCACAAAAGCCAGGCTTTGTTTGAAGAGCATTTTATCCGATTATACAACAAAAGCAAACATTTCCTTCATTTTACGTCAACTTCCAAGAGGCTAAGAGGATTTGGGATGTCTGAGAATTTCAAATGACGAGCACAAAATCAATACAATAAAGTCCAACAATTCAGTTCACTCAATCAAAGTCCTGATGATGTTAACCCGTTCATGATCAAATGTATCGTTAAGTTTTCACCCCTTCACCGTTTCTTTGTCGTCTGCATCAACACTGTCGTCAACAATATCGTTTCAATGTGAGATTTAAGGCAGAATAACTGACGTAATTTCAAAACAAGTGGCAAACAGTTTTAAACAGGATGAAGACTTTATGCAAATGCACTTTATGACGCCATTGAGAGTAAAAGGATAAAAGTATATCGTACTCTTATCCTTTACTCCATAAATACGCATTTTCACACCTTTAACCCTTTCCCCAATAGAAGCGACTTTTAGCGTATTTATGTTATTCCTCCGCTGAAGAAAATAGTTCCAATTTATACCCTAATGAGCAATTTCCATAACAAATATTTTATATATCCTTACAGATGGTAGTTTAAAGCAGGCTGAAAGTAAAGCAGAATGTGCCTTAAGGCACATTCTGCTTTACTTTCAACCTGCTTTAAGTGATCACCTGTCTTTAATGTTGTAAACAGTTTATTGGGTAAAGGGTTAATTAGTTTGAACATATTTTATTTCCATATACATAAAGAAATAGGGTCGTGGCACAAGTTCTCACAACATTAGTTTCGATCATTTCCCTTTAATTGCTATTATTATTTTACCAGATTGATTTAGCGCTCTTTTCATACAGAAATTGTGCGTTAAAAGCGCCTACTCTACTGCTCCACTGACGAAGAAAAATCTACCTTATACAGTCATCGATATTCTATCAGATGATAGCTTAAAGCAAACTGAAAATAAAGCAGAATGTACATTACGGCGCATTCTGAATTACCCTTAACCCGCTTTAAATAAGTGTCTATATTCAATACTAGAAACAGGCTATGACGTATAGTCTTAAAGTTGAGTTTAAATAGGACATTACCCAAATTTCGAATCTTTCTGTTAAAATGTCATCGTTTGCTGATTAATATAATGTGATTAAAACACAAAATACAACGGTTCGTTTTTAGGTGTTCGCAATAGGAGAACGATTTCCTTGCAAACTTGTGATGAAAAGAATTAATAAATTGCCGTAAGGTTTATCATCTGTATGGTGTTTAACGAAGCTAATAACATGTTTGTTATCAATCCTACAGAAATAGCACTAATCAATTTCTTTGTTTATGTAAGTCGCTGGTTCTCTCTATGGGTATAACTAAGTTTGTTGAACCATTTACTTCATTTCTTTCGAGATATCTTCTGCTTTTATAATTTGTTCCGATAGAAGCAACTTTTAGCGCATTTAATTAATTCCCTAACTAACTGAAGAATAAAGTTATTATTTATACAGTTACAGTGGTAAAGACGCTATTCCTACCCACTTTACGAGTTTCGTAAGCGTTTCTTACGCGTGTATTATCCGTTTCGTTAAACGCATTTCCTAGCCGTTTCTTTGCGCGTTTCTTTGCGCGTTTAAAAGAGCCCGGATGAAAGGGTCATCACTTACCCCACGGACCCTTAGCCGAGACTGCATTGGTATAATCGTTGATTAACGCATTTAATCGTGTCAAGATCGTTAGGCGTTAACCGCTCGTTAACCGTTCACCATGCGTTTCTTACGCATAGATTAACGCGTAAATGGGTAGGAATAGCGTATTTACCACTGTATGAACATGTTCCAGCATAAATATTCCATAATCCCATAACTTATTGTAGCTTAAAGCAACCTGAAAGTAAAGCATTCTGGTTTACGTTCAACCTGCTGTAAGCGGTCACTTTTCTTCAAAACTAGATAAAGTCTTTACGGTAAAAGGTTAAGGCTATCGTTTTCAATTCTGTTCGTATTAAGGATACATGCATTGCTGTTTTGGAACCACGTTATCTCCTTGGACGGAAACAGTGAGGATTATGTTACATGGCGTCTAATTAGGCTCCACACCGTTTGGCAATTAGTATATTTAAGTCCTTAATATTTTAAGAAAAACACACTAACACATTTTTACGTTTTTAAATGATACATGGAGAAAACGTAATTCTTTCCCAATAAACGGATTTACACTAAAACTATTATTTCCATTGCAAACAGTTTGGAGCCAGATCAGACGCCGGGTGACCCGGCGTCTGATCAGGCTCCAAGCTGTTTGCCACTCAGATTAAAACGAGGAGTCCGAATTGTCAAAAAAGTTGTCTTTCTCTGTATTATACTGCAATGCGTTTGCGTTTCGTTTGCGTTTAAACGGGAAAAAAACGTTTTCTCCACTGTACTGGAATATAACATGTTTATCATTTCGCATACTAACTGCCTTATTGTCACAAACATATAGTCTCACTCAAAAATAGTCTGGAACACAGACCATTCTGCAATTGATGAGATAAAAGTAATAAATAAAATGTTTTTAATATAACAAGGAATATTGACATACAAGTGGGAAAATTGTTATATTAAGCTGAACTAATTTTGTTGTATATTTGCTAAATAACGAATGACAGTTAGTCTTATCTAAAGCTACCACGTAACCGTATTTGTATCAATAAAGACAGGTTACAAGTACGATTGAAGCTCGATAATTCGAACTTGCTTTTGTTCGAACATACAAATGTTTTAAAGTTACAACCTGGCTAAGTCACGCTTATACCTTGAAATACAAGTATTTTAAATTTTTAGCGAGATCGAGTGGTCAAAATTTCACGTAAAATTACGGGTAACTTCGTCTTAAGGGAGTTCAAAGTATTGAGTTTCGACTGTTAATCGGCGTCTGAATAGACTCGAACATGTTTGCCAGTGATATGATTGTATTGTTAATCGATAACATTTTAATATCTAATTTATACATTTTATTGCACTGTATTGCATTTAGATTAGTACAAATTGGGAATATTATTTTTTTGCACTTGCAAAGTTTTAACCATTGTTATAAGATAACCGAGTGTGTAATTGTAAGTTGCATGAAACAGTTTTCGTTAATGAAGTAATCAATGAAGTTGCATTACTTTTGAAAATCGCATTCGTAATATATACACGTGATATGTAAATTGTCTGCTGTTTATTTCTGATAAACGGACTACATGGCTACTATTTGTCAGAATTTGGTTTTAATCACTTTCCGTTACTACTCATTTATAACATAATAATTATAGTACATGTATAACAGTCTACATATATGAATTATACAAACAATTTATTGTCAAATCATAAAAACGCTGGACAAAATCTTGTTTACAGCACACCAACATTGATTTATATTGTATAAAGTTCACTCGAATATAAATTAAGAGGACACAAATTAGAATGTCGTGCTTCAATCAGATTCAAATGGTTTACTGAAATATTCATACATGGTAGCTTAAAGCCAGCTGAAAGAAAAGCAGAATGCGCCCTAAGGCGCATTCTGCTTTACTTACAGCCTGGTTTAAGTAGTCGCATGTTAACAAATTAAGGAAAAGGCTATGGGGATAAAGGTACGATTCGTAAAATCGCACTTCAAAAATTCAAATTTGGAAATCTTAGGATTTTTCATGTCAACTTATGGCAGCCGATGGTACCAACATTTTATAATTTGAATTTTGAAAGCAAAATATCGCTAAAGTCGAACATTCGAGCGTATCCTCATTTTCCTAGCCACGTTGAAATGTGGGTATGTTTGAACTAAAGCGAGTTCGAACTATCGAGTTTCGACTGTTTTTTCATTAAAAGTTACCAACCTGCAATACACATAGTTTGTTCTGGCAAAACCAGTTTACTCTCCCTCTCTGGGAACTGAATCTTGAAAGTTAATAAGAAGACATTACAGAGTAATAATCTAGTAAGATAGTATTAAATCTTTCTCATATGCTTATAGACTCTCTTATATTAAGCTACACATTATTTATCACTTATGATTTCCATATTTTGCTAAATTAGCTGAGGGAATTAACGTTAAAAATTGTATAGTTCTGCGTGAGAATATATATACAATTGATTTAGAGGACACCTTCGTGGTATTAATATAACGTTATTGTCGTTTACCAGTGTGGTACATATTTGTTATTGCAAAGGCTCCTAAATTGAATCAATGATTGACTTATCACAACGCTTCTTCTCTACAACAACATCCAGTGGGGGACAAATATGTATGTGTTGTTCGGAGGTAGTTGTTAAAAGGAGGGATGCTGGGTATATATTTGCAAACAGCTTGAATCGATATCATACACTGCGTCACGCGGCGTCTGATCTGGATTCAAGTTTTTTGTCACTCGTAATTAAGTTGTTTTTTCTGTTACATGTAATATGTCCAATGTGTAATTTTGAGAAAAACAGCGGTCGACAATTTAAGAAGACGATATTGCAGCCGTAATGTTGTTGGGTATAATTGTCTTGTTTAGGGAAGAACGACAAGCGTTACGGTTCAGTTCCTTAGACGGTTTTGTAAATGACTGCCAAGATTTGACCAATTGTGCCAGAGGTTTCAAATGCTTTAAAACTTACATTTTGAAATAATTGAAAACAACAGGCGATGCCATACTATTCTGCATTGCAGTTAGGTTCAGTTTTATACAAACGTGACATTAAATTATTACGCATTGTATTAATCTGTTCTGTCATAATGTATCTCAAAAACAATTTGTTTGAAGAGCATATTATTTAGTTTACGTTTGCAGAATTTACAAACCGTTCATTTCAAATCAGCTTTAAGAGGACTTTGAGACTTGATATTGAGTCTAGTTTTTGTTATGCTATTTATTGTCGTCTGTTAATATTGTTAATGTTTCAAACATGTCAGAGTATTTATCTGTGTTTACCATCTGACACTTACATCACAATGAAAAAGGTTTTCAAGGATCACAATAAGACATTGGGTAGCTAATAATCGCATCTTGATACATACTGTTTAAAACAGTTTTTTTGAAATTCGCGCATAGTGCCCGGTAATGGAAATAGTAAATACAGCTCTCCCTCTCTACAACGACACCCAATGGAAGACACAGAGTGTGTGCCTTGCTCGGAGGGAGTCGTTATAAAGAGTTAAAATTAATACTTGACTTACATTTGCAAACAGTATGAATCCAGATCAGACGCCGCGTAACGCGGCGTCTGATCTGGATTCAAGCTGTTTGTCACTCGTTATTATATTTATTCTACCAAAATGTCCACTTATATGTGATTTTGAGAAAATCAGCAGACGGCAATTTGAAGCAGACGACATTGTAGCAGTAAAAGCGTAAGACATAATGGTACTGTTTAGGGAACTGTGGCAAGGGTCGTTGAAAGGAGGGAGTCGTTGCTGGGAGGGCCGTTATAGAGAGGGAACATTGTAAACAGTAAACGCTCGCTGGCTATTACGACCTTCTTATCAGTGTATCTTGGTTTAATACTGTTATTAACCCATTTAACCCTTCACTTTCAATTTATACGTGACAGTTTTACCCCTTCACCGTTTCAGTGTCGTCTGCTTCAATTTAGTTGCCTGCAGTATCGTTTCAAAGTTAAAATATAACGCAGTATGACATAATAAATGTCAAAACGAGTGTCAAAGAGTTTGGATCCTGATCAGACGCTTGTAAACGCGCTTTAAGCGTCATTGAGAGTAAAAAGGGTTAAGCTTAGTGTCTACTAAAGTAGATATTAGCACAATGTGAAGACGCTGGTGAGAATGCCGTGTCGCGCGGCGTCTCATCAGGGTCTACACTGTTTGCAATTTCATGTAAAATGTTATGCTGTATGTGAAAACACTGTAGTGTCTTCAGATAACCTTTGTATGTCATTAATGAAACCTTTAAGCAAAGATCGCACGAATAGTTCACTGCAAAGTCCAATATAAATTGGTGCCGACGTTATAGTTTGCCTGACGTATCCATAGCAATATTAAGGTCTGCTCCCAAATAAATCATCTGCTTTTATTTCTAAAATTGTACAATGAAGCAAACAACTTAAAGACATTTATATGAAAGTTAAGTTGTTTGAATCCTGATCAGACGACGCGTTATTATGCGCAAGATCAAACCTGATTGCAAATGTTAGTTCTGTTTAGTAAAGCACTGAACAGACTAATTAGGAAATCTTATGATGAAAACACGAATAAACTGCGATAAGGTTTATCATTAAAACGCCTATTTCCGAAGCTAATAAGTTGTTTCATCAACTCTAGAAACAGAAATTATTCCAATCAAAGTCGAAGTTTAAGTGTTAAATGTTCTTTTCTCATATTGCCTATAAACGTGTTTATCGATCAAGCTATTAACCTTATATTGTATTAATGTCGGCTGCTGTGATATTGTACGAGGGTAGTTCAAAAAGTTTTGATACTGGATCAACAACTTCATTATTATAAGTGCAAAATGCATGTGTGATATATCATTTTAAAGATCCATTATTTGCCGACACGGTGATAGCATGCACGATAAGATCACATTACTCGATCAGCCCAAACATGAACCTAAATGACCCCTCCTCGAGGACACTGGACCTTTTTTGTGTATATTTGAGTTACTTTTCTAAACACAATTTGATACTATAATTATTATTACGGCTTTATTATTTTGAATAAGTTTATGAAAATTTCTATCAAATACAATAAGACAAATATGCAAACACTACACAGATTTAAATGTTATTATTACATACCATATAAGAAATAGAGCTAATTCTAAACCCTCACTGAAAGTATAATAAAAAATTGATCTCCTGTTATGTATAAAAGTAGTTAGGGAAACTACAAACTCTTTTTTTATTATTAAACCAGGCTATAATTGAAGCCATTGAAAAATGGTTTCATGTGTTAAAATCAAAATGTAGATATACTGATCTAGAACATTTTCATAGCGTTCGAAAAATCATGTCCACTTTTGTCATTAGCAAAATAAGAAATGTTGATTTTGAAAAAAAAATGAGATTTTAGACAGTTAAACCTTTCAATAGAAATAAAATTGTATTTACATTAAAATTTAGACATAAACTGATATATTTCACAAACAAATCTGGAATTTGTACTCTTTAAGAAGTTATTACATCAAAAAGTAATGTCTGAAAAGTGCTATGTTCCAGTGTCCTCGAGTAGTGGTTATTTAGGGTAATGTTGTGACTCATCGAGTTATGTGATCTAATCGTGCATTATACCATCGTGTAGGCGAAGAAGTGTTCTTTAAAATGATATATCACACATGCATTTAGCACTCGTTGTATTGAAGTTATTGATCTAGTATCAAAACTATTTGAACACCCCTCGTATGTTGTTTATTTTCTAAAATGAAGATCGACAAACAGGTTCACTCAAATTAGATATCGCGTTTCGAGGCGTTTAAACTGAATCCATATGTTTGAAAAGTTGTGCCAAGTCGTGTTTAGCTTAAAAAGGTTTAATAATGTTTTGCAATACTTGTACCAAAACGTTCAAGCTGACCAATAATGACACGTTCACAATTACGAGCGGCAATCATTGTACTAAAAAGCCCAAACTATAAAGATATGGTTTAAGAAAATGTTTATGGACTTACAGTTAAGAAAACATTATTCTTTCCCAATAAACGCGTTTACGATAAAACTATTATTTGCAGTGCAAACAGTTTGCAGCCAGATCAGACGCCGGGTAACCCGGCGTCTGATCAGGCTCCAAACTGTTTGCCACCAAGATAAACATGAAATATCATAATTGTCCCAATTTTTTTCTTTTCTACGTGTTAGTGTTTTGCGTTTGCGTACGTTTGCGTTTAAACGGGAAAGCATAACAGATTCTTCACTGTAGAACAACAGTGACGAAGTATTAAAGCAACTTCTCAACCCTTAAACGCCGTTTGTAACTCGCGAATAGATTCTAAACACATTTAAATAACGCGGCGATCTGAAACCGGCGCTTCTATTTGGAAATGCGTTAACAAGTAAAGTATGCGTCAACGTGTTGAGCCAAATAACCTCGGAAATTGTCTATTTAACCGTTAAGTATATCTCGAAAAAGCTAATAAACAAATGGCCTGCTTATGCGAATGCCTTTATTTATTGCTTTAATCTTATTTTAATAAATTTTGGTTCTGTGGCATTTGAGTAATACAGTACCTTATTGTGACATCGTGAAAAGACATTGGTTACTCTATTCAGAATTAAGATATATCAACTTCTAAATGCTGAGTGTTCTAATTCACCAACTGTAAATATTCCGTGTACATAGGTTTCAAATAGTTCAGCCGGTGAGAAACATGTGCACGAATGTCAAACAGATTTTATATTCTAATGTTTGTCTAATTCAGAAGTGTTTGCTGATTCCAGCAAGGTCACATCTTGTAAGCAGATGGATAATAAAAACCCCACCTGAAATCACCTTTTGGCACACTGTTTAAAATAAATATAGGGCATATAAGGGTGTATCCAACCCATAAGCGATTTTTTCAAAGTATCAAACTTTTTTTCTATCATTGTCTTTTTGGAAGAGCTATTTATGATGAATGAAAAAATGGAAAAACATTTATATGGTGGTGTCCTTTTTTTGAGCTACAGCGTTTTGAAAAAGGTATGTCAAATTTTGACTTTTTCTCTCAAATACCCATTCAGAGTACAAGCTTCAGTAAAATCTATTTCAAAACAAAACAAACATGGTAATTTGGGTTTTCATTATTTATTTCATGTCTATGGTGGTATTTTCGCATATAGAAACCAAATTTAGACAAAGCAGGCACTAGGTTTGAACAATATGGATCCTCGAATATCAAAAATATGCTTTTTATAGGGCATGATTTTATTAGATATTTTATTTTATGAAAAAAAAAGTAAAAAAGTTTGAAAATGAAATAGTTCTAATATTAAACCTTTTCTTATATTCTACCAAATGAAAGCCAATGCTAAGGCAGTTCAAAATATGAAAAGAAATTGAAAGGTCAGTCTTGAAAATGTTGAGTTATTAAAGTAAAAAGAGTTATCTCCCCTTACAAAATTTACAAAAAAGTACCATATCGATGATATTTGGAGCTTTATAAATTTCACATTTGGTGCCTGTTTTTTCTTAAATTAGTTTTTGTATGAAGAAATACTACCATAGATAGGAAATAAATAACACAAAACCAAATTATCATATTAGTTTTCATTTAAAATGGCTTTTATTGAAGCGGGCTGTTTGAAAAGGACAAAATAAGAGAAAGTGGGTGGGGTAAATTTTACATGGCCATGGAGCCAACTGTTGTTCACCAAAATGTACACTTTTTCTATTTTTTCATTCATCTTAAACAGCTCTTCAATACAAAACCATCAGAAAGTGTTTTCATATACTTTGACAATTTCTTAAATTCATGACATTGATACACCCTTAAAAGAAATACCTGCCAATCTATACATTTCATGATTGGGTATGTTTTCAACGTAAATGCGTTATATTTGGTCCCGTTGTATTTTGATGTACGCTCCCTCTCTACAACGACACCCAATGGGAGACACATAATTGTGTGCGTTGTTCAGAGGGAGTCGTTACAGGGAGGGAATTTGGCTTACTTATGCAAAAACCTTGAATCCAGATCAGACGCCGCGTTACGCGGATTCAAGCTGTTTGTCACCCGTCATTATATTTATTCCATCAAAATGTTTTTTTAAGAAAAAACAGCAGACGACAATTTGAAGCAGACGATATGGCAGCAGTAAAAGTGTTAAAAATATTGTCTTGTTTGGGGAACATACGTAAGGGTCGTTGTAAGGAGGGAGTCGTTGTTGGGAGGGCCATTGTAGAGAGGGAACACTCTTTTATGAATGTGTTTTATCTCAATTGTTTGACGAAGCTGTTATTGGATTATTCTGCAAATGAAAAATGTTCATTTATTGCCAGAGTCGTTTCTGGTAGAATAAGAGGCGTTTTATTGTTTGCTGGTAGTAACCGCATTGTTAAGATACAACAGACGACGTTGCGAGTACTCGATGATTGCAGGAAGTTATTTCACATTCACTATCAAATAAATATTTGTTCAACAATAGCATATTCCAGTGTCAAATTGTATTAACGTCGACTGAATACGGTTCTAGTTAATTGGACACATTGGAATCATTACGAAGATGATACACTTGTATTGCAATATAGTTTGCCCTACCTACTGTTAAGAGAACCACAACATTATGAATATTATATGTGAAACAAATTACATTAATTAAAGTGTATTAGTGCAACCTCATTTTGTACAGTAGATTCTGAGTTTAGCTACATTTGAATAAAGATGGATTGGATCCTGCATATACGAGATTTTGATGCCATCTCTCATACATTCTACAAATGTGACGTCGATTTAAATGATCATTAAATACAGATTTAAATGCATCTTAGTTTTAATCACATTTTCAGACGTTCTGCATATAATTGTGTTTAACATTTCACTGCTTACCCAAACTACCTCGTAAAAAGATTTATTCCAAGATCATACACCAGGTGGTTCGACATATTACAGTATTGTTATTATTATTATACTAGATTTATATATCGCTTTTTTCACACAGGAGTCGTGCTTTCAAAAGCGCTTGCATCTTATAATTAGGCTTAGATTTTGTATTGTGTGTTGATATTTCTTATAAGTACAATAGTCTAATATTATGGTTAATAAAAACAACAAGATAACAAATTCGACAAATTGTGAACATACAATATTGTGAATACACGAGAAGTTGGCACTCTGATTAAAATGAGATGTTATTTTGTTCCGGTTGCACAAAATACATCACCAAGTTACCAACTCAATTAAAATATAATGTAGATGAGCATGTATAGTTGAAACCATGAATGGTTCAACTTATGATTGGAAAAGTTCGAATACGTTGGTGTATAAGCTGACAACACATCGTTTACACTTGATACACGGTAATTGGTTTAATCACGTTCCTTGTGAAAAAAAAACAATGCCGCCACTGTAAATAAGCTCCCTCTCTACAACGACATGCAGTGGGATACAGAGATTGTGTGTGTTGTTCGAAGGGAGTCATTATAGAGAGGGAAAATCAAGAGTTGGCTTACGTTTGCAAACAGCTTGAATTCAGATCAGACGCCGCGTAACGCGGCGTCTGATCTTGATTCAAGCTGTTTGTCACTCATAATTATATCTATTCTATCAAAATGTCCACTTATATGTAATTTTACGAAAAACAGCAGACAACAATTTTAGTGGACGACTTTGCAGCAGTAAAAGCATTATATATAATTGTCCAGTTTAGGGAACTGAGATAAGGGTCGTTGTAAGGAGGGAGTCGTTGTTGGGAGGGCCGTTGTAGAGAGGGAATGCGGTAGTCAAGTCGACGTTATAAGCTAACCTTTGGTAGAAATTAAAGATTCATGTTCCTTATTTAGATTTGAAGTGTGAGGTATTTATTCGTAAATAAGAACGTTATATGCGCTGTTGACGCACATCTTATTGAAGTCATAAATAAGAAAACTAATTTTGCCACGAATAAACAGCACAGACAACTTCCAATCAACTGATTGTAGAGTGATTATTACCCAATAAATAGCGTTTTATCTAAGAATAAAATTACATAACTACCAAGTAATTTGTGTTTTATTTCTATTGCAGACAGAGATAGTTCGATATCTAACCACAAATAGCTATCGAATTCCCGGTTACAAAACTAAGCTAAATAATCATGCAATATGAGAAGCGATGCCTAAAACGGTTTTATCTTGTTATAGATCAAACAATTAGAACCGTGCTATAGGTAAACAACGAGCAGTGAACCGTGAATGTACTTTACAACTTGGCACTTTCCACGATTTAGGGGTGTTTGTATTGCTGCAGTCCATCTAACTAAGCTGTCGATATGCTGACAGCATGCCGATTCCCCATAAAGTGGACCACGCTAAATATTATGGTTCACTGCTCGTTGTTTACTCTTAGTGATTATTTCTTGATATTGTCGATAAGGTTGGACCTGACGGTTCATGCATATTCCGTCTTTTTCCGTAAGTTATTCGTTAGCTTCCGAAAACAACTACAGTGTATTGAGAATAGACAATTCAACGGTGACTCGAACTGGAATAGTGTTATCGGTTATAGATAAATACAGTCGGTGATGGCTCAGTGGTAAGGTCGCCGCGCTACCAAGGTAAGGGTATTGGGTTCGATCCCCGGTAGAGTTTTGTATTATTTATTGAATATGTACATGTAGTTTTTTTAAAAATGCGGATAGACGCATGCAAACCATGACATTCATGCAAGTACATGTACATGTATATGAAATAGAGTACAGTGCTACTTGCCTAGGAAAAACTTGGCTAGAAAACTGGTCCAAAGAACACCACGTTATGCAAAACACTCCCAGAAAGCACTATACGTTACTTTTGTATTTCGTCAAGCATCAAAAGGCATCAGGCAGCAGGCCGTTTTTCAAATAAATTGCTGACTGATTTATTTTAGTATCGTTTAAGGCATACTAAACTTTTAATATTTTGCTATTTAAAAAATATTTACAGCCGAAGTTTACAAAACAGTACCGATAATCGAACCCATGACCCTTCCACAACGAGACATTAACGCTATCCATTCAGCTATTGCAACACATTGACTTTTGGTATCGGCTAAGGTATATATCAATAAAGTAAATATAAAACGGTGAAGGGGTAAAACTCTCAAGAAGAAAATGAGAGTGAAAGGGTTAACGAATACCGGTCTAAAACAAATAGTGTAGACTCTTGCATAAAGATAACGCAATATGCCCAAGCTATGATGGATTGTGCGATACTGTATTGCAACATCATTGTCAATTACCATGGCAGCAACTTTTATAAAAAGTATATTCGATATGATTGTGATTTGTATATATTTGAATATTGTATATTGTTCCGCGAATAAATGTTGAATAAAGATGTATAATTATGCATCTGCATGTAACTTGCATTTCGAATTAATTAAGACTTGAATTTAGTTTCTCAATTAACTCAATTAACCGATGTTGTATACACATATTACTCAGAGATCACAGAAGTACACAGTCACTGGGTAGGAACTTGGTTACAGTGGGGCGAGGGTCCTCACGACAGTGGTATAGGGGTCCTGCCTACACATGTTTCAGAGTCGTTTCGTGAAGCAAAATCAGTCATGTTGAAGTGAACGCCAAAGGGGTAATGTACGGCTACATTGTCCAAAACATTGTAAAACTGAATTGTCACCATATAGTGTGATGTTTTTCCAAGCGTCGTTTATGCTTATTGTGCTCCATTTATGGAATTTATGGCTGAAATAGTCAATTAAACGACGTGGATATCACGTTTGTTTTACACAACGATCAATTATTGTAACATTGCTGTATAAAGTCGCCTGTATTCAATGTTCGTTAAAGTTTCTGGTAAGATTAATACCGAAATAACATCTATGCAAGAGACTCGAATTAGTAATATGATATATCAATGAAATTTACTGGATTGTTATGTGATGCATAGTGTTACAGATTCTAACAGAGAGTGTTACAGGTTCTCTAACGACATGTCATTAAACGTTACAGGTTCTTATCGACATTTTTGTTTTTGTTTGAGAGAGAATGGATCTAAAGTGCATGTATTGCAAGGCGTCCTTTATCTTTTACAATGCTTTAAGCTGTCACCTGCCTTTTATACAATCAATTAGCCTTCGTTTTAGTGGTTGTAAATGAGATTTACTGTAATTATTACGTATTATTGCGTTCGGTTAGTGCCTACTTGATATTTTATCATATGTAAAGAACCATCGTCGTATTTAATAATTTCGAAATAGTTTACACTATTTGACGATACAAAAATAATACAAAGTACTCAATTTCAAAGATTCTGTTACTGTATATATTTCACAAAATGAAAACCAGACTCTTAAAAATTAAATACATACTTGCAAATAGCTCTAAAGCGATCACTGAAATATTGTAACATGTAGAACAGCTCCAAAGGCAAAAACAATAACCGGTACAAGTAATAAAACAAATAACCTGCAAAACTATCGTATGGTTATCTCAGTCCATTATATGACTTGTCAACCAAAGGATAGTACTTGATGCACACACTGAAAGCCACTTTTAGTTCAAGACAGTATTGTGTTCAAGGTAAATTCTTCCTAAAATGCAAGTATCATACCTTGCCAGAAGCGAACTCCTGTCTCGATTTGCACTATTTGTGCTCTTTTTGAATGCAATTGTTCACCATAAGTTGCTCAATTTTCTAAGTTTAATTAATAAACTTTTAACTATTTCTCAAACAAATAAATCATATGTGCAAAACGATCTGTCATATATCAAATATTAGTTTAAGCCGTTCACTACTTTACTCTGACCGTATTTAAGCACAGATAAACTGCTTAGATTCGAATGTGAAGCTGAATAAGTATGTGACTGAATCGGATCAAAGCTGTTTGACTATCTTAGAGATCCTTTTTCGAATTTGATCCTGGTTAGACATCAAGACAGTTTGCGCCGCATCAGGATTTTAACTGTTTGAAACTTTACAAAGTTTAATAAGTAATGTAAGGACTTGAGCAATTTCAATTATCAAGCGTGAGTAAACTTGATTTTTTTTCTGGTATCGTCCAAACGACGGCCTACATGAACATGAGTTCTACAAACAAAGACCAGATTCTTTGCGCCATGTTTGTCTTTCACATGTTCAATGAGCGAGGCTTTCGAATTGAGTTCTGCTCCACAAGTGTCACATTCAAAGGCACTCTTTGCCCAGAATGATAAACGTGCCGATGTCTTGCCAGAGTTGTCCGATCATTGAACCGTCCGCTGCATAATTAATAAAGCAGTTTGATTTTGTTGTGATACACAAAAGTCATAGACTAAACTGATAGATTTATTGCACAGATTCATTTCGGTGAAAACTACCCCTGTGAAAAGTGTTCAGGATTTTTTTAGTATATTCATGAACGTTAATAGAATTGTTCAAGAGTTTCAAATATTACTTTACACATTCTACAAAAGGAGTTCAATAACTTCTGCAATTCAAGAACAATGGTTCTGTAAAATGGTGAGAAAACATGCAGCCAGACTGGAGCTCGAACCCGGGACCCCTTGCTTACAGGGCCAGTTTAATACCGACTGAACCACCGGACCGCTTACACAAATCTCTCACCATTTAATTATAAATTCAACCCGGCTACACACACCCCTCTACACAAGAATTCTTCCCGAATTCTTAAATACAGAACACTCCACGAGTTTCTTATTTTTATTTCTGTACACTCCACGAGTTACATATTATCCTACGGGTTATTTACGTTGGGTGCCAAATGTAGCCGGTTGCTCTTATAAAGTAACATCCGCTCCGACCCGGGTTTGAACCAGGGTCGCCAGAGTCATGCACTCTACCACGTCGCCATAAAAGCGCGCTTGTACAGCAATGCCGTACAAGTGATGATAAACCAACTTACCGGTACTGTGACATACTCCCCCGAAAACTTGAAATTAGTCCCGAATTTCTGCATGGGTATGAGAACGACTGGGAATCGAACTCGGGGCATATACAGTCACAGTCCCTCGTTGGGCGCCAAATATAGCCGGATGCTCTTATAAAGAAACATCCGCTCCGACCCAGGTTTGAACCCGGGTCGCCGGGTTCGCAGTCATGCACTCTATCACGTCGCAATAAAAGCGCGCTTGTACATCAAGACCGTACAAGTGATGATAAACTAACACACTGTGACAGTTCTAAAAACATCAAATTCCTAAAATTATTGCAGCATATTCATGAGCGTTAAATGACCGCTTCTACTATTTCTCATGAATATTCAAGACATCATTCTGGAATAGTTCTAGAATAATTAAACACCTTCCCGCATGGTTATGTTTGTGCCGCTAAAGAATGCCTGAACTTGTGGTCATGTACTGATATTCTTTACAAAGAATGTACTGATATTGTTTACAAAGAAACTGCGTTTTTCTTCTGCGTTTACGACATTGACACGGGGGTCCGGCTGCTTGAAGTGCCGCATGTATTGTTATTGCCGTTTACTTCAATATCCAGGCTTATATCGAGTAAACTCGAGTCTTCTAACGAGATCTCGTCCATTGCGAGATTCGTGAAGACCCTGTAACACTGTTAAGAAGAACCTGTAACACTTACCAAACAGTCGTCAGGGACCTGTACCCTCTACATCACATTGATAAGTAACACCAAACTTATGATAGCATTCAAAACCGGACATATTTCTTTTTAAAATGCTTCAACATTAGAAAAACACGAACAAATAGATTATCTTATTGTGCTAAATGCTGAAATTTCTTACGTTTCAACTTATCACAAAAATATGTGCATCTTCATGTAGGTAGTGGGACCCACTTGCTTTTTATTTCCTCTATTTGCCTGTATTCTAACGCAGGCGACATTGAGTATCTTCTTCAAAAGAAGCCAAAAGCTCTTACCACGTTTGAATGAAGAATCCTTGTCGTGAGGCTGTGTAAACTCGCTGAACAATTATGTATTTACATGTACACGCGAGAAAGAGTCATGACTCTGAAACATTTTTCAAAACGACCCCTATACCACATGTCGTGAGGACCCTCGCCCCATTGTAACCAAGTTCCTAACCATTGACAGTTACGGAGTATATTTCCCAAAGGTGTTTTAGGAGTAAACCACGAATACAATCAAACTTGCAGTTAGTTAAAAGGTATTTTGGTTTCCATTTATGTTACAAAAAATACGAAATCGATGAGGTTTTGCGATATATTTCCAGACAAATTGGTGGTGATAAGATTTTCACAGATACTACTTTAATCAGTCTAGTATACACTGTGTAAGAATGCATACCAAACTGCTGCCCATATCAATTAAAGCTTGGCTGCAATGCAGTCATTATGCTCTAACGTTTTGGACGCTAAATATAACCATTTGCCCTAAATCTTTCACAAACGAAATATTATATTCTGATTAGATATAACAGTCTGAGCCATATTTTGAAATCTAAACTTAGGCTTAACATTGCAACACATATTTAGAAAGGAATGTCAAACAGTTTTTCTCCTGACCAGACGCCGCGTCATAAGATAATGTTGATGGTTGCCGTGTCAACGACGTTAAAAACCAAAGTTTAACCCTTTACCTATAGCCTGTTTCTAGTGACCACTTAAAGCAGGTTGAAATTAAAGCAGAATGTGCCTTAAGGCACATTCTGCTTTACTTTCAGCCTGCTTTAAGCTAAGATTTGATAGGCTATATACAGTATTTGTACTGGTTATTGTTCATGAGGGTATAAACTAGAACTATTTTCTTCAGTGGAGGAATAAATTAAATGCGCTTCTATGGGGGAAATGGTTAAGACAGATGGTAGATGTACAGTGGAGAATCTGTTATTCTTTCCCAATAAACGCGTTTACGCTAAAACTATTATTTGCAGTGCAAATAGTTTGGAGCCAGATCAGACGCCGGGTAACCCGGCGTCTGATCAGGCTCCAAACTGTTTGCCACCAAGATAAACATGAAATATCAGAATTGTCCAAAAGTTGTTATTTTCTACGTTTTAGCGCTTTGCGTTTGCGTACGTTTGCGTTTAAACGGGAAAGAATAACAGATTCCCCACTGTATGCATGTGAACAATAATAAAGAACAATTTCAAAGGTTCTTGATGAATAACAGTAAATAATTAAGTTTTAAAAATGTCTAAGCATGGAAGTTGAAATGCATTTAAGCATTACGAGGGCATGTAACAAAATCAAATAAAAATGTGTAGTATTGGTTTCTAGATACGTCAGGTTGTATGTTGCAGTAAAGCCATTGTAACATCAATAAAAAAAAAATATTCAGTTCAATATAAACAGAGTGACCCTAGCGACAGGTCGTTTCGTCGTTCATAACAGCGTACCTCTGAAGCGTACATGTGTTCTTTGCAAACTGGGTAGACCTATATTAGATGTCCCTCTGATTAGAGTCTGCACAGTTTTTTTATTTTGCAATTTATTGTATAACAAACGTTTATATTGCAAAGAAACCAACCAAACGAAACAAGTGTACAGTATACGATACATGGATGTGGTAAATGCAGTTTGAAAACAATACAAAAATCCTTCTGCATTATTTTTATTCTACATTACGCAGTTATTTAGTGTAGAAGGCATTTACGTTTGTTCCTTTAATTTAACTTAATCCTTTACCCCATAGAAGCGACTTTTAGCATATATTATTTATTCCTACGCTGAAGAAAATAGTTCCAGTTTATACCCTCATGAGCAATTACCATAACAAGTATTGTTATATAGCCTAGCAGATTGTTGTTTAAAGCAGGCTGAAAGTAATGCAGAATGTGCCTTAAGGCACATTCTGCGTTACTTTCAACCTGCTTTAGGTGATCACCTGTATTTAATGTTATATACGGGTAATTGGGTAAATGATTAACCCTTTAACTCGCAAATGTTTCGTGATATGTTTACCTCTTCACCGTTTCATTGTCCTCTGCTTCAATGTCCTGTTGTCTGCAATGTCGTTTCAAAGTTCAAAAATAAGGCAGTGTGACTGAAGAATTTCAAACCGAATATCAAACAGTTTGGATCCTGATCAGACGCCGCGTTACGCGTCGTCTGATCAGGATCCAAATTGTTAGCAAACGCGATTTTAAGCGCCATTGAGAGCGAACTGGTTACTTCAAGATGTGATGTGCAGTTAATGGCATGAGCTCTTATCTCTAATCGATCATCTGGTCCTATTACCTTAATGGTCCATTTAGGTTTCGTCAAAAGTAAGCATATAACCTTGTCGAAGAAATCTATCCAAATATGTCACGATAGTGCAGAATTATGTTGAGCTCTCCGGAATGGTGGTAATTATTTGCAGCACCGACAAGTGATTGGTGGAATGTCAGAAGTGTAATTAACTACAGTCAAACTTATGAAAATAGAACCTGTGTGGCATTACATTTTTATTATTATTATACCAGCTTTATATAGCGCTCTTTTCACACAGGGGTAGTGCGTTCAAAAGCGCTTCACATGAAGTTACACAAATGTACCTACAAACAAGAAAAGACAAAATAACTACAATATGATTTAAAATAAACATGAATAAACATATAAAAGACAGCCCCCAAAATGGCGATCACATTACTCCCATCAATCAGCAATGAAGCAACCGGCTTCTGATTGTCGACCGATAGAAACAATAGTAGAGCGCCCAAATGCAGGCCGCCAGGAAAAGACAAATAACTACAATTAGATATAAAATAAACATAATAAACGTACAAAAGAAAGCCCCCAAAATGGCGATCACGTTACCCCATCAATCAAGAGCAACGAAGCAAATGGCTTCTTTATGCGGACTGATAGAAATAACAGTCGAGCGCCCAATGAAGGCCACTAAACATACAGAAGACAGCCCCAAAAACGGCGATTGCACTACCTCAACAATCGAGAGCAACGAAGCAAATGGCTTCTTTATGCCGACTGATAGAAATAATAGCAGAACGCCCAATGCAGGCCGCCCAATGTAACATAACTAGGAAAAATAGCATGCGACAATAACTACAATTTCTATAAGAGACCGTCAACCAGATAATACATAATACATGTCTGTAAATTACCAGAATGTTTTACAACCAATTAACGTTTAACTGTATAGAAGGACCCTTCAGAGTATTTTCCTATACCCAGTACAGTTAAACCTCTCTATTACGACCAGTAAATTGTGTCAATTATTTTAATGAAAAGTATTTACGACATGTGACTGCTTCAAGCAAAGTGACTGTGAAACTGAAAGCCCCTTTAAGATATGTCGGTGTTACTGCCATATTTCTTTCATACTATCAATTCGTCTTCGTTTTAGTTGTCATGATAGAGGGGTTTTACTGTATTTGTATATACCTCCTTAACACAATTATTGAGCATTCAGTGATGGTTCCGAGTACATGTGGTAAATTAAAACACGAATGATTCAAAAACAGAAAGTTTCTTCTAAGCTTTCCACATTTATATCATTTTGTTTAATGCAGTATATTTACATTCTCCCCATTCAATTCCATTGAAAATATTGACGATTAATTCGTATATAGGCAATTTATCTAGGGGCGGGACTTGTGGGTAAATTTCGCAAATACTAAGCTTATGGATCATTTCTCCGCGAATCAAAATTTCAGTTATGCGGTTATGGCTGTTCCTTTCAGAGTACACGGTATTCGTGTTAACGACCTCTAATATGAATTAAACTTACATACATACTAATACAATGTTCAATTATATTAGAAATGACAGCAAATGTGATGCAAATATAATAAATGAACTGAATTATTTCGGCGTTTAAGCGAAGTGAACGACAGAAAATGATCGGCAACTTTATTATGTGGAATTTGCCGATCATTTTTTGCCGTTTATTTCTCTTAAACGCCGAACATATCCAATTCATTTCTTAATAGAAGCCTGTAATACTGTTATGTACATATGATTCAGTGTTATGAGGTGTTTGATTGAGAACCGAACTATTTGCAAATGTTAGTAATGACGGTAAATGTTTTAGATCTAATCAGGAAAAACACGATGAAAACATTAACAACACGCTCCAATTATCTCTAGACGCATGAAGTATTCCAATCAAGTTCGTAGTTTATGTAATGGAATAATTAGCTATTCCCATAACGCCTATAAACCTGTTTATCGATCCAGCACTTTCACCTTATATTGTATTTATATCGACTGCTTTAAAATTGCAGACAGTAACTGTTCTTCGTTCTTAGATTGAAGAATCACAACGATGAGTATAACATAATTTATATCCAGAACAGATCTCATGGGGATCTAAATAGTTATTTGTAAGGATTTTGCATATTAATGCCGCACTTATCTTTACATAAGTAATACTTTCGTTTCATTTCGATTTTTACATTTGAATTTAACTACAATTTTCACCGACGCAACGGGGATATTTCTAAGTGAATTAATTTTCGACGCCATATTAGGTCCGTGACGTCACATTAAGCCGTTACAGCGCGCATGTGTTTTGTAGGGAATTTAAGCACAGTTGCGTCTATAAAGTGGTCTGTGCGAGGTGTGTTAGAATCATTTGAGCCATCAATACAACCGAACTTTGCAATTTTATTAACCCGTTCACTGCCATGTCGTCTGCTTTGATCTATTAATTACAATTGTTAGGTACTTTGATTTATCACATAAAACCGACTCTGGGAGTGTTATAAAGCCATTCAATAAACTATAGTGAAATATCAATATTTGGGCTCCGGCCGTACCTGTTCGTCCACGAGCGCTGCATGGCGCTGGGCGCCAAATGACGTCATTTGCCATGGCGTTACTGTAAACAACGTCAAGTTTTGGCGGAAAATACATATGGCGGAGAGACAAAAAACTACGGATTCAGTTCACTTAAAAGGTTTTTTTTTAAAATGTGTATGTGATAAATAGAATCTAACATTCGTGCTCAATATTTATCATTCTTAATAAACTCGTTGACTAAAACAAATAGAACGCTCGCCAAGGCTCGCGTCATATTGTTTTAGTCAACTCGTTTATCAAAAATGATAATTAATGAGCACTCATGTTAGATCCTCTATTTCAAAAATATTAAAATGAGTATCAAACAGTTTGGATCCTGATCAAACGCCGCGTAACGCGGCGTCTGACCAGGATCCAAACTGTTTGCAAACAAATATTGTACTCGTGATAAGGCAGTGTAGGGGTTAATGATGGTCCTTATACACTGAAGAATGGTAACCATTTACAATATCTTATCTAAAATATATACATCTACAACTATTTTTGAAATACCTTATGGTATCTAAAAGTGATTTAAGTTGTACATGTATAACTGAAATGCGACGACTAACATTTCAAATACAGTGAAACCCATCTGAACCGGACATGTGTGGGGACAACAAAACGTTCCGGTTTAGAGTGGTTTCCAGTTAAGAGGGGTTTTAACCCATTACCAAACAGCTTGTTTCTAGTATAGAAAATAGCTGAAAACTTAAAGCAGATTGTAAGTAATGCAGAATGCGCCTAAAGGCGCATTCTGCTTTACTTTCAACCTGCCTTAAGCTATGATCTGCTAGAATCTGTAAACAATTTCCTTCAGTAAAGGAAAAATCAAAGAGATAAAAAGGAGTATTTATGGTGTAATATGTAAAAATAAAGAAGGGTTGGAAACGGGACCAAAGCTTTTGTTCGGTTTAGAGAGCATTCCGGTAATTAGAGGTTCCGGTTTGTAGGCGTTCCACAGTACTAGTATTACACATATACATCCTTTAACAGTTTTCTTGCTTATTTCAACTCTACATTAACTTGCATTGGACACATAACAAATGTAGACGCACATTTTATTGAAGTCGTCAATAAGAAAACCAATTTTGCTACGAATAAACAGTACAGCAAACTTCCTATCAACTGATTGTAAAGTGATAATTACTCACTAAATCACGTTTTATCTCAGCATTAAAATTACATTACTACCAAGTAATTAGGGCTTTTATTTCGATTACAGACAGAGATAGTTCGATATTTAACCACAAATAGATTTTGAATTCCTACACAACTAGTAAGTTAAATAATAATGCTATTCCAGACGTGATTGATTACAATGCAGCTACCTATCTTATAATAGGTAAACAATTAAAGGCATACTAATGATTATATTTATTTTTTGCAGTATTAAAAGTGTACAATTTATTCATTCTACATTGATTATGAAACAAGTTATCAAAAGTTACACAATTATTCGATGGCTTGAACGGCAGTGGTGTTGTTGAATGATATGGAAATAAAATATCGCTCTCGAAGAAACTAAATATCACATATCCGATAGAGCAATCGAAACTCGTTACTTTCAACTCACTTACGAAATTGTAACTTTTGTAAATGATCAGGTCAAGTAACCTAAAGAAGAATTATTGAACTAGGCTAACATTTCATATCATTGGATTATGATTTATTTGTTATAACCCTTTACCTGCTAATCTATTTATATTATTGAATATAGGTGACTTCTTAAAGCAGGTTGAAAGTAAATTAGAATAAGCCTTCAGGCGCATTCTGCTCTGCTTTTAGCCTGCTTTAAGCTATCGTGTGCTAGAATATATTACATATTCCCTATAATAGATATTCATCACTGATTAGATTGGAACTATTTTATTCAGCGGAGGAATAAATCACATTCACTAAAATGTGCTTCTATTAGGGAAATCGCATATACTTCGAATTTTGTAACAGCAGGAATGTGGAACGACGTTCGTACTTATAAAGAATTGAATATATTTTTTCAATTAGCTTCTTACTCTTGCAGAGGTTATATTCACACACTTAGTCGATGTTATCCCCAATAATTTACTCTTGAGATCACAGAAGAAACAAAACAACGGACTAATTTCCCAAGGGTTGTTGAGCAGTAAATAATGAAGCAAAGCGTAAATACAAAGAAACTTACAAATTATTTGAAGGCCAAGCTTTGTTGCATTGAAATAAGAAAGGGATTAGTGTTGAGATAACAACTTGTCCTCTCATACTATTTTAATAAGACACGAAGCTATCGTGCCAAAAGTAGTCAGCAAGCATACCAACTGTACAACTACAGTGGAGAATCTGTTATTCTTTCCCGTTTAAACGCAAACGTACGCAAACGCAAAGCACTAAAACGTAGAAAAGAACAATTTTTGGACAATTCTGATAGTTCTTGTTTATCTTGGTGGTAAACAGTTTGGAGCCTGATCAGACGCCGGGTTACCCGGCGTCTGATCTGGCTCCAAACTGTTTGCACTGCAAATAATAGTTTTAGCGTAAACGCGTTTATTGGGAAATAATAACAGATTCTCCACTGTATCAGTGAAAGTGTTGTTGTTATTACGCTGTTTTGTGTATATACAGTCGAACGTCGATATCTCGAACTCGCTTAACTCGAATATCCCGATATTTCGAAACATGAATTTGCCTTATTTCAAGCTTGGTTTAGGTAAACATATCCGTATGCGGGTATGTTCGACTTAACCGAGTTCGAGATATCGAAGTTCGACTGTATGCTTTTAGACAACAACGCGATCCATGCATTTAGAAAATGCTTTGATAATAGATATACTGGTTACTTTTTGATCGATAAAGTCGCATTCGTCTTTTTAAAGCGCAGAGAGGAACTACAGTGGAGAATCTGTTATTCTGACGTCATTAGTGGCGTCATACAGTGGAGAATCTGTTATTCTTTCCCAATAAACGCGTTTACGCTAAAACTATTATTTGCAGTGCAAACAGTTTGGAGCCAGATCAGACGCCGGGTAACCCGGCGTCTGATCAGGCTCCAAACTGTTTGCCACCAAGATAAACATGAAATATCAGAATTGTCCAAAGGTTGTTCTTTTCTACGTTTTAGTGCTTTGCGTTTGCGTTAAACGGGAAAGAATAACAGATTCTCCACTGTACACATATAGTTAAACGCCTGAATTTGTATTACAATTACAATACCTGCCTTTTTGACTACGTATGCTCGTATCCGTGTTCCATATATCGATAGTGTACGTAGCAAGGTAGGTAGCAGCTATAACATCTTCGAAATATATTTGACAGATATGTGATATATGTAAATCGATTGATATATAAACAATGCTAGCGAAGATAAACTTTGTCATAAATATTTTTGACAAAGAGGAATATCTATAAGAAGTAAACGACGTTTTGTCGAGTTTTATGAGAGTATTAACCTCTTTAGCTTAAATGTATTGTTAATCCCGAAGGGATTCATGTCACTTAGCTCATGAATCTAAGGAGTTTTGTACTTGCATTTACCGCTTGGCCCCTTGTGTTTTCTTAAAATTAAGATTGCTGATAGCTTGAGTTATGAAAACAAAAACGAAGAAGCTTCTAGACGAGTTTAATGTATAATTGTTTTTATCCGCATCAGGCAACCATTTGTCATTCCATTTGGAGACCTTAACATTCAAGCTGAGTGGTATGTAAGCATTTAGAAGGGATTAATTGAACTAGAAAATAGTTTTGGTTCCCAGAGACATCAGGTTATTCTGTCCAGTGAAGCAATTATATTGTAAGCCAACATCAATACAGTCGATATAATATTAACATAAGCCGTGCCATAACAAAACCTGCCTGATTGCATTTCAAGCCGTGTATATCAATGCCAGCCGCCACGTCTTTGAGACGGCGGCTTTTCTTGATCTACTCTGTTTGACACCCACATGCATCTAAAGCATGTTACAGTACTTAACCATATTAAATTAACAATTTTTGAGATTCGCTTGCTATTCGATGGCAATTCGCTTGCAATTCGATAACAATTCGATGGCAATTCGTTTGCAATTCAAAATAGTAATTTTTCCCTCGGGTACGTTTGCCTGAATGGTGTATCTCACAAAAATTCGCAAATATGCCTTCGTTAATTTTATCAATTCCATTGTTATCACTACCGCTTCGGAAAAATCGCATACAAATATTCAAGCGTAAGATTCGCCTTTTGAAGCACCCGATTCGATGGCAATTCGATGGCAATTCGCTTGCGATTATCAATTCAATTTAATAAGGTTCAGTTCTGTATGTAGCTGTATTATATACGGTATGTGTCACTGTAGACCTAACTCAGATGCGAGGCCTAGGATGAAAATGGTGCTTGGACTTTACAATAATGCAATGCAAAAAGGCAGGTTTTGTCATGACACGGCTAAAATTTAACGCCTTAGCGACAAGTATATTCATCATTATAAACAATGTAACTATGAAGAATACGTCTGTCCAATTCCAACAGTGTACATCCATATTAAATGTCCCGTTGAAAAGGGACTGCACAGTGCCTTTTTGCATTTAAAAATAAACACACAACTTAGTAAGCAATGCTCAGAACCCCATTAAAAAATATACTTTACAGAACAGAACAGAACATCTTTTATTCAGACTTGTAAATAAGTACATCATCTTAAAAAATAAGTAACAAAACCACATATTATGTCATATTCAATTAAATTCTAGTAATTACTAATGGTAATAACTGTTTAAGTTACAGTGGAGAACACGCCATGCCTTCCTCTATACACGCATACAAAACGCAAACGCGGTGCATTAAAATGTAGAAAATGGCAACTTTACTATGTTTCCACATATTCGTTTTAATATGAGTGGCAAACAGTTAAGAGCCTGATCAGACGCCGGGTTACCCGGCGTCTGATCTGGCTCCAAACTGTTTGCAATGGAAATAATAGATCTAGATTTACTGTAGTGGATACATTAACTCACGAATCAATACAAAACCTATACGTAGTATATAATACATGTGTTTTCTTAATTCAAAATAAAACAATGTCAAAAAACATTCTGCATTAACCCATTTACGCCCAGTGGATTCTACCATGTTTTATATTGGATTAGTCAATTTTTTATCAAAGGGGTGCCTGGTCAAAATTTTCATTTTCATTTTGTTTTATATTGAAATTCCTATCAGCAAACATTGTAGACTCCGATCAGACGCCGCATTATGCGGCGTCTGATCAGAGTCTACACTGTTTGCCTATGTCCCATATATGAGATTGTGGGCACACATGGGTTAATTCCTTTCTGTGCTAAGCAATAACTTACATTAAGATGAACACACGCTATTTTACTGTGTGTTCGCTGAGTAAAATATTGACTGTACAGTTAATGACATAAGCTCTTATCTCTAATCTATCATCTTGTCATATTAGCTTAATCGTCCTTATGGGGATCATCAGAAGTAAGTACATAACCATGTCGGAGACGTCTAATCAAATATGTCACGAAAGTGCAGACTTATGTCGAGTTCCCGCGAATGATGGTGATTATCTGCAGCACGGACATTTGATCATTCAATGAGAGACTTGGAACTACAGTGTTCCCTCTCTTCAACGGCCCTGCTATCAACGACTCCCTCCTTACAACGACCCTCGACGCAGTTCCCGAAACTAAACAGTTATGCCTAGCGCTTTTACTTCTGCAATATCGTCTGCTTAACATTGTAGTCTGGTTATTTTCTAAAAGTTACATAATGGACATTTTGACATTAAAGCCTAAATGAGGAGTGACAAACAGCTTGAATCCAGATCAGACGCCGCGTCACGCGGCGTCTGATCTGGATTCAAGCTATTTGCAAATGTAAGCCAAGTTCCCTATCTATAACGACTCCCTCCGAACAACGCAAACAATTTCCGTCTCCCAATGGATGTCGTTGAACTGAGGGAGCATTGTTTTTACAGTAAAACCTCTGAAATCCGAACCTTCTAGGTTTAATTGAATGGAATTGAATGCAGAACCATCCTTGGAAACCGATAAGCCAATGCGCCGTAGTTGAACTGGTGTGCACTTTGTTCTTTTTATCGTCGTTATTTAACCTATATGTGTCACTGTGCCGTAAAACGCTAGTCACCCACTAACTCACTAAAATACTCAATACTACATTAAAGACATTACCCAAGTCCATTCATTGATCCCCCTCATTGTTCTCACTAGGCGAGAAAATAACTGTGAAACATGAGAAACATGGGCTTAGCCAACGTTAGCAATCTCAAGTTTTCTATAGAGACCCTTACATAATACTAAAATACATTATCTTCTCTACCTACTCCTATCACTACCCTACTTACTACCCCACCCACTTCTAATACTAAACTATCTACTCTTCTCTTCCTAATTCTAACACTACCCTACCTACTGCCCCACCAACTCCTAATACTAAACTACCAATTCCTCTCTACCTACAGCTAACACTACCTTACTTATTACCCCACCCACTCCTAATACTAAACTAAATACATGTATTCTTCTTTACATGCAGCTAACACTGCCCTACTTACTAACACACCAACTCCTAATACTAAACTACCTTCTCTTCTCTACCTACTCCTAACACTACACTACTTACTACCCCACCTACTCCTTATACTAAACTATCTACACTCATAAACTACTCTACCTACTCATATCATTACCTACAACTAACACTACTCTACCTACACTTAATACTACCACTAATACTACTTTACTTACTGCCACACCCACTACATGTACTAATACTTAACTACCTACTCCTTTCTGCCTACAGCTAACACTACCCTACTTACTACCCCACCGACTCCTAATACTTAACTACCTACTATTATCTGCCTACACCTAACACTACCCTACTGGCTACCCAACCCACTCCTAATACTAAACTACCTATTATTCTCTGCCTACAGCTTATACTACCCTACTTACTACCCCACCCACTCCTAATACTAAACTACCTATTATTATCTGCCTACAGCTAACACTATCCTACTTACTACCCCACCCACTCCTAATACTAAACTACCTACACTTCGCTGCCTACAGTTAACACTACCCTACTTACTACCCCACCCATTCCTTATACCGAACTATAAACTCTTCTCTACCTACTCCTAATACTACCCTACTTACTACCCAACACACTCCTAATACTAAACTACCTACTCCTCTCTGCATACAGCTTACACTACCCTACTTACTACCCCACAGACTCCTAATACTAAACTACCTATTATTCTCTGCCTACAGCTAACACTACCCTACTGACTGCCCCACCCACTCCTAATACTAAACTACCTACTCTTCTTTGCCTACAGCTAACACTACCCTACTTACTACCCCACCCATTCCTTATACCGAACTATAAACTCTTCTCTACCTACTCCTAATACTACCCTACTTACTACCCCACCGACTCCTAACACTAAACTACCTATTAGTATCTGCCTACAGCTAACACTACCCTACTTACTACCCCACCCACTCCTAATACTAAACTACCTATTATTGTCTGCCTACAGCTTACACTACCCTACTTACTACCCCACCAAAGTTGAAGTTTCAAAGTTCATAAATACCGCGGCGTCTACTCAGGGTCCAATCTACCAGTATTTGACATTCATAGCAATGTTCCTAAAGTCTAAAGTGCATGGAATTCAAAATCAATAAAAAAGAGTAAAATTCTCTTATGTGACCGCAACACCTCATTAATTCGAAATCTCAAAACAGAGCGTTTTCATCTCTCACAAATGTTTCTGATCTTACAACATAGACCGTGCCTCGTCAAGCTGCCACTTGACTTACGGAATCAAATGTAATTTATTTAAACCCTTTCCACGCCTGGACTAATAAGTCGATTTTCAAACAGTTTTTTTTATCAAGATCACTCTGTACATTTACGTCGTCTGATCACCATCAAATCTGTTTGCCTTTCGTGCGTGTATCAGAATGTCCTTATAGTCAAGTTCCAGAAGTTTTAATTGGGCATAAAATTACAGACGACACATTTTAGCAGACGACAATAGTGGTTGCTAACGGGTCTAAATTATCCTGAGATTTTTACCCCTTCAACGTCATTGTCGCCTGCCTCAATAATATTGTCTGCAATATCGTTTCAAAGTTAGATTTAATGCAGTTCGACTGACGGAAGTTTGAAACGAGTGTCAAATGGTTTGAGTCCTGATTGGATGCCGCGTAACTGTTTTGCAAAAGCGCTTTTTAACGTTGTTGACAGTGAGAGGTAAATTAGGCGGTGTCAGTGTTAACCCCTTCACTGCCTTACCCCGAGCAGAATAAATATTTACAAACAGTTTGGATCTTGATCAGACACGGCGTCTGATCATGAACCAAACTGTTTGATACTCGTCTTAATATTTCTGAAGTCAAAATACCTAAATTTTAAATTTTAGAAATAAAAGCAGACGACAATTTTTCAAAATTGATGACGTCATGGCAGCGAAGGGGTTAAACTACTTGTGTAACGCAGACGTTTATTTATCAATACATGCCTGTATCAACGAAATTATCAGTTCGTCTCTATTGAGTTTTGTTGAATTAAAATTAATTTTACAACTCTTTGCATGCTGTGTAATTTGTTCGTCTGCAACAATCATTGTCGTCTGCTACTATTCTAAAAATAGAATTTTCTAAATTTCTTTTCAAAGCAGGATCAGTGTGTCAAACAGTTTGTATCCTGATAAGACGCCGCGTTACGCGGCGTTTCATCAGGTTCCAAACTGTTTGCAAAGGTTAAAATGATTTAACCGATAGCATGGTAAAAATGATAACTAAACGCGGGGTCGGACATTGATATTTGATATTGATACAGAATGCTATTTTGTTGAGTTAAATTAATCATTTAATAAATAAACGCGGGGGCGGACATTGGTCAATATATGGCAATCTCTAGGCGTTGCTTTACGCTTTTAACAATACGTTATCAGTATTAAAGTCATTATAGGTAAGATGAATGGATTTAGAAGGTGGGCGTTGTCTAAATCTTCTGCCATACAGCAGCAATGTAATCTAAACAACCAAACAAGCACACACGCATTTTAACCCTTTATTCCATACAGCGGAGTAACCGTTATTTTTTCCGTTTAAACGCAAATTACGCGCAAACACATTGCAATAAAATATAAAACTTGACAACTTGTTGAAATGTCTGCTCTGCCTATTCAAAGTTATCTGAGTGGCAAAGAGTTTAGAGGCTTATCAGACACCGGGTAATCCGGCGTCTGAATTGGCTTCTATCTGTATGCAATTGAATTTATTCTTTAAGAATAAATGCGTTTATTGAGACAGAAAAATGACTTCTCCAATTTATATAAACCTTTGTAGTTTGTATGTTTTCAATTAGTCCTCCACTGAATAAAATAGTCCAATTTTATACAGTAATGAATGTGCAACGTACGAAATATTTCCTTTATACTAGCAGCTGGTGATTTAATTAATCGGTTATCATTAGTGTGACTATTTAGGTACTTGAAACTGTTGAATGTAGTTGAATTGATCAAAACGTGTACAAAATATGACGTGTTTATCATGGGAGGTAGTGAAATGGCCCTCTTGAGAGTTCGACCCCTTGTCTATGATATATACTCATATAATTTATTTTTTATTTTTGGGGGGTCATTTAAGGCCACAAATACCCCCTCCGTTCTGGCCCCCTGTGCTCTTACCGCCAAATTATCGTCTACATTGATAGTGTCGTCTGCAATATTTTTTATAATAAAAGCTAGGTCTGTTTTGACTGAAGAAATGTCGATATGAGTATCAAACAGCTTTGATCCTTATGAGACACACACAGCTTTAAGCTGCGTCTGATCAGGATTCAAACCGTTCCCTAAGTCACCGTTTGCCGCTGTTGGCAGTGAGTTAAGTATCTTCTATCTTAAGATACAAAATAGTAATTTGAAAATTTTGACATACGTCAATTTAAAAACAGACGATATTACGGTAGGAAAAGAGTTAAAACTCACTGAAGCTAATTTGAATTTAGCCGATGCCCAATATTTTACATTGCCAAGGGGTAAACAAGTCCGTGTTCTGTTAAAATGTAGCCATCGGGACCATAAACCCATTTAACACCTTCACTGCCGTGACGTCATCAATTTTGAACAATTTTCGTCTGCTTTATTTCTGAAAATTAATATTTAGGTATTTTGATTTAAGAAATATTGAAATGAGTGTCAAACAGTTTGGATCCTGATCAGACGCCGCGTCACGCGGCGTCTGATCAGGATTCAAATTGTTTGCAAATAACCATCGCACTTGGGGTAAGGCAGTGAAGGGGTTAACTCTTTCAACACTAAGTAACTTTGCGGGTTATAAGTTACCTTGTGCATCATATTTGTTACCAAAACACGAACCAATATTCCTGGAATTCTGGGTAGACCACTGGGTCTTGCAAATGTATTTAGTACATTTTAAACATAGCAGGACAATGGCAAACAGTAGACCATTATTTGACGCAGCGATACGCGAAGTCTAGTTTCTTTTATCAAATGTAGTTTTTGTTTTAGGTATTTTGGCCAGAATTATTGAGATGAGCGCAGAACTCAAACGAATTGAAACAAAATGTAG
The DNA here is from genome assembly GCA_922989275.2 of Gari tellinella. Classification (NCBI taxonomy): domain Eukaryota; kingdom Metazoa; phylum Mollusca; class Bivalvia; order Cardiida; family Psammobiidae; genus Gari; species Gari tellinella. The sequence goes on along the minus strand of OV277874.1, from coordinate 29,212,222 downwards.
AAATACGTTTTTGTTCTTTCTTATGCTATATTTTAATCTTAGTTGCAAATAGTTTGGAACCTGGTGAAATACCAAGTTACGCGGCGTATGTTCAGGATCCACACTGTACGCACATAACTAGATCTATTGTACTCGGGTTAAGGCAGTGAAGGGATTAATCAACCACAACAATAGACACTCGGAAGATAATTCTTTGGTAGTATTATCTGTTTTGGCTGCCCGGGGGTCTAACACCTTGTTCATATGCAAATCAGGGACATACATTTTGAATTGCATACATTTGGGAAATCAAATTTAGAATTTTATTAATATTAACTTCTTTAAAGAGGTGAGAATAAAAACGAATACATATTTAAATAGGATTGTTATTTTTAAAGGACACAGATCAAAGCAATCGTCCGCTTGAATGTACCAAAATGAGTTAGAAGGCCATTTTTGTCTCATAACTTTTTCACTCACTCTGCAGAGACTTGTCCAACGTAAAACTGTGTTTGTATATAATCCCTGTTATATATTTAAGGTCAATTTCACAGTATGGCACAATGCCTTCTTTGAACTGACACCCATTCGGGAGTCAACGACGCCTTTGCATGTGTTTACATTGGTGTCTTTTTATACTGTCTGTGCACTACTCCTGTCCTACAGGGGTAGTAGTAGTAGTAGTAGTAGTAGTAGTAGTTATCTAGCTTTAGTGTTAGAAATAGATAAAGTACATATATAGTAGAGTGCTAGTATAAGGGGTAGACAGAGTAGTGTAAGGAGTAGGTAGTGATAGTGTTAGGAGTAGGTAGTGGTAGTGTTAGGAGTAGGTAGTAGTAGTATAAGGGGTAGGGAGTGGTAGTGTTAGGAGTAGGTAGTGGTAGTATTAGGGGTAGGGTAGTAGTAGTGTTAGGAGTATGTAGTGTTAGTGTTAGGAGTAGGTAGTAGTAGTATTAGGGGTAGGTAGAGTTGTGTAAGGAGTAGGTAGTGGTAGTGTTAGGAGTAGGTAGTGGTAGTATTAGGAATAGGTAGTGCTAGTATTAGGGATAGGTAGAGTAGAGTTAGTAGTATGGGTAGGTAGAGTAGAGTAGTGGTAGTTTTAGTAGTAGGTAGTGGTAGTGTTAGAAGTAGGTAGTGATAGTATTAGGGTAGGTAGTGGTAGTGTTAGGAGTAGGTAGTAGTAGTTTTAGGGGTAGGGAGTGGTAGTTTTAGGAGTAGGTAGTGGTAGTATTAGGGGTAGGTAGTGGTAGTGATAGTAGTAGGTAGTGGTAGTATTAGGAATAGGTAGTGCTAGTATTAGGGGTAGGTAGAGTAGAGGTAGTATTATGGGTAGGTTGATTAAAGGAGTAGGTAGTGGTAGTTTTAGGAGTAGGTAGTGGTAGTGTTAGGAGTAGGTAGTAATAGGGGAAGGGAGTGGTAGTGTTAGGAGTAGGTAGTGGTAGTATTAGGAGTAGGTAGTGACAGTGTTAGGAGTAGGTAGTGTTAGGAGAAGTTAGAGTAGTGTTGGGTGTAGAGTAGTGGTAGAATTAGGGGTACAGTAGTTTCAAGACGATTCCAACAAGATGTCACAAGACAGGATTAGATGGAGAAACACATAATTATTGAGACTTTTACAATCTGACTTACGACAACATTTGTCGCACAAAGTTTTATGAACCGGGCCCGCTGCATAGTACTAACTTTTTTTCAATATGATGTTTAAATAACTTATTCAGCTGAGTATACTATTAGAGCATATCACAAGAGTATCTAAAGATGTTTATTCTTCGACTGAAGAGATATTGAAATGTATGTCAAATACAATTTAAATTATGACCAATCGCCGCGTAACGCGACGTCTCATCGGGATTAAAGTTGTTTAAATATTATCATAATTGTACTCAGAGTAGGGAAGTGGTGCTTATTGGCACAGAAGAAGCAAAAAAATCACAGGGCTCTCATTTCTCTGGGTTTGTCCTAAATTTTCTATTACATGGTAGCTTAAAGCAGGCTGAAAGTAAAGTAGAATGCGCCCTAAGGCGCATTCTGCTTTACTTCCACCCTGTTTTAAGTAGCCACATGCCAACAAAACTAGAAATAGGATATGGGGTAAAGGTACGATTCGTAAAATCGCACATGAAAAATGCAAATTTGGAAATCTTAGAATTTTCCATGTCAACTTATGGCAGCTGTAATCATGGTGGTGAACTTGATATAACTAAAAGAATAACGCATATTAAAAAGAAACAAATAGAACATTAGTTTCCATTTGAAACTTACTTCATGTATATAATGTCTAACGGTATCAGATATTTTTTACATTATTTCCTTTGTATATGGTAAGTATTCGCGAGAATTTCTGCATATCTATAAACAATACAGATGAGTTTCAATCACTATAAAGGTAATACATTTGAAATATAAAATTACAAGGTGACGCTCTTCTACTCTTAGACAGTTTAAATTGTTATTATTACATAGCCTTTATAATGACGATTCTTATTTTTAAGTTTCTACTTATTAGCTAACAGTCATACATGTATCGATCGGCAGGCCTCTCGCAGTTATGAGCTTTTTACACATTTCCTACCTATCGAAACATAATATATTAACCTTATAGTAACCTTTCGTATCATGACCAACCATCAAGAAACTCGGGGTTTAGCTTGGATCCGAACAGAATACCATTAATTTTGCTGTTTTTCAATTAACAAAACACTCTTTTTTCTCACATTAAAAAATAGTAAATGACAAATCCAGACAATATTTCTACAAGAGAAGTGCTAGCTGTCATATATTTCAAGACAGTTATTAGCAAAAAAACGTACCCTGTGGCGTCGTTTTCCGCCAAATGTCACATAATGTTAAATTCTAACGGATGAAAGTTAAGCAGACGGCATTGCAGCCGTGAATAGCTTGGACATACTTGGACATACTTTAGGGGAAGAGCGGCAAATGTTGTTGTAAGGAAGGTATCGTTGTTGAGAGGGTCGTTATAGGGAGGGAACACTATAGTAGCGAATTCAACATATAACATATCAGTAGACCCTTTCATAGCCAAAAGAGACTAAAGTGAACTTTACAAACATTATTGATTTCCTGACCAGCCGCAGCGTAATTGCACGACGTTAAATCAGAATCTAAACTGCTTTATACTCTTATTTATTTTATTACAGTCTAACATTCTTTACTATTACGTCGAAATAATAGTCAATAATTGATTTGTAAGATAATGCGATATAATGTATGGGAAACATGAGTTAATTAAAGTAGACATTTAAATGTGTCGATGAAAATGTTACATTTAGACTGCTTACACATTCAGAGAATAATAACAGTAAGTATACATGTACCTGTAAACATACAACTGTATATGGCGAATATCGTATACCCATGTCAGAGGGATCCTGCAGGAACCCTCTGATTAGTATATACATTATGTGTATGCTTTGCAATATATAACAAATAAACCAGCAGAGGAACGCTATTGTGTTAAATAAATTATTGAAACCGGTAGAGGAATATTATTGTGTAAAAAGATAAATAAAATGCTGCTTGATTTGGCAATCTGTTCATTTAAATTATTATAAAAAATATTCCCTTAGTTATTAAAAGTAAGTTGACATAATTGGAAACAAGAACTACTCATTTTTAAAAATCAGGGTTGAAATATGTTGACGTACTAGGCGTAACGATCGGTAAAATCTTGACCACCATAGGTGCTGCAGTAATGAATGCTGGATGAGGATAGTTTCATTAAATATTTACTTGATTGTGTTTTCTGGTACGCATTAGAAGAGAAAATAAAACAGTTAAACCTTTTGCTCTCAATAACGCGTAAAAGCGTGCTTGCAAACAGTTTGGATCCTGATCAGACGCCGCGTAACGCAGCGTCTGACCAGGCTCCAAACTGTTTGACACTCGTTTTGAAATTTCGGCAGCCGTACTGCCTTATGGTTTAACTTTAAAACGATATTGCAGACATCAAAATTGAAGCAGACGACAATGAAACGGTGAAGGGGTAAACATCTCTCGAAATTATTTAGCAGTAAAAGGGTTATGTGGTTTAGTAGTCACCCAGTGCACAATGAATGCAAGTACAGAGAAGAAAACGATATTAGTTCCAATCAGCTCGTTTAACCATTTCAAGATCAAATTATTCGGGACAGTTTTACCCCTTCACCGCTTTATTGTCAAATGCTTCAAAAATTTAGTCTGCAAGACAGGTTTCAGCGTTAGATTTAAGGTTGTATGCTTTAATATATATCGATACGAGTGCCAAACAGTTTTGGTGCTGGTAAAACGCCGCGTTACGCGGCATCTGATCAGTACCCAAACTGTTTGCAAACACATTTTAAGGCGTCATTGAGAGTAGTATGGTTAAATATGCCTATATCCTTTGTCAACTGCAAACAAATTGTTATCAGACCATGTGCTGATTTACTCGGCATTTTTATAAGGATCTAATATGTTAACAATCTGGATTAAACAACAGTGTCAGCAATTTCAGATTACACTGTATGGTATTGTATTGAGTAAACATTGCATGCACACTTACTCACCCCATGAAACCTTTAAAGGACAATTCCAATTTTCAATTTAGTCTAGAACGTTAATGGCGTGTTGTCTACAACACATTTCAAAAATGAGAAACAGTTCAGTCCATGATCAGTATACACTATTAACATAATTAAAGCGTACCCTGTATCGGTACATTTTTCAAATGACGAGGAATAAAAGTGTTATAAAATCATAATTACATTCGTGCTAAATTACGAGCCTGCCTTGACCACCGTAGGTGATGCGTAATAAAACGGTTGATGTAGATCTATTTTCATTAAATATTTAGGTGTTTGGTTTATCCTTGTAGTAGGGAGGATTAGGCAAATACTCGTCTACACGCCACGAACTAAATCATGTATACTGAGGCTGTTAGAAATAATTGAAACCCAGATGAAACGCCAAGTCACTCCATGTATCAGCTATATCCAAACTATACTTAAATTGTTTGAAGAAATCAGAAGCGAAGTCAATATTTTGAAGCTTTCGCTGACGACAGACTAGGACTTAACATGTTGATTGTTAACTGTTTTAGAAGTCAGCAAGTGCATATTCAATGTAAGAAACCATGCCACATTTAAGATGAAATGCAGATACTGCAATTCACCACGATTGAGTGCGACATATATTAGGTTACAGTAGACCAGTTTACACTTTCCAGGTACACTGTTTACTTTCAGCCTGTTTATAGCTACTATCTGCTAGGATATAGAAACTATTTGTTATGGTACATGTCATAACTATATAACTTGGAACTCTTTTCTTAGTGGACAGGTAAATTAAATTCGCTCAAAGACGCTTCTTTAATATAAAGATTTAGCCCCTTTACCGTCGAACGCGACTAATGTTAACTATGTAACCTGTTCGCAACTCAGCTTTTTGTCAAGAATGTATTAGTATTGTACGTAAACTGTCATTGTAATGCATAACGTTTTTGTTATCGGTAAAAAAGAAAGACATGTCTTTTTCGCTACTTCATCAAACTAATGCGAAATGCTTACATTTCAGAGGCATGCTCATAATTATAATGTGACTCGATTTTGACTTTGTATAATTTAACTCTTTCTTTCATCCATTTAGATATGATGGCACAATTGTGACCAATTTGATTCGTCTGTCCAGTGTTATACCGTCTTAATATCGTGCCAAGGGATTATATACAGACAACATAAAGAAGTCATGACGGTGCATCAGGGACGAAGGATATCCAATCTAATATGTGTTACCGTTCCATGTCAGTATATATCTGTGCTGCAAGACAATTTGAGAGTTTTGCTTTACCATAATCTTGTACAGTGATCCCTCTTTACAACGACACTAATGGAAGACAAATAGTGTGCGAGTTCTTCGGAGGGACTGGTTGTTTGGAGGGAAAATTAAGATTTGGGCATACCTTTGCAAACATTTTAAATGCAGATCAGACGCCACGTAACGCGTTTCTAGAATTAGAATGTATCCTGATGCAAGCAGTTTCAAACGAGCTAAGACAATGAGTAGCACTGAGTCTGAGCAGACTTCTACCTGTTTTTAATTAATATCTAATAAGACATGAATGTATTCACAAACCTGTCATTTTCTGAGTATTATGACATTTCATTGCCTTAATGACATTTGAAAAAGAAATAATAACGTATTTTACCTAACTTTTTTCGACTTCCATTTACATATGATGGTTTAATTCTGACCTATTCGACACATGCGAATCTAGCGACGAGTATACTCGTCATTTATAAACAGTGTACATGTGAGCTATATATTTATTCTATGCCTAGATGTATCATAATATCACGTTTAAAAACTTTTTTGCATTTTAAAATCAGCCTCAAGTATGATAAAATGGGATAGACTTAACTGAATATTGGAATTTTCCATCAAAACTTTCAAGTGTGGATGAGTTAATATGTCGGTCTAGCATTATAGTGTTAGACTGCCCTAACGGAATATCAATGGAGTATACAGTTGTCGTTAAGATGTCGCGATGGTGCACCAGGGACGAAGGATAGCCACTCCTATATGTTCGTTGTCAGTAAAGATCTAGGCAGCATGAACATTGATCAAGTTTCGCTATACCAAACTATTGTACAACTCTTAACCCTTTCCCTTATAGAAGCGACTTTTAGCGTATTTAATTTATTCCACCGCTGAAGAAAATAGTTCCAGTTTATACCCTCATGAACAATTACCATTACAAATATGCTATATAGCCTAGCAGAATTTAGCTTAAAGCAGGCTGAAAGTAAAGCAGCATGTGCCTTTACTTTTAACCTGCTTTAAGTGGGCACCTGTTTTCAAAACTATAAACAGGCTATGAGGTAAAGGGTTAACTCCAGTACCAACAGAATGATACAAAACGAAAACAATTCAACACTGATGTGTGTGGGTCTTCATCCACCTGTAATTAGCTGGACGTCGCGATATGAATGAAATACTGTTGAAAGCGACGTAAAATCAAAAACAAACAAACAAAACACTGATGTTTGTAAAAGACGTTACTCTGTTTCTGTTCAGGTTCAAAACTGGTGTTAATCAGATATCAAAGAACCCTCATAATGTTCCTAAAAATATAACCTGTATTATGTCAAAATAAAATCTGGTTTCTTTCAAACTATAAGCTGTTATTAGTGTTTTCTTCTGACCTGTCCAAGTTATTTTTAGATTGAACATTCTAAAACTTTAAAAGGGATGAGTTTTCTCTACATCCAGTTAGAGATACGGATAGCTGTTATTTTTGTGCGTAATGTACAGTAGAGGATATATTATTATTTCCCGTTTAAACGCAAACGCAATGCACCAAACTGTGGAAATTTACTTTTATAAATTTTAACTATATTTTTTATATGAGAAGCAAACAGGTTGGAGCCTGATCAGACGCCGCGTTACCCGGCGTCTGATCTGGTTCCAACCTGTTTGCAATAGAAATAATGTTTTTAGTATATAAATGCGTTTATTGGGAAAGAATAAAAAATCAGTAAAGTTAGCGCAGCGGTCTCGTGCTGCACGAGGATCATACTTATCTCAAGTAGGAAAGTGTACGATTACATATTCGTTGTTACCTTGCTTACCTATTTACCATAATTAACTTTTCTGTTCTAAAAATAATTCGAACAGGTCAGAAAAATCGGACAATATCTGTCACTTTCAATATAATTATGTGTGCGTTTATACATGTATACATGTAAAACAAACGGCTTTCAAAATGTATACCGTAGCTTAACCCTTTCACTCTCAATGACGCCAAAAAAGGCTCGGTTGCAAATAATTTGGATCCTGTCCAGACGCCGCGTAACGCGGCATCTGATCAAGATCCAAACTGTTTGGCAAATGTATTTTAATTTCTTCAGTCATACTAGCTAAATTGTATTCTAGAAACGATATAGCAGACAACAATATTGAAGCAGACGAATATTAAACGGTGAAAGGGTAAAATCATCACGATTAATTTGATTATGAAAGGGTTAAGCATGATGTTATTAGATATTCTATGAAATGTTTTGCCATTAACCAGGTTCCTTCTTACAATTTCACACTAGTGACCTATCTGATTTGTCTTGCTAATATTAGACCGTCTTAACTATTACAGCGCCCCTCGATACAACGTCACCCAATGTGAGACAAAAATGTATTCGTTGTTCGAAGGGAGTCGTTATAGGGAGGGAAATTGGCTTACAATTGGAACAGCTTAAATCAAAATCAGACGCCGCGTGACGCGGCGTCAGATCTGGATTCAAGCTGTTTGTCACTCGTCATTACGTTTTTTACTCTGAAATGGTCAAATATGCAACTTTTAGAAAAACAGCAGACGACAATTTTAAGCAGACGATATTGCAGCAGTGAAAATGTTGGACAAAATTGTCTTGTTTGTGGAACATCGGTTAGCGTCGTTGTAAGGAGGGATTTGTTGTTCGGATGACCGTTGTAGGGAGGGAGCGCTGTAGACCCTAGATAATAACAACTAGTCCTAAGATTAGATAGCACATCTAATCTATATTACTGTTTGCTGTCAGTATAGGTCTACGTAGCAAGAACGTTGATCAAGTTTGGCTGTACCAAGCTCTTGTACAAATCGTGGCACTATACGGCCTGAATAGGATGTTGATATTATTTAGTAGCGGAAACTTTTTTAGGCTCCTGTTAAACCGAAATTATTGAAAGCACTATGCATTGATGTGTGTAAATGAAAGGCGCATTTTATAAATTAATAAGAACTTTATTTTTTAGAGATATCGATAGTTCTTATCACGATCAGTCTATGACATGCTTTTTGCCAAATCGTATTTGGTCGTTATATGGCAACAAAAGGGTAAACTAGCTATTGAATATGACTTTATAAACGTACATTACGAAACAATCAAACATAAAGAAACTGTCTTACTTTCACATTGCTTTAAGCAGTCACCGGCCTTAAACACCAAATAATTTAAACAAAATTAGTGGTCGTATAAGAGAGTGTTTACTGTAACATACATACATTGCCAATGTATCAAAGAAAGCATCTTGCATTATTATAGTTAAATCTTATTTTTGTATGCGGTCAAGTGGATGCATTTCTTCTTCTTCGTCTTGATACTTCTCTCCATCAAGAATGATGATAATGAGAAGGCGCTGTATCATAAATTATTATTTACAAATGCGAAAGTGATAAATATACAGTGAATTGAAAACAAAATAAAATCAGTATATTAGTTCAGATCAGATCTACTATAACAATTGTCTTTAAGTCAATAACTGTTGGTGCCATTTGGGCTGTGACTGGTAGTAAGTTCCATTGTGGGATAAGTATAATTTTGCCAGTGTGATTCCGATTCGTAAATCATTCGTTCGTACCCGTGAAAAGTACATACACATGGGGGCGCAATGAATTATTATTGGAGAGCATTCAAAAACGTTTAATCTCGTACTATAAAGGTTGTTTGCACTCTAAAAGGACGTTGGACTCCGTTACATTACCTGAACACGTAACGCGAATCCCCCGTTTAATGTTACAGTTCGATAATAAGTTGATACCTCATTAAACTTACATGGATTTATACTCACGGTTTAGTAAGTATTGGAATATAGCTTACGGAAATTGACACAAAATCAATGGCTATATCCTATGCATAACTAAAAGCATTTTCTTATGGGATTAAATTTGAATAGTTTCCATTTACTAAACATTAATCTTATTTTCAGTAATGAAGTAAACTTTACAAACACTTATTTAATTTTCATTCATATATCGCTATGTTGGAAATAGGTGTTTAAGTGTAATGGATAAAACTGTCCTTTCAGGTGATTGCACTACAACAATTATGTCCATTTAACTCTTTCTTCCCTGAAACTTAAATGGACAATCCCAGTTTCCAATTTAGTCTAGTCCATTTCTGACCTTTAAGGGTTGTTTCTGTCAATGTTTTGCATTGTGACAAACAGTGAAGACCCAGATCAGAGGGTTCCATAAGGAGCCCTCTGATCTGGGTATTCTCTGTTTGCATAGGACAAGTGCACTTCTCACATGTATACTGTTTGAGAAAGACGCATATATGTTGGACTAGGGTTCAAAGAGTTAAAACAAAAAATTAAAGTCTGATCGAAAGTGGAGATTTTAGACAGGCTTAAGCTTGTTTTTTTTACTCAGATTAAACACAATCGTAACACATTTTCTTCAAGCTGTTATTTTCTATATTCAAGTAAATTTAGTTTAACGTAAAGGGAAATAATAAAAACATGCCGTTTATCTTGATTCCTGTGGTTGCGGAGGACCGAGAAGAATTGAGTATTCAACAGGGATGAACCATACGTTCATGTCAAACATTTATCCGAATAACGTTTTCGTCTCATCAATTAAACTAAGCACATCTACTTACCCAAAACATGTTTGTAAGATTATATTATTCATTTGTTTTATCGTGCTAAATAAGAGACACAATTTTCCATTCAAGTACTTTATGCATTCATGTCCAGTCAAATAGAGGAACAAGTTGGAATGCATTTACAATTGCAACATATACATGCTATTCCTTATATCAATTTGTCTGAAGAAATTGCCTATTACATTTATCCTAACGCAATAACAGACCAAATATGAAAAGAAATTGATGTATCAAATGGAACAGGAAAACCCGGGAATTACTAATAACCGAGGACACAGACATGCTTGACCCTTTCAATCCCAATGACGCGTTTGCAGTTTGGATCCAGATCAGACGCAGCGTAACGCGGCGTCTGATCAGGATACAAACTGTTTGACACTCGTTTTGAAATGTCTTCAGTAATACTGCCTTATGTTTTAACTTTGAAAGGACATTGCAGACAACACAAGTGAAGAAGACGACAATGAAACGGTCAAAGGGTAAACATTTCACGAACAATTTGGCAGTAAAGGGGTTAACGTTGGAACGACGAAAGCATTATCATTCCCCATTTATACGAAACTAAACTCATAATTACATATGAAAACCTTTTAAAAATCCTGCCAATTCATTTTTATTTATAATGTTAAAAGTTTGGGCTTGATTTGACTCAATGCTGTTTTCAATGGATACTATTACTTAACTTAGAAGGCATAACGTATATTATTATATGTACCACACTACGCCATCAACAGCCTCCGAATATTCAGTAAACCCTGTGCAATAAGTCACTAGCACAGTTTCAAGCCAGAACAAGTGTAAATGCCCAGTCTCGCTAGGACATTCAGCAGGCGTTGCATGTATATTTGCTAAATTCTTACCGCACTAGGTGTAACCACCCAATATAGGTCAAGTAATGTCTTTAATTTGTGAATTGAATGTCTATGCTTTGAAGACATTACTGTAGTTCTATACATAAAAGGCAGGTTGTGCACGCACGTTCAGCATTATATATTCATACCCCACGAAGGTGCACGCAGTTTACAATATGAATCCTTCAAACAATGACCGATTTATGTGCTACAGAGAGAGCATGCATCGGAAACATGTTCCCTCGAGGCTCGTTTTCCAGTGTTCCAAGCAGGTTTAACCCTTTCCCCAATAGGAGCGCCTTTTAGCGGATATGATTTATTCATCCGCTGAAAAAAATAGTTCCAATTTAATCAGTAATTAATATGTATTATAGGGAATATTTTCTATATTATAGCACATGATAGCTTAAAGCAGGTTGAAAGTAAAGCAGAATGCGCCCTCAGGCGCATTCTGCTTTACTTTCAACCTGCTTTAAGTAGTCACCTATCTTAAGTACTAGAAATAGGCTATCAGGTAAAGGGCTAAAGTAAAGAATGAATGTACGTCTCTTTTACCTTAACCCCTTCATTGCCTTACCCGAGGTACAATAATTATTTGCAAACTGCTTGGATCCTGATCAGACGCCGCGAAGGCGGCGTCTGATTAGGATACAAAACAATGATACTTATTTCAATACTTTTAAAGTCAACATACATCAGCTTTAAATTATGGAAAGAAAAGCAGACGACAATTTGTTTAAATTTGATAACCTCATTCCAGTGAACGATAACTAACACTTGTATGTACAGCGTTCCCTCTCTACAACGACATCCAACGGGAGACAAAAAATGTGTGCGTTGTTCGGAGGGAGTCGTTGAGGGAGGGAATTTGGCTTACATTTGTAAACAGTTTAAATCCAGATCAGACGCCGCGTAACGCGGCGTCTGATCTGGATTTAAGCTGTTTGTCACTCGTTATTAAGTTTTTTTCTGTCAAAATGTCCATTACAATGTATGTAACTTTGAAAATAACAGCAGACGACAATTTTAAGCAGACGACATTGCAACCGTGAATAAGTTGGACATAAATGTCCTGTTTAGGGAATAGCGCCAAGTGTCGCTGTAAGGAGGGGATCGTTGTTGGGAAGGTCGTTGTAGGGAGGGAACACTGTTGTTTTATAGTCGAGTAACAACATGCATCGTCATCAACAAGTGTAAGATTTGACTGTCTGACAGTGTCCTTCTATATCATAAGAATAACATACTAATTGAATTCAGCCAAGACGACGAGCTCGTGAGTTCACACGTCCCTTGCAGAAGGTTAATCTCTGTCCGATATGTAAATTTTGACTGAAATATTGATCGTCTGCTAACATTCTCTTATGATTATTTATCTCCAACAGACTGACACACAAATTGGATCCAAATAAAACGCCAAGATACTCGGATGTGTCATCTCGGTCCAAACTCTTGCAGCATATATAAAACTTCATTCATACTTCAGATATAAAATTTATTGATACTTGACCTTTATCTGCAAGCTTATCGTGGGTGATTAAAGCAGGAAATGTTGGAAGCTATGCGTAAATATGGGTTGTTTGATTTACTTTGAGATACCCGGCGTCTTTCCATGATCAACACTATTTTCAATTCGGATCTGAATGAATCGTTCACATTAGCACCTGGTCTTGTTAAAATTTATATTGCAATGCCTGTGATTTTAAACCTAACGCTTCCAGGAGCCAAACTGTTTGACACACATATCAATGTTGCCTGATAGACTAGTCGGATTTTGGGGAAATCAAACTTCTGGAGGCATTTTTGGGGAAAAGTTGACAGGCCACCTTTTTATCATAATTAAAGTGTGCTGAATCCATTTAGGGTGCCTGTCACCCTCTCCGGTGCCTTGAAAGCCCAAAAATGGTAAAAAACAAAATGGCCGCCAAAACGCTATATTTCGCTTTTAAATCCAATCTTTTTGGGATTAAATTTACCTTATACATCTGCTTCTCCTAATCTATATGGTTTATTACAACAAATCTTCACAGGAATGTTCCTGGGTTGATTCTCCTTAACAAAATTGATATCATGAAGATGTCTGGTTGCCATGGCAACCAAAGTAAAAAATAGAGAAATCTTAAAAATATAAAATTCTTGTAAAATAAATCACATTGCCCAAAGCTTAGATACTTGATTGATAACTGGCAAACCACATGTTAACAATAATTAAAAGCATGCGAATCCAGTTTGTTGTCTGCCCCCTTTCCAATGAAGTTGAAGGTCAAACATTGGTAAACAAATCAACAACACAAAATAGCCACCAAAACTCTAAATTTTCGTTATTCTATGCAGTCTTTCTTGGATTTAATACACAATACATTTTCCTCTCAACCACATGGCTGATAAGAACAAACTGTACAAGACTATGTTTTGGGTCAATCTCTTTAAAAATGATTTCATGCAGACTTTCTGTTGTCATGGCAACAAAAGTAAAAAATAAGGTTTTTCGTTATTATATCCAGTTATTCTTGGATTAAAATTAATACTCCTAATACATATGCTTTTCCTTAACCTCATGTTTTTTTAAAGCAAAACTTTACAAGAATGTTCATGGGATATATCTCCTTAAAAAATTAGTTGCCATGGCAACCAAGGTAATGAAAAAGAGAAACCTAAAAACCAAGAATTACAAACTTATACCCCCCTCCCCCATCTCCACACATACACACAAGTCCCAAAGCTTAGAACATTGATGGATACTTACTTTAACCTAGTAGACCTCTATCAAGTTTATACCTGGATCTAAATTTTAGGGGTATAACAATACACTCTAAACGGTATTTCAATATGTTACAAAATTTATAAATTGGCCCCGAACCAGGGTCAACAGTTGTGCATAGACTTATCCTCTATAGGAAAAGAAATATTGTCAAAAACCACAAAGCTCAAGCTTGTATATTAGCATAACACAGTAGACCTTTATCTCGTTTGTTTAAATCATCGCCTAGGCTGATGGTTGGCCTCTGCCATCACAAACCGTTCAGTCATCATCATCAGTGTTTATAAAAACACGTGAAACGCAGAGCTTAGACATTTTGTGTATAGTACGGCCTAGAAGACATCTATCAATCTTTTTAAAAAGCATATATCCGTGATAAAAATTACCATTGCCCTATCGTTCTTGTAAGTTACTTTCGTCCATGTAAGAACCTCGTGTCAAAAATCTGACAAGGCCCAAAGCTTTGATATCTAGTGTAAATCATCACCAAGTACAGTGCTCTCTACAACTACACTCATTACAATTATACCCTCTTTACAACAATGCTTGTCACAGTTGCATAAACAACATTAATTTATTTCAATATACCCCCTCTAAACAACAAACACACTTTTCGACTCCCGATGGGTGTTTTTGTAGATAGGGAGCACTGTAAAATTCTTCAAAGTTTGTAAAAAATTTGCCATATGGTCAAACATTACTAATACATTATTAACATTAATACATTGTCAAAAACATAAGGTGACACATACTAGATTTGTTTTGTAAAGAATAACGTTGTAGACCTCTATCAGGTTTGTTAAGATCATAGCCCTGGTATCAAAATCGTACCCTCCCAGCGGCTCTTATGTCAAATTCTAATGACACAGCTGAACTATATAGAGTCAGTATGGTCCTCTCGTTAAAGCATTTTGATCACACAAATAAAACTTGATGGATAATTGAATAAAATTGCACCAGCTTCCAAGAGATGTGTTTCATGAATTTCTGAAATGGAAACTTGTAGCAATTAGATCAAAGTGTTGATTTAATCAAGTTGATCTAGACAAAATCCATGGTTTGCTGAACAGAAAGAAGAATGGTGAGAAGGAATTATTTGTATCACAAAGACCACAACTGCCTTAAGAAAGTGAGTTTTATCGTATGATATTAGATCCACATAGCAAATTGCAAGAGAAGTGTGCCGCTTGAATGTTGACAAACAAATCAATATGTAATGTCATGATAATGAGCCCCATGCGGCTCTTAAAACCTATTCACAAGACTTCAGGGGACCACTGCATACCTCTTGTATGATCAGAAGAGAGTTATTTTTCCAGCTGCAGTTAAGTTTCTGAAATCATATCCAATATTCTCTCGATGTTGGTGAAATGTTGAACTAGCACTACTGGTCTGCCCGATATAAATTTATAATGTGACGGATTACGGTATCATGGCATGTATCTATGGACTGATATCATGGTTTTGCGGCACTATACATGTATCTGTCTCAAGAAGACACTATCTCTTTATAGCTGAAAAACTGTTGGTGAGATGATAAACCCAATTCACTCATCAAATACTTGTTGATTCTTCAGAAAGCAGACACAAGATATCGAACACGAATTGGTGTCAGAAATTACGTCGTATATGATTCAATATGCTTGCCATTGAAGAGTATGCAGATGAGCCAATCATTGTAACAAAGGACTAAGCCATAAAATGACAATGAATTCCTAAATGCAAAGGACAAAGGTAACGCAACGCATTTGTTGAGGAAAGCCTTTTGCAATGTAAGGACCGGAATGTCAGATTCCAATACCGTTGTAGAAGAACAAACCACTGATATTTTCATCTCTATTTGATACAGAAAGGATTATGTTCTAGAGACAGCAAACATACCGTATAAAATGCTGACCGTTCATCATACAACCATAAGCAATTGTCTTTGCTGATATAGCTTGCTATGATATTCAGCCATTCTATATCAGATTGTAACAGCAGAAACAATGTGTTCACAAATGTAGGCAACAGCTGAACTACTGTCTTCATTATTATTGATGGACATGCCTTTCTGAGTGCCATTATGAAGACACAGAAAGGTTCTACATTTGAAGATCTTATTGGTGTTTTAATAAACATGGCAGGTATTATAGGATGTCAATCAAATCTGAGGCGTGTAAGAGAAGTGCTAAGGGTATCAGACCCAGTTAGGATATTATTTGCTGATATAAGGTACCCCTGCCAGTTGATTTGGGAAATTCCAAGTAACAAGACTGACTTGTCAGGAGCTCTCTCTCTCTCTATCTCTCTCTCTCTCTCTCTGAACAGGCTGCAGAGCTTGATCAACATGACCAAGTCACAGTTGTGGCTGGTGGGTTCCTTGATGAGCAAAAAGTCTAAAGCCGAATCAAACAAGCCTGATGTAGACATGTAAATACCCACGCTTGACAAGAGGAGGATATCAACGGATTATTTTACTTTTTTCTTACAAGCGATGTTGACAAAATAGTTGTTCTGGTCAGATACACTTATGTTTTGATTCTTCTACTGTCTCACTGCCATTCAATGTATTGCACCAAACTCTGGCCGAGAGAGCCGGGGTCACAGAAAGGAGTATAATATTCCTGCTCACACTATGTTGTATGACCTAACTGTCCTGGAAACCATTCCAGTTGTGCACGCTTTAACTCGAAGTGATTGACATCCTTATTCCCTAGCCAAAGCAAATAGACTGCATAAAATGTTTTGCAGAGCATCATGGAATGCTTCAAAGCTTTGTAAATAAAGCTTTGTCAAAACAAGTGATGCACTATCATTACATGGGAAGCGTTCACATTTCAGACATTAGAGTAGAGTGAATATCAATGGCTTTCCATCTTAATGATATTTACACCAATACCCACACCAATACCCAAGTTGTGTTTGAAACTGACTTCCTGTAATGACTATACTAACAATATGATTTAACAGTGAAAACTTGTGCGGAATATCCCGTATACTGTCCAGTGTCCACATCACAATACAAATCCAAGGATAACGACAACTACCACTATGAATAGGAACTATATGATATTTTGAATGCAGTATGTCAGTTATAACTAACCAATAGTACTACAGCAGTTACAACTGTATTCTTTGAAACCATGTTTGTGCCAAAACAATGATGCCCATGGTAAACAAATTGAGACGAGATTAGACATCAGTTTTATTAGTCTCCAAAATATTTGCCACTAAGATTTTAATACAAAGTCAAAAGTTTCCAAAAGGAGTTATTTCCAACATTTATTGAACCGCGAAAGCATTTACTTCCGTTTAAACAGGAAAGAAAACAGTTTCCAACTGTAATATATAAGATAGTAATTCAAGTAGATCATGATGCATTGTAAATAGTAATTGTACTCAACTTACTTTAAATGCAAAAATGCTCCTTATCCGCCAATTTCGCTATTGTTATTTTGTACCTATGTACAATGTATAAGTGATTTATACATGTACATGTACTGGGAATACAAAAGAACCATGGGCTCCATTTAACAATAGTTGGGTATCGCCCGGGTACCTCTTATATATATCCGCTTCTCTCTCTCTGTGATGTCCAATTAGCCCAATTAGCCCAAAGTTAGCAAATTTTGACACAATTAAACCAACCTGATTTTAACTTTGGTTACCATGGCAACAAAAAGTCTGCATGAAATCATTTTTAAAGAGATTGACCCAAAACAAAGTATTGTACAGTTGGTTGTAATAAACCATGTGGTTTAGGAGAGGAAAATGTATTGTGTATTTGATCCTAGAAAGACTGCATAGAATAACGAAAAATAGCTTTTTGGTGGCCATTTTGTGTTGTTTTTTTACCCATGTTTGGCCTTAAACTTCATTGGAAAGGGGGACAGGCAACACACTGGACTCAAATCACTTTAATTATGGTTAAAAGGGAGTCTGCCATAAAGTATCTAAGCTTTGGGCCATGTGATTTATTTTACAAGAATTTTATTTTTTTTAAGATTTCTCTATTTTTTACTTTGGTTGCCATGGCAACCAGACATCTTCATGTTATCAATTGTTTGATGGAGAATCCACCCAGGAACATTCCTGTGAAGATTTGTTTTAATAAACCATATAGATTAGGAGAACTAGATGTATTAGGTAAATTGAATCCCAAAAAGATGTGATTTAAAAGCGAAAAATAGCGTTTTGGCGGCCATTTTGTTTGTTACCATTTTTGGGCTTTCAAGGCACCGGAGAGGGTGACAGGCACCCTAAATGGATTCAGCACACTTTAATTATGATAAAAAGGTGGCCTGTCAACTTTTCCCCAAAAATGCCTCCAACATTTTTTTGGAGCATATTTCTGAGATTTCCGACCAGTCTATGAGTTAAATCATCTAAATTTCGAAACTTTTATACAAGTAAAACAGACGACAATAGTATATCAACGACAATGTTAGAAGACAGACTGGCAGCGAAAGGGTTAAGTTTGTTTAAACGGGAGATAGTAGCTTCTCTTAATTCATGAATATTCCAATAGACAAATCCAGTTACAATAAAGAATGGTCCATTTTTGACTATTTAGAGTTGTTTATATAATATAATTATTGCAACGTGACAAATAGTGAAGTCCCTGATCAGAGGGTTCCTGCAATATTTGTATATATATATATCTTGGTTAACACACATTAGCCAGTGTGATTCAGATTCGTAAATAATTCGTTCGTGAAATGTACATAAACATGGAGGCGCAATGAAATATTATTGGAGAGTATTCAACGTTAGATAAGTGTACTATAAGGGTTGATTGCACTCTAAAAGGACGTTGGACTCCGTTACGTTACCTGAACACGCTACAAGTATCCCCCGTTTAATGATACAGTTCGATAATCAGTTGATACCTCATTAAACTTACATGGATTTAAACTAACGGTTTAGTAAGTATTGGCATATAGCTTACGGAAATTGACACAAAATCAATGGCTATATCCTATGCATAAATAAAATCATTTTCTTATGGGATTGAATTTGAATAGTTTCCATTTAGAACATTAATCTAATTGTCAGTTATGAAGTGACTTTTACAAACACTTGTTTAATTTTCATTCATAAATCGCTATGTTGGAAATAGGTGTTTAAATTTAATGGGTAAAACTGTCCTTTCAGGTTTTTGCACTACAACAATTATGTCCATTTAACCCATTATCCCATAAATACGCTTTTTTACGCCTTTAATTTATTCATTCACTGAAACAAATAGTTTCAATTTATACAGTCATGAATATGTATTGTAAGATAATGTTTCTATATTCTAGCAGATTATAGCTTAAAGCTGGCTGAAAGTAAAGCAGAATGTGCCTTAAGGCACATTCTGCTTGATTTTCAACCTGATTTAAGTGATCAATTATTTTCAATACTAGAACTGGCTATGGGGTAATAGGTTAAAATTATTTAAAGTCTGATCGAAAGTGGAGTTTTTAGTGAGGCTTAAGATTGGTTTTTTACTCAGATTAAACACAATCATAACACATTTTCTTCAAGCTGTTATTGTCTATATTCAAGTAAATTTAGTTTAACGTAAACGGAAATAATAAACCATGCCGTTTATCTTGATTTCTCTAATTGCGGATGAACGATAAGTTCCTGGCAAACGTTTATCAGAATAACATTTGTTTAATTTATAAAACTAGCTTGCTGTTGTACCATCAGCATATTTGCTTGCATGGGACAGGTAAAAATTATTTCATGGCATAGTTTAAATCATAACTTGCTGAATTATGGTTTTTTTTTCTTCATTTTACTTCACATAATTGGATTTGCGTATTTGTATAACTACTTTGATATACTCAATGTTTATAATTATGTTAATACTTAGCTATTAGTGTGTATCACTCATCAGACATGGTGGAATAAAAGTTGATATATAAAAAAAAGTGTTTGTTAGCTTATTTATTTGTTTGTTTTATCGTGCTAGATTATAGACAACGATGTTCATTCCAGTAGTTTACGCATGCACATCAAATAGATGAACGAGTTGGAATGCATTTGTAAATGCAACTTATACATTTTCGTCCTCATACCAATTTATCTGATGAAATTGCCAATTACATTTATCCTAACGCAATATTAGACCAAATATGAAAACAAATTGATATATCAGATGGAACAGGAAAACCCGAGAATTACAAAAATAAATGAGGACAATGACATCGACAAGTCTCATGCTTTACGTAGGAACGAAGATCGCATTATCAATCCCCGTTCATACGAGACTAAACGCATAATTACATATAAAAACTTTAAAAAATCCTGACAATTAATTTTTATTTACACTGTTAACAGTTTGTGGCTCAATTGGACTCAATGCTGTTTTTAATTGATTTCGTTATTTGACTTAGAAAACAAACTAACATAATTCTACGCACCATACTACGACATTAACAGCCTCCGAATATAAGTAAACCCTGTGAAAAGTGTCCCTTTTTACCCCTTTGTGTTCTATGCTTCCATATTGTTGACTGCAACATCGTTTCAAAGCTAGAAAAATGTCTTAAAATTTCGAAACGCGTTTCAAATAATTTAGATCCTGATCAGATGCCTTGTTATGTGTGATAGTGGTGTATTGATTCTTAGCTAGGACATTCAGCACGCTTTGCATGTTTTTTTGCTATTTTTACCAGACAAAGTGTAACAACCTCAGTTAGGTCAAATCATGTATTTAATTTGTGCACTTAGTTTTGACTGACTATTCTTTGAAGAAACCACTAGTGCTATACATTAAAGGTGGGTCGTGCACGCACGTTCAGCGAACGATAGTGATACCCCACGAAGGGGCGCACAGTTTACATTATGAACCTACCAAACAATGACCGATGTATGTGCTTAACCCATTACCCCATAGCCTGATTCTAGTTTTGAAAATAGGTGACCACTTAAAACAGGTTGAACGTAAAGCAGAATGTGCCTGAAGGCACATTCAGCTTTTCTTTAGCCTGCTTTAAGCAACCATCTGCTAGAAATTTAGAAAATGTTTCTTCTAATACATATTTGTGACTGTATATATTGGAACTATTTTCTTCCGCGGAGGATTAAACGGAATGCGCTAACAGGCGCTTCTATAAGGTAAAGGGTTAAGATAGAGCATGCATTGGAAACATATTCCCTCGTGGCTCATTTTCCAGTATTCCACGCAGGTTTAAAGTAACGAATGCATGTACGCCTATTTTACCTTAACCCCTTAATTGCCTTATCCGAGGTACGTTGGGGTATCTGCAAACAGTTTGACTCCTGATCAGACACTCATTTATATACATCTTAAGTCAAAATACCTAAGCTTTAGATTTAAGAATTAAGAGCACACGACACTTGTTTTAATTTTATGACGTTATGGCAGTGAAGAGGTTAGCAAGTGAATGTTGTGGTATAGTCAAATAACAAGATGCATCGTCAGCAACAATTGTAAGAGTTGATAGTCCTTCAGAACATATCATGAAATTGACACACAATTTGAACTCATATAAGGTGCCGAGTTAGCGAGTTCACATGTCTCTTGCAGAAGGTAAACCTTCCGTCCAATATGTAATTTGTTAATAAATAATGTATCGTCTGTTAATGTTCTTATTGTTTATTTATCTAAATAGGAGTGTCTGTTTGTTTTTAAATCATGTTAATAAATACGAAAGACTCAAGCAGGAAACGCAACACAAATAATACACCCACCTCTCAAACATAACACTCACACAGTCATACCATAACAAACACACACACACACACACACACACACACACACACACACACCCACACACACACACACACACACACACACACACACACACACGCGCACTCCCAATCCCTCATCTTCACACTAAATAGAAAACAACACGCAAGACAAACATAAAGCAAAGTGAATATAGGTTAAATCCAAGACTGTCGAATAACTTCAATTCTGTTTTCACTGTTAATTGTATTGCATTCACGTTTCGTTCAAACAGGGATTCGAACACACTTCGCGCACACCCCTATATAAACAAAGAACGAATGTTTCAGTGTTTGAATATTCAATAAAACACTCACGCGCAAAACGTTCTAACGTGACATCATATGGCTACGAAAATGCGTACGCCAAGAAATGTAGCGCCATTGCTTCGGTGCAAATTAAGGTAAATATATGTGATAGAATCGAAATAATAAAATAATATCAGCGTTTTTGTCTAACAATCGAACACGGGTAGTCGTTTGCACGATTCCACGATAAAACACTGGTATGAATTTATGATTTCTTAAATAATGCTACTTCTCAACTTTAAGGCTATATATATCCAGTTTCGTATTTTACGGAGTGGACGCAGTAGTGATAGTATCGGTATGTACTTTAACAACGCGCAAAACATTCTTAACCCATGTGTGCCCAGTGGGTTCTTCCATTCTTATATATTGGATTTACCCATTTTGTTTTATCTAAGGGGTGCCTGGTCTGAATTTTAATTTTCGTTTCGTTATATGGGATCGTTGGCATAAATCGGTTAATTCGACTCGTACATATCAATACACGAAGCCCATCTGTACGCTACGGTGAAATGTGCCATATCTGTAACCGTTTAGATCCAGATAATATATTTAAATATATACCTATTGATGATTTAAAGAGATTTCTCAGTTAGATAAATTTGGTATCGTCACTGTTGATATAATCACTGAGTCTAGTGATGATATCACTTTTTCTGACGTCACGTCAAAATAATTTTTGTGACGTCACAGTGCGTAAATAATTATTGTGTGTGTTTTGTCTGTAAAAATATCATTAATATATAAATAATAAATAGAACTATCAATTCCTTTGAATAGATATGAAAAATATATCACTCGAATGGGTTGTTATCTGGTTAATAAACTCGTCCTGCGGACTTGTTTTTTAACCAGATAACAACCCATTCTCGTGATATACTTTTCTTATCAATCCAAAGAAATTAATTATGATCTATGAATCACCCGTGTTCTTATCTGAATCAATACTGTTTGAACCACCAATCAAAGAAAACAATCGAATCTTCAACATGATAAATATTGATAATCGAATGTAGACGACACGTGTATAGCGTGCTATTGGTAAGTGTCAAGTCCCTAACGATGGTCGGGTAAGTAAACCAACTAAAATGACCCATTCCACATAATTCTACAAAACTGTCCGAGTGTTTCAGGTTCCCAATGAGAACACTGATCGTCTTACGATCTTGGTAAATGAATAATGTATATGGCTCAGTACGAGTGTTTGTTTGAACTGCCAGATGTATCGTTCATGTGTTTGCTATCATAAAACATCTACTTGGTCACCTTCAGCCCGGAACGTTTAATTGTATGTGGATTTAATGCGAGAAAAGGAGAGGTGATTCTAGTAATCAATTTATAGAAAGATTGATAGAAAAAGATAGATAAACCAAGATAGACTGATAAAGAAAGATAGGGGATAGAGAGGGAGACTATAGAGAATGAGAGAGAAAGAGATGAACAGACAGACAGATCGACATAATGTTATGTCCTATATACATGTAGATAATAGGTGCGTTCTAATAGCAACTTCAAAATGTATCGTTCATTTGTTGGCTATCATAAAACATCTACTTGATCACCTTTAGATCGGAAAGGGTAATTGTATGATATGTGGATTTACCCTATCATTCTCAAATTATTTGGGAGATGTTTACACTTACACCGCTTTATTATCGTCTGCTACAATGTTGGCGTCTGCAATATCGTTTTAAAGTTAGATATTAGGTAGTATGACTGAATAAATTTCAAAGCGAGTGTCAAACAGTTTGGATCCTGATCAGACACAGCGAATGAAAGGGTCAATGCGAGAAAAGAAGAGACGAGTCAAGTAATAAATTTATGGAAATATTGATAGAAAAGGACATACTCACTAATATAGACTAATTAAGAGGAAATGGAATAGAGAAATATACTACAAAGAGGGAGAGAAAGAGGAACATACAGACATATCAACATGATGTAGTGTCATATAGAGAGAAAAGGGGCGTTCCAATAGCAACGAAAATATGAAAAAAATCAACTGCATGTACAAAGTGATTCGTTATACGGGAAGCCACATATCAGATGTAAATGCATAATTTAATGTAAGGTTTTGTTCATTTCTTGTTTTCATTGAATCCCATAAAGTGCAAAATACGCTCGTATGTAGCATATCGCCGATAGCAACTAAACGACAACACCGACACATATAATAAGATTATTTGTTTTTGATTATTTTTTCATTGTCTTACCCCGAGTTCAAAGATTATTTGCGTATAGATCCTGTTTAAACGCCGGGTATGATACGGATCAATATTATTAGTTACACGGCATTCCGGCAGGGTGTACGGGCTGGTATGACGGTTTTGGATTCCGTAAATACGGAATCCAAAACCGTCATACAAGCCCGTACACCCTGCCGGAATGCCGTGTAACGAATTTATTTCCAGTCTAGATCCAATACAAGAAAGACAACATGCATCATCTGACATAGTGTAGTTTACTTGATCCTAAATTGACACTTGAAATTGACAACAGTTCACTGAAATCTCTCGCGCTAGAGCAACAAAGTCTATACAGTTAAACTTCGATGTTTGGAACTCGCATAAGTAGAATCTACCTGCATTTCTACAGATTAATGTCATAAACCTGCTTCTGTTGAACATGCATCCGTACTTCAAGCTAAAAAAAGTGGCATATCCACCTTTTAAACTTTGAAATACCGATAAGTTCGAGTGAACAGAATTCAAGATAGGCCCTAAGTTTAACTGTTTCTAACATGATTACGTCATCACATTGGAATGTGGGCATCTTATAAATGTTCATTACATGTAGGCTACCAAAATATTTCGAACGGACAGTTTTAGGACGACATTTATGTTTTATGAAACACTGTAACGATAAGTTTTAACAAATGAACGGAAATGATCAGGAGCGAACGCATGAATACGTAGGTCAGCGGCTATACATATCGAGTTAAGTCTATTTGGGTTGATTTCGATAAAAATATTGATCTAAATATGTCCTAATAAAGGGGGTAGGTGCACCTTTGGAAAGTAATTACCAAATTCTTCAAACTTTGCATACAGACAGTAAAATTAGTTTCTATGACAAAACTGGTGAAAAAAGTGGGGGTACCGGACCTTTCTTTTTCACAATTTGAGATTTTTCAGGGCTACCCCCCTAAAATTGAAACTTCACAAAAACTCCTACTTTTTTGTACTACGGTTTTTCAATCTTTATTTAAACAAACTATTTGTACAAAAAGTATCCTAATTTATATTACCATAGTAAGAATAAACTCTGAAAATAATGTTTTGTCAAGATTCAAAATAAAAATGTTTGATTTCATCGAAAAGGAGTAAAATTTACCCCACCCACTTTTTTATAAAGGGAGAATAAGGCACAGTGAAAATTGCCCTACAAATTGTAGCAAACTAATTACCAAATTTTTTATTTGTTGATTTTAGCCTTCCAAAAATAAAGTTTTAGTGAAATAGCAAATAAAAACACAGGGTCCCGGATCTATTAAAAAAGATATAGATCGTTTTATTGAAAAAATCCATTTTTTCGCATTTTTTCACTTTTTGGTGTATTTTTACCAAAAATTTTTTTTTTTCAAAAAAATATCATTTGATCTTTTGAATTATCTATCATTTATACTAAAACTGTACTTCCATGAAAATTTCATGCTTATATTCTGAGAAATTGAAATGAAATCGGATGTAACAAAATGCAACCTACCTATGAAAACGGTGTATGCTGTAAACTACGAATAGGACATAAAACTTAAAAAGTCCCTTCCGGAACGAACAATCTAATTTTTTCCCGGGAAAATAGTATTTTTCGGAAAATGAGTTCGTAAAATTTTTCGGAAATTTCATAATGCTCAAAAAGACAGGCCGACATCCTTAAGTGTCAATTTCATTATAAACCAGTGACAAGTGCCATTTCATTTCCAGTCTTTTGTTTACCATGGTGACGGCGCGGGTGGGGTAATCAGAGAAAACAAAGCCAGAAATTAGCATTCAATCGATATTTGAGTTACACATGCGCATAATGATAGATTCAATACAGTTTTTAATTGAGATTTATTTTTATTTCTTGATAAACAATTGCTTAATAAACAGAAAAAGAGATATTATTTACGCAAATCGATCGAGGGAGAAACATCTATTTAGTCACGTGATCCGTACTACCCTGCAAATTTATGAATACGGTCTCGTACACAGTGGTGACATGTGCAGTTTTAGCCAATCAGAGTCCAAGAATTTATGATGACTGGAAATAATTTTTGATACTCATTTCAATATATTTTAAGTAAAAATACATAACATCTAACTTTTAGAAATAAAAGCAGATGAAAATCTTTTAGAATTGATACCTTCATGGCAGTGAAGTGAATAACAAATACCAAAACACACATGAAATGCAAAACCATAAATTAATTGATTGCAGTGCTAACGCGTTTGTTTGATAACTGTAATTGTTTGCCTGTTACTTGCTTCCTTTTAATATTTGTAATTGAAATATATTCGATACCCAACTGTGACAAAACAATTGTTTACTAATAGTTTAGCGTTTATATTTGTTTAAGAAAGGATTCGTGAAATATGTCTTGTATCCTTGCTGAGAATAATCATATGCTTGTTCAATTATTTATGTTTGTTTTATTGTCATAATGTGTTGCTTAGACGTTGATATCTGTACATTTGGGACATTTCGTCGCAAGATATAACATAAAGTTTAACACACAAGGAATGTAACTAATTGGAATGTAATCTCTACTTATATGCAATCATATATCATCATATATTGTGTTGACGATACATCACTCAACATCTAGAATAAGTATATGTAAGGTTTTATTTATTTCTTGTTTTTCTCATCTAGGAAAACAAGACTGATCAGTTACACTTACTTAACTACAAACGGCTTTACTTTTACTTAAGCTTACGTAAGCTAACTAGAATATTAGCAAACCTAATACAACGTGTGCATGTACTCCATATTATCAACTAAAATATTGTTTTGCCATATATGTTTGATGATCACAATAAATAATTTACGAATACAATGTTAATAATTCATTTTAATATATTTTATTAAATATATTAAACGTTAATACAAATATAGATCTGTTAAATTGTTTCATTTACAATTACGCTACAACATTATTATCTGCAATTACCTCCAACTTTAGATGTTTGGTATTGTAACTATATATACATTTGTACATATGTTGTATGTCGAGTTCTGATAAGAAACCAAACAGTAAAAGGCAAACATGGGTAAAAATAAATCATCATCAGCATATATCTGATTTTTTAACAGGTCGACAAGTCGAGCGTGCTCATCATTAGTCTTCCGCACCGCTAGTACTAAAGTGGATACGGTATTATCTTGTCCATTTTAAAAGAAACTAAACGCATACCAAACGCAATACAATAGAAAGGCAGTGTTTTAGAAATTACGGGTCGGTTACATATAACTTAAAGTATCCGCTACCCACAACGGCCCTCTGGATAATGATTTTCTCTCTAAAACAATGACTGTCGCTATTCCCAAACAATACACTTATGTCTTCATTTTTCACTACTGCAATATCGTCTGCCTAACACATTGTCGTCTGTTGTTTTTCTCAGAGACACACATTTGACATTTGGATTGAAAAAACATATTGACGAGTGACACACAGCTTGAATCCAAATTAGACACCGCGTTACGCGGTGTCTAATCTGGTTTCAATCTGTTTGCAAAATTAATGTAACACAATTTCCCTCCCTATAGCAACTCCTTGCGAATAACTCAAGGAATCATTGTTTCCAATTGTGTGTTGATGAGGAGAGGAATATATGTACAGTTGTTCGTGTTTAACTGTCTGCACGTTATGTAGTTTTCGTCTTCAAAATGTATCGCCTGTAACAACATTGTTCTGTGTTGAATTGTATGTTTTGGAAATTTGAATTTGTGTCCGAACAGCCACAGTATCAGTGTCAAACAGGTTTAAGCGTCCAACATGGATGCCAATTGTGTCTCTCTTTCACATCCGATTCACACATTCATCTCTGCCGCAGGCTATGTACTACTTTCGGCAGAATTAAGAATAGTATGCTTAAGAATTACAGCCTTCTTTTTAGTCGCTGTCAGCGGATTTTAGAATAAACCGTACCAAAAACACATCTAAGAAAAATCGTATTGCCTATAGTAGCCGAGTTGTTTACTTACGATGAATATTTCACCAAACGGTTACTCTCAAAATACACAAAATATTTCTATGCTTTGGCTCTGATGTTGTATTTATTTTCGAATAAAAAACTAAAATATTTGATACATTTAACTACAATAGATATTTCTGATTTTAATCGGAATGTGTTATTGCTTATAAAATAGTTTAATAACATTTATGGTAAGACTTCTGCCATGTGGATATGTGCCTGTAACAGAGATGTATGTTGAGCAACAAATTAATGACTAAATCCTCCGTGTGAAGGTGATTGACCAGCTACAGCTGCGGCCACATTATTCTTTCTCAATTACAGCACTCCCTCTCTACAACGGACATCCCAACAACGATTCCCTCCTTACAACGACTCTTGTCGCAGTTCCTTAAACAAGACAATTATGTCTAACGCTTTTACTGCTTTAATATCGTCTGCTTAAAGTTGTCGTCCGCTGTTTTTCTCAAAGTTACATATTGGACATTTGACAGAAAAAAACTTAATGCCGAGTGACAAACAGCTTGAATCCATGTCAGACGCCGCGTGACGCGGCATCTGATCTGGATTCAAGGTGTTTGCAAATGTAAGCCGATTTCACTCCCGCTAACGAATCCCTCCGAACAACGCACACAATTGTTGTCTCCCGTTCGATGTCGTTGTAGAGAGAGATCACTGTAGCTCGTTTACGCTAAAATAATTATTTTCATTGCAAACAGTTTTGAGCTACGTCAGACGCCGTTTAAAGTATCTCCAATTGTGCAACGGTTTACAGTAGCAGTCTGCTGTAGAGTAGGACAGAAATTCTAATAGTTTGAAAGGTTTGGTGTTTTGTTTTCATTTTGCTTTAGGGTAAACTATATCAATAACACCATCACTGTCTCTGTATCGGTACGGTACAGAACTGAATCTTATTAAATTAACAATTTTTGCGATTCGCTTGCAATTCGATGGCAATTCGCTAGCGATTCAAATTACTAACTTTACCCGAGGGTAAGTTTTCTTGACTGGTGTATCTCACAAACGTTCGCAAATATGCCTTCGTTGTTTTTTTCGATTCCATTTTTGTCACAACCGCTTCAGAAAATTCGCTTCAAAATATTCAAACGTAGGATCTGTTTTTTGAAGCGCGCGATTCGATGGCAATTCGCTTGCGATTATCAATTTAATTTAATAAGGTTCAGTACTGTAGTACCACATATACTGTATTGTATCATCATGTCTCGTTATACAGCCTGGAAAATGGGTTACACTGATTGTGAACTGCTGACCGTAATCCTCTCACATCGCATCAACCTTGTTACTGTTTTATCAATCGTCACTTGTCACTCACTATTGGATAACACTTCTAACGCATACAGTGGCACGAAGAGTCTTATATGCTGGTGGTGGTTAGTCGTGTCGTTGTATTTTATTCTGTGCAATACAATATAAACAATTAACCCATTTGTGCCCACTGGATTATTCCATGTTATCAAAGGAATGCCTGGTCAAAATTTTCATTTTTATATTGTTTTATATTGAAATTACTGTCAGCAAACAGTGTAGACTCTGATCAGACGCCGCATAATGCGGCGTCTGATCAGAGTTTACACCGTTT
Organism: Gari tellinella; assembly: GCA_922989275.2. Taxonomy (NCBI): domain Eukaryota; kingdom Metazoa; phylum Mollusca; class Bivalvia; order Cardiida; family Psammobiidae; genus Gari; species Gari tellinella. Next base: position 29,182,430 of record OV277874.1, on the reverse strand, counting down.
GCCTATATCCGATATATGGAATCGTGATCACAAATGGGTTAATCCTGAGAAAGCGTATGAGTCATATTATAAACATCGTGTCTACTATAGCAGGTTTAACGTAAAGCAGAAGACTACTTCTAAAGGAGCTTTCTGCTTTACTTTCAGCCTTCGTTAAGCATTTTCTGTTCAGATACAGTGCATAAAATGTTATTCTTTTCCGTTTAAACAAAAACGACACACAAGCGCAATGCTTTAAAATGTATAGCATGTAGGAGATGACAACGGTTTGAAGTTTTTAACCATTTATTTCATACCAAAAGTCCAACAGTAGACTGGTTCAAAATATTTGTACAAGAAGAGTCCAAAAGGATAATAAATACCCACAAGAGAAATTTAGGGTTGTAAAGGTGAAGAGGAAAAAACGTCCTCTCCACTGTGAAGTGGCAGAAAGAGTCTTATATGGTGTGTTGCTGACTACTGATGCTGGTGACCGGTTATATTGGTTTTTACAAGTATTTCATGTGCTCAAAGCCCTAACCTTACTTGTTAGCTATTTACAGCTTATTAAGAACTGATAACATATTATCTGTTGGATTAAGGGGCTTTGTTTTCCCCGTGTGTTCTTTCGCCAAACCATTCGTTGATATCCGTGCTGATTTAAAAGGTTTTAATTAAACGATGTGTTATTGAGAATCGTCAGGTTATATCCTGATATTCCTGGAATAAGAGATCCTTTTTTGAGAATACTCTTTACCAGCATCTACTCTTACAAAATAATTACTAATACACCTACATGTAACTGAAACAATAACATAATTGAGTGTACAACTGAAATACGTGTTTTTGACCTTGTTATTACAAGCGAGACATATTTGTGTTAAAGCTGGACATTTTGCTAGTAGGATGGGTTATCACTGGATATAATATAAAAATACAAGGTAAGTTCTTTTTTCGTTCTACAGCGGAGGAGACGTTATTATTTCAGGCTTAATCTTTTCATGATCAAATTATTCGGGAGATTTTTACCCATTCACCGTTTCACTGTCGTCTGCTTCAATTGTGTTGTCTGCAATTGCGTTTCAAAGTTATGAAATAGGCCTACTGCAGTAAGACTGATGATATTTCAAAACGAGTGTCAAACAGTTTGGATCTTGATCAGACGCCGCGTAACGCGGCGCCTGATGAGGATTCAAACTACTTGCCAACGCGCTTTGAAGCGCGGTTAAAAGTGAAAGGGGTAAACAAAAAAGAACGGAAACACATTGTCATAAAACGCAGAAAATGACAAATGGAACTTTTAAGGCAGTTATATGGTTTACGCTATTAATAAATTTATGCGAAACTATCTAATTAGCTATTGCTGAGCATTAGTATATACAGAAAATGAATCAAGAGATGGAAACTTTTATTGCATCTGAAAAGCATACGAAGCATATTCTGCTTTGTACGTTTAAAAAAAGGACATATCGGGTCAATCCGATTGAATCCTGATCAGCCGTCTGATCTTGATTCTGTCTGTTTAACAATGCTCAATGATCGCAATTGGTTGTACTTGTCAGTTGATAATACATACTATTTTCCCTTTATGGCATAATATTTGCTGTCTATGATTCCGTATTCCGTCGTAACGACATTAAACGCACATACACTCCGTAAAATGTAGAAAGGGACACCATCTTAAAACATAGACTATTTTAATCTGAATCGCAAACTAGTTGAACGAGTCAGATCATACCCAGGGCTAGCCGGCGTCTAGTCTAACTTTACAATGCCTAACTTTATAAACACACCATTGACAATGTTTACGCATACGATATTCTTTTACCGCCGACTCGACCTGGAGCTTTTTACCTTTTCTACGCCGATATTGTCGTTAGCTACAATATGTTTGACTAAAATATCGTTCCAAGTAAAGATTTAACGTTAGTACAACGGACGAAAACTTAACGAGTGTAAAACAGCTTGAATCCTGATCAGATGCCTCTTTACGCGGCGTCTTATCAGAATCCAAACTGTTTTCAAATACACTTTTTCGCATCATTGGCGTTGAAATGGTTAAACGTCATACCTAATGTCATAGCATTGCAGGTGTATGCTTTATCTTGTTTATCGTGAGAGATTATCAGAATTTCAATTGATTCTGTTATTAAGTATTCATTGAAATTGGAAACGATGTATTGATCTAGTGTAAAATCGGGTTTAAACCCTTTCATGGCAAAAGTAACTGCTGTCATTTTAACAAACATTTTAATACAGATCAAACCGTCAAAATAGATCTACAGAAACTATTTTCTCCTAGGAAGTTTCACTTGACGGCTTTACACACCATTGCACACCATTCGCTCATTTACCCTTCCTGATGAAATTACCGTGAGGTTTTTACCCCTTCACCGCCATATTGTCGTCTGCTGTAAAATGTAAAACAAGTGGCAACCAGTTTTGATTCTGCTCAGACGCCGCATTACCGGATCAAAATTGTTTGTAAATGCTCTTTATGAAGGCATTGAGAGTGAATTGGTTAATGGTTTGAAAGTGGTCGGACAGTATTCGACAGTTCTTATCCTTTAATCAGATAGATAGTTGAAACAAGCGTGAAGAAGCTTGAACTACGGTGAACTTATACCCTGTCATAGTTTTCTGCTGTAACTCTTTCACCATCTAATTTGATCATCTACTTACACTTTCAACGTCGTAAGACCGTATGGTGTAAACCTTTATTTCATAGCCTGTTTCTAATTTCAAAGACAGGTGGCCACTTAAAGCAGGTTTTATTGTAAAGCCTGTTTTAAGCCACCATCTACTAAAATACAGAAAATACTTCAGATCTAAGGATATTTCCTACGTACAGGAGTGCATTAACCCTTTACCCAATAACCCGTATGTAACATTAAATACAGGTGAACACTTAAAGCAGGTTGAAAGTAAAACAGAATGTGCCTTAAGGCACATTCTGCTTTACTTTCAGCCTGCTCTAAACAACCATCTGCTAGGCTACATAAAAATATTTGTAATGGTAATTGTTCATGAGGGTATAAACGGGAACTATTTTCTTCAGCGAAGGAATAAATTAAATACGCTAAAAGTCGCTTCTATACGGGAAAGAGTTAAAGGCGTAAAACGTTGTATCTATGTAGTAACAGGTTCATTCTGTATTCTTTATTATTGTTGTAACCCTCTAACTCTCCACGCGACGCCTTATCGGGATCAAAACTGATGCCACTTGTTTTGAAATTGCGTAAGTTATACTGCCTTAAATCTAGCTTTGTAACGATATTGCAGACTACAATATTGAAGCAGACGACAATATTGCGGTGAAGGGGTAACAACTTCACGATAAATTTTATCATGAAAGGGTTAAAGTGCTAAGTATGTTCATATATCAAATTAAGGCTCTTCACTAGTCCCTTTGATGGAAAGAACTAACCCATTATGCCCGAATACAGCATTTAACTCTTGCTATGTGCATGCCGGATGATTTCTTTAAAGATATACAAGATCGATGTCCAGAAAAGAATTAGGGTTTTTGTGCATGTAGCAGAACACTTTATTTGAAATCGAAGTAAGTGCATGTTCTGGTGAGACGCCGCGTAATGTGGTGTCTCATCATAGTCGTCACGTTTTGCTTTGTCTGGTTTTGTGGGCGATAGACATTAGTAGGCTAATAAGTGCAGGTACTTGTTTATATTCAGGATTAAAACATGAGACTAAATCATTTTAAGTTCGATGTTGTATCAATTTTTGTAGAAATATCAATACCTTCAATATCTATATGAATTAATTGTATAACCTTAATAGGAATTTCAAACGTTGGGATTGCTAAATACAACTGTATGATATTGGGATAGCTGCATGCACAAAAGTATAGTCGATTTAAAGTAGTAATTTATTTCAAAACATTTCAGCAACGATTGATAAGTAGCAAACATTGAAAACTCATTTTGCACGTGATCAGTTCATGCAAACAAACAGTCATACATGGATTTTCATGTGGGACGCGTTTGGATAACACAATGTTTTAAGTCCAGCAGCGTCTCAGTGGCCGATCTCCGTTAAAGGGTTGTTTATTTCATTACAAATGCAACTGCAATCTATTTCATTCCTGTTGCATTTCCGGGTTCTCTATTTGAAACTTTAATAGAAGTGTGAAATACACATGCAAATGGGCATTTACAAAACAATAGTTTAGCACTTCCGAGTTCGTATCGATCTATATCTAACATGATAACGTTTAGTATTCTGTTCCAGGAGTTATTGCTATTAAAACCGAGAGACCCAGCAACAACACACCCGTCGATGCAAAGTTTAAGCTCACATCAGTATATGTTTTGTTGCGCTATATAATTGATTCACTTCCCAACATACAACGGGTTAGGAAGCCCCATTTGCATTTATCAACGTACCACTTACGTTACATAAATCTCCCCTCCGATAAGTCTCGTCCCGAAACTAGGACCTTGGGAGAACCGTGGATAACGCAACTCCGGTCTGGCAGTTGTCATTATCCAACCGCTGCCACCATTTGTAACGCGCAAACCGAGAGACCCAGCAACAACAAACCCTGTCGATGCAAAGAGATGTTTGTTGCGCTGTATAATTGACTCACGTCCCGACATAGAACGGGTTGTGAAGCCTTATTTGCATATACCAACGTACCACGTACGTTACAGTTCCAAAAGTTGGACGGAATCTTGAATGTAACTTGATCCACATGTGATTCATAATGAAATTCACGGTTTATAAAATATTGGAATTTGAAGGAATTGTACAAACCCTAAGCTGTATCACCCCATTATATAAATAAACGTGCATCATACATATGTTTCCGTTTTCGGATCTGACTGTTTATTTGCATCATTTAGTCAACGTTAAACATTAAACTGCTTCTATGGTAGATCCGATTGTTGACGTTATCTAAAGTGAAGCTTTGGCGCGTTAACGTGGCTTTGACGTCATTTTTTGGTTTGACGTCATTTACGACATTCCATCATCTATGGTAGCAGGCGACAGTATTATTCCGACAGTAAATATTTTCCCGCTGGGTCTGACAGTATTTCTATGTCACGATGGTCTATTGAAGATTAACATTGTAAATGAATTTGAGGTATAATAATATATATGTGTCTATTATAGGTTCCGGGGGACAGCCGGTTAAGACAGTTACTGATCCCGACATTCATATATGTGACAGTACGGCCTTATTAGTTTATCATTATAGAGATGATACCCTGTTGTATTGTTTGTCCCCAATGTTAATTATTCGCTCGAGGTAGTCATCAGAAAACTGCCTTGTGTGAAATTATGTAATTATGATATGTGATACAGTTTTATACAGTACACTCTCTCCATATCCACAACACTACTGCATACCGTAAAATTAGATGTTAACGAACGGTGTCTGCTTAAATCAAGGTGACAGGAGGTTTAGATTTGCTGTGTTTTACTGTAACCCCAACTTGATTATAAGCTGCTACCTTTCTTTCATACAATCAATCAACTTTTTTTCTGGTCGCAATAGAGAGTTTTTACTTTATTGACCATACACAAGAGAGTGGGGAAAAGGGATATGTAAATGAGACGCGTCTTTTTGTACAATAATTCAACTATATGTACTGAGTTTATATAGAACAAAAACAAACTCGCTTCAGTGTAACCTTTTAGCTTCCTCACCGGCTACATTGACTTTGGGAACAGATTTGTATACAAATTGTTTGGCACACATATCAAATTGTCTTCAATCAATACAAAAGAAAAACGTCAAATGTCAGCAGACGATATTATTTCAACGACTGTGTTAACCCTTTCCCCAATTGAAGCGTCGTTTAGCGAATATGATTTATTCCTCCGCTGAGGAAAACAGTTCCAATGTAATCAGTCATGAATATATATTATTGGGAATATTTTCTATAGTCTAGCACATGAAAGCTTAAAGCAGGCTGAAAGTTAAACTGAATGCGCCTAGAGGCGCATTCTGCTTTACTTTCAGCCTGCTTTAAGTGGTAAACTATCTTCAATACTAAAATAGACTATCAGGTAATGGGTTAAACGAATATGTTTACGTCATTACGACGGTTAAGTGTTGAACTACGGTAAATTGTTATTGTTCAGTATCGACATTTTTTCTCACATAACTACCCCTGCTTTCTATAGCGAAGAATGATCACGGATGTCCTTGTCTCCAACATGTGTACAATTAAATTGATGACGTCACTATAATGTCACAATTTATAAAGGTGTTTTGACGTCACCGGGATTCCAAAAAATGCCTATTGCTTTAAAAAATAACGAAAAATCGTTGGTTATGTGAGAAAAAGAATATGTCACGAGTCACTGTTTAAGACAAGTTGATCTCAAACACGTCTATAATAGAGAAGTTATTAAGCTCGCCAAGGCTCGCTCAATAACATTTCAATTCTAGACTCATTTGAGACCAGCTTGCATGAAACATCGACTCATGACATATCCTATATTTCTACAACTGTCATTATTGCGTAAAACACCGTCTAAAACAAACGTTTCCACTTCACGGTCGAAATATACTTTTTGTGTGCGATTACTTTGGAATTATATCCGTCATTTCTTAAAGAAAAGTTTAATATGACTGTTACATAGTTTGAATCCCAATCACACGTCGGGTTACGCGGCGTCTGATCAGGATCCAAACTATCTGCACATGTCAATACTGTCGGCATTTGCAGTGAATGTGTTTGCTGATCACTCATTCTCTGATAGCCAGGACAATTAGCCGTAGAGAAAACTGATTTTTACATGTCACGGAATCTGCATGCGTATGTCCTAGTTGCAAAGTAACAATCATCGTGAGTTGTTATGAAAAAAATCATCAACTCAGCATTAGTGGTTTTCGAAATATATACATACGCGTATTGGCACATTGCATCTTTTAGAGCAGGATTTTGAAAATAAAGGTTTTATAGACATATATAGTAAAATTAAAAGTAGGGGTACTAGATAAGTCAAGAAATGTTTAGATGTTCAACACAGTATATAACTTTTACCTCGATATGGGTTCCTTCAGATTTTGAACTTGAAAATGTGTTATATCTTGGGGTTATTTATAAAATATAAGATGAAATTACATTTTAATTGTAAATGGAACACTTTAAAGTTTTGATGAAATAGTAACAAAAAACAACATATTGAATCAAATATACATCAATTATACACGCGAATGTGCTTTTGATAAAACCCCAAACATTTGCCAGAAATTATTACTCTACAGATGGATGTTTAACAATTCACAATTGTCCCGTTCATTACTAAGTCACTGTCTCGTAAATTACATAAACATTGCTTTCCAATAGAAATGTTTCAAGGAATTCCACGTCTAAATTTAACTTTTAAAAATGTGTGGATTCGATAACCTCTGACCAAAAATAACGCAAGCTTAAACGCGTCGGTCTTTAACAAGTTTGACGCACATTAACTGTAGTCATCAAGTTCAACATTAACGTATTTCATTGAGATACTATTTCGCAAATTAACAGCTTTTTTCAAAATTCAGAGTGTTTTTGATTTGTTTTTCAAATATAACATACTAAAAAAAGTAGATCTAGCTTTTGGTATCAGGAAATTTCCTGATTATGCAACTGTTGATAATAATGTTGGTTCTGTCCCGTTCATTTTTGGTATCTTATCGATACCAGTTTAACCGAGGGCCACTAATATTGGTATATACTGAAGACCTCACTGTAACAGTAAGACACATTTAACCTTTAGTCTTTTTTAAACACTTTAATTTAGTACATCTTCGTCAAAAACGAACATTCTACCACTGTTACCCGTTGCCTTTGGGTCTGGTATAACCTTAACAACATGTATCATAAAAACTAAATTTACAGTCTATATTCTAGCAGATGGTAGCTTAATGCAGGCTGAAATTTCAGTAAAACAGAATGCGCTTTAAGGCACATTCTGTTTTAATTTCAACCTGCTTTAAGTGGCCACTTATTTTGAAAACTAGAATCAGGCTATGGGGTAATGGCTTAAGCTGCTGATCGCGACTTGACTTGCACTTGCAAACAGTTTGGATCCATATCATATGCCGCGTAATGCGGTATCTAATCTGGATCCAAACCGTTTGAATGAATGAACGATTTTATTTATCAAAGGTTCTATGAATCTCACTTATTAAGGCGGCTTATCTACAAATATATTTATAAATTAGAACTTGCACAAATAGGGCTGCCATAAGTTGATCTTGCAAAACCCTAAGATTATTTATAAACTTTCTATTTTTCAAACGCATTTATTTTAAGCAGGTTGAAAGTTAAACAGAATGTTCTTTTAGGTGCATTCTGATTTACTTTCTGCTTGCTTTACATGTAAGCTACCATATGCTAGGATAAAATAATAATATTTAGGAAAATATGGAGGAATGGCAGCCCTGTACAAAGTATGTGCATGTAGTATTCACGTGACCAGTACAGTGTGCTATTACGTCACATACGTATATGACGTAATATTTCGTTCTCACCTTGTTCAGAGATCATGATGTCACATATTGTATGTGACGTCACAATGTGTCGCGAAAAGAAACACTTACGTCATGACGTTAGTTCATATTCTTTTATTTAAATATAAGTGGGTTGCTAATAAATCATAAGAACATTTGTGTAAAAGAGAAACGTTCATATCCTATGGAATAATCAACGGGTCAATAAACCCGTAATCAACGGGACATCTATGTTTTGACATTTTAAGACTCCCGGTATATCTTTTACGTGCATAATTAAGCAAGATATTAGATCTACTCTAGTTTCAATTAGTTATAGATTCTAAATCATTACCAAATTTGTCATTCAATAAGATATTTTGCCAATTTAATGGAAATGCATTGGTCCCGTTTATTACGTCCCGTTTATTATTTTCACTTGGATTTATGTCAGCAAACCGTTTATTTTGACTAAAATATCAAATTGCAAACTCTTTGAACGACTCAGCACTTACAGGTAGATAAAGGGAAAGAACTCCGCATGACTCACTCTTTAGCTTGGGTACACGTATCATTTCTAATACAGATATTGTAACGGACTCGTTCATTACTTTTGTAAAATTACGCATTTGTCGTGGACTTTTGGTCACAAATGAAATTCTGTATGTTTACAGTACACATTAAGTTAAAGCATGTCTAAAACTAATACGACTCCTGGTGTATTGTAGGCAATAATTATCATATATTGCAGATGTATTCAGCGTCTAAGTAAATTATTAGTTAATTGTCCCGTTCATTTCACAGAATTTGAGACACATGCACAAATTTAGCCAATTATCGTTCTTCTTGAAGTAAGTCTCAAATTAAGTTGCGTTGCACTTGATATCACCCAGAACTAAAAAAGTAATGAATTTTAATGATAGAATAGCATTTATTCGTTAGTATTTGCATCACACTTCTGGATATAACGTGCATGGAGACATGCAAAATGTGACTACCCTGTCATCTTTGGAGGGCTAAGGTGAACAACAGGGAGCAAATTGTACGTTAAAACCTGTTTTTATTGTTTTCATTCATATCTCTTTTCATGGCTAGATATGAATGACATGTATCAAAACAGATACGTGTCAAATATAACTTATTGAATAGTGGAGACATCAATTGTCCTGGTTAAGGGAGAATGAGTGTGATGCAACATCTTTGAATGCTGAACGCAGTATCTCATGTACAATATACATGTATATCGGTTTGTTATTTTAAAATTGAGAATAGTTACCGATCAATCACCAGTAACCATGGCTACAATGTTAATGACAAGGTAGGCAAAAGTTAATAATTTGTTCGTTGCTAGGTGACAGATTAATTCGTTATATAGAATCAACTAAAGTTAAGTACGTTTCATATATGAACATGATATGATTGCAATTATACTTTGATGTTGTAGTGAATAAAATGTGTTTATTAGACGTTTGACATTGCGCATTAGTTTCATAAAATAAAATGATAACATTTAACGCAAAAATACGTTAGACATTTCGTTGAATGCCTTCCGTAAAAACTACTTTTACTCGTCGAAATAAGTTTGAAGGGGTACGATTTGGTAAGGTTTATGATTTAGACTAGACGCCGATAAAACTCTGAATTGTTTTTAAGTATTTCACTTCCAATAGCGCCCACATGTGACTTTGCAAACAGTTTGGACCCTGATCAGACGCCGCATTACGCGGCGTCTGATCAGCATCCAAACTGATTGAAACTGGTATCGATATTTCTTCAGTCAAAAAGATATTTAATCTGAACTGGAAAATACCCCATACGACATTACTGATGCACACGATATATTGGCGATGATAGGGTTAAAGCAGACGATATAAAGTGACAGTGAACACATTAGATGACAACGTAGTCTTCAAAGGAATCGATTGTACAGCGTTCCCCCCCCTACAACGGCCCTCCCAGCAAGCCTCCCTCCGACCAACAATTCTAACGATTGAACCGCTTTAATATCGTCTGCTTACAATTTGTCGTTTGCTGTTTTTCTCAAAGTTACATATTGAACAATTTGACAGAAAAAACCTTAATGACGAGAGACAAACAGCTTGAATCCAGATTAGAGGCCGCGTCACGCGGCGTCTGATCTGGATTCAAGCTGTTTGCAAATGTAAACCAATGTCCCTCCCTATAACGACTCCCTCCAAACAACGTACACAATTTTGTCTCCCATTGGGTGTCGTTGTATAGAGGGAGCACTGTAAAATATGTTCTATTCTCATATTTATCGCCTACATGCCATCCACAATATTTGACCTTCATCAGCAATACGGATTTAATGGTAGATTTGTTATTTCGATAAACTACCTTAGAACATGTGTATGTATGTGTAACATTCAATTTAATTACCCTGCCAACATCATAATTTTCATTTGCTTTAAAAATTCCAGTCTTAAAACATATTTACAAAATATATTGTGTCATTTTCAAATAGATCTACACTTTTTTTTCGGACGAGTGTAAAGCAGTTGCACTCATGATCAATTCGTTACCCCTTTCAAGGTCATATCATCGTGAAATTTTTACCTCTTCACCGCAATAATATCATTAACTTCGATACTGTTGTCTGAAATATCGATTCAATGATACATTTAAGGTGGTGTGTTTGACGAAATTTCGAAACGAGTGTGATCAAATAGTTTGGATCCTGATCAGGCGCCGCATTATGCGGCGTTTGATAAGGATCCAACCTGTTGAAAAGGCAACTTTTGGCGTCATTGAAAATGACAAGGTTAACTTAACACCCCTGCTTTCCTATTATTCCAATGCTTACCGAATACAGTGCAAATTATTTGCATTTGAACTAATTTGGATCTAGATCAAACTTGGTTGAAATGGTACTAAACTTACTTCATTTAATACATATAGCAAAAGTTAAACTTGAAATAATCTTCTCTTCAAACGACAGTCTCAAGCAGATGGCAATTTAGTCAACTAAGGGTTAAAACGATGTTCGTTATTGATCTCAGAGAAATTAATACGCTTTCAGTTTTGATTAGTTCTGTAGTTATTAGCTGCTTGAATCGCAATTTTCAAGCGCGAGCGCTTTGAGGACATGTGTACCGATGATCAGGTTAATGTTGTTTGTGCCATCCGCTCTCGAACAGCGGAGAGCCGGAGACGCACGATTATTCCTGTTCAAACGCAAACACATAGAGGATAACTGTTATTTTTTTCAGTGTAAGATCGAAATTTAATCCATTGAGTGAACATCAGACGTTATATTTTCACGAATGGCGAAAATATAACAGTCTGATGTTCATGAAATATATGAAATATATTAAATTCAATCCAACACTGAAAAAATCGTCGTCGGCCTCCGTCCGTCTAAGAAGACGATGGGTTGCGCCAGGAGGAATTTGCGGTACTTGTGCTAGAGCAGCTTCTACGGTGACTTAAAAGGCCTATCCTAGAGCTGCAGTTCCTACTACAGCCATCGCAGATGTAGTCCGAGCTACTCGCTGTATTTGATGAACTTGATGCTTTCCTTCTGAGCCTCGTCTGTGTCTGCTCTAAAATTCTCTCATCCTCTGCCCTCCTTATACCAGACCTAACAATGTGCCTCCAGGCCATGCGATTCTGTGATATGTCTTCCCAGTGTTCGACATTGATGTGAGCAGACTTAAGGCCGCGCTTACATGCATCAGGAAACCGGAGATGGGGCCGGCCTACCGGGCGTGTTCCTTCTTCCAATTGACCATATAAAAGGTCCTTTGGGAGTCTTCCTTTATCCATGCGGCGAACATGGCCAAGCCGCCAGCGTTACCGTCTCTGAGTAAGCATGGCAAATACTGTAGTTGTCCGTGCCTTGCTGAGAATGTCGCTGTTGGGAAGTTTGTCCTTCCAGGTTATACCAAGGATTCGTCGGATACATCGCATGTGGTATGTGTTGAGCTTCGCCTCCTGTCTTGTGTATGTTGTCCATGATTCACTGCCGTACAAGAGGGTGCTTAGGACACATGCTTGGTAAACTCTGAGCTTTGTGTTGAGTGTCAGATTGTTGGTTTCCCACACCCTCTTTGTGAGCTTAGACATCACACCTGAAGCCTTTCCTATTCGGGCGTTGATCTCCGCATCGAGAGATAGATTTTCCGAGATGAGGGATCCTACGTATCTGAAGCTGCTGACATTCTCTAGAAGGGATTCATTGATGGTGATTGCTGCAGGAACTGAGGCGTCCTGTGCCAGTATTTCCGTCTTCTTGATGCTGACTGTTAACAATACAGTTATTCTATTTTTACATGTGTATCTATGCCTTTAAGCCATTTTTAAAGGTAGTGTTCGACAATTGAAAGCGAAAGTACATTACCTATCCCGTTTTGAGCCCCAAGTTTATATCGTTTACATTTTTGAAACATACCAGTACGATGACGTCACTGATTTATTGATTTGACGTCATCGGAATTACGTCGTCACTTCCGATCTTAGATTTGTGTTCTTCTGTTGAGTGGTTTGCGACAAATCGGTCTGCCGGAATTGAACGGTAAGACACGATTGACTACTATTGGGGAGCCCTACGGGGAAAAATTATTAAAATAAACACGTGCGAAATAATCCACCGAAAAGCATAAATAAATTTCAATATCAGAAAATGTCAATTAAAAGAGTTTTTCAACGTTTCCTTCAATCTAAATGACGCCTGCAACTCATGAGATTCATTTCATTCTAGTTTGATTTGTATCACTTACAGTGGAGAATCTGTTATACTTTCCCGTTTAAACGCAAACGTACGCAAACGCAAAGCACTAAAACGTAGAAAAGAACAAATTTTGGACAATTCTGATAAGTCTTGTTTATCTTGGTGGCAAACAGTTTGGAGCCTGATCAGACGCCGGGTTACCCGGCGTCTGATCTTGCTCCAAACTGTTTGCACTGCAAATGATAGTTTTAGCGTAAACGCATTTATTGTGAAAGAATAATCGATTTTCCACTGTAGTTGTATGAAATGAAATGTATCTCGACCAAATACCCATCGCCTGGCAGGCGTTTTTTCTAAGATAACCACTATTTAACCTTCTCATTGTCACAATTACGTCATGTCTATCACGTTCACTTCAATACTTTCCTATGCAAAATATTCTTGGCTGCGTTCATTTCTATTATTTATGATACAGTGCTTCCTCTATACATGAACTACGACCTCCTTACAACCCTTGCCGTAATTACCTAAACAGGACAATTATGTCAAACGTTTTAATGCTGCAATGTCGTCTGCTAAAATTGTCGGCTGCTGTTCTTTCTCAAAGTTCAATATAAGTGGACATTTTGACAGAAGAAATATAATAACAAGTGACAAACATCTTGAATCCAGATCAGACGCCGCGTCACGCGGCGTCTAATCTGGATTCATACTGTTTGCAAACGTAAGCCGAGTCTTTATTTCCCCTCCCTATAACGACTCCCTCCGAACAACACACCCTATCGGTGTCTCCCATTGGGTGTCGTTGTAGAGAGGGAGCTTTTGTTGGCTTTTGATATATAAGTTGTATTGAATGTGCGTATCAAAAGTAAGGATACTTACCAGACGACGCGTGATGCGGCGTCTAATAAGGGTCCAAACTGTTTGCAAATACAGTGTTCCCTCCCAACAACGGCCCTCCCAACAACGACTCCCTCCTTTCAACAACGCTTGTCGTAGTTTCATTTGTAGGAAATGTTCCCTATAATGAACATTTTTGACGGAAAAACTTAAATTACGAGACGCACACATTTTTGTCTCCCATTTGGTGTCGTTGTAGAGAGGGAACGCTGTTCCAGTACAGATGGCTTTTACAATGAACACTTTCACTATTTATCAATTACGCCAAACCGCAATCATACTAACAGTTTTGATCCTGATCAGTCGTCATGCAACGTGGCATCATATCAGGATCCAAACTGTTTGTCACTAATTTCGTAATTTTGCAGCCATACTCTGTTTCAATCTAACTTCAAAACGATATTACAGACAACAATATTTGAAGCAGACGACACATTAGCAGTGAAGCGCTAAGAATCGCGCGATACAGTTGGCAATGAAAGCGTTTATAAATGTCCCACAGCCGTTATGATGAAAATGTACCAGAGGATATAGCAACAGACAAATCGTATTACAGATCTAATCAAATCGGAGGGCAACGATAATAGACTGTCTGTGAAATTTATAGTGTGTAGTAAAGATGCTATTCATTTCCGATTAACCCTTCACTATGACGTCATAACGCGCATTTTCAAACAGTTTTGATCCTGATCAGACGTCGCGTCACGCGACGTCTGATCAGGATCAAAACAGTTTGCCACATGTTTTGAAATTACGTAAGGTATAATGCCTAAACTATAACTGTGAATCGATATTGCAGACAACAATATTGAAGCATACGACAGTATGGCGGTGAAGGGGTAAAATCCTCATGTTAAGTTTGACCATGAAAGGGTTAAAATAAATTATTGCAAACACAAATCAGTTAGATACCGAAATGAAATTTGTTTTAAAAGTTTATGATTATATTTTTTTCTAGGTTGCAAAACGCTTTCAGTCTGATCAGATACTCTGTTAATGGTATCAGTTGGGACAGTTGAGAAGATGGTTTAATTTGAAGTTTAACCGCAATCGAAATGCAAACGTTAACAATTATATTATGCCGAAAATAGTAACTTTTAGAAATGTCTAATGATTCATTTTAATTGGAGTGGTAAACATGTTGTAGCCTGATCAGACGCCGGCGTCTGATCTGGCACCAAAATGTTTTAAATATAATAATAAATAAACGCGTTGTTTGGACAAATAACGCAATTCTCCACTGTTTGATTATTTTAGCATAAATGACTTTACTATGAAATAATAACAGCTTATCCATTTTAATATTGTTTGTGATCAGTTTACGCTCAGAAATTCGATATAAATGCAACAAAGCCGTTATGATGAAAATATTCCAGAGGACACAACATCAGACAAATTATATTACATAACTAATCAAATCGGAGGGCAACGATAATAGGCTGTCTGTGAAGTTTATTTTGTGAAGTAAAGATGCTATTCATTTCCACTTTAACGAAATTGATTGCAAATACAATCAATTAAATGTGGGATTGACAGCTTTTTGAAATTGATTTGATATAAAGCATTGAGTCTGACAGATAGCTCTACTAGGTTTTTATATGCCGTTTAAACGCAAACGAAAAGCATGTCTGATCTGGATCCAAATTGTTTGTCACTAATATTCAAATTTTCTGAAAGATCATTTCAATGTTGGATATAAGGTAGTATGACTTTGGCAATATTGATATGAGTGTTACGCGGTGCCAGATCTTGATCTAGACAGTTTGCAAATTTGACTTTATGCGACTTCGGTGCCGAAAGGGTACAACGGGAGAGAATAACGCCTTTTTTATCACATAAACGTGCAACATATAGAGGTCCGTAAATACCTTACGGCACACTGTGTATATACATGTATTTTATACTTATTTTGGAATCACCAAAATACTGTACTACAACGCCGACTGTAAAAACATTTTAATTAGAGAATTTAGTTTAACAAATTTGGATCACCACGAGTGATTGAAACATTTTCAAGTGTCCTAAAAATTATACAGAGCAGTCCCGCAGATCCCGCTGCAAATCAGACTACATAGAGCTCTAATACATGTTTTAACAGTGGCTTAGAACAATTCAAATTCAAACGTTTTATCAATATGACGTCATGTTCCAATTATTACGTTATTCTGAAAACTAAATTAAATGTCAAATGATCATTTAAGTCAATAAGAACAATTTTTGATTAAATAGTAACTAAGGATTTCAATATGGTATCAGATTAGTCTTTTCACAACACATTGGTACTGTTTTTCTTTAATTTAGTTCGATAGGTGTTTTTGTCTTTGGAGGAATCCATTTTTAAAATCTGTTGCTGAGTTAACCGAATAACGGTAAACCTAAATCTATGAGGAATCGTTTTCCTAACAGCCGAGGGAAAAGTGAAAGCAAGACCGTTCGGATTTTTTTGTGTCGATTTGTGTTTATGTGATAAATATAATATTAAATACCAGTGTTTTCAGCATTGCATTTATTGAACTCGTATTTGCCAAGGCTCGCAACATATTATTTTTATCCAACTCGTTCAATAAATTCACTACTGAAAACACTCATACAATTTCCTCTATATCCATTGTAATAGTAACTACTAGCTACAATGTACTTCGAACTATCGATCGAAATTTTATTGCGCTCAAACTGCAAGGTTTGCATATTTGCCATCTATCGGTAGTTTTCCCGTTTGTAGCTTTATTGCTGTTAACCCCTTCACTGTAATGACGTCATTAATTTTAAAACAAATTTCGTCTGCTTTGATGTCTCAATTTAAAAGTGAAGGTATTTTGAGTTAAACATAGTGAATTGTATGTCAAACAGTTTAGATCCTAATCAGACGCCGCCGTAAGTGGCGTCTGATCAAGATCTAAATTATTTGCAACTAAACTGTTGTTTTCAGACAAATGCAGTGAAGGGGGTTTAATTGAGAGCGTTAATTAAATATTTAACAACAAGAAGCTTAATCGATCTTGTTTTCCGGCTCTCTCGCATGCATGGTTACATAGATAGACACGCTGAGTACTTATTTCCTCCCTGAAACATTAAATGGACAATTCCAGTCTTGTCCATTTCTGACTTTTAATGGTTGTTTTTGTCAATGTTGGACAATTAGACAAACAGTGAAGACCCTGATCAGAGGGCTCCTTTCGGAGCCCTCTGATCTGGGTCTTCGAGGTTTGCATAGGACATGTGTACTATTCAGATGTACAGTGTTTGAAGAGGACGACTATATGCGGGATTAGGGTTCAAAGGGTTAACCCCTCTCATGATCAAACTTTTAGTGATGTTTTTTACCCTTTCACCGCCATATTCTCGTCTGCTTCAATATTGATATATGCACTATTGTTTAAAACTAAGAATTAAGGCAGTACAGTGGAGAATCTGTTATTCTTTCCCGTTTAAACGCAAACGTACGCAAACGCAAAACACTAAAACGTAGAAAAGAACAACTTTTGGACAATTCTGATAATTCTTGTTTATCTTGGTGGCAAACAGTTTGGAGCCTGATCAGACGCCGGGTAACCCGGCGTCTGATCTGACTCCAAACTGTTTGCACTGCAAATAATAGTTTTAGCGTAAACGCGTTTATTGGGAAATAATAACACATTCTCTACTGTATGACTGGCGTTATTCCAAAACAAGTGACAAACAGTTTTTGATCCTAATCAGACACCGCGTTACGCGACGTCTGATTAGGATCAAAACTGTATACAAATGCACTTTATGACGTCATTAGGAGTGAAATGGTTAACATGGGGCCTTCGCACAAAAAACGTTTATTAAGCGATGTCTGATTTGGATCAAAACTGTTTGCAAATGCGTCTTTATGACGTCATTTAGATAGAAAGGGTTCACATAGGATCTTCGTACAAGTAATTTATTTCCCAAAAGCATCATGTTTGAGCATCCGGAACTAAATTTTATTGCCAATAGTTTGGTACTAGATTAGACGCTAGCAACTCGGCGTCTAATTAGGCTTTAAACTGTTTGACCCTAACATCAAGATTACTCGTTAACAATTATTATGGCACTGTTATTTTTTGCGTTATTAAAAAATGAACTAGCGCGATTTAACGATATTTGCCGATAGTTTTCTGTCGTTTATTTCGCTTGAATGACCAACAAAATAAGTTTATTTCTTATATTTACAATATATTTGCTGTAATTTCTAATAACAAATGAACAATGTGTTAGTACGCATGTATATTTAATCCATATTAGTGGTTGATAACACGAATAATGTGTACCCTATAAGGCACAGCAATGACAGAATTACTGAAGCTGTGTATTTTCGAAAGCAAACATGTAATTTCCATGTTTACATTCGAATGTCAACAACTTAACAGTTTGGCGCGAAAATCCCGATCTGACGTCATTTGGAAGTAGGATAAACATATCGATTTTTGTCACAAAGAAATGTAGACAGCTGCTGTTAATGAGGTATAACAAACTGTTTGCAGTTAATCTCATTAAATAAAGAAGATTTGTAGGCGGCAATCATGGTTTCCGCTAAAGGAAGGCATCCGTCGGTTAAGAACATATTTTTATAAAAAATCCGCCAAATGTTTGCTGTCCGAGTTCCAAAGATTAAATCGCGAATGAAAAATGCATATGCACCGCCTCCTCTGCGAAACGTATCCATAAGTCCCGCCCTCTCGAACGATAGCGTTTACACGACATGAGCGCAATTCTTTTCAATGGATTTAAATGGGGCGTAGGTAAATATAAGTGTTTGGTGTGCGTTTGGTTTTCGTGTGAATGGTAAACATAAACCATTTCACTGCCGCATATTCCGTGATATTTTTTACCCCTTCAACGTTTCATAGTTGGGTGTATTCATTGTGTTGTCTGCAATATCGTTTCAAAGTTATTTTAAGTAAACTTCAATAACATTTCAAAACGAGTGTCAAACTGTTTGGATCCTGACCAGACGCCTCGTCAAACGGCGTCTGATCAGTATCCAAAACGTTTGCAAACGTGCTTGAAGTCGTCATGGGAGATTAAGGCACAGATAAAATTGCCCTACAAATTATAGCAAACTAATTACCAATTTTTTTATTGACCACATCACACTGACCAATTGCGCCCCTTTTTTCTATGAATTTTTGCAATGCGACTTATAACGTGTAATTTGTAACTTTTACTGCCAACGGCGCCAAAAGGCGACTTTGTAAAGAGTTTGGATTCTGATCAGACGCCGCTTAACGCGGCGTCTGAACAGCATTCAAACTGTTTGGCACTTGTATCGACTTTTCCTTAGTCACAACTGGCACTTGTATCGACATTTATTCAGTTACAACAGCCCTAAAGATCACTTTGAAAATATTGCAGACGACACTACCAATGCTGACGACATTTTGGCGGTCAGAGGGTTAAAACAGACGATAAAACTAGGCATTGAAGAACAACACCTAGGTTTATGGCGGCATTTTTAATCGAATATTAATAAGATACCGTTATAATTCGAATTTAATATGTTTCGTAATGGCTATATTATTATTTCGAGAAACATTAACATCGAGGGTATTCTAAATGAATTACTGTCTTTTTTCATGCATGTAATACCATTATATTCGGTCGTACATATAGATCACTTATTCATTTTCGTTGCCTACATTTGTGGTTGATTTATCTTCTAATTCTTTCTGAAACTGACATAATTGTGTCAGCAAATCTCATGTGAGACATCGCCTTACTTTGCCTCTCCTCTTTATCCTGACTGTTTGCAATAATGCTCACCAATGCCCTTGTCGGCAAAAAAAGGTTCAAAATTAAAACATTTGCTACATAACCGTCAGCATTTCTATTTGTGTAATATAAATTTCTGAACATGTCTCAGATTAATGAAATATATGCGCTTCAAATGAAAACAGTTTGCTAATATAAGAATATTTTTTTAATATCCTGACATTTGTAAAGTAAAATATAGCAAAGAAAATATTGGTTTTTCGAAACAAAGTGTATGTTCATACTATTGTATATATTGGGAACAAAATATGTTCTCATGTGGCGTACAACTGACTGGACCATTTTGCGTTTATTGTATAAAGTACACTTTACCTTAACCCTTTCCCCCATAGAAGCGACTTTTAGCGTATTTAAATTTTTCCTCCGCTGAAGAAAATAGTTCCAATTTAATCAGTCATGATTATATAGTATAGGGAAAACTTTTCAATATTCTAGCATATGGAAGCTTAAAGTAGGCTGAAAGTAAAGCAGAATGCGCCTTAGGGCGCATTCTGCTTTACTTTCAACCTGCTTTAAGTGGTCACCTATCTTGAATACTAGAAATAGGCTATCAAACCATTTCTCTAATAAACGTGTTTATAAACAATTTGACACCTGGTCAGACACCATACAATCAGCCGTCTGAGTTAGTCGGCGTCTAAGCAGGCTCCACACGTTTTGCCACACATATTATAGCAACTTGTAAACATATGCAATGTTCTTTCATGTTTAACATTGCATTGCATTGCGTTAATGTTTTTTATATTCAAACTTGGAACGAACAATGAATTCCCCAATGATAAAGAAGGTTAGTACACACGCTTCTGTGTAGGAGACGGTTGAAAAACAAAACATACCTAAACAGTGCCGACTCAGACCAGACGCGCCATTATGATCTAAGTCGGCATTGGTAACGTTCATTTCTATAACAAATGAATAGAAAATAAATAATTAGGTAAGGCATCCCTAAAATGAAACTTGATTTAAATACATGCACAGAGGAGAAGCCGTTATTCTTTCCCTTTTTAAATGCAAACGAAACGAAATTGGAATACAACAGAATTAAAAGACTAACAAAGTATTGACGTTTCTGACTATCATTTTTAATATGAGTTACAAACAGTTTGGAGCCTAGTCAGACGCCGGGTTATCCGGCGTCTTATCTGGCTCTAAACTTTTTGCAATAATAATAACAGTTTTAGCGTACACACGTTTATCAGGAAATAATAACTTATTTTCCACTGTAAGCATGGATTGATCGACTTGACATAAATGGGTTAACTAACATACTATTACACTAGACTTACTGTGATATGTGCGTTATTTCCACTGTTTTGTGGACTATCGACTTTCACAGTCCTACAGTGGAGAAAACGTTATTATTTCCAATTTAAACGCCAACGAAACGCAAACGCATCGCATTAAGCCTGAAATATTGAAAATATTTCGACGATTCTAAACGTCCATTTTAAACCGAGTGGCAAACATTTTGCGGTCTGGTCAGACGTCGAGTTACTCGGCGTCTGATTTTGCTCCAGACTGTTTGCATAGGACTTAATAGTTTTAGCGTAAACGCGTTTATTGGGAAATAATAACGTTTTCTCCGCTGTACTTACATCGATATAAAACATTGATTTATACTTAGCAGCTTATACACACAGTCAATCCTCGCTTATGAGGAACATGCCCCTATGTCAAAGTTAAAACGTGGCTAAGTCACGTTTTAACTTTGACAATATGGTATGTTTGAACAATGTGAGTTTCGAGATATCGAATATCTACTGTTGATAATGGTGTACATTCTATAGATACGCATGTACATGTACACGTTATTTAGGTTCACTAGTATTTTTATCAGCACCGACGGAAATAGTGACAATTCCACGCTTTTCAGCGGTTAGGAAATCGAATTAAAAGCAGTGATGAATGTGTTTCTTTATATAATCGTTTCCATGGTGATTAGCGATTGAGTTTTACCCTTGGACATTGCAATGAGAAAAATCTTACCAAACCGATTAAGTACAATAATTCAGTCAGACTTGGGCTGTATGTGTTTTGTTATGACATGCGACACAACTAAATTAATGAATTTGTGAATTGAAATTTGTAATATGAAAACATGTGAATAAATGTCGAATGCTTAAAACTGTCGAAAGCTGATTTTTTCTCAACGATTCGTATTGGAATTTTTAACAAAAGAGACACAACGTCGAGTGATACACGTTGTGAACTCAGACTGAAGGCCGAATTACGCGACGTCTCACAGAGCACCAGATAAGGGTAGTTTTTCAAAAACTAAAATCTTTATTTCTGAATTGAACCCTATGGTGTCACTACTCATTAGAATCGTCTCTTCGAGACGATTCTAATGAGTAGTAACACCATAGGATTTGGTGCTAAAAATAGTGAGAAAATGTGAGATTTGTTGAAAAAACTACCTCTTATCTGGAGCCCTGGTCTCATCTGGGTTAAACTTATTTGCAAATGTATTCCAGGGTATGCTCAATGTGGAGATGTTGTTAAATTTCCCTCATTTTCAACTCATTCCGAATATCATAATGTTTTTCTTTTTTTTAGTTTTGTAGTAGTGAGAAAACACGGTGTCCTAAATTAGGGTACCTAAATGTTCCCTAACCGATGTATATCTGTTTTGTTTCGCCGGATAATGTGATGTTACCGAACACAGTTATTCCGCTGCATTAGATTGCCTTGGTACAGTGGATAATCTGTTATTCTTTCCCGTTTAAACGCAAACGTACGCAAACGCAAAGCACTAAAACGTAGAAGAGAACAACTTTGGGACAATTCTGATAATTATTGTTTATCTTGGTGGCAAACAGTTTGGAGCCTGATCAGACGCCGGGTTACCCGGCGTCTGATCTGGCTCCAAACTGTTTGCACTGCAAATAATAGTTTTAGCGTAAACGCGTTTATTGGGAAAGAATAACAGATTCTCCACTGTAATAACGAACAAAAAAGAGGTTTTAACGAGACCTCATTTTACCAATACAGCCCCTAGGGTCAGGTACAACACTAAATTAATCTGCTTCATTCCTCCTATAATTAGGTTATCTTGTAGTTTTGTCCCCAGGTCTTGTAACAAAGTCTAAACACAATCTAAGAACAGGTCGCTCGCTATTCCATTTAACAAGAAACGAATAAAGCATGACAGGCAAGATGCTTCCAGTTCGATTTTAATCTTTCACCCAATAGCCTCTTTCTAATTTTGAGATAGGTAACCACTTCTGGTAGTTTGTAAGTAAAGCCTTACGGCGCATTCTGCTTTACTTTCAACCTACTTAAAACAAGACATGGACATATTTGTTATGGGTCATGATCATGACTATATACATTTGAATCGTTTCCTTCGGTGGAGAAATACAATAAATGGGTTCCAAGGCTCTTACATTTGGGAAATAATTAAAGGAAAAGGAACGCAAAATATGATAAATGCAACATTAATGGTTTTACAGTCGAACTTCGATATATCAAACTCGGTTAAGTCGAACATATCCGTATTTCAAAGTTTACCATGGCTTAGCCACATTTTAACTTTGAAATACGGGTATGTTCGACATAACCGAGCATGAAATAATGACGTTCATGTGTCGACATATCGGATAGTTCAAGTTAATCGAGTTTGAGATATCGAAATTCGAATGTATTTGAGAGGTAAATCCTAATGCATGATACTGAATTTAATATGTACTTGTAAAGCATGTGTTCATCTTATATTGGCAATAACACCGTATATCCTGTGCAAGCAGTTTAGGCGTTGATCAAATAGACTCCTAAAAGAGCCATCTGGTCAGGGTTTCTGCTGTCTTTTTTCTTTTCTTTTTTTAAACCAGTTTTATCAGGATACACCGTTTGATACCCGTGCCATTTCATCTAAGAAGAAATATAGGAATGTCAATCAGTTTTCTTCAATATGTCAGCTGATCAAACGGTTTGCAACAGTTATCCCAGTGTTGACCTTAGCGTGTCCAAGGTTATATTTATGTTAAATGCATGCCGGGCTGATATAAACTGATACTTATCTACCGATATCAAACATGTCTTTAACTGTAGTGTAATGTACGAAAAGCTACCGAAGTTAAGTGCATAATTGTAGTGATCTTATGGAAACATGCTATTATTTAAATGGAAATAGCGCAACATCATACACATTTTGTATCTATACCAGTAACCCTGTGATCAGATAAGGAGCTAATATATCAGTGCATAAGTTATTGCCACTTAAGGTTGAGTGCAAGTATGCTTTTGTTAAAGTATATGTCGTAGGCCATATTGGAATCTAGGCAGATCCGGAATCTGCCTAGGCAGATTCCGGATCTGCCTAGGCCATATTGGAATTCTGATATGGCCTAGCCATATTGGAATTCTAATATGGTCTAGGCAGATTCTGGATCTGCCTAGGCCATATTAGAATTCCAATATGGCTAGGCAGATCCGGAATCTGCCTAGGCCATATTAGAATCTAGTTGTTTCAGTACTTCATATGTATTTTTGAACAATTCTTTGTTATTTAAGTTAAATAACATACATGTAGGGATTGTTAAACAATTCTAGTGTTATAATCTAGTTGTTGAAGTTATACCATACATATTTCTTAATAATTCTTTGTTCTTTAAGTAATAACATGGGCACTTTTTAACAATTCTAGTATTATCTTGTTCTTAATTATTGATAAGTCTATTTACTGATTGTTTTCGGTATTTTTAAAATTTAGATTGCTTTCAAAATTTAGTTTGACATACATGAATGCAGTTGTGGAATACAGTCAAAAGTAAATGGTAAACTGTTGTTGTTTCTGCTAAGGTTTAAAGGAATGGTATCAAAACATTCCTTTTATCTTCTTATCAAATCAAGCGAGGTGCTTAATTGTCCATTATCTGGAACAGCTAGAGAGGTGTGAAGTACAATCAAAAGTGAAGTTGAATGGTTACTTATCAATACACTACTTTTATCTCCATCAAAAACCAAACTAATTGTTTAATTAAGGTAGATTAACTATGATTCTAATATGGCCTAGGCAGATTCCGGATCTGCCTAGCCATATTAGAATCCTACTATGATTCTAATATGGCCTAGGCAGATTCTGGATCTGCCTAGGCCATATTAGAATTCCAATATGGCTAGGCCATATCAGAATTCCAATATGGACTAGGCAGATCCGGAATCTGCCTAGGCAGATTCCGGATCTGCCTAGATTCCAATATGGCCTACGAGATATATACATATTGCATGTCTGACAGGGTCCCAGTAAAATTATCAACTTTCGGAAAAATACTGTAAACGGAAGCGAAATCGAGTGTGATATTGATTTTATTATACCGAAATGCTGGGCTTTAATCAGGATATCTTAGTAGTTCCTAAAGCTGGCTGGATTCATGAATGTATCTTGATATGCATGCGTGTCATAATGAAATCAAATGTTTATCAAAGACTTGAATTTGATGGAATCATACAAGCTTTATATAAATAAGCGTATATAGGTCATAATATACCCGTGACTTTTCGGTTTGACGTCATTTATGACAATCTGTTACCTATGGTAGCGGGCGACAGTACTTTTTCGACAGTATGTTTTTCTTTCCCGCTGGAACTGACAATATTGCCACGATGGCCTATGGGGGATTAACATTGTAAATGGCATTGAGGTATAATAATATATAAATATTTGATGGCAGTTTGCGTGACATTCAAATTGTCAACCCGAGAAACAGCATGTCACCCCGAGGCGTAGCCGAGGGTGACATTCTTGTTTTCGAGGGTTGACAATTTGAATGTCACGCAAACTGACATCTAATATTTATTTTATTACACCGAGCCTATCAATTCTAGCTTTAGAATCGTCTCATTTGTATTTTATAAAATGTGTTGTGAATACTAATTTAGCGCAGACATGGACGTAACGCGGGAAACGACGTCGCCGTCTATGACGTCACAATGTTTATAATTATGTTACCCCTCTTTATAACGTTCCAATGTATCCAATAGCGAACTCAATGTCAATGCTGACAGTACGTTTTCGGACGGAGTAAAAAAGTAATGTCCTTTAGAGTGACGTCAGAAAAAGAATATCATAAAGAGTGACAGTATATTTTGAATAGATGTAAAAGACATGCAAAATGTTAACTGTAGGTCTATGGGAATTTAACATTGTAACTCAAAGCGAGGTGTAATAATACTAAATATTTTATAATATAGTCTGCTTGCAAAACTATCGTCGTCTTTAACTCCTAAAGATTTTAAGTTTTGGAAGTTTGCCCCAACCATTCCCCTTAATATGAGAGCCTAACAGTTAAGGACTAGATCAAACGCCGTGTTATTCAGCTTCAGATCAGGTTCAGAACTGTTTGCTATTCATGTTAAACTAGTCGTTTACCTTGTCATACATTTTCGGCGTGCGAGGTTGGTTATGTATTTGGAAGAACGCGGATATTCCATTTTATCCTAAACAAATCCGAATAGTAAGCTTGACACAACAGATATTGGATCCGTTTCACTGCAAGTATGACGGAAATTACCGTCTGACAAAGTCGCTAAAACTATGTAAATACATGTAAATATGATTAAGGAGTTGTTATGATTTTACGTCGATTTAACAGTGTTTCAGTCATATCGCAACGGTCAGCTAATACCATGTAGAGGAATCCCCATAAGCCCTTTATGCACTGTATCAGGCACACATCAGCTACTGGGTAGAACCACCGACTTTCCGCAAGCCAACTGGAAGGATTCCCCACATAAAAAAATCCGATTTCCAAGACCGGGATTCCATCCAGCAACGGTGAGGAGCTTAGTAATGTTAGTCACAGTGACTATGCCTCTATGCTACGGAGGCCCATTCCCCTTATTATTAAAGAAACATTGATAAGTATGGGTGTCAAACAGTTTGGAGGCGCGTAACTTTGCGACTTATCAGGGTCGGAACTGTTGTACAATGTTACATGTAGCTTTATCGACATTGGCAGTGACAGGGTTCAAAAGATAACTCTCGAACGTGAAATGGGTTGAATATAGGTCATAGTGTCTAGCTATACTCAGTGAAATCAGTTATTCCATTTCAATAATGTCACATATTATTGAAATGGGACACGTTATGAGACTGCAGTTGGTTACATTTTATAGTTAAACATTCCAAGTAATCTGAAATTGTGATCGCCAGAAAATAATGATCTTAATGTTGTCTTTTAGCAGGTTGTTTATCAACATTAATAAATGAAAAATTGTCACCTCAAAGCGCATGGTAATTTGCAATATAATCGCTATTTAGCGTGCGCATATTCAATAATATCTGCATATCATTCATTATCGTAACAAAAATGTTGATGACTGAAAGTTGCCCTTAGGTATTAATCATTCTAATTCAAAGAGCAACACGATTGCTGTAACATAGTGATGTGATAAAATATACCACATTATTGATACTACAGATACAGTCTAGAGTTCGGTAACAGCTTTTTGTTTCTTATACTATATATATTTATATTTTCCTATCATCCTTATATTTGTTACATCTGAGTAATACCGCATGTATTGCATATTTTCACAAAGTCAATGTGACAGTTGGAACTACGTAATTATTTCTAAATACAGTTCAAACCCAATATTTTGACCTCGCTTAAGTCGACTGTACCAGTATTTCAAAAGATGAATTTCGATAGGCCAATCTCGCTAAGCCACGTTTTAACACTGAAATGTGGGTATATTCAAGCTAACGCGAGTTCGAAGTATCGATTTTCGACTGTAAATGCATTTGTTTTAAATAAACTGAAACTAATATCAATTTCAAACAGTCATAGACGAGGTCGAGAAACTCGGTGTGTGATAAAAGCACGGCTTTTTATATGATATATTAGACAAAATACAGAAGTCTAAAACGTAATCGTGTTCATTAAGTCATAATCTCTAATAGAGATAAACTAAAAGGCTCGATCGTTGTGGTAGTATTACTTTAATGACTTGTTTAACTTTAATATACAGCAGTCATTATTCTACATTAAATAGACCTCAATTTTAAGTACATTTTTGTCACACATAATTCAATGTTTTGAAGAATACCGGAGCGATGCGGCTCAAATAAGAAATAAAAGATTCCAGTAAACATAATGAGACTTAAAATACACTATTAAGTACATGCTATATCATACCTAATGGTAAATATTACATTGACTTGTTATTGACATTTGATATACTGCAAGCATTAGCAGAACGCGTAGCGCAGCTCTATACTTACTGTATATTATAGGTACATACACATTAGTATAATCCTTAGCACGCGTTTTGTGCAAATGGCAATTATTTAGAGCAAATTAACCCTTTACCTGATAGCCTATTTCTAGTACTTAAGATATTTGACTACTTAAAGCAGGTTGAAAGTAAAGCAGAATGCGCCCTAAGGCGCATTCTGCTTTACTTTCAGCCTGCTTTAAGCTATCATGTGCTATAACATAAAAAATATTTCCTATAATACATATTCATTACTGATTAAAGTGGAACTATATTCTTCGGCGGAAGAATAAATCATATCCGCTAAAAGGCGCTTCTATTGGGGAAAGGGTTAAAGTAAAACAGTAAGATCCCAAAAGCTATAAGCAACCCATATAATTGACCCTTTACATTGCATGTTTCTATAATTAAAGAAAGTTGAATACTAAAGGTAGAAAGTAAAGCAGAATGTACCTTAGACTGAATTCTGTTTAATCGAAGCCTGCTTTTATATCATGCATATTAGAAAGTAAATACTATTGGGAATACGTAACCTCACCTGACGCCATGTGCACTGCTATCAACGTCATCGGTTTTTTTAAATGTTGTCGTATGCTTGTATTTCTTGAAATAAATATCAGCTTTTTTTACTTAAGAATTATTAAAATGAGTGGAAAACAGATTTTGCCCTGATCAGATGCCGCGATGCGCAAATAACTATTGTATTCGGGGTAAGGTAGTCAATGCTTGAAGAACTGACCACCTTTTTCTAACGCAGGAAAATATGTTACCTACATTCCTCCTTATTCCCCATTCGAATTCTTATTCTTGCATAAAAACCCGTTCTCAGGGGGTGCATTAACGAGTACTTTAACGTGCACACGCGCCGTTAATGACCACTATAGTTATGATTGTTCCGGGGCCCAGTATAAGCAATAACAATGACGTTTGAAGAGTTTTCTGGCCAAACTTAAGCTCACACTGTCAGTGCAAAGATGCTGGTGAATGCATTGTAATTGAAAATACAAAATAATTACCGTGCGCCAAATACACATAACGGTCATTAAGGCGATATGCGAAAGGTTTTTACTGTAATTACTCTAAGTATGTGGACAGACAATAGCTAGCAAACGGTGTAGACTCCTGAGGGAGCATTCTGGTCAGGATCAAACTGTTTCCCATTCAGTTTGCACCTTTTGAACTCATTACTATGTGATAAAAGCCAACACCAATGATGCATGGCATTACGCCTAGGCATACATGTGCTATTAGTTTCTAAATCTATTTCAAGAAATAGACTGTGAAGAAGACGTTTTTCCCCGTTTAAACGCAAGCAAAACGCAAACACACTGTATGTAAAGGTAGAAAATGGCATACTTTTTGACAATTACGTCCAATCATTTTTATCTGAGTGATAAATAGTTTGGAGCCTGATCAGACGCTTAGTTATCCGGCGTCTGATCTGGTTACAAACTGTTTACATGTACAATGGAAAATTATAGTCAAATATAGTTTTAGCATTAACGAGTTTATTGGGAAAAAATAACCTCTTCTCCATAGTATACAGTACAACCAAACTTGTACAACTAAATAATTCTGTTGACAGGTGACATTATTAGGTAGGATGGATACAAAACAGAAAACATCATATAAGTAAACACACTAGGCAAAGTAAGTTTTGATTTATTAATAAAACGTCCAGTTGACTCATTAATAAAAGCGATAACAAACAACTTGAATCCCATTGCTCGTATACGAGCTATGTGTACATTGTACCGTTATTGTGCACCTATGCCGAACTTTCGACGGCAGCGACTTGCTATCATAGATGACATGAAATTGACACAACATCGGCGCTATTATGACAACCTTTGTGTCACAGTTTGCGGCCGTAAACCCATATCAATCACTTTTGAAATTGACCAAATCGTTCATCTGACACTCCTATTGGTCTACGACCAGATAGTTCATTTCAGTAAAATGTCCATGACAGCGACTATTTGCATACGTTGTCTACAGTTAGGCGAAACCTCTCATTCAATAATCACTGAAACGTTAAAAGTACATTTAAAATCAAAATCAAATTGAGTCCATCTTGTTTAATTGCGTTCTGTTTAAAGTATACATGTACACCGATGCATTAACAATTATTCTTCGTGTGGCGACCTTGATCAGAGGGCTCCTTTAGGGAATGTTCTGTTCAAAGTTTACACTGAGGCAGAGGACAAGTGCATTCTTTGTAAGTACACTGTTTGTAGTGAAGCATAATACTTACAAGATGTGCAATTAGAAAATAAAGGAAGCTGAGATATGGAAGAAAATGACTAATTTAAAAAAAAAAAATGGAAACGGATTTCAAATATATAGACAATAGATCTTGTTATGATTTATATTTATGCAAATATTGTGTTTATTGAAATATATTTTGTTTGAAATGCTGGTTTGTAAACATATTTCAAGTTCTTAACAAATTACACAGCACAAGATAATAACTGAACTTGGTAAATATACTGAAGCACAATGTAATAGATATATTCTAAGAAGTTTTGAGTAGTCAAAGTAATGCATTTGGGAAATAATTATTTTTTAGAAATGGAATTTAAAATAATAAAAAAAAGACATTTAGAATATTTGAAAATAACATAAAATAATGCCTTTTACCTGTAGCTCTGCAATTTGGACAGCAATGTGATCTGTCAGACTGTGTCTGTTTAACTGTTTAACCCTTTTCCCCTTATCCAGTTTTTTTATTACAGCATGTTGACAGTAAAGTAGAAAGTACCTGATGGTACATTCTGCTTTACTTTCAAAATGCTTTAGGGTCCTTATAGTGCTTACATTCATGAGTCCATAGTGGGGAACTATTTTGCTCAGTGGAGAAATAAATAAGAGGGGTAAAACTGCATATTGATTGAATGATGGGTTAATGTGCAATCAAATTATGTAATAGATGTCTTGGGTTAGCATTTCCTCATGAAACTAAGACTTTTTCTGTTATTTTGAGACCAGCCCCTTGATGTCGTTGTGTAAACATAAATTCATCATGAATTAAACTTTGTTTTGTTAAATTATGGTTCATTCTCGTTATTGTCACTGTTCTCTGTTCAGTAAGCACCAAACACATTCTGTTCACAGTCTAGGAGAAAGGATGACTCCAGGGTTAATATTGCAGACTTCTCAAGATTTAGACCAACATCCAAGTCTGATGACCAGTCACATCTGGTGATAAAATCTGAAACAACAAACATGTATGAAAATAAATAATAAACAGCTGAAACATATAGACAGCTTTATCATCTTATTGAGAATTATTTTTAAATCTTTAATGTAGGCATTGATTGAATGAGACTATTCAAATTCAAATCTTTATTTAAATCTAAAAGTAAATCTAACAGACACACACATTGAAAATCTATAATGGCAATTTTGATACAATAGCATGTCAACCCAAATTCCGTTCTTGCTATTTCAGTAACTGACTCTGAGTACGCTCCTAATATTTAAATGGCTTACGAAATTATCAAAACATATTTTCAAAATTATTCTAAATTCCTAGAAAACTGTAGTATAAAAATGGTTACAAAGCACAATAACAGTTAGAAGATAAAAGAAATTTAAAAGGTTATAAAGCTTTTAAGTTGAGTCTTATAATTATATGGTTCTTAGACATTTGATATATAGTCAAATGTGAGTTTTTGGCTCATCAAAAACTCAAATCCAAAATATTAAAGTCTGTGTGCTACTCAGATTAAAATAAAAAGTCAGAAGTATAAAAATGTTGTCATTTTCTCCATTTTAGTGCACTGCGTTTGCGTTTCTTTGCGTTTAAACGGGAAAGAATAAGTTATCTCATCTGATCCCGCTAGACTACATTATGGAGTTATAATAACTGCAATCGACTGCTAGTGCTTTAATAGGAATCCATTCATATGTCTGATATTTATTAATAAATATAGTATTATAAATAGCCTGCATAAGCATGCTAAACAGTAAATCGTTGTACCTGTATTTCCATAGAATTGGTCTAGAGAAAACCTCTGACTTCGTTCTGTGTTGCGTCGCACCTGACCGGTCTGTATACTACGTCTCACATTGTACCAAACCAACTCATTCAACGTTATTCCAATATCCAACCACACAATATCTCCTCTTGTCCAGACATATTGTAACATTTTCAAGTCCTTGAATTAACGGAATAACAACATGATGTCTGTTGAATGCCAAGTGGAAAATACACATGCGAATCGAGTCGCTTTTAAAAAATGGCCGACATTGATAAATCCGATGCATATGGCCCTGTATCTAGGCCGTGGATATATAAAACACATGAACATTTTGTAAACAAACTTGACCTCTCTAGGTGCGCGTACGCTGTCAATGTATTAGCGAACAGAGTAAGGTGAAATCCAACAAAAAGGGGAAATAGCTATATTTGTATGCAAGAATAGTGTCAATACACCTGTTTTTCGTGTATTAACATCTGCAGAAGCCCTTGTGCTGTCTTGGAGCCCTCGGCTAAAGCCTCGGGCTTCAAATACAGCCCGCGGGCTTCTGCAGATGTTAATGCACGAAAAAAGGTGTATTAACCCTATATTATAAAAATATTTTTACAAACCCTTTATTGAAAATAATAAACGTTTAGGTAATAGTATAACTGGTGTAATAACTGTTTAGATTTGATTGTGTTCACCGTAACAGTCAGCAATGTATACGGAGGATTTTAAGAATATTAGAAAGTGTTATATTTAAAAAGGTGTCTGCTTGAATCATGATAGAAGGTATACCGCAAATCTAAGAGTAAACCGTGACTCTACTGGTTGTTAAGTATCTAAAAGCAAAGTCTCGTACCACAAAAACCCATGGATTTTCATTGTTTTGCTAATTTATCGCAGGTTTACTATACTGTAGTTACTCTGTTAGAGCCAATTAATTGTGTTAAATATTGACTGTTTAAGTCAGATGACAGCTTAAAGCAAGGTGACAGTAAACCTGAACATTCGTTTTATTCAATCAATTCGCCTTTTATTTAGTGAACGCGGTACAGAGGATTTTACTGTTACAGTACATGTTTTAAATTTCTGAATACTTAGCGAAAATTTATACAACGGATGCTAATCCATTATTCAAAAGCAATTGTTCAGTATAAAAAAGTGAATGCGTGCGTTACAAATATTGAAATGGCGATACGCAGATCAATGTTATAATAGCTACTCTAGGGAATTTGTTCTTCTCCATTTAAATCGTTATAGAAAAAATAGGCATTCCTGTTATCTTTTATTATCCTTTATCACATCACTTTGGATCTGAGAGTGGCATAAAGCCATTATATAAATATCGTATTCCATCGATGAAATATCGATTTATAGGTTCCGGCAAAATGTGTTCGCGCACAAGCGCTGCATGTAGCGGGAATCCAAATGGTGTCCTTTGCAGTGACATTATTAAATAACGTCACGTTTTAGCGGTAAATTGATAAGTCGGAGTGACTTAAAACGTGTCATAACTTATCATGTTTATTACCCACTGTGCCTGCTTTCTGTAAAGTGTTTGAACAAAAAGGCTCCTATGCAGTGAAATATATATTCTTTAACCTTTTACCCCATAGAAGCGACTTTTAACGTATTTAATTTATTCCTCCGCTGTTGAAAATAGTTCCAGTTTATACCATCATGAACAATTATCATAACAAATATTTTTATATAGCCAAGTAGATGGTGGTTTAAAGCAGATTGAAAGTAAAGCAGAATGTGCCTTAAGGCACATTCTGCTTTACTTTCAACCTGCTTTAAATGATCACTTGTATTTAATGTTGTAAACGGGTTATTGGGTAAAGGGTTAAAGCATATTGTTTAATGTTATGAATAATTCAAAACATAGCTGAGGAGGTTGTGTCAATATAATTACCATTCAGAAACCAAATCATCAGTGTTGTTTAGAATTATGAAGTTTTCCGAATATGCGTATCTCTTTGTAGTTTGTTATAAATAGTACCAACATCAGTATACCTTTAATACTGTATTAAGTAATGATAAACTTGTCACCTTTAAGTGTCGTTTTATAAATGAAGCATTATATAACAATGACAATAATTTCCGATTTGCTCTATCTGCATTAAAGCATCATATATATAAAGAGCTCCAGAGATACACACTTAATACAGGATTGACTGTTATTTAATTGTTTCTATTTTTAATTCATGAATTATTGAATGTGTCTCAGCTGAAAAGATATTACGATCAAACAATGTGATTTCTTAAATTGCTGGCTGTGTAATGTAATGTGATAATAACACCTTGGAAAATTTAGAATAACATTCCTTAAATGCCAAAAAAAATTCAAGAAGAACAAACTTTGTTTCATGCAATGCATATAACTGTATCAATAACTATAATCAAAGTATGAGGCTGAGTTACTCTGGATTCAACTTGTTTGACCCTCTTAACACGTGCAATTCACTTGAAAGATTAGTTTTGACTTTGCACACATAGTGGAGAAAACGTGTTCCATTCCGAAAATACACATGCATACAAAACACAGATGTCAATTGCAACCGGGCTTAGTCTAAAACCTGATACACAGGCAGATATGATCGAAGCCTTTAACAATACATCGCGCTATCTAGATGGTATTTTTAATATAGACAACCCATTTTTTGATACGTTGTTTCCTTTTATTTACCCAAAAGAACTAGGCCTTAATAAAACAAACGAGTCAAATTTGTCGGCACCATTTTTAGATTTTGATCTTTTTATAAATAACGGAATTGTTTCTTCTAAGATTTACGATAAACGAGATGATTTTGATTTTAGTATTGTAAATTATACTCATCTAGATGGCGATGTTCCCCGTTCCACATCTTACGGGGTTTATATTTCACAACTTATTCGCTTTGCTAGGGCCTGTACCTCTGTTGAGGACTTCCACATTCGTAATAAAACTATTACTGAAAAGCTTCTTAAACAGGGGTACAGATTTCATAAACTTCGTAAAACATTTTCTAAATTCCTTTATAGAAATCTTCCTCTCATTAACAAGTATAAATGTAACTTAAAGTCTTTTCTGCGGCAAGGTATTTCACATCCCGAGTTTTATGGTGATGTGATTTACAGACTTCGTTATATTCTTGGACATATACATTTTCAAAACCTATTTGTGAAACGTATTAGATTTTTCCTCAAAAAAGATTATGATCCAACTATATTGCTGCGCACTTCACGTTTGGTTATCGATCAATCTACAATTGATAACTATGCTTTCCTCTTTAGTTGTGCGACGACAGACAGGGCTTAGCACTACATGATGATGTATCTTTAAAGCCGTCCTTAACCGGGAGAGTTATGTCGGATGTTCGTGCTTTGTTTTTTCTCTCCCTCTCTGTCGTACCCTAGACCCTTCCATAGTTACTCGTAACTACAGACTACCGGTAGTCGCTTGAGTACAATTTGACCGTTGCCATAGTGGGTTATTTTCAACACGGGCTTGAATGTTTAATTCTTTCCCATGTTACTAATGATCTTGTCATAGAATTTTTGCTAAATGTTAAACATGTATTTACTTACTGTGCTGGCGGTCTTTTTGTTTGTGATGTTGTGGAACAGGGTTTATATTTTGTGTACACTGTTTGTCTTTATAGGTGAATATGGGAGATAAGTGTGAGGTTGGGCGCCCCTAAACCCAGGTTTAACCCCCCAGTGGTTGTTAATAATTAATTAATTTATAGTTTGGTATTGATTGCTACTGACCGTACCAAGGCGGGCTCCTATGTTCACTTTGCTTTATGTTTGTCTTGCGTGTTGTTTTCTATTTAGTGTGTAGGTGAAGGAATGGTATTGCGTGTGTGTGTGTGTGTGTTTGTTGTGGTATGACTGTTTGTGTGTGTTCTGCTTGAGAGGTGGGTGTATTGTTTGTGTTACGTTTCCTGCTTGAGTCTTTGGTATTTATTTGTGGTATCAATCCAAACAATTTCCCACCAATGTTTAAATTAATTCGTGGTTTAAACGTATTATGTTCTTCGTTTCGTTTCATTGTGTTTTCCTTTAGTTGCACTTAAAATAAAAGGAATTGCCTCAACCTAAATGAAACAATATTGCACAAATACAAGATAGGTTCAATGTGTTCTATTGGTTTCTTGTAAATAAGTATTTATGTCAATGGCAACCTAAATGGTATCTGCAACAGTTTTGATCTTGTTGAGAATGTTTTCCATCTGCTCGGATGTTAGACTATATGAAACATGTATAAGCAAGTGAGTATTCGCTCAAAATGCAGACATATGTATTGTTCGAAAACAACCACAACAGATACGAATATTTTATGCAGACAATTAACGACAGAGCAGGATGTAATAATATATGTTTTACATAATAAGAATATCTGCAGCAACGTGTACCAAATTATTTTTTATTTACTTGCCAATACCACACGTTAGCATTACAAGATTGTTCTGCCTGTTTGATTTTGATTGACATTTATTGCGTATACAGAAAAGTTAAACACGCGCACATCAAAACGTGTAATGTCCATTACAATGCTGGTCATGTCAGTCGTGGACCTTTCTTTCGATAATCAACATGCGTGTTTATTCCGGATCGGATTAAGGTTATTCCGTTTAACGATCGCCTGTTTTGACTCTGTAACAGCTAAGTTTTAGTATTTGCTAAATCCTCTCTGTGCAAAATATTGAATACATTGATATCTGATACCAAACATCTGATAGGGAAAATGATTGTTGGGCCTGTATACGAGAGCTGGTATTTAAAAATATGTCTATAATAAATACCGGTATCATCTGCCTAAAAATATATATTTCGGTTCCTTTAATTGATGCCTCCGTGTGTGTATGTATTGAGACTTGCTATTCAATGACAGCATCCTTGTTCAATCTGGATAGCTGATCTATTAACCAATACCACTCTCCGTCTTTTCTGCTTACAGTTCGACGAACATATTCCCTTCTATATCGATCATTTACACCATCTGTTAATATCACAGATCCTGATCAGAGGGTTGCTGGAACAGTCATCTGATCAAAGTCAGTCCTTCTGGTGATTCTTTAAAAAAACATAGAAATTTCACGTATGTCAGTAAACTAGACACATCTGTTTCAAGGTACCGGGCTTTAAGCGTTCAGCTGTAATTGAATGCCTCTTATCACAATAATTGTCGAGATAAGACAGGCAGACGGATATATGCCACTAATGTTTTGGCCACTATGACTGACGGTAGACACACGTTTCCACTTAATAAACTCTTAAGTGATCTATCGAGGACATAGAACTTGCTGACTGTTTTAGTATCTGTATTGACGTAACAAGAATATGTGCTTTATTTAGCAATGCAATTGAATATCTGCTAAGCCGAACTTATAATTGTGCATACAGCTGATTAATATATCTCACATTCACTTTAATAGATAATTTGATTGCAATACATGCAGTTTTATCATCAAAGCTAGCTTGCCCGTCTTGTCGGTTATCAAACTGCTGTTCAAATTCTAAACATTAGATGTTATGCTTTTTTAAACACGTTGAACCCACTTCAGTGATATTTAAAGAGTGGGAGTGTAAACACAGCGAGTTGTAATTGGACAATTCGTGATTGATTAGTCAATAACATACATGTCGATTTTAAATTAAATTTAAGCACCAGATTGTGAGTCTTTGTCTGGGAAACTAAACATGCTGTATAATCAAATTTAATCAGAAAAAAACCTCACTTGAACGCAGCTCAATTTTCAAGGGCACATGCTGTTTACGGCTCGTAAACTCGACATAGCTCAAACAAAAATGTTGCAGCAAGAATTAGTTTCGGTTCAAATCCAAGTAGATCTACTACAGAGAGCATCTATAGACACCTTTTGAAAATACTCATTCTGCCTAACCCTTGTATTATCATTTATATTGAATTGTTTACCCTTCACCACAATATTGCCACCCGCTTAAATATTGATGTCTGCAATATCGTTTCAACATTAGATTTAAGGTAGTACAACTGACGTAATTTCAAAACAAGTGGCAAACAGTTTAGATCCTGATCAGACGCCGTGTAACGCGACATCTGACCAGGATCATAACTGTTTGCAAATGCGCTTATGGCGTCATTGATAATGAAAGAGTTAATCAATTATTAGCAATTGAGAAAATCAAAAGGTTATGTGCGCTAGATTAAAAGAGTGACGCTTTACTGAATTATGCAATAGAATACTTAATCTTAAGATTTAGTCTGCTTTATGCGATTTGCTTAATTAAAATTAAACTTTATTGATGATTTCCAAAGTATGAAAATACACATCAATTACTTGTATTTCAATAATATATGGCACATTCAGTTGCATTGTAGTTTAACTTCAAATAAATGTCGATGCTAAAATTGTCATAGATAGAGGCTCGGGCGTCCTTGACCAAACCGGTATCAGTTGTTTTCTTGCACAACGTATGGATTTCCATAAATTTGGCGAATACCTCCCGTAGAAATAAATGTGACATTAAATATTGGAGATCCCTTCTGGACGATTTTTAATTTGTTATAATTTCAGATCTAAGACTGATGACAGTGTCTACCCTATCTTAACTTAGGTTAGTTAGAATAACAGTTTGATAATCTAATCTGTATTAGAAACAACATCTAGTGTATGATATATGATGGCAGATTAAAAGCCGATTAACAAGGCGCCTGACAAAGCTTAACACTTCTTGACAATCAAGTCCTTCTTAACCACCCAATTGCTCGTGAGATATTTACTTAATCATATCTGCACTATCGTTTAAAAGTTATATGTAAGTAATACGAGCGTTCTTTCGGGGTTTTCAAAATGAGCCCCAAAAAGTTTGGATCTTGATCAGACGCCAAGTTACGCTGAGTCTGACCTGGAACCAAACTACTTAACAAAATCAGTTTTAGATGACTGTGAATGAGATGTTTGCAATTAGAACAATAAGCATACCATAACACTTAACCATGGTGTGTACGTTATTTTACTGTTTTGGAGACTGTCGACTTACACAGCTCTAATAGCTATCTGCGATATAGACCATTGGTTTATACTTAAAAGCTTATTCTAACAGTCAATATTCCGTTACCCGTACTCTCTAAAGTCGAACAAGCCCTAATGTCAAAGTCAAAACGTGGCATCTTCGAACAATTTGGGTCATCGAATCAACGCCGTCAAAAATGAGGTACATGCTATATCTAAAAGTGTGTGACTTATCCCGGTTCACCAGTATTTTTATCAGCAGAGACGGAAATAGTGACAAAACCACGCTTTTCAGGGGCTGGGAAATCGAAATCATTTTTAATATGAGTTACAAACAGTTTGGAGCCTAGTCAGACGACTGGTTATCCGGCGTCTTATCTGGCTCTAAACTTTTGCAATAACAATAACAGCTTTAGCGTAAACAGGTTTATCAGGAAATAATAACTTATTTTCCACTGTAAGCATGGATTGATCGACTTGACATAAATGGGTTAAATAACATACCATTACACTAGACTTACTGTGATATGTGCCTTATCTTTACTGTTTTGGGGACTATCGACTTTCACAGTCCTAATTACCGTGGAGAAAACGCTATTTAAACGCCAACGAAACGCAAACGCATCTTTTTAAACTGGAGAAATTGACAACTTTCCGACAATTCTAAATGTTCATTTTAAAATGAGTGGCAAACATTTAGAAGCCTGATCAGACATCGGGTCACTTGGCGTCTGATCTGGTCCAGTCTGATGCATAGTATTTAATAGTTTTAGCGTAAACGCGTTTATTGGGAAAGAATAACGTTTTCTCCACTGTACTTACATCGATATAAAACATTGATTTATACTCAGCAGCTTATACACACAGTCAATCCTCGCTTAAGAGGAACATACCCCTATGTCAAAGTTAAAACGCGGCTAAGCCATGTTTTAACTTTTAAATAGGTATGTTTGAACAATGTGAGTTTCGAGATATCGAATATCTACTGTTGAAAATCATGTACATTCTATATATATGCGGCAATGCGGGTACACTTTTTTAGGTTCACCAGTATTTTTATCAACACCGACGGAAATAGTGACAATTCCACGCTTTTCAGCGGTTGGAAAATTGAATTAAAAGCAGTGATGAATGTGTTTCTTAATATAATCATTTCCATGGTGATTAGCGATTGAGTTTTACCCTTGGACATAGCAACGAGAACAATCTTACCAAACCAATTAAGTACAATAATTAATGACTTTGTGAATGGAAAGTTGTAATATGATAACATGTAAATAAATGTCGAATGTTTAAAACTGACGAATGGTGATTTTTTCTCTACGATTCGTATTGGAACTTGGACAAAAGAGACATAACGTCGAGTGATACTCATTTTGAACTCAGATTAAATGCCGCGTTAGGCGACGTATGATCTGATTTAAAAATACTTGCAAATGTAATCTAAGGTATGCCTAGTGTGGAGATGTTATTACATTTCCCTCATTTTCAACTCATTTCGAATATCACAATGTTTTTCATTTTTAGTTTTGCAGTAGAGAGGAAACACTGTGTCCTAAATTAGGGTACCGAAATATTCCCTAATCGATGTATATCTGTTTTGTTTCGCCGGATAATGTGATGTTACCGAACACAGTTATTCCGCTGCATTAGATTGCCTTGGTAATAACGAACAATAAACAAGGTTTTAACGAGACCTCATTTTACCAATACAGCCCCTAGGGTCAAGAACAACACTAAATTAATCTGCCTCATTTCTCCTATAATTAGGTTATCTTGTAGTTTTGTCCCCATGTCTTGTAACAAAGTCTAAACACAATCTTAGAACAGTCGCTCGCTATTCCTTTTAACGAGAAACGAATATAGCACGACTGGCAAGATGCTTCCGGTTCCATTTTAATCGTTCACTTCATAGCCTCTTTCTAATTCTAACCACTTATGGTAGGTTGTAAGTGAAACCTGAAGGCACATTCTGCTCTACTTTTCACCTACTTCAAACAGAATCTTGAAATATTTGTTATGGGTCATGATCATGACTATGTAATTTGAATATGTTCCTTCGGTGGAGAAAAACATTAAATGGGTTAAAAGGCTCTTACATTGGGAACAAATTAAAAGAAAATGAACGCAAATGATGATAAATGCAACATTAATGTTTTTACAGTCGAACTTCGATATTTCGAACTCGGTTAAGTCGAACATATCCATATTTCAAAGTTTACTGTGGCTTAACCACCTTTTAATTTTGAAATACGGATATTTTCGACATAACAGAGCATGAAATAATGTGTCGACATATCGGATAGTTCAAATTAAGCCTAAAAGAGCCATCTGGTCAGGGTTTGTGCTGGGTTGGTTTTAAAAAAAAAAAAAAAACAGTTTGATGAGGATAAACCGTTAGATACTCGTTCCATTTCATCTAAGAATGAATATAGGAATGTCAATCAGTTTTCGTCAAAATGCCAGCTGATCAAACGGTTTGCAACAGTTATCCCAGTGTTGACCTTAGCGTGTCCAAGGTTATATTTATGTTAAACGCATTCCGGGCTGATATAAACTGATACTTATCTACCGATATCAAACATGTCTTTAACTGTATTGTAATGTACGAAAAGCTATCGCAGTTAAGTGCATAATTGTAGTGATCTTATGTAAAAACATGATATTATTTAAATGGAACTAGAGCATAATCATACATATTTTATCAGTAAACCTGTGACCAGATAAAGAGCTACATGTAAGATATCAGTGCATACGTTTTTGCCACTTAAGGTTGAATGCAGGCCGACTATTGTTATAGTACATGTATATACATATCACATGTCTGACAGGGGGACAGTAAAATTATCAACTTTCGGGAAAATGCACATTGTACAACAAATCGGATCCTGATCAGAAGCAACTGTTTGACACCCATATCAACGTTTCTTTAATAATAAGGGGAAGGGGCCTCCGTGGTCTAGTGGCATAGTCACTATGACTAACATTACTTAGATCTTCATCGCTGTAGGATTGAGTCCCGGTCTGGACTACTGGATTTTTTCATGTGGGAAATCCTTCTAGCCGGCTTGCGGAAAGTCAGTGGTTCTACTCAGTTACTGATGTGTGCCTGCTATTGTGCATAAAGGGCTTATGGGGCTTCGCATGCAAGTAATTAGCTAGACGTCGCGATATGACTGAAATACTGTAAAGGCGACGTAAAATCATAACAACTCAAAACAAATCCTTTATCATATTTACGTTTACGCTAAGGGTGACAGGGTTCAAAATATAACACATGAGCGTCAAACCGTTAGAATATACTAGGTCATATTGTCTAGCTTATACCATTGTTACCAAGTTCAGTCGCATCTGTAATCCCGTTGCAATAATGTCAAACAATACTGCAATGGGATCATTCATGCGACAGAAGTTGGTTACACTTTTGGAGTTAATAATTCCAAGTATTTTGTAACTGTGATCGCAAGAAAATAATTATCTTAATGTTGTCTTTTAGCAGGTTGTTTATCAATATTAATAAAAAAAATGGTTTTAAAGGCGCATGGTAATTTGCAATATAATCGCTATTTAGCGTGCGCATATTCAATAATATCGGCACATCATTCATTATCGTAACACAAATGATGATGACTGGCGGTTGCCCTTAGATATTAATCATTCTAATTCAAAGAGCAATACGACTGCTGTAAACACAGTGATTTGATAAAAACAACACATTATTGTTACTACAGATACAGTCTAGAGTTTTGTAACAAATGTTCGTTTCTTGTACCATATATTTATATATTTTCCTATCATCCTTATATGTGTTACATCTGAGTAATACTGCATATATTGGATATTTCCACAAAGGCAATGTCGAAGAACGTAATTCTTTCTTAATACAGTCCAAACCCAATGCTTTGACCGCACTTAAATCGACTGTACCAGTATTTCAAAATATGAATTTCGATAAGCCAATCTCGCTTGAGTCGCACGTACCCGTATTTCAAAGTTAAAACGACAAGTTTCGACTGTAAATGCATTTGTTTAGAAGACTTCAAACTAATATCAATTTCAAACAGTCTGGCGTAGGAGGTCGAGTAACTAGGTGTGTGATCAAATCACGGTTTTGTATATGATATATTAGACAAAATACAAAAATCTAAAACGTAATTGTGTTCATCACGTCATAACCTACAATATATACAAACTAAAGGACCTATCGTTGTGGTAACATTACTTGAAAAACTTTGATTCTTAATATTAATATATAGCAGTCAGTATCCTACATTAAATATATCTCAATATTAGTGCATGTTTGTCACACATAATTCAATGTTTTGAAGACTACCGGAACGATGCAGCTCAAATAGGAGAAAAACAAATATAGTAAACATAATGGGACTTTAAATACACTATTAAAGTACATGCTATATCATACCTGATT
Organism: Gari tellinella; assembly: GCA_922989275.2. Lineage (NCBI taxonomy): Eukaryota > Metazoa > Mollusca > Bivalvia > Cardiida > Psammobiidae > Gari > Gari tellinella. The sequence continues at coordinate 29,139,034 of OV277874.1, read as the reverse complement.
GTAAATATTACATTGACTTGTTATTGAAATGTGATATACTACAAACATTACCAGAACGCGCAGCGTAGCTCTATAATTATTCTATATTATAACATACATATTAGTATAATCCTTAGCACGCTATGTACTTAACCCATTCATGATCAAATCTGTCGAGAGTGTTTAAGCCTTTCACCGCAAAAGTGTCGTCTGCTTCAGTATTGTAATATACTGTAATATAGGTTTAAAGTTAGATTTAAGGAAATATGACTGACGAAATTTCGAAACAAGTGTTTCGGGTTCTGATCAAACGCCGCGTTACGCGGTGTCTGATCCGGACACAAACTGTTTGCAAACACGCTTCATGACGTCATTTAGAGTAAAATGGTTAATGTCTGCAACAAAGTGGATTTACAACATTGACTTTAAGGAGCTTTCTGTTTCACTGTCACCTTGCTTTAAGCGGTCACCTACCGTAAACACCCTAATAATTAACATAATTTAGTGGTCGTAATAGCGAGGTTTTACTGTAATATTACTGTTTTAAGACAGATCAGACGCCGGGGAATATTTTACCAACTTGTTCCCCATACAGATCTAAATTAAACACTTCAACGTTTTTCATGGTACTGGATCACCTTCACGTTAATGTTTTGTCTAACAGGACATAATAACGGTTAGACGTTTATAGCTCCAATCTACTGAGAACTACAGTATGGAGCTGTTCAATTCTAACGTCTAAATGTTAGTTGTCGTGATTGACTGACAGTTATCACGGCAATTGTCTAGATAAGCCTGGCAAACTGACGTTATCATGTGACGTATTAGATTGTTTTATAGACACTGTATAGACAGTACAAAGAGGTTAACTGCTATAAATGTTCCTTGTAGAGAAGCACAGTACATCCTCTTGAAAACAGAGGTCATTAAAACAGATAGATCTACCTGCTTTTCAAATTACTCCATATGTACTGATTTTACGAAATTAATATAGTCATGCTTATGTGTCATGATAAATCAATACATATGTGACGTCATGGTACAGTATAGTTTTCGAACACTCCGTTGTCTATGGTAGCGGGCGACAGTATTTTTGACGTCATTTACGACGTTCGATTACCAATGGTAGCGGGAGACAGTATTTTTAAGACAGTAATTTTTTTCCGCTGAGTCTGACAGTATTTCTATGCCACTGCGGTCTATGGGAGATTAACATTGTAAATAAAACTGAGGTATAATAATGCATTATGTAATAAGATATGTATAAAATAATAAGAATATATACAGCAGCATGCACCAATAATATATTAATGTACTTGCCTATACCACACGTTAGCATTACAATAGTGTTCTGACTATTTGATTTTGATTGACATCTATTGCGTACACAGAAAAGTTAAACACGCACACATCAAAACATGTAATGTTCATTACAATGCTGGTCCTGTCAGTCGTGGACCTTTCTTCCGGTAAATGAAACAGGTTGAACAGCATGCGTGTTTTTTCCGAATCGGATTAGCGTTATTCCGTTTAACGATTGCCTGATTTGGCTCTTTAACAGATAAGTTTTATTATTTGTTAAATCCTCTATGGGCAAAATACTGCATACATTGATATCTGATAACAAACATCTGACAGGGAAAATGAATGTTGGGCCTGTATAAGCTGGTATTTAAAACAAGGTCTATAATAAATACCGATATCATCTGCCTAAAAATATATATTTCGGTTCGTTTAATTGATACGTTCGTTTGTGTATTGTACTGAAACTTGCTATTCAATGACAGCATCCTTGTCCAATATGGATAGCTGATCTATTAACCAATACCACTCTCCGTCTTTTCTGCTAACAGTTCGACGCACATCTTTCATTCTATATATCGATAATTTACACTAATATCACAGATCCGGATCAGAGGGCTACTGGAACAGTCATCTGATCAAAGTCAGTGCTTCTGGTCATTCTTTAAAACAACCTAAAAATTCCACGTATGTCAGTAACAAGAAGGGTCTGTTTCAAGGTACCGGGCTTTAAGCGTTCATCTGTAATTGAATGCCTCTTATCACAATAACTGTCGAGAAAAGACAGGCAGACGGATATATGTCACTAATGTTTTGGCCACTGTGACTGACGGTATACACACTTTTCCACTTAATAAGCTCTTAAGTGATCTATCGTGGACTTGGAACTTGCATACTGTTTTACTATCTGTATTGGCGTAACAAGAAGATGTGCTTTATTTAACAATGCAATTTAATATCTGCCAAACCGAACTTAAAACTGTGCATATAGCTGATTCATATATCTCACGTTCACATTAGTATATAATTTGATTGCAATACATGCAGTTTTATTATTAAAGATAGCTTGTCCGTCTTGTCGGTTATCAAACTGCTGTACAAATTCCAAACATTAGATGTTATGCTTTATTAAACACGTTGAACTCACTTCAGTGATATTTAATGAGTGGAAGTGTAAACACAGCGAGTTTTAATTTGACAATTCGTGATTGATTAGTCAATAACATACATGTCGATTTAAAATGGAATTGTGTGCCTTTGTCTGTGGAAACAAACATACTGTATAATCAAATCAGAAAAAAACTCACTTGAACTCAGCTCGGTTTTCAAGGTCACATGCTGTTTTTTGCTCGTAAACGGGAAATAGCTCAAACAAAAATGTAACGGCGAGAGGTAGTTTCGGTCAAATCAAAGTATATCTACTACAGAGAGCATCTATAAACACCTTTTGTAAATATCCATCCTGCTTAACCCTTTCATAATCATTTATCGTGACGTTTTTACCCCTTCACCGCAATGTTGTCGTCTGCTCCAGGGCTGTTCGCTGTTTTGATTAATAGGGTGAAATTACAAGCTTTGTTTGAATATACATTTTTGCGCACTATGTCATGATAATTGATTCCTGAAATACTTGTAAGGAACGATTTTTAAGGCATGACTATTCCTAGCCCGTACACTGCCCTGGGAAAAATAGTTTGATGATTAGATAGACGTATTTCAAATACATTTCGAAACGGCAATTTCTAAGGACTTTAACCATTTGCTGCTTTGCCCCGAGTAGAGCAGATATGCAAACTGATTTGATCGAAATCAGACGCAGCGTATTTTAAATTTAAGACATAAAAGCAGATGTTTTATTTCTATCTTGATTTAAACTGCCACACGTCTTTATACAGCCAGTTAGTATATATGTGGTGGTCGTTATAGAGAGGTTTGCTATGTATATGTTCATGTGTATTGGTTTAAAACTGGTTTTGTAAATCTGGCAAACAGTAGATATATTCTTTCCAATATGAACGCGTTTAACTTTGAACAAAAACAATTATTTTCTTTGCAAAATGTTCGAGCCAGACCAAACGTTGTAAAATTGATATACCTAAGTATTCGCTGAACGATGTATATATGTCTTGCCTCGCAGGGTAATGTGTTGTTACCGAACATAGATATTCCAATGCATTAGGTATCTAGTTTCCTGGGTAATAAAGAACAAAATACGAGATTTTAACGAGACCTCATTTTACAAGTACAACCCCTTGGGGTCAGTTACAGCACTAAATTAATCTGCTGCATGTCTCCTATAATTAGGTTATCTTGTAGTGTTGTCCCCGAGTCTTTCAACAAACTCTACACACGATTTAGAACAGGTCGCGTGTTCACAGTTTCCTGTTTAGCCCGTTACCCTATAGCCTCTCTCTAATTTTGAAGAAAGGTAACCACTTATGATAGGTTGTAACGAAAGCCTTATGGCGCCATCTGCTTTACTTTTAAACTGCTTAAGACATCGGGATATCGGAAATACTTCTTATGGGTAATGTTCCTGAATACAATCAATTCGAATTCCATGGAGAAATAAATTAAATGCGCTAAATGATGCTTATATCGGGGAAACGATTAAAATAAACTAAATGCAAATAATGATAAATGTAGTATAAATGGTTTTATTTGAGTGGAATCTGGTTTATTGTCTATTTTGCATTTGATAATAATCTGTCATAAACTCAGAAAACAGGCTATGGGGAAATGTTAGGTCCTATACGGGTGAGTGATACCTTAAGTAAATTTGATACTGCCTATTTACCTCTACGAAATGCAACTATATTTCAATTTTAAAATACGAGCAACCTTAAGTGGCAAGAACTTATGCACTTATGTCTTAGCTCTTTATCTGATCACAGGGTTACTGATATAGATGCATTATCTGTTTATGATTATGCGCTATTTCCATTTAGATAATATCATGTTACCGTAAGATCAGTACAATTATGCACTTAACTTCGGTAGCTTTTCGTACATTACAATACAGTCAAAGACATGTTTGATATCGGCAAGTAAGTATCAGTTTACATCAGTTCGGCATGCACTTAACATAAATATAACCTATGGCACGCTCGGGTCGAAAATGGGATAACTGCTACAAACCGTTTGCATCGAGATGGCATATCGAATGTTTCAGTAACTTTACGACTTGATTAAAAGTTATTGACATTATTATCTTTCTTCTAAAAAGAAATGGTATGAGTGTAAATCAGTTGCTCATGATCATATTTTTTTTCTTCAAAAAAACAGTGTAAACCCTGGCTAAATGGCTCCTTTAGAAGTCCATCTGATCTGCGTCTACACTGCTTCCACTTTATACATATACTAATTATAGGTATCGCGCTCCCTCTCTACAACGGCATCCAATGGAAGACAAAACGTGTGTGCGTTGTTCGGAGGGAGTCGTTATAGGAAGGGAAATTGGCTTACACTTGAAAACAGCTTGAGTACAGACCAGACGCAGCGCAGCGCACAGCGCGGCGTCTGAGCTGGAATCAAGGTGTTTGTCAATCGTCATTAAGTTGTTTTTTTTCTGTCAAAATGTCCAATGTGTGACTTTTGAAAAAAAACCAGCAGACGACAGTTTTAAGCAGACAATATTGCCGAAGTTAAAGTATTAGACATATCATTTCCATGTCTAGGAAGAGCGACAAGGTCGTTGTAAGGAGGAAGTCGTTGTTCGGAGGGCCGTTGTACACAGGGAACACTGTATATTGTTTGCAACCGATGTGTATATTCGTCGATGAGGCTTTGTGTGTTAAACACCTTCTGATAATAACGCTTTGATCTTTACTGTAACGAAACATAATGTTGGTATTACAGTACTCTCTCTCTATAACGACATCCAGTAAGAGACATAGATTGTGTGCGTTGTTCGGAGGGAGTCGTTACAGGAAGGGTAAATTGCAAACAGTGTAACGCGGCGTCTGATCTTGATTCAAGCTGTTTACAAATGTAAGTTAATTTCCCTCCCTATAACGACTCTCTCCGAACAACGCACACGACTGTGATCTCTCATTGTAGAGAGGGAGCGCTGTAAATGCGAAAGTCTATGTAATTTATCCTTTTTTATTACGTCATAACATACAATATATAGACAATAAAAGTTCGGTTGGTTACGGCAGTATTATTTTAATAACATTTCCAATTATAATTTATATTATTATTCTACATCAAATATAACTCGATTTTAAATGCATAGCTGTTGAACATATGTCAATGTTTTGAAGAATACAAGAGCGATGCGGTTCAAATAAGAAAAAAAGATTCAGGTAAACATAATGGGACTTTTAATGCACTTTTCAAGTACATGCTTAAATATAGTTGATTGTAGATACTATATTAAATTGTTCTTGAAATTAAATATACTGCAAGCTTTAGCAGAACGCGAAGCGTAGCTAAAGCATAATGATATATTTACTAAATTTTATAAAATACATACACATTAGTATAATCTTTAGCACGCTGTGCACTTAATTTCTGCAATAATTTGCAAAGCGTATTTACAACATTGACTTTGAGGAAATATAATCAGAATGTCAATAAGTTTAGACAAACATACGACACCGAGTTTACTTGGCCTCACATTAGAACCAATACTGTTTGCAGACAAAATCGCTCGCGTCATGCAGACATTCGTTTTACCCATTTGTTTTTCATTAGAATCAAATGTTCTTATTACGGAATTCAAATTAAATGCTGAAGGTTATGACATGCACAATAGTTCAATCAGTTTTTCTAGCTTGTGTTAACATTCATAGACACCATTCAAAGAGCTATACTACGTTTCAAATATTAAATTCTAAATAATTTGCATATTTTGTCACGCTGTAATTATTCACAATAGAGATTATATTATAAATGCATTCCGTTATCTTGTAACATAATTCATCAGATATCCATTCTCCTTTTCTTTCTGCAAACGGCTATGATCCTATGATGTTGTATACTAGTACATAACTCTAATGAGAGGTTAAAGTAAAACAGTAAGATCCAAAAAGCTACAAGCAACCTTTATACTTGACCCTTTACCCCATTGCATGTTTAGTTGAACACCACAAGTAAAATATTACAGTGAAAATGTAACCCCTTTTGACGCAATTTGCTCTGAAATCAACGTCAACAATTTTCAAAAAGTTGTTGTGTGCTTCAATCTAAATTTCATACATTTTGACTTAAGAAATATTGAAACGAGTGGCAACAGTTTTGATGCTGATCAGATGCCGCAATTTACAAATTACTATCGTATTCTGATGTAAAGTAGTGAAACCGTTAAGAATTGTAAAATACCTTTTCATTAATTGAGATTAAAAGTAATATGACCCATATCAAAGTTTAAAGGCAGATCGGACGCCGGGAAATATTATACCTACATTCCAAGTTGTTCCTTATACAGACCTAAATTAAACCATTTATTTTTCTACATGGTACTACATCGCTTTTGCGTTTAAGGTTCGTCTAACGGGACATAATAACATTTTGAGTTTTATTGCTCCAATCTACTAAGGACTTTGGCATGGAGCTGTTCAATTCTAACGTCTGGATGTTAGTTGTCGTTATTGACTGGCAGTTATCACGGCAATTGTCTAGATAAGCCTGGCAAACTGACGTTATCACGTGACGTATTGGATTGTTTTATAGACAATGTATAGACAGTACAAAAAGATTAACTGCTGGAAATGTTCCTTGTAGAGAAAAACAGTACAACCTCTTGACAACAGAGGTCATTAAAACAGATACCTGCTTTTCAAATTACTCCATAGAAGTGTTGCTAACTTATCGCAGGTTTACTATACAGTAAACCCCACTGTTACTACCACTTAATAGTGTAAACTATTGACGGTTTAAGGCAGTTGACAGCTTAAAATAAGGTGAAGGTAGACAACAAGCTCCTTGTATTCAATCAGTTCGCATTCTTTTAGTGGTCGCGAAAATGTGGTTTGACTGTACATGTTTTAAATTTCTGAATATTTAGCGTAAATTTATACACCGTATGCTAATCCATTATTCAACAGCAATTGGTCAGTATGAAAAAGTGAATGTCTGCGTTATAGCTATTGGAATGGTGATACACCGATCAATGTTAGAATAGCTACTCTAGGGAATTTGTTCTTCTCGATTCAATCGTCACAGCAAAATCAAACAGTCCTGTTATCTTTTATTATCTTTTATCACATAACTTGGGATCTGAGAGTGGCATAAAGCCATTATATAAATATCGCATTCCTCTAGTGAAGTATCGTTTTATGGATTCCGACCTAACCTGTTCGTACACAAACGCGGCATGTAGCCGGTTACCACGTGCTGTCCATTGCAAAGACTTTACTACATGTATAAATAACGTCACGATTTAACGGTTAATTAATAAAACTTAAAAGGTGCTCGTTGCTCATATTGGATACCCACTGTGCGACTTTCTGTAAGGTGTTTAAACGAGCTCCCATGCAAGGAAATATATATTCTATTAAAACATTGTATAAATTTATAAATAATTTAGAATGTAACTGAGTTTTTTGTGTTTGACAGTACTTTAATTGTTAATGTTTTTAGTTCATGAATTTGTGAATATACCTCAGTTAAAATAGGATCTTACAATTAAACATTGTACTGTCTTAAGATTATGTCTGCGTAAAGTGTGATATTAACTTTAGACACAAATTTGGAAATTGAAAATATATTTTTGAAATGCCAATTCAAGACTTACAACTATATTCAAATCATGCACTACCTAATACCGTCTCAATACCTGTGTTCCACGTATGACGCTGGGTGACTCCGCGATTGACCCCAATAAAGAATGTTTCACACCTTTTAAACGACATTCCAAAACCATTTTAAACACACGAAGACGTCTGTTCAGATGCAAACGCCACTACAAAAAAATGTCCAAAGGACTTCAACAACTATAACATTATTTCTAAAACAAGGGTTAATGACATGATAGACTGTATGAAAAATGTACTAGCAGATTAGTATCCGCTCAACATGCAGAAATGTGTATGGTTCTATAACAGCCACAACATATAAGAATGTCTTATGCAGACAATAAATAACAGTGCATGATGTAATAAGATATCTTTAAAATAATTAAAATATCTGCAGCAACGTGCATCAATTTATTATTAATTTACTTGCCAATAACACACGTTAGAATTACAAGATTATTCTGCCTATTGCATTTTGTTTGATTGACATGCATTGCGTATGCATACACGTTAAACACTCGTAGATCCAAACTTTGAATGTTCAATAAAAAGCGTATTATGTCAGTCGTGGACCTTTCTACCGTTACATGAAACACGTTGAACAACATTCTTGTCGAATTCGGATCAAATTTAACATTATTCCGTTCAACGATCGCCTGTTTTGACTCTGTCAGAGCTAAGTTTTATTATTTGCTAAATCCTCTTAGTACAACATGTCGTCTGCATTGATAGTGTCGTCAACAATTGTGTATCAAGAAAGATATTTTTTGTGTACTAAACATATTTTGATATGTGTGTCAAGGACTTTGGAGTATGATCAGAATTTGCGATACGCGGTCAGATTAAGGTACATATCGTCGGTGTCGTTCGAATCGGACGAATATGCCAAATCCCAACTTTTCCGGAGACACAAAAAACTGTTTTTCATGTCACTTGTTACATTGCATAAACGACCTTTTTGACCGGACAAATATTGAATAACAGCTAAATTGCAGTTATTAAAAATATAATTATGTATCATCTTTGTCGCAGTTTTTAAATGGTGGTATAATGCATCAAAATAGTTGAGATAATTGCTACTTACAGTCGAAGAGAGACCCTGAGGGTTTGCTATGATGTCGATGACACGACTTGTTTAACATCAGTATCCAGCGAGTTTTCACTGCATATACGACCTTTTTGACCGGTCAAATATTTGAACCAGTCGACATACGAGATATGCTCACGTGACTATATCTCATCCGTTTTATTTGTTATCAATACCGATATTATCGCATTCGAAGCGGGAAAATATACATAAGCGAAAATAGGAAAAATCCATTTTTTGCAGAATTGCATATACGTCTTTTTCGACCGTAACCGACGATATTGAATTTAAAGACGCGTTTGGCAGGAAAATAGGAAAATCTGCACCCTTCAAATGCAACATAATTATAACTACAAACAGTCCGGATTCTGAATATATACCTTTTAGTTTGCTCCCTAGCCACAATCAAACGTATTTACCAATGAAAATCAAGTCGCACTTGCCGTGATAAAGCTACAAACATATAAACCGAATTCACAGCACTTTAAACTCTCGGTGCCATTGATTTTCGAGAAAATTAACCATACTACTGCCATTATTATTTAAAAGTTTATCTTAAAGTAAGGGCTATAGAAGAAATATCACCACGGTGTCCTTTATTAGTTCGAGTTTGTTTTCTAGGGGTGTAGCATCGCGTGCGATCTAGAATACACAACTAACGAGAACTGATACAAGACCCCGGATCATATATAATGGAGATACTCCTTTTATTATATAACTGAACATTATATCATATCTTGCTTTACTTTATACTTTAAATACAAGTACACTTACACTGGATTAAAAACCTGGACTATATTTTGTTCAGCTGAATAACCACATATATACATATATGTTACATTGTGGCTGCGTATTAATACAATCTGGAACTGTTTGAGGAAGTCAAAAGACAAACTAACAATTATAACATGCAATACGTAATCATATATATTGATGTCGAGAACATTTTTCTCGACTTGATCCACTATTTTTATTGGCTCGAGTCAGAAGTGTTCTGTGGCAAATAACTGTCATTTAAGTGCTTTTACGGAATACTTCGAATATTTATTGAGTTCATGGAAGTATGAAAACAAGATCTTGTCACGGCTGATGAAACCGTGAATTAGTCCTATATTGTAGCTACTAAATGTCAGACAAAAATGAAATAGAGAATTTGACATTAGTGCTCAGTATTTAACATGTTTAATTGTAGGTTGTAGTCCCTCCGCCATTTATATTTACCTCAAAAGCGATACTTTTTTGTAGTAATGTCATCACCGATGATGTCATTTTGCACCCCGTTCCATGCAGCGCTTGTTGAGAACAGTTTGATTTAGAGAAAGTAGTCCTGACAAGTCGTTGCCTAATCTATTTTGTTCATTGGGTTATGAACAAAATATATCTGCCAATCACAGCAAACCAAAATAAATGAAACCAAACTATTAAATTATTATACTTTGAATTGAATTGTTTTAAGCTTTGTCATTTGGAGGATCAGTAAACCTGGGTGTTGTAGATTTTTCACGCTTCAAATGGAAATGTAAAATTTAATCAACGCCTGTTTTAAACAATTTTAGAAATAGCATCAAAAGCGGGAATTCCGATCTTCACACGCAAGAGTTAAATGTATCGCGTATCATAAAAGAAGAATATAGCAGACAAACTATATGATACCAACCATCTGAAATATTGTTGGGCCTGTGCTAGCTTGTATATAAATGTCTATATAATAAATACTAGTATCATCTGCCTAAACATATATTTTTCGGTTTCTTTAATTGATGTCTCCGTTTGTGTATGTATTGAGACTTGCTATTCAATGACAACATCCTTGTCCAATCTTGATAGCTGATACATTAACAAATACCACTCTCCGTATTTTCTGCTTACAGTTCGACGAACCTCTTTCATTCTGTATCGATCATTTACACTAATATCATAGATCCGGATCAGAGGGCTGCTGGAAGAGTCATCTGATCAAAGTCAGTGCTTCTAGTCATTCTTTAAAAAAACCTAAAAAATCCACGTATGTCAGTAAACTACATGTAGATGGGTCTGTTTCAAGGTACCGGACTTTAAGCGTTCAGCTGTAATTGAATGCCTGTTATCACAATAATTGTCGAGATAAGACAGGCAGACGAATATATGCCACTAATGTTTGGCCACTGTGACTGACGGTAGACACACGTTTCCACTTAATAAGCTCTTAAGTGATCTATCGAGAGCTTATAACTTGCAGACTGTTTTACTCTCTGTATTGACGAAACAAGAAGATATGCTTTATTTAACAATCCAATTGAATATCTGCTAAGAAGAACTTACAATCATGCATATAGCTGAATCGTGTATCTCACGGTACCATTTGTAAAATACCCGTACCGGTACCTGTATTTGACGTAACTATTATTGCGATATCATTATCATATGCATTCAAATAAAATGAAGCATCATCGCCTTGAACTAAATCCGAAGATACGACATGTTGTTTAAACTAGTCGAATACAATCCATATGAATACAATCCATATGAGTGTAAAACATTAAACTATTGTATTTCTTACATTGATTCAAATCAAAGCAGTAGAACGTTATGTTAAAATTATTCCGTTGCCCTGATATACTCTGTACTTCTGTACTTCAATTAAGCAACAGGCTGTCGACAGACTTAAACAACAACACAGACCTTCTTTGAAGGGGTTTGTTGCGGTCGATATAATTTGAATGCGAATTGTATATATTTTTCAAACGCTAATGACTCCGCCACAAATAATTTCAAATTGCTGTTCAGCGAACAAACGTTAGATGGCATGCCTTTTTTCAAAACCACGTTTAACGCACTTGAGTGATATTTAAAGAGTAGGAGTGTGTAAACACAGCGAATTGTAATTGGACAATTCGTGATTGATTAGTCAATACAAACCATGTCGATTTTAAATGAAATTGGAGCACCAGATTGCAGTCCATTGTCTTGAAAAACTAAACATGCTGTTGAATCAAATTTAGTCAGAAAAAGTTGACTAGAACTCACCCCATTCCATAAGGGAACATGTTTAAAATTTTGAACGGCAACTATTTTCTTTTATCTAAAATCAATAGCAAACTGTTATTGCTATTAAAAGTGAAAGAACTCAAACGAAAACTAGTTTAGAAAAAATCAATTTAGATCTACTGCAGCACACATCTATATGTGAAGTGTCACATCCTGCTTAACCATGGTATGTACGTTATTTTACTATGTTGGAGACTATCGACTAATACAGTTCAAATACATTACTACGATATAGACCATTGATTTATACTTAAAAGCTTATACTCACAGTCATTCCTGAAAAACTAGAACTCTCTTAGGTACAAATATACCCTCATATCAAAGTTAAAACGTGGCTTAAGCCACGTTTAAACTTTGATATAAGGGTATGTTCAAACATTAAGAGGTATCGAATCTCTGCCATAAAGAATGATGTACATGCTATATATCTAAGAGTGTTTGAGTTATCCAGGATCGTCAGTATTTAAAAAAAGATATATACCAAGTTAAAGTCTATTTTCAGTCCGAATGACCACTCAACCGACTGTACATATACTCCCCTGATCATCGAGCCATCTTGCCTATGAGCACTGCTAACATATGGCGCAGTCAAATGCAGCCGCGGTACCGACTCAGACCCTTCACGGGTACCCATTTTAACCCCTGGGTGGAGAGGAGCAATTCGCGGTACATGTCTTGCTCAAAATCATTCCTGTACATCATCGGGGATTCAGAAAAGTCCCCTAGTCAGACCGCTGGTCCGGCGGGGGATCGAACTCACGACCCCTGGTACCGTAGTCCAAGGTGTTAACCATTGGGCCACTACCGCCGGTAATTGCATCAGAACCGACGGAAATAGTTACAATTCTACGCTTTTCAGTAGTAAGACAATCGAATTAAAAGCGGTGATGAATGTGTTTCTAAATATAATCGTTTCCAAGGTGATTAGAGATTGCATTTCACACTCGGACATTGCAGCAAGAACAATTCTTATAATCAAACCAATTAAGCATAAATATTTAGTTTGTTATAAAAATACGACACAGCTAAATTACAAATAGTTCATTATATCAATGAGCACTATAATAAAAAGTGAATAAATGTCAAAAAAGTAAAACGAATCTTTTGTAGGGATATATCGTTTTCTCACATAACTACCCCTGTTTTCTATAGCGAACAACGATCACGAATATCCTTATCTCCAACATGTGTAAGATCACTTTGATGTCTTCACTATAACGTCCCTACCGGTATATTATAGGTTTTGACGTCACCGAGGTTAAAAAATGCATATTGCTTTAAAAATAGCTTAAATCGTTGGTAATGTGAGCAAACGAATCTGTCACTCGTCGCTTAATAACATTTCAATTCTAGACTAGTTTGATATCAGCTTTTCTTAAACATCGACTCATGACAGATCCTATATATCCCGTATTATCCCCATACTAAAAAACGCCAGAGTATCATAATCGATCATAATAAAATAACCAATGACAAGCCATCATTTTACAACCACCTCCGACTGGTGAAATTTATTTTCATGCACTATAATTTTCGCATGTCCGTTGGCTGTTTTAATTAATAGGTTGAAATAACAAGTTCTGTTTGAATAAACATTTTTGCGCACTACGTAAAATACTTGCAAGGAACGATTTTCTAAGGCATGTATATTCCTAGCACATAAATTGTCATGGGGAAATCTTGTTATTTGCAAACAATTTTGATCAAAATCAGACGGAGCGTGATTTAAATTTGAGAAATAAAAATAGATGTTTTATCTTAATTTAAACTGTCACACGTCTTCATGCAGCCATTTAGTATATTTATGGTGGTCGTTAAGGAGAGATTGTCGTGTATATGTACATGTTCATTGGTTTTATAAATCAAATTACTGGCAAATAGAGAAAATTTTCTTTTCAAAATGTACACGCTAAACTTTGAGCAAAAACAATTATTTTCAATGCAAACGGTTTCCAGCCAGATCAAACGCTAGTCTGATTAGGTTCCTAACTGCTTGCATCTCGGCTTAAACTCAATCGTAAAAATGTTGTAAAAGCTGATTAAACGTGGCATTTCGTTTCATTTACCCTTTTCACTGCCAAATTTGCCATGAGTTTTTTAACCCTTCACCGTTTTAGTGTCGTCTTCTCCAGTATTGTCCTCTCCGACACTAGTTTCAAAGTTAGATTTAACGTTGTATGACTTAATAAATATCGATAAGAGTGTCAAACAGTTTGGGTCCTGGATCAGGACAAAAACTGTTTGCAAGCGCGCCTTATTGCGTCATTAATAGTGAAAGGGGTAAACCGGTAAGATGAGCGAACCGTGCCATGAAAAGATAGTTCGTAAAATTAGACTACCTAAGTATTCCCTAAACGACGTATATCTGTTTTGTTTCGCCGGATATAGCTATTCCACTGCATTAGGTATTTAGTTGCTTTGGTAATAAAGAACAAAAACGAGGTTTTAATGAGACCTCATTTTACAAATACAGCCCCTAGGGTCAGGTACAACACTAAATTAATCTGCTTCATGTCTCCTATAGTTAGGTTATCTTGTAGTTTTGTCCCCGAGTCGTTAAGCAAAGTTTTAGAACACAATCTTAGAACAGGTCGTTGTGCCATTTGACAAGGCAGAAGATGAATCCATGGACTGTTTTCCGTTTTTTAAAAATATAAACACAAATGCATGCTTGGACATGGTTTAGAAAGGGTCGATAGATGGCGAGAATAGCCGTTAGCTTTACGTAGCATACCGTTATTGGCCAACCCGTTCCCATTAGGGGTCCTCAACTGTCAGTTGAAAAGATAAGTCATTCTTGACAAGTTCAGGTGCACTGATTGCTTAGCTTTTTACGTGATCACAGGGTAACTTTATAAATACAAAGTCTGTATATTATTATGCATTATTTCCATTTAGATAATATCAGGTTGCTGTAAGATCAGTTCAATTATGCACTTGACTTCGGTAGCTTTTCATACATTACAAAATGTTAAAGATATGTTTAATATCAGTCATCAGGATCAGCTTTTACCAGTAGCTTGTTCAGTTGACACTGTTTGCGACTTAGGTTAGCAGTGTGTGCCCCGTGTGCAACGTGCAGAGTACAGTAGAGAAAACGTAGAATTTCCCAATAAACGCGTTTACGTTATTTCCATTGCGCACTCGAATTAAAACCGGAAGTCAGAATTGTCAAAAAGTTGTCATTTTCTATATTTCATTGCAATGCCTTTGCGTTGAAACGTTTTCTCTACTATGTTTCAGACCGGTTAAGTATTAATCTGTCTCAAAAACTGTGTTTGCACTAAAACATGTCTGCCCACTGCAAACAGTTAAGAGCCAGATCCGACGCCGAGAACTTCGGCGTCTGGTAAGACTCAACATTGTTTGCCATTTAGATAAAACGTCTACTTTATAAAATAGTTTAACCCATTCACCCTTGCAACTATGAATGGACAATTTAAGTTCCTAAGAATGTCTGCACCCTCTTTGATTACCTGATCAGACGGCTTCTTAAGGAACCCTCTCATCCGGATCCATACTATGTGCATATAACACAATTAATGTTCCCTTCATGTGTGTATTGCTTGTAAAGAATGATAAAACTCTTCGGTAGGGTTCTGTGTGTTAAACACGTGCATTTAGTGGCTTCTAATCAAGATACAGCTTTTCGTCCCTACAACAGCCCTCCGAACAACGAGTCCCTCTAAACAACGACCATTGCCGCAGGACAAATATGTCTAACAGGACAAATATGTCTAACGCTTTTACTGCTGTAATATCGTCTGCCTAAATGTTTTGTCTGATGTTTTTCTCAATGTCCCATATTTGGACATTTGGACAGAACAAAATAATGACGAGTGGTAATCACTGTGAAACCATATCAGACGCCGCGAAACCAATATCCCTCCCTATTACGACTCATTTCGAACAACGCACACATTTGTGTCTCCAATTTGGTGTCGTTGAAGAGAGGGAACACTGTATTACACTTGATCTTCCCTGTAATGAAGGTAACCTGCAACTTTGCACTACTAGCCAATATCTGTTTCGATTTCTCTGCCTCTACATTGTAATTGTCATGTATTAAATCTAATAGTACCCTTGATCCTTTTCCTCCTGTCAAAGGAAGTCAGTACCATACCATCGTCTGCTTGTTGTCAGCTTAAATTGTTTAAGTGTAAAATTTTAGGATATTAGTTTAACTCACATTAAACATTTATATGAATGTTAAACAGTGTGAGGCTAGACAGGCGCCGAGTTTTTTTGCCTAGCTCGTATTATTTATGAACATTTTCGGCGTGCATGGCTGTTTATGTATTTCGTAGAACGTGGAGTTTTCAATGTTATTCTACTTCAATCTCATTTTAACAAAACAAAATAGGGACAGTCCTTTAAAAAATATAAAATTCGGGTGTCAAGTAAACAGGATCTAGGCAAGACGCCGAACTAATATTAAAAATCGCAAACGGTGTATGTAGGCATTTTCTTTTGGGTGGGGGGGGGGGGTGGTAGGTGTAATTTGGAATTTTGTCTAGAGCTACCTATTCACTCGTATAAGGGACCTCGTTCCGTAAATGGCATACTAATTGTTTAACAAATTACCAGTTCCTTATTCCATGTGATTTGTAGTTATGAACGCCAGGGAATAAAGATATTACCGGGGAATAATGATCTTAGTTTTGTTCTTCCTGGGTAGTTTATCAACATTAATATTGAAAATGTTCCTCTAAAAGCGCATGTTAATTTGCAACATAATCGTTATTTAGCGTGCGCCTATTCAATAATATTTACACTTCATTCAATAATGTAACAACAGTTGTTGATATCTGGCAATTGGTCTTATGTATGACTCATCCTAACTACACACAAAACGCGCTTGCTTTAAACACAATTGTTTGATAATAGTTCAGGATACTACAGATATAGTTTAGAGCTTCGTTTTAAGGTTTTGTTAGTTATAAGATATATTGATATTTTCCAATTATATTTACGTTTTTATTTCATGATTAAGTAATACAACATGCAATGCTATTTTAATAAATACATTGTGGCACATGGATATATATGATTCGTCCTCTATAAATGCATTTGTACTCCATGACGAGACTCCGATTGATGTAAATTTCAAATAGTTTAAAGACGTATCCGACTCCGGAAAACTTGACACAAAATGGATAAGCCTAAGACGTAATAAATGTTGCTATATCATAACTATAATACATAGAAACTAAAGGACCGGCTCGCTGTGGTAGCATTATTTAAAAAAAACAAAAACATGTCCAGTTCTTATCTATAATATGTATTACAGCGCCTCCTCTCTACAACGACTTCCAATGGGAAACAAAAAATATGTTCATTGTTTGGAAGGAGTCGTTACAGGGAGGGAATTAGGCTTACATTTGCAAACAGCTTGGATCCAGATCAGACGCCGCACAACGTGGCGTCTGATCTGGATTCAATCTGTTTGTCACTCGTAATTAAGTGTTTTACTCTGACATTGTCAAATATGTAACTTTTAGAAAAACAGCAGACGACAATTTTAAGCAGACGATATTGCATCAATAAAAGCGTTAGACATAATTGTCCAGTTTTGGGAACAGCGGCAAGAGTCGTTGTAAGGAGGGAGTTGTTGTTGGGAGGGTCGTTGAATGGAGGGAGCACTAAACCTTCCATTTAATAGACCTCTATTTTAAATGCATGGTTGTCACACATTATTCGCTGTTGTAACAACTACTAAAGAGATGCGTTTCAAATCAAAATAAGGCTTTTAGTAAACATAAAGGGACTTCAAACATGGTGTTAACCCTTTCGCTCTAGATGACGCTTACAAGTGCGTTTGCAAACATTTTGGATCCTGATCAGACGCGGCGTATCGCGGCATCTAATCAGTATCAAAATTGGTTGACACTTATTTTGAAATGTCTTCAGTATTTTGTCTTTTTTAAACTTTGAAACGACATTGCAGACAACAAAATTGAAACAAACGGCAATAAAAGGATGAAGGGATAAAACTTGCACGAAAAAGTTGGCAGTGAAAGGGTTTAGTAACTGTCATACGTTACATGATAGTAGAATGACAATAGGTTGTAATTGAATTTAAGTATAGAGTTAACATAATGACAATTGGTTGTAATTGAATTTAAGTATAGAGTTAACATTAGTCGAATGATTATTTGATATGCATAGGTTTGTAATAACTTAATGCATAAACACACACTAGTTTAACTGTTACCTTACTATGCAATAATCGTCGTCTCCAACATATCTCAAAGAGGATTTTCAATAATTTATTTCAGCAAACAACATAAGAATGTTAAATACTTCGGATCCACAAAAGACTCGGAGTTACTTGACGTCTCCTCAGAATCAAAATTATTTTCATCACAAACTCGCTTGTAGAATGTAGAATGGTAACCAATGCCTATTTTGCACTTCAGGTATTGTATTGAAAGGTAACAAAAGTGTTCTAATGCGGAATTCAAATTAAAAGGGGACTGTTATACAAGCACAATAGTTCAAACAGATTTTCTAGCTTGTGTTAATATTCATAGACAAGAATCAAAGAGCTATAATACATTTCAAATACTGGATGCCAAATAATTTGCATATCTTGTCACGCTTTAATACTCCCTATAGAGATATCATTCTGAATACATTTCGTTAACTTGATTTGAATAAGATACGATGTGCATTAAACCAATTGCACTTAAAACCTTTATATACAGAGGCATATAATTAAGCCTTGTTTGGAAAACATGAAAGATCCTAGAGGGCTAGAATCAATTTAAACACAGTTGAACATAGAGTCGAACTTATATTCAAAGTCGAACTAACCGGTACTCCGGCAAATCATTGTCGATCTCGATTATTTTGTTACTTCACAGTTACGCCTCGGGATAAGACAAGGGATAATAATTTAAACCGTTTTAGCTGAGCTTCATAACAAGATGACCATGCAACATTTAACCATTTCCTGATCAAATTATTCGGGATATCTTTACCCATTTACCGCTTTATTGTCATCTGCTTCAGTAGTGTTGTCTGCAAGAAACGTTTCAAAATTAGATTAAGGTTGAATGACTTAACCCTTTACCTGATAGCCTAGTTATAATATTGAAGATAGGTGACTACTTAAAGCAGGTTGAAAGTAAAGCAGAATGCGCCCTAAGGCGCATTCTGCTTTACTTTCAGCCTGCTTTAAGCTATTACCAGCTAGAATAAGGAAAGTATTAAATATGACACATATTCAGTACGGTTTATATTGGAACTATTTTCTTCAGCGGATGAATAAAATGCATGTGCTAAAAGTCGCTTCTATCAGGGAAAGGGTTAATATATATCGATAAGAGTATCAAACAGTTTGGGTCCAGAATAGACCCAAAGTGTTTGCAAACGGGATTGAAAGCGTAATTGAGAGTGCAATGGTTACACGCCAGATCAGACGCCGAGAAATTTATCAACCACCCTGTTTGCCATACATATTAAAACAAACACTGAAATAGCCTACACGGTACTGCATTACATTTGCAGTTATATTCTGATAATACGGGATATAATAACGTTTGTTTTTTATTGCTCCAATCCACTGAGAACTACAGGGTGGAGTTGTTCAGTTCTGATGTCGGAATGTTAGTTGTTGTGATTGACTGTCAGTTATCACGGCAATTGTGTAGATAAGCCTGGGCACACTGACGTTATCACGTGGGGTATTGGATTATTTATAGTCACTGTATATATTCTACATACGCTTCGCCACTATATTAAAGTGTCCTTCTCAGAAACACAGTGAAAACTATAGTGAAATGTTATCTTTAAACATTTTGTAACTTAAAGCAGGCTATAAAGTACAGTAAAACCTCGCTATTACGACCACTAAATTATGTTAATTATTAGGGTGTTTACGAAAGGTGACCGCTTAAAGCAAGGTGACAGTGAAACAGAAAGCTCCTATAGGAGCTTTCTGTTTCACTGTAACCTTGCTTTAAGCTGTCACCTGTCTATTATACACTCAATTAGCCTTCGTTTTAGTGGTCGTAATAGCGAGGTTTTACTGTATATTGCAAGCCTTAATGTAACAGTGTCTGCATTGGTTGACCTGTGTCTAAAAGTCAAGTATCTCAAAACAAATGTTTTTTATCGGGTTGCTGACTTATCACAGGTTAACTGTACAAACACCTCTGTAAAGACCACTAAATTGTGTTAAGTATTATGTGTTTGATGCAGGTGACTGTTGAAAGCAAGGTGGCAGTTTATGAGGTCACCGTGCGTTAAGCTGTCACCTGTTTTTTATTCAATCAATTTGCTTTCTCTCTAGTGGTCGTGAGGTTTTACTGTACATGTTTTAAATTAATACTAAGCGAAATTTTATACACCGTATGCTTATCCATTTTTCAACATCAATTGTTCAGTATAAAAAAGTTAATACGTGCGTTTCAAATATTGGAATACTGATACACCGATATAATAACGAATCCAGAGAATGTGTTCTTCTCGATCTAAATCGACATAGAAAATTCAAGCAGTCCTGTAAATACTTATTATCTTTCATAAAATCTTTTTTTTTTTTAATTTCGTCTGTATCGATCGTCGTCTGCTAGCTCTAAAATTATTTTTTCAAAATTTCTGAACATAGTGTAAAATACTTTGGATTTCAAAACGAGTGTCAAACAGTTTGAATCCTGATCAAACGCCGCCTTACGCGCTTTTAAGCGTCACTGAGAGTGAGAGGGTTAAACTCTAAAGAAAAGTATAAATTCAGAGCATCTGCTACAGATAACAAGTGTTTGGACAGACAATAACTGACAGTGAATGCAGTACATGTAATAAGAATTTGTATAGAATAATTAGAATATCTGCAGCAACGTGCACCAATTTATTATTAATTTACTTGTCAATAACACACGGTAGAATGGCAAGATAGTTCTGCCTGTTTGGTTTTGATTGGCATTCATTGCCGTATGCAGAAAAGTTAAATACACGCCAAGGGTAACTATTCTCGAGTAGTTTCTGTCAAGAGGCTTTACAATGCCCGTCATGTCAGTCTTGAATTTTTCTTCCGTTACATGAAACTGGTCGGACAACATGCATGTCAATTCTGGATTTGATGGGTCTTTGGTGAACCATTGTTCCGCTCAATTATAGCATGTTTTACTCTAAAGCAGCCACGTTTTTATCGTCTGGTAAATTTTCTCAGTGCCAAAATGTCGTCTGCATTGATAGTGTTTTCTGCATTTTTTTTTCAGTCAGATGTTCGGATATTTTATTGAAAATAAAATGTTCTGCTAGGATAATTATCAGAATTCGCCATACGCTGTCTGATCAAGGTCTACGAATTGTTTTGTAAATCCCATTTGGATGTTAAAGATGAGACCTGTTAATTCAAAAAGAATACATGTACATGTAACGTTATTAAGCAGTTCGGATGCAGAGCATACATGTATGTCTTACAATTCGGTGACTCATCTAGATCCAAACTACTTCGCAGTGCAAATGACGTCACATTAGGCATGATAAAGCTTCAAACATTTACTTTAATACGCAAAACTTTAACCCCTCAATCCAATGTATGTGTCTAGTATTGTAGACAGTTGAGCACTTACAGCAGGTTAAAATTATAGCAGAATGCGCCTTAAGAACCTTTTGCTTAACTTGCAGTCTACTTGTGGCTACCATAAGCTAGAATACAGGCAATATATATTATATATATATTCAATACTAGGGTATAGTAGTATTATCGTTTAGTACATGTCTATGACTGTATAAACTGAAAATATTGTCTTCAGTGAATGAATAAATTGAATGCGCTGAAAGGCACTTTTATATGGGAAATGGTACAGCACTCGGTGCCAAACTATTGCGAGAGACTTAACAATGTTTCGGGCACTATTGTTAGAAAGTATCTCTCACAACAAATGCTGCCTAAAAGATGTCTTTGTTTCTTGAATAGATACCTCCGTTTCTTCATTTATAGAGATTATTTCTTAATAACAGCATCCTTGTCCAATCTGTATAGACAATCTTTTCAATAACTTTCACTGTTATCTGCTTACATTTCGATGAATGTTTACTGTGCGGTATCGATCATTTACATCTTTTTTAAACAACACAAAACCGGAGTAGCGGGTTGCTGTAACGTTAGGTACTGCTGGTCATTCCTGTAATAAAAACCTCGAAAATGCACGTAGATTTACCGAATGCCAATACGCTTGAAATGTTAGTTTCAACTACCACTATTGTAAGAATTTAGCTGCCATTGAGTGTCACTTATCACATTAATTGCTGAGATAACACTGACAGACGGATGTATGCCACTGATGTATTGGCAGCTCTGACTGACGGTATACACACGTTCTCACTTAATAAGCTCTTAAGTGATCCACATAGGTCCTAGAACGTGCAGGCTTTTTATTTTTTGTATTGAGATGATTGACCTAACAAGAATATGATTATGAGTTTACTTATCCATCAGTGCAATCCAATATATATTAAGACAATCTTAACTGTGTGCATAAAGCTGGCTAGCCATACCTCATGTTAGCAATAAGAAGCTACCCGTACCTGATTTAACTTAGCTAGTGTTGTAACATCATTATGTTAACCCATTTAAACAAAATGAAGCATAACAGCCTTTAACCATTTCACTCTTAATGACGCCAAAAAGGCGTTTGCAAACAATTTGAATCCTAATCAGACGCCGCGTAACGCGTGAATCGACGTCTGATGTGGATCTAAACTGTTTGCAAACGTATCGATATATTTTAAGTCATACTATATTGAATCTTACGTTGAAACGATCTTGCAAACAACAAAACTGAAGCAGGCGAAAATGAAACGGTGAAAGAGAAAAATATTCACGATTAATTTGGCAGCGAAATATGCAAAAAATATGATGATTAGAACCCCTTGGAACTGAAAGCGGGTATTACTGGTCATGTGTTAACCAAATAGAACACACGCCCCGACTTATCAAGTTACAATCCAATCTTATCTGTTTATTTACAATTTTATCCAATACCCTGTTTCTAGTTTTGATACGTGATCACTTAAGGTATGTTGATAGTAACACATAATGCGCCTAAAGGGGCAGTGTGCTTTACGTTCAGCTTGCGTTTGCTCAATACGTCGTATGTCGTTCAACATTTAGGATTGCATAACCTGTAGCTGCATTATTTTCCTCAGTGGGGAATAAAATAAAAGCTTTAAAGTGTATGTCTATAGAGTGTTGTGTAACAGTGGTAGTACAGTGATGACTTCAGTAAAGAAATCGATGGCCGTCGATGGCCATCGATTGCGAGTTGGCTGCCGGCCTGAAATATAGTGGAGAAAACGTGATCATTTCGTTCAAACGCAAACGCATGGCAATGGAATATAGTAAATGACAACTTTTTGACAATTCTGACTACCAGTTTTAATCTGAGGGGTAAACAGTTTGGAGCCTTATCAGACGCCGGGTCACCCGGCGTCTGATCCGGCTCCAAACTGTTTGCAATGAAAATAATAGTTTAAGCATAACCGGGGTTATTTGGAAAGAAAACGTTTTCTCTACTGTATTTTGCACGCTGCACACGGGGAACAAACTGCTAACCTAAACGGAAAACAGTGATAACTGAACACGCTACAGGAATAGTTGGCACTTAATGTTTGTTTGCTCATTAGATAATTAACCTGGTAGGTGATGGCTTAACAAATAATTGTTCCGACACTCACAAAAAGGGCAATCTGGTTTACTTGTTTCATGCTGGATGTTCAACAAATCTACTTTTAATTACTGTAACCGTATATGCTTTATTTCAGTTTTTAAGGAAAGTGATTGTTATGAAAGTAAATAAAAGAAACCACATTATGGAAATATCGGTTTATTGGCATATCGCTTTAAATTTTTAAAGGTTTAAAACAAATACCAACTCGTCTATTAGGTGGTTCAACCGATAAAGTTTACATATACATGAACTGATGACTAAACGTGTTCAGTGAGTTATGTTTAGATGTCCTACATCATATTTAGTGCTGAACTATGTGTAGTAGTGTATACAATAGGGTGTGATACAGATGATCTTCTTTGAACACCTGTGTATTAATGACAATGATATTACCCTCTCAGAACATGCCTACCTTGTTGAGGTTCTGGGCTTAATTACCATAGGGAATTGCTTCTGTTTATTAGACTGAGATTATCCGCTTTGCCAAGAATTTAAAGGGAGGCAGGATGGTGGTTTTGATCCCATGCGCTGCTTCGCAACGAATAAGATTGGCCGAAATCATCTTCCTGAAATCATCATCATCTCATCTTATCATCCGTCATCAATTATTAGCACTATATAACCTATTTGGTGTCGTGATGCCGTAGAAGTTAACCCATCAATGATATTAATCCCTACATTGCCTTACCTTGTGCACACAGACTCGATCTTGAACAGATGCCTCAAAATGAGGCGTTTAGTCAGGATTCCAACTGCGTCACATTCATTATGACATTTCTTAGGTCAAAGTACCTGAAATCTAAATAAGGGAAATTCGAAACAAAAATAGCAGATTTATTCAAAAATGGTTACAAATGAAGACGTCATGACAGTGAATGAGTAAACAATGACGATTATTTGCTGAAGCTATGGTTATAATGAGATGTATCAAGTGAATTACAAAGAATCAGTAGAAACGACGTTAGTTGTCCAGGTTAGATAGAAACTAAACAGATGTGGGTCTTTTTCTGAATGGCTAAATCGTAAAGCTTGGTCCAACGCAATGTTATTTTATCAAACACAATATAACTTCCATGTTTTAATTGAAACTCATAACGTGTATAAAATCATACGCAACCTAACTCAGCATCTGGCAAGGAATTGTCTGTTTGCTACTGCTTTCGGCACCAATAGTTCCATAATACTTTGTTTAGGTTTTTGAATAGATTATGTTTGTTATGCATTACTTTTAAACGGGCTATGATAATGTTTGAACTATTTTATTTATCTTGAAAACGCAATATGTATTTGGACAATCATTGTTTTGCATATGATTAGTTTAATCAAAGCAGTGAAACGATATATTGATCAAATTATTTTGTTCTGCGTGACCGACATTCGCACTGCGGTCTACTGTATCTCCATCCAGAATCGAGTTGTCAACAGACTTACACAACTAAACCTGCATTTCGATATACTGTAAATGCAAGCGGTATAAATTACCGAAAGCTAGCGACTCCGCCTCATCAGTTTTAAAATTGTTGTTCAGAGACTAAACATTAGATGTCAAACTTTTCTTCACAAATACGTTTAATCCACTTGTGCGGTATTTAAAGGGTAGGAGAGTGTAAACACAGCGAGTTGTAATTGGACAATTCGTGATTGATTAGACAATACAAACCATGTCGATTTTAAATGAAATTTAAGCACCACATTGTGTGTCTTTGTCTGGGGAAACTAAACATGCTGTATAATCACATTTAATCAGAAAAAACTCACTTGGACTTTACAAGGGCACATGCTGTTAAGAAAGTGGAATGTCAACTATTGTTGTTTTTTTTTTCTCTCAAAACTTGATAGCAAAATGCTAATGATACTAATACATGTATATGTTAAACATTGTCAATTTTAATTCAAAAGCCCTCTGATCAGGGTCTACACTGTTTGTCATTTTGAAATATATTGTTAAAATCAACCTTTAATACATGTAGTCTAACATGATCTAGAGATAGTTTGATATTTGAATTGTCCATTAAAATGTCAGGGGTTAATGGGTTAAAATAATTAACATAGATAAAAGAAATACTCTCATGTAGACAAAAATATGTAAAAAGCATTTGATGAACATAACTCTATTGCATGGTAAGAAAGTTGTTGTTAGTAATTAATAACTAAAGAGTCCCAAATCATTTCAATAGACATACGGTAAAAACGAAAACACTTGATATAAAAATTAAATTTAAACGTGTGTTGTTTGGAGGGAATTGTTATATGGAGGGAATTGTCTTATATTTGCAAGACAGCTTGATTCCAGATCAGACGTCGCGAGATGCGGCGTCTGATCTGGATTATAAGGCGGTTTCTGATCTGGATTCAAACTGTTTGCCTTTCATCATTATGTTTTCTCTATCAAAATATTCATTATGTAAGAACAACAACAGACTACAATTTAACGCAACCGATATTACAGCATTGAAAGCATTTGACATAATTGTCTTAGGGACAACGGTACAGTGGAGAATCTGTTATTCTTTCCCGTTTAAACGCAAACGTAGGCAAACGCAAAACACTAAAACGTAGAAAAGAACAACTTTTGGACAATTCTGATAATTCTTGTTTATCTTGGTGGCAAACAGTTCGGAGCCTGATCAGACGCCGGGTTACCCGGCGTCTGATCTGGCTCCAAACTGTTTGCACTGCAAATAATAGTTTTAGCGTAAACGCGTTTATTGGGAAAGAATAACACATTCTCCACTGTAAGCATAGTTGGAAGAAAGGGATCGTTGTTTGGATGACCGTTGTGCGGAGGGAGCAATGTGTCTTAAATATCAGAATACACACAACCAATCACTTTATAAGACAAGCATCTGTAGTTATTGGTACAAATGGCTTTTTGGAAAATTAGGAATTAATTTGTCCTTCATTTAGCATTAACAAAGTATTACCCGCATGTGGTTGTTTGCTACAATATTGACTTTAAAGTAACTCTTTCGGCGCCAAATTAATCATGAAGTGTTAACCCCTACTCCGCTTTATTGTCGTCTCCTTCCAAAGTGTTGTCTGCAAGGATTTAAGGTAGTATGACGTGAACAATTTTGATATGAATGTCAAACATGTTGAATATAGACGTACCACGGCGTCTGGTCTGGATCAAACATTTTGCATAGTCGCCTTTTGGCGCCGGTAGCAGTGAAATAGTTAAATATTTAATTTTTAGATAGAAACACGTGTGCAGATGAAAGCCCTATATACAAAATCCCAGCACAGCGTGACTGTGTGTACTCGAAACCCATTACCAAATTAATACGCCTTTTGACGCCTTTAATTTATTTCTCCTCCGAGGAAAATAATTCCAATTGATACAGTTAAAATATGTAGGATAATAACTATTTTCTATATTATAGCAGATAATAGCTTAACGCAGGTTGAAAGTAAAGCAGATTATTACACCTCGCTTTGAGTTACAATGTTAATTTTCCATAGACCTACAGTTAACAAAAGCATGTCTTTCACATCTATCCAAAATATACTGTCACTCTTTATGATATTCTTTTTGTGACATCACTCTAAAGGACATTACTTTTTTTCCCCGTCCTAAAAAATACTGTCAGCATTGACATGAAATTCGCTATGGGCGATAATAGAACGTTTTAAAAAAGTGGTAACTTCTAATCAACTTTTGGCAGTTTCTGTACAAGTTGCTTCCTTTTGTCCATTCCTTAACGATGTGCCACCATTTCGAAAGAGGATATTTGCCACCTAGACAATGTAAAGACGATGTTTCTTTAATTTACTTATCATAACGTTCTTCTTTCTTTCTTGTAATATAATTATAAACAATGCGACGTCATTTCCCGCGTTACGTACATGTCCGCGCTAAATTGGTATTTACTACACATTTTATAAAATACGAATAAAACGATATTCCAAAGCCAGGGTTGATAAGCTCGGTATAATAAAATACATATTAGATGTCAGTTTGCGTGTCATTCAAATGTTCAACCCTCGAAAACAAGAATGTCACCCTCGCTACGTCTCGGGGTGACATTCTGTTTCTCGGGTTGACAATTTGAATGTCACGCAAACTGCCACCTAATATTTATATAATGTGCCTTAAGGCACATTCTTGTTAACTTTTAACCTGTTTTAAGTAGTCACCTTTTTTCAAAACCAGACTCATGCTATAAGGTAATAGGTTAATAAGTCAGTTTTTGACACGCTATCGACATGATCGAAAATATTTTCCTATCATCTGATGGGGATGCCACACGTTAAACACTCAAATTACACTAAATCGCCAATATTTCAATTAAACCGTCATGTTTAGTATTCCATTGCATTGATTTTTTATTTTTTGAGGCTAGTTAACCCTTTCATGATCAAATTATTCGGGAGATGTTTACCCCTTCACCGCTTTATTGTCGTCTGCTTCACTCGTGTTGTTTGCAAGACACGTTTCAAAGTTAGATTTAAAATTGTATGGCTTAATAAATATAGATAAGAGTGTCAAACAGTTTGGGTCCTGATCAGACGCCGCTTTACGCGGTGTCTCACAGGACCTAAACTGTTTGCAGTCGCGCTTTAAAGCGTCACTGAGAGTGTAAGAGTTGAACATGAACTACTATTTTTATGTTAAGAATATGTCCTTTGTCATGCCTAGTTTCTACCATATGCATTTGAAGACAATCAATTGACTTAAGTGAATTAACGTATTATTGAAAATTGACTATATCATCAAGCACGAGTCTTAGCAACGGTAATACTATTAATAAAAAGTATACACGTTCTAACTTGGATCACTTAAGAGCTTATTAAGTGGAAACTTCAGTTGCAGCCACCAATACATCAGTGCCAGATATCCGCCTGTCATTCTTAAATTGTCAATTATTGTGATAAGTGACATTCAATTATAGCTTCCCTCTATGTTACGAGATGATCTTTTACTTATTTTATACAGTATTCCCTCTCTACAGCGAGCCTCACAACAACGACTCCCTCCATACAACGGCCCATGTCGCAGTACCCTAAACAGGACAATTATATCTTACACTTAAGCGTTTTCTGCTTGAAATTGTCGTCTACTGTTTTTCTAAAAGTCATATATAAGTGGACATTTTGATATAATAAATGTAATGACGTTTGGCAAACAGATTGAATCCAGATCAGACGCCGCTGTTTGCAAATACATTATAAGCCATGTTCCCTCCCTATTACGACTTCCTCCGAACAGCGCACACTCCCTGTGGGTGTCGTTGTAGAGATGGAACGCTCTATGAATAGTTCGCTTATACGGCGAATGTTATTGGTTAATAGACCAGCTACCTAGATTGCACGTGGTTTACTTCTGTAAGTGGTAAGCATCAAATGAACAGCATGTACATTCCATATTGACAGATAATGGAACGTTTAATTAGTTACAAGTTATAATTAGAAGAACTTGCACAATGCGTGAAAGAAAGGAAATAGTGGAGATATCGGCAACGTGTCAGTCTCCAGACGACCTGATGATATAGATATGTTTCGGAACAGGGGCCCGTTTCATAAAACTTCTTACGACAAAAACTGTCGTAAGTCAAAACTTTGAAATACATTTAATTTCTGATTTATCTGCCTAATACTGTTTTGTGACATATCTTTGTAATCGTCTTTTCAAGACGATTACAAAGAAATGTCACAAGACATGATTAGATAGAGAAATAAATAATAATTTATATTTTTATATTCTGACTTACGACAATATTTGTCGTACGAAGTTTTATAAAACGGGCACCGGGCGACAATTTTATAGCTCGGTGTCGTATCAGGTCCCAAACATTTCCCTGCTAAACTATTTCTAGAATGCAAATCGTTTGGTTCATAAAGGTTGTTCTCGCATCGGACACCACATTTATAATATATTTCCTACAGCATAACTTTGCTACCAGAAATATGTATCGACAATTGTTAACGATGGAGATAGATTCAGTAAGAAGTGTCGTAAGATGGAAATCAACCTTTTTAAAATGTCTGCTTTTCTATATTTCAATAGCAGCCATATCATTTAATTGTCTATAATTAGTTGACTTTATTAACCCCTTCACTGCCTTACCCCGAGTACAGCATTTATTTACAAACAGTTGGGATCCTGATCAGACGCCGCGTCACGCGGCATATGATCAGGATGCAAACTGTTTGACACTCATTTCAATATGTATTAAGTCAAAATACCTAAAAATTAAAATTGAAAATTAAAAGCAGGCGACAATTGTTTAAAATTGATGACGTCATGGCAGCGAAGGGGTTAAGAATAAAACCTCATAGGATGACATATCAAACACTAGGGAAATCATGTATGGCAAATAGATGTAAGGGAACTCATCATTACAGTAGAGAGAGTGCAACTCATACAGGTCAATATGTTCAGTTTTATTGATCTCACCGTGAAATCTATAGATATAGTAAAACCCCTCTAAACCGGACATGTGTGGGGACAACATAAATTTCCCGTTGAGAAGGGTTTACAGATCAGAATGGTGTTAACCCATGTTCCTAGTATGGATAGCTGACAAATTCAACCATATTGAAAGTAAAGCAGAATGTGCATTAAAGCGCATGTTGCTTTACTTTCAACTTGCATTAGTATCATCTGCTAGAATATAGAAATTATTTCTGATGATACATACTCATAAATGTATGAATAGGAACAATTTTCTTCAGAGTTGCAATAATTCATTTTCTTAAAAAGGCGTATTTATTGAGCAATGGGTTAAAATAAAGAAGGATTGGAAACAGGACCAACGATTGTGTCTGTGTTAGATAAAATCCATATATTTAGAGGTTCCGGTTTGGAGGAGTTCCGCTGTATTGGTTCTGATAGGCTCTGATCAATACAGCTACTTCTGTGTTCAACAGTAAAAGTATCTTCTCTTCCTTTTCACACTCATGCTTAGTTGTTTCTGTGTTTGTAATGTCTGTAGTATTGTACCGTCACGGGGTTAATGGGTTATATAGTAATGGGTATGGTTAAATGGTTGTTGCAGTCTCGTCTCATAGAGAGCTTATTTATACGGCGGTGATGGTGGGAGACGGCTGAGCAAAAGATCGAATAGATCTGTATTGATATGTTCTTCTTGCTATCTAAGTAATAAGGACAGTTATAGAAATGTAAATTAAACAAAATGTACTGGATTGTTCTTGCCTAAATACGACGTATGTGTTAAGAAAAGTGACATTTTTATCTAGAACAGTGTTATCCATGTAGCTCCAATGTTTCAAATGCAAGATGCAGTTTGTCACTGTATACCGTTTGTTTTGCAAGTATTTAGCCTTATCCTCCAAATTTGTTAAACATTTAGCGCTATGTTTAGACAAGCATGTACTATTTCCTGGTATTAACAACCGAATGCGAGTTTTACTGCACTTATTTTGCATAACCATAAAACAACTTACAGAAACAGCAATCAGAAGTGTAACTTTTAATTTGATCAAAGTTCATTAGAACATATAAAACTGCACATTATACTTATATAAGGTGAGCATTTCTTTGAAGTTAGAATATTAAATTAATACCCGCCAAGTGTATCCTCCTTCTGTTGCCCCGTAGTATCTCTGTGTCTTGCGTTATTACGTACATGAAACTCAACGACTTCTAAAACGTCGTATAAGTACGTTTCCAATGAACCCGATCTGACGCTGATGTAAATGCTAAAAGATGCGGCTCGAATCTTTACATACAAGGACTGGTTTAGAAAACATAAACGTTGCATCAGAATGAATCACCTGATCTAACCGCTTTAATAACGCAAGGTGTTTCACATTTGATACGTTACACGCCTATCATTACGTGTATCTGACAATTTTAATTACGAATGCACTCTAACGGATATTCGTTTGTACATGAATGAGCACTGCAATTAATGGAAGTATAAATCAATTTAAAACACGATAACAAGTCCCCCTTTGCACAATATTCATTGCTATACGTGCATACAATGTAAATTTATTTGCTACATATAAGAGCAAACTAAACTATTATGGTAATGGTATGTTAATAGTTGATTGCTCATAATATTTGAATTTCTGATTAGTATATGAATATTAGGGTGAGTACAGTTGAATTGTAAGTTTCTTTGAAGTAACATTAAGCTTTTATAGGATAACAGGAGTGTGCTAATAGAACCTCTACCCTTTCCACGCAATACACTAGTTTGTATGATAGTTAATGTATTTATCTTGTTAGACATGAGGCATTTAGACTAGAACTGTTAGCCATGACAAAAAGTGCCTTATTGCATTGCAAACAGTGTACATCAAGGCAAGGCGCCGCGGCTGGCCTTTATTTACTCTGTTTGACACCCAAAATCATATAAAGCTTTTGTTTAGCAGTAGTATCTACGGTATTTGGCAGTGTACACCAAACTTAGATGCAGAGCCTTGTGATGATAACGGTGCTTGGAATCTGCAATGTTGCATTGTAATAAGGCAGGTTTTGTAGTGGAACGGCTTATATGATATTCGATTCACACACAACTTGAGCCCTCATAAAGTACAACACTGCCTTGTGTCTTTTTTGGATTAAATATGTTCACATGCGGTAGTGGGGTTGTAGATGGATTATCAAATAATTAGTTTCATTGTTTGTACGTAAAGAAATGTAAACGTAAAGGACAGTTTACAGGGTATGTTATACTAGTCTTTCGCGCCAATAAGTGTATGTTGATTGCAAACTTGTTTCTCCCCTCAATTGCCACGAACATTCAAACAAGTGTCGCTAACAATATTTTATAACTTCGTGGTTGCGACTAGCTTCGTAACGGGAGAGAATAGAATTATCGCCACTGCTATTGCATCCAATACATTAACCATGTATAAACTCACACTATAACATTAGTCAAACAGTGTTTAAACCATGCATCGAAACACACGGCAACATTTAGAACGAGTCACTTGGCACGGAAATAATTAAATGGCAAAGAAAACAATCATATTGTACAAACATGACGTTTGGATTAAATCTAATAAAAGGATTTTCTTTAAACCTCAATGACAGTGCCCTTTGTTCGTGTTTGTAAAATGGCTGTACAAACACACTTGCGTTATACGAATATTATTTGCAGTGGCATGGACCGCGTTCAATGTATGTGACTGCATTATTGATGATAGAAATAAAGCAATACAACTACTGAACCAGCTATCTCTTTTACATTTGCATTGTACCGACTTGCAACCTGTATTACTGACATTGAGCAAAAATAAAATACCACTCATCTGCATTTAAATACCACTTATATTGAAGAACGTGTTAGCAATTTAGAGAGGACGAATAACTCTCAGTCAATAACATATTCAACATAATTTATTATGGTTATGAAATTGTGAAAACCCCAAGTTTTCTATTTAATATTTGTTCCTGTTTAAGAAGTTTTATAAATACATTCTCAGAACCTCAGTTTATAAACAGTATCATGATACTGTTTCAGTCTATAGGCACATTTTCCTTTTTTTAGAGGGGCGCAAAATCTGTCAAATACAAGTCCGGTTCAGCATTACCTATTAACCCCTTGACAATACATTATTACAGACGTATAAAATCACATATATAAGGAAAGCATGATTGTGAATATAAAAAAGTAGCTGTAACTGATAATAACATAAGCCGAACGGAAACATACCTGCCTGACAAACTAAGAAATAGACGGACAGTTCACGACCAACAAATCAGAGACCCATCAACAAGACAACTGCCCGTTTCTGAACATTTAGACAATTGTTGTTTAACTAATCCAAAATATTCTATTTTTCCTTTTTACAAATTTCATAACAGCGATGTTTCAGCTAGATTAATAAAAGAAAAATATTTCGTAAAAATGTTCAATCCAAAATTAAACAAAACCTTATGAAGTCATGACGACATGAGTTAAACCAATTCGTAAAAAACTACATTCTTAAATTAAACAATGCCTCATGACGTCATGACGACGTGACGTCATAGACAGTATGTTAACGTCATCACGTTGTTACCATGATCATATTGTATTTATTCCCCTGATGAGTATTAAACGAAACGCGTTGGGAAATAAAAGTTTAAAAAATCCAGTGAATGTCTTCAACTTTTTTTACTTAATTTACTCGTTCTGAGTTTCTTTCTTTTAAATATATATATATATATATATATATATTGTTGGTACATTTCATTGTTACAGCTAGGCGCGCTGCCGTATCTGACCGAGTATGTGTATGTCTGACTGTGTAGTCTGTTCACTTTATCTATCTATCTCTCTCTCTCTCTCTCTCTGATGAGTATTAAACGAAACGCGTTGGGAAATAAAAGTTTAAAAAATCCAGTGAATGTCTTCAACTTTTTTTACTTAATTTACTCGTTCTGAGTTTCTTTCTTTTAAATATATATATATATATATATATATATATATATATATATATATATATATATATATATATATATAAACGGAAATGCAAAGGTCCGACAAAAGTCGGTCCGGTACAAGTTTAGATATATATCGAATTAAAAAAAGAGAAAGATTATGCCTTTGTCTACTGAGGAGCCGAAAGGCG
The DNA here is from genome assembly GCA_922989275.2 of Gari tellinella. Lineage (NCBI taxonomy): Eukaryota > Metazoa > Mollusca > Bivalvia > Cardiida > Psammobiidae > Gari > Gari tellinella. Next base: position 29,104,688 of record OV277874.1, on the reverse strand, counting down.
AAACTAGTTTAGTAGAGGAGCGTAATGATTTTATTAAATATTGTTTAAACAAAGGCATAATCTTTCTCTTTTTTTAATTCGATATATATATATATATATATATATATATATATATATATATATATATATATATATATATATATAGACTTCATAGTAGAATCAATAAATCTTAACCTAGTGACATGGAACAGCTTCAATGTGCAGTAATAATTTTTCACGTGTGTCGTCTGACCTTACTTTATACAATTTTCTTGAGCCATTCGGTCATAGAGTACAATGCGCCCTACATACAACGGCCCTCCCAACAACGACTCCCTCCTTACAACGACCATTGTCGCAGTTTCCTAAATAGGACATTTATTTCTAACGCTTTTACTGCTGCAATATCGTCTGCTTAAAATGTCCTCTGCTGTCTTACATAATATACATGCAATGGACATTTTGACAGACAAAACTTAATGAGGAGTGACAAACAGCTTAAGTCGAGATCAGACGCCGCGTTACGCGGCGTCTGATCTGGATTCAAGCTGTTTGCAAATGTAAACCAACATCCCTCCCTGTAACGATCCCCTCCGAACAACGCACACAATTGTTGTCTTCCATTGGATGTCGTAGGAGCGCTGTACAACAAAACCTCATTTTTACCATTCTTTCTTTATGTATAGACTCGCCGATGTTTTATGGAATGTATACTAAGTAAAACACTAGGCTAACATTCATGGCGTTTGCATTAAAAGTTAGCCAGTTATTCGATAAACGCACTGTCGTTTCTAAAGAAGTTAATCAGTGTGAGGGATGTAAATTAATTTAACAGACAAGTAGGATCCTAGGAAATCGTCAAGCACGCCAACGAAAAAAATGCAATCTTTTTAAAAGCCATTGCTCATGTTTGTTATCAGATAAAAACAGCCATTATTTGAATTTAAAAATAGTGACTAGAAATAGATTGTTCTTTAAGATCTTCATCAAATGACCATAAAAATAATTATCAAACCTCGTAAAAACATTTCCGATGGCGAGGATTTAACCCATTTATACCCAATGAATTCTTCTACATTTATATATTGGATTATCCAATTGTTATCAAAGGGATGCCTGGTCAAAATTGTCATTTTCATTTTGTTTTATATTAAAATTCCTATCAGCAAACAGTGTAGACTCTGATCAGACGCCGCATAATGTACTGTTTGCCTATGTCCCATATATGGGATCGTGGGCACAATTGGGTTAATCATGTGTGATTATTTCTCAGGGAAGAAGCTACTGTGTCCGTAAAAAAATAAGTGTTAGGCTATGTTGCTTATAGACACGTGGCATTCGTAGAAACAAAAAATCTGTATTGATGTCATTGGACGAACGACGAAAGTCTGAACAAGATGTTCCGGCTGCACTCCGCAAGTCTGTTTTTTGTAAACCAGCAACGCTTCTCCTTCGATGGTGTAACCGAAGACTTCCTGCCTTTTTTCCCGGACCTAAAGACATATCTCAAACACACACAGTGCACTTGAAATACCGTAGACTCGTAACGATCACGTGACCTTTACGCTATATTCCGACAATTGCCGTAAACCAACACGAATACATTGCTTCGTTAACAAACTTCTCAGTACTTAAATGTACCCCCCCCCCTCACTGTACCAGACAGGCGTGAAAGTAACTGTAAAAACATGCAGCACATGTCATAGAAATCTCATTCTCTCTAGAGAGGCATTTACATACTCATACCAAAGAGCTTTAATTTGCTATCATGGGTATTTCTAACCAAACTATCAAAAATAAGAAACGGGCCTAACATGAGACGCCTCATTTTTCCGACTTGCCCGCTTCATATCCGGTGAAATGAATCTTATAATGCAGTATGACAGCAATTGATCGGGGAGGCTTCGAATGCGTTATACAAAAACATTGAAATGAAACAGTGTCATAATATTAGATTACTTATTGAAGTGAGTTGAATGGATGTTCGAGAGAGGAGTAGTTGACAGACCTTTTATAATCTCGGACTTAAAAATATTAAATGTACTTCCGGTACCACTTAAGGCTTTCATATTTCTTTAGAAATAGCTCTGCTTGTTCAGTGGGTGTACTGGTGGACAAACTGTTTTACTGCAATTAGTTTTAAACATTGTCGGATAAATCAATCACTCTGGCACATTATACAGTTATTTCATGTGTGTTTGGGGAACAGTCAAAACTAGGCCGAGGGCAACAGTTCGAAATGTCTTCCCTGATAACGAGGGGCAATAGTTTTGACTGTTCCCCAAACACACATGAAATAACTGTTTTATTACCTAATGCTTTATATAGGGGTAGATCTAACTAGATTTAAAAAAAAAAATCTGAGCCAAAATACAAATGAAATAAGATTTATTTTTTTCCAGTCATCATAAATTCTTGGACGTTTCATAAAACATAAATGTCCGTTCGAAATATATTCTGGTAACCTACATGTAATGAACATTTATAATGTCTACAGTCCAATGTGATGACGTAATCATGTTAGATACAGTCGAACTTAGGGCCTATCTTGAATTCATTTCAGTCGAACAGTCGCTATATCACCTTTTAAGTTTGAAATACGGATATTTCCGACAGAAGCGGTTTATAAAGAAGCGGGTTTATGGCATTTAGGCCTATCTGTAGAAATGCAGGTAAATTCAACTTATTATGCGAATTCCAGACATCGAGGTTTTATTGTACAAACTTGTGTGTATCTGGCGCGAGAGTTTTCAGTGACATGATGTCAATTTCAAGTGTCAACTTTTAGGGTTAATTGAGTAAAACTTTGTCAGATTATGTATGTTTTCTTTCTTATATTGGATCTAGACTGGAAATAAATTCGTTACACGGCATTCCGGCAGGGTGTCGAAATACCGTGTAACTAATAATATACATACATTTTGAGTTTTTGACAGACGTCTGATGACTGATCAGCGTCTTCTTGTAAGCGCTTGCATGTTTACATCCGCACATTATTGTAATGTTCGTGTTATTTTCTGTATAAAGGATAGCGGCGAAACTTGATGTGTATTATGAACTCGTCTCATTGATTATAGTATTGCTATAAATAATAATAAAGCATGCAATAGAGTATTAAACCTCCACCAGACACCAATCACTGAAAAATTATTATACTGCTACATTACAGTATGCCAATTCCGGGTACGGGGAAACTTCTCAATGACACTGATTTTAGAACTTCTACGCATCTTTTTCGCGCAAAAAAACAGTTCGTCCTAGAGGGCAATAGTTAAAACTATTTCCCCCGGATTAGGCAATGTCAGAGCAACACAGCAAAACAGTCAAAAATAACGAATTACAAGTTATATAGAGCATTAGGTAATAATGATTTCTGTTTTCTGGCTAAAAGTCTTTGAATTGAATCAACAAACAATTAAATCAATATCAGACTCTCAATTGTCCGGTTTCTTATCATAATTTAAACTGTTTGACACTTGTGGAACTTTCATGAGACAGTAAATCATCAGTTTTTAATGTATTTAATCTTTAATAAAGCGGATGTTCTTGTAAAGGTTTCGGATCATTAACACATCCAACCCTAGCGAAGAGTATACTCGTCATTTTCAAACAGTGTATCTGTTGAAATCACACTTGCGTTATGCAAACAGTGTATACCCTGATCAGAGGGCTCCTTTAAGTCTATACTCTTTGAAATTGTGAAATCAGCCCTGAATAGTAACAAATCGACTATACTTTTTTTGAAATTGGAATTGTCCATTAAAAGTTTCAGATTGTAAAATGAGTTAAAGTAACATTTCCATGTTATTCCATCCAGTGACACCGCATCTTTCCAATCATCCATAACTCCAAATAACATATTGACGGATATGACGTCATTAATTCTAAACAATTATCATCTGCTGTTTTCTCTCAAATTTGAAGTTTATTTACTTAAGTAATATAATGGACGTTAACGTTACTGTCTTACCAGTATCCAAACTGTATGACAATATCCATTGTAAAACGTGGTAAGGAAGGAAAGGTGTGCCCATGACTTTATTAATAATATTCAGTGAAATCCCTCTAAACCGGATCTTCTAAATACCGGAATCCTCTCTAAACCGGGCAAAAATGTTGATCCCGTTTCCAATCCGTATTTATTTATACCAATTACTCCATGAATATCCGATTTACGTATTTGGGGTTTTCCCACACTGAAGAAAAGACTTAGTGTTTATACATTCTAGAAGATGATAGCTTAAAACAGATTGAAAGTAAAGCAGAATGCGCCTTAAGGCGCATTCTGCTTTACTTTCGACATGCATTAAGTGATCAGTTATTTTCAATACTAGAATAAAGCTGTTGGGTAATAGGTTAAAAGCTTTTTTACTGGAAACCCCTCTAAACGGGACATTTTTGTTGTCCCACAAATGTCCGGTTTAGAGGGGTTTCACTGTTTATTTATCTATAAAACTAAATATAATAATACTCTTTACACAAATGACAGGAAAGTACAGGATAAGGGTCAATCAAACATGATGTCAAGTCTGCTCATGACTTCATTAATCATATCTATTCATCTGTAAAACTAATTAAAATAAACCTCTTCACACAAATGACTGCCTTTTTCATTGATAATCACCTCCCACAAACAATACGAATATTAAGGTATTTCTAGAATCAAGCAGTATCTATTTAAGTCACATTTCCTGGCCATCACTTTTGTTGGAGGAACATGTAGAAAATCAGCTGTTCCCTCATGTTTGTATTTTTTCACCTATCTTAAACATTTATACAATCATATGTCATTTATATAATTGAAATGAAGATTCAGAACTTAAAAATGTGTTCAACTCTAATTAAGATATATCATTAATGCATGAAAACAGTTATATTTTTCTACATCAGTAATCACTGCATTTGCATTCCATTTCATCGGGTTTAGATGATACTCTCCATCTAACATGTATACACCATTTTACAATGGCATGGCAAGTGTAATACTTCACTGAATTTGTCATTCGGAACGAATAGAACTTAACTCAAGTTAAAGTTTGACTCGTCTAATGTCAAATGTTTGACAAATATTTCTTTTAAACAAGCAATGATTAGATATCCAGCAGAATTATTTCGTTCTTTAGTCGATTTAAGATATTTTGGCATGGGCAAACGGAACGAATAGAACTTAACTCAAGTTAAAGTATGACTCGTCTAATGTCAAATGTTTGACAAATATTTCTTTTAACAAGCAATTATTAGATATCCAGTAGAATTATTTCGTTCTTTAGTCGATTTAAAATATTTTGGCATGGGCAATTTTTCTGATATGTTTTCAAAACATAGATAAAGTGTTGCTTTAAAGTAGTTCCGTTTGCGGTAATACTGATCTGATTTATCCGTTCTTTAATAAATATATTATATATCGGCGTGTATGTGGTAGAGGAATACGTCTGTGACATTGTGTTTTACGGAGATTGAGAAGTAAAGCCCAGCTACAGATATCCAGCTTTTTCTTCTCTGCAAAACACTGATTCGCCGTATGAATTGTATCAATTATTTATACATAACAACCTGGTCAGTACTATTAACATATACCACTTACGAAATACATCTTTATTTAGTTTTGTCGGTGTGTTTTCCCTTAACATTCACCCTGATTTCGGTTTTTATAACCACAATTTTACTCGGGGGCCAAATAAATACATCATTTTAAAAAAGTGTAGAAGCTATGCTTATTAAGCATTTACACTAATTTTCAGATCGTTCTCAAACCTTTAATTGGTCAGATTTGAATCTTACAAATCAAAAACTTAGGATCGACATAAGACTTAACTCAAACGCTTCATAAGCCTCGGCCCAGGTGATTACCAGAATTTGCACCATTTGACATTCTGTCAAATAAATTAAGAAAATATAACAAAAGACATTCAGTGATCGCTGATCAGGATAAATTTGCGTACACAGTGATCCCTCTCTACAGCGACATCAAATGGGAGACAAAAATTATGTGCGTTGTTCAGTGGAATTCGTACTAGATAGGGAAATCGGCTGACATTGGCAAACAACTTGTATCCAGATCAAATACCGCGTAACGCGGCGTTTGATCTGGATTTAAGCTGTTTGTCTCTCGCCATTACGTTGTTTTCTGTCAAAATGTCCATTATGTATTTTTGAGAAAAACAACAGTCGTCAATTTAAGGCAGACGACATTGCAGCCGTAAATAGGTTGGAAACAATTGTATTGTATGGGAGACGAGCGGCACGCGTTGTTGTAGGGAGGGAGTTGTTGTTTGGAGGACCGTTGTAGATAGAGGGCACTGTAAAAGTTTCACCCGTAATTACATGTCACTTATCACAATAATGTCCAAGATAAGCCTAGCAGACTGATGTTTGGAACTGATGTATTGACAGTTCTGACTGAAAGGAGACATACACTTTCACTTAATAAGCTCTTAAGTGACCCAAGTTAAACCTTGTAATACGTTTCACCCATTGCATTAGAATAGCTAAGCATCGTGCTGTATTAGTCGATAAAGGCGATTGCAATAATTGGAAAACTATATGAAGTCAAGTTGTTAATAAAATTACTTGTCACCGTATATGCAATAATTACCAACAGTGAGTGATAAGCTTGTGGACTGATATATTTCTATGTTGCACAAATTATGTTTATCTGACCTTAAATAAAATAGTAATTAAAATCAGATTAGACTGACATCGAATGGTCAGAAGAGGACTAATTAATTTGTCGGATGGTTGAAATCCATTTTGATAAGAGACATACATATCTGAATGTTACAGAAAGCCTTGTATCGGGTTACTGTCTTTTCTCAGGTTGTGGTCAGACATTTTTGCTGATACTTGCAGTCTGCTAAATGTTTTACTTAATGCATGTATTTTTAATTTCTCACATTATTAATAGTGCTCTTCAAAAAACAGGTTGCAACCAGATTAAATTCAAATAAAAGAGCTGTAGATCCAGATACAACTTATTGGTCAGAAAAGAGAAATAGTTTCATTTGCGTTAACACTTTATTTCATCTTATCAAAGAACTGAGAACTGACAATGCTCATTAAGGCACTGGCTGACTTATCTATACTTGTAGGGATTTTCACCAGAGCATTTAATTGGTATATAGATTATGTTTCTAAGGGGTCAAGTGATGCCAGGTGGTGACAGACTGGTTAATTCATCAGATATTATTGCATGCGGTAGCATGCAATAATACCTAATGCACTAACCAGGACATGTTGATGAATCGTCCTTACCTAAGAACATGTATTATGAACAGTCTACATAGCTACTGTTCAAAGAGTGGTCGAAACGAAACTACATGCAGGCGCCATACATTACTTTGTAGAATTGAACATGTAAATCATTATTTTTATTTTATTCAGAATTTTAAGCCGCTTAGAGTCTGACAAGACACTACATTTTTAGAGTTGATTTGTAATATTACATGCAATAAACTGATATCCATATCTGTGTTGTAATTAATTCAGTCATAAAGTTTTCAATTGCAGCTAAACTTCGACAATAATCACAACTAAATCATGTTTTAAACCCTTCAACTTCCGAACTAAAGCAGTTTGCATACTGATGAGTCGTGCGTAACGCGGCGTCTAGAAAACAAACAGTTTGACATTCGGACAAGTATTCGTATGCAATAAAACGCATTTAACTCCCAATGTGTAAAGGTAAAAACAGGCGTATGGTATACAGTGAAACCCCTCTAAACCGTAACCTCTAAATACTGGAACCCTCTCTTAACCGGACAAAGGCTTTAATCCCTTTTCGATTCCTTCTATTGTTTTACATATTACACCATAAAATACGACTTTTTGTGTCTTTGATTATTTCCTGCACTGAATAAACTAGTTTATACATTCTAGCAGTCGACAGCTTAAAGCTGGTTGAAAGTAAAACAGAAAGTGCCAAAGGCGCATTCTGCTTTATTTACAACCTGCTGTAAGTTGTCAGTTATTTCCCATACTAGAATAAAGCTGTTTGGTAAAAGGGTAAAACCCCTCTAAACTGGAAACCCCTCTAAACCGGACATTTTTGTTGTCCTCACACATGTCCGTATTTAGAGGGGTTTCACTGTATAACAAGACGTTAATATGACAGTGACAGTGTAAGGAAGGTTACCACGCAGTTATAGCAGCGAAGGGGCTAAGATAATATAGAACTAATTGTTATATTTACGTGTAGCTATAGACCTCTTGAAACTGCCGCTACAAACTACAAATGCTAATAATGTGCGCTGTCAATTTCGTTTCCATTGACATTCGTAATTATTTCTCATCTTTCGCTTGTCATTTTTAGTTATTTGACATTAGACATGTGTGATCTGTCATTTTGTTATTTTTTATTCTGTCATCTTCAATCGTCATTTATGTTTCATTTATTGTCAAATTTGAGGTTCAAATATGATGAACGCTCGGCACTCTCCATTTTCTTAAAACGCAATTTAGTTATTGACATTCTATCTGACAGCCGGTTACATTATATACTTGGCTCAGTTCAAGTGATTATGATGAAAGTATCGACCAACATGAGATATTCGTCAAGACAAAAACATTAAATATTTTTATCGTTTCTTATCAGATTAACATGGGTTATATATTGACTAATCATGTAGACAATATCCAAATACTGTTTGTATGGACTCAGTCTGACTCGTTACATTTCATTTAAGCAGATTACAAGTGTTAGGTGGAGTACATGCTGTTAAAGTGTTTGCTCGCTGGAATATTGTTTGATAATCACTGACGCCGTTATCCAATAGTGATTTATACGTTGTATAGTTTGTAATGCAATAGATTGTAGTAAATTTCAAACTAATGTTTTGCTTCTGTTAACAATACAGATACTTATGTAAAGACTTTGTGTTGTATTACCATCTTGACTTAAGTTATTAAGGTTAGGTAGGCCACTATACGTAAGTATCTCAACGTGAAGTAGTGCTGACACTTATCAGACTACCCCGAAGGAATCTGTCTGGCCAATAAAAACTGTGTGTTGCACCGTTTTGTATAGAAAATAGTATGCACAAATGTTTTTCAAAGCACCATTTCAATTGAAAAATTTGTATCGACGGCAATGCTCTTTGGGAAGGCCTATGGTGCTTACTACTTACTATAGAACTATTACAAGGGTGATGGTCGATTCTATGCTGCATTTGTTTTCATACAGCATTGTGTTGTGAAAAGCATTTGCCAGATAGTTTTTAGATGTTTTAATGCACATATATTCCAACTGGAGTATTATTAAAGCATCAAACATGTATTTTTGTTTCTAATTCTTATCCGCCTGTTGATAACGCAATAGTTGATTTTTATATTGCCTTTTTCGGAAATGAACAGACATTTCAAAAAAAGAGAATAACAAAATGGTCCACATGTAATCAATGTGGAAAGTTCCATGTTAACTTTAATACGATTTAAGAGTTTTCCTAAGATAAGAACAAAACCAAATTCCAACATGTCATGCTGAATATTATGCAACGGGAAATTTCATAATGACTGACAACTCTATTGAAACTTTCCACTGCTTTAGCTGGGTTACAATTGTCAATTGCACTTTGGACCCGATCGCGGGGCATGATCAGGATTTTAACTGTTTGGCACTTATCGCAATAAATCTATGTATCTTTTGTAAAAAACAAAGCACACGATAATTGTTTAAAGCTGATGACTTCATGACATTAAAGGGGTTAATTGTAATGTCCAGTCACGTGTTAAAACTAAAATCCATTATCATGACTCCATAGATAAACCGAGCAGATACATGTTAGAAGCGTATTGTATAAAATATTTTATGTGATAGCAATGAAGGTCTGCTAAAGTGAGTTAAACAGTTTGCATTATCGCCACTAATAGATGTACATGTTGTTTACAAGTAGCTTGAAGCTAGGTCAAATTCAATACACAATACATCAATATAGAAATAAGTCGAACCAAAACGTATGAGTTACATTTCAAGGAATTGTATTTACATTTCTGTTAAACGGGCCAGAATGGCGGTATTTGTCATTGAGTAATACAGTATTTTCTCCCCAAACGGCCCTTGAACAACGACTCCCTCTTTACATCGACCCTTGTCGCAGTTACCTAAACAGGTCAATTATGTCTAACTCTTTCACTGCTGCAATACTGTCTGCCTAAAATTGTCGCCTGTAGTTTTTCTCAAAGTTACATATTGGACATTTTGACAGAAACAAACTTAATGACGAATGACAAACAGTTTGAATCTAGATCATACACCGCGTTGGGAGCTTCGCTATTTAAATTGTTCTTTAAAATTTAAATGCTCGAGCGAGTTCGATCCCGGTTCGGAGCAATATGATAGAGGGTACATTGGCTATCTGTCCGAAAACACGAGTGTTCATCCTGTAATTCGGTTTCCTCTTTTGATACTGATATGACATAATACGCGACGATTTGCACCAACGCAAGTGAGTTGCCGAAGTTATTAGAAATTGTTCAATTATTCGATAATGTTTTTACACCTTTTATCTCCTCTGTATTGTTTCTTTTACAATACATTGATAATATCAAACTTATGTAGATAAAACCGGATTTAACTTCAATTAAACCGAAATTGTCCATTTATGTTTTAAAGGTATTTAAATTTCAAACACCTGTTGAATCAAGTCTATGTATTGAGATTTATTTCTTTAGAATATGTAAAACAAACACAAAAAGAAGAGGATACGACTCTATGGTTAATTCCGCACCCTACATGCTTTATTACAGCCACCTTTACAACGCTTTGGTTTCTCTTGATGTAAACACAACAACGATTCAATATACTGTAAAGCTGATTGTATTCGCAAGAGTATAATTTACGCGTAAATTCGCGAATGTGTTGCCTCACGTCTCTAGTTTTGAAAATAGGTGACTTCTTATAGCAGGTTGAAAGTAAAGCAGAATGTGCCTTAAGGTACATTCTGCTTTACTTTCAGCCTGCTTTAAGCTACCACTTGCTAGAAACATTACAGGGTGTCGCGAATTAATACAAAATCGCATTACGTGAAATATTCATGACGCGAAAAATACCTGTTTTACATTCCTTGGTATAGTGCCCATTAACCCCATGGCTGTACAAAACAAGACATATACAAACACAGAAACAAGTAAACCTGATTGATTATGAATAGAAACAAAACACATTATTCTATTGAACAGGGAAGTAGCAGTTAGTGGTCTCGCAACAAGCCGATCAGAACCAATATCTGACCGATATATACGACAGATATACATACTTCACAGTGAAATCAATAACACTGAACATATTGACCTGTAACGGCTGCAATCTGCTATAATCGTAAATTCTATCACGTCTATCGAACCCGGTATAACCTTTCTATTACAACCACTAAATTCACGGCTCAAAATGACAGGGAGTAAACTGAACAAATGCAACATTTTCTCACTCATTTCAGCACCAAAACATATGGTGTGACTATTCATTAGAATAGTCTTAAAGAGATGAGTCTAATGAGTAGTGACAATGTAGGGTTTAATGCAGAAATTAAAGTTTAAGGTTTTGAAATATTTCCCGTATCTGGAACCCTGTGAAATTGTGTTGATCATTTCTGTTTAACATTCACCTTGCTTTAAGATGCCACTTGTTTTTATGTAGTCAATTAGTCTCTATTCTAATGGTCGTAATAGAGAGGTGTTCGAGACGATTCTAATGAGTAGTTACAACATAGAATTTAATGCAGAAATTAAGGTTTTAGTTTTTTGAAATAGTTCCCGTATCTGGAACCTTGTGAATTGTGTTAATCAATATGCATTTACGGCAGATGATTGCTTAAACAAGGTGAATGTTAAACAGAAAACTCCCTTTATAGATTTCTGTTCAACATTCACCTTGCCTTAAGATGCCACTTGTTTTTATTTAGTCAATTAGCCTCTATTTAAATGGTCGTAATAGAGAGGTGTTTTATTGTATAATCATGAAATCCATCACTTATAACGGGTATAACTTTTGCAGTGCGGAACTACGTATTGGTATTCTGAATATTTTTGTTGTAAACCTATATGGTCCTATTCACATATTTTTCAACAGATAAGCATTTTGATACTTTAATATTTTCATGTTCAGAAGAAAATATTTCCTATTCATTCAGTTATGGATAGGTATCGTAAGACATTTGTTCTATATTTTTGCAGATGGTAGCTTAAAGCAGAGGTCTAATCAGTATGTGCATTAAGGCATATCTGCTATATTTTCAAACTGTTTAAAGTAATCATTCACTTATATTCAATACTAGAATTATGCCATTAAAGTTTGAATAAGACAAAAAGGCACACGTATTCAAATTACGTTATTAACCCTTTTATTGCCAACTAATTTTACCCCTTTACCGTTTAAGTGTCGTCTGCTTCAATTTTGCTGTCTGCAATGTCGTTTCAAAGTTAACAAATAAGGCAGTATGACTGAAGAAATTTCAAAACGAGTGTCAAACAGTTTGGATCCTGGTCAGAGCTACGTAACGCGGCTCTGATTAGGATCCAAATGTTTGCAAACGCGCCTTTCAGCGTCAGTGAGAATGAACATGTGAACTTTTAAAAGCAGGTGACTACTAAACATTAGAATATTGGTATACTTTCTTTGCAAACAGGTCAATAGCGAAATTAGTTCAAATGAAACTAATAGTATTATAAAGATGTATAAGGACAAGTAACAGCGCATGACAAAAGGTTCGCTATAGCAACTTTGATTTAATCCCCAAGTAAGTCTTAAACATAAAAACCATGCATCCTATTAATCCATTGACTACGACTGACGCGCCGATATTTTCCTATGCAAATAGTGTATACAATGGAGAAAACGTTATTCAATCCCAATAAACGCGTTTACGCTAAAACTATTTTTTCCATTGCAAACAGTTTTAAGCCAGATCAGACGCCGGGTTATCAGGCTCCAAACGGTTTGCCACCAAGATAAACATGAAATATCAGAATTATCCAAAAGTTGTTCTTTTCTACGTTTTAGTGCTTTGCATTTGCGTACGTTTGCGTTTAAACGGGAAAGAATAACAGATTCTCCACTGTACCTATATCAATGTTTTCGATATTTCCTGTGAGTTGATTAGGGGAATACCCCGTTCATCTTGTTGCAATATGTTATAAAACTAACTTTAAACTATATATTGGCTGTTTCCGTCAAGAATTTCTCGAGCTGAATACATTAACCTGTATCGCACAGAAAAACTAGTAAAGTGTTTGTGATGACGAACACATCATCTTATTAAATTCTATTGTTTTAACTTGTGTGCATTGTACATTTAAATGCGCACACTTCGATTGAAGAAAAACTATAGGTGTAATCAACAGTGTGGATTCTTAAATTACGCGAATCGGTCCGTCTAAAGACCCCAAACCGACCCAGACATCTCCAAACCTCCTTTAAGTGGATATCTGTCTTCAAGATCAGAAACAGGCTATTGAGAAATGGGATTATATTTAGAAGTACTGTATATAGCTATTTCACGTTTTGTACGAGTTGCTCCCCTTGACATGAACAGCATCGTATATTTAATTCTGATTTATCATTTATTTCTTTATTTTAGCCTTAATTCGTCATTAATTTAATAAGCTTTATGTGATTAGATATTGAGGAGTTTAAGAAGTTTGGGTTGTATTTTAATAGATTTGGAGAGGTTTTGAGTGGTTTGGAGAGGTTTGGGGTCTTTAGACGGACCCGACGCGAATATATTTAGCGCCTGGTAAGGATCAAAACTATTTTTGCGATTATGCTACCCATGAATATAACATATTTTCTCACAGCCTGCTCTTTTTATACCCGTTGAAATGAATCTTATAATTAAGTATGGCAGCGATTGATAGGCAACGCCTCGCAGGGGTTGAGACAAATTGCTGATCCGAAAATGTGACATGATATTGAATTACATTTTAAACTGAGTTGAGCGAGTATTAACCCCTTCACTGCCGTGACGTCATCAATTTTAAACAATTGTCGTCTGCTTTTATTTTTCAAAGTTAATTTTCACGTATTTTGACTTAAGAAATGTTGAAAAGAGTGTCAAACAGATTGAATTCTGATCAGAGGCCGCGTTACGAGGCGTCTGATCAGAATCCAAACTGTTTGCAAATAGCCATTGCGCTCGGGGTAAGTTAGTGAAGGGGTTAAAAACTGGCGGTGGGACATACTGTTTTTTAGTCTGGCGTTTAATGAAGATTTGCAAGGTGACCTGTAATTTCTGTAGAACTCTTTGAACCCTAGTCACGCATATAAGCGTCATTTGCAAACAGTGTACCTGTGAGGAGTACACAAGTCCTATGCAAACAGTGAATACCTTAATCAGAGGGCTCCTTTAGGAAGCCTCTGATCAGGGTCTACACTGTTTGTCATTTTCACATATATTGCAAAATTCAACCCTTAAAAACTTGGACTGGACCAAATTGAAAACAAGAATAGTCTATTTGAGGTTTCAGGGAGGAAATGGTTAATGTTAAGCTATTGATCAAAAATGTTTCACATGAATAAAAACATTTTACAGGAAATGTTTGCTTAAAATCAAACTACGCCATGTAAAAAAGGAGCTGAGAACACGATTTGGTAGAACGTTTGAAAATCAGACACTGTAATTAAAATATTGTTTTGAAGTACTTCCTTATTTAAGATATCACTCGTCTTTAGAAATATGTTTTGTGCGTGCATTTGTCAACTAAATCCCGTAGCTTTAATTAGTTTTATAATTATTCGACTTAATCAATCACAATGCCGTATTTAATCATTAGCATGCACTTGCTTATACATTTGGCAACCCAAATAAATACACCATCTTACGTCTAAGTATACAGTCATGACCATATACTATAAGAAATAGTTTCTATAGTCTAGCAGATGGTAGCTTAAAGCAGGCTCAATGTAAGGCAGACTACGCTGTAAGGCGCATTCTGTTTAACTTTCAACCTATTTTACTCGTAAGTGAGTATCTGTCTTCAAAACTACAAACAGGCTATGGGGTATTGTTTACGCAGCTAGGTCATTCATTAGACAGATGAATAGTCGTCTTTTAAGCAAGCTGTACAATTTTATGCTTTTTAATTTTCAACGCTACACAAAATACAAATATATATATTAGACGGAGCCATTTAATGCTTGAGAACGAACTCAGACCCAACTGAAATGCTTTATAACCTTGTAGCATGGTCTGAACAAAACCTGTTTACAGTGGCATGTCATGTTGTGAATAATTCAATGAAATGCCGATATATATGGTTGTTCCGTGACGTGTACAAATAGTCTCTGCAGCTGAAGCTGACACATCTATTGTTGATCAGTTTTGATAAATATTCTAATTCAAACAACAATTATGATTAATTTGCCAACAGAAATCTTGTACACATGGTATTGCCTCCCACACTTTTCCTTATAAAACAGTGCTCCCTCCCTACAACGGTCCTCCCAACTCCTTCCTTATAACAACGCTTGTCGCTGTTCCTAAAACAAGAAAATTATGTCCAACCTTTTCATGGCTTCAATATCGCATGCTTGAAATTGTCATCTTCTATTTTTCGCCAAATTACATATATATATGTTGACAGAAGATATCTAATAACTAGTGACAAACAGAGTAATGCGGAGTCTGAGCTGGATTCAAGCTGTTTGCAAATGTAAGCAAAGTCTTAAATTTGAGCAACACACACAATATGTGTCTCCCAGTTGGTGTCGTTGTAGAGAGGGAGAACTGTAATATGTTTTTCCAAAACCGATTGAAGTTTATCAAGTCTTAAGTTAGGACGAGGTAAACTGAACATTTCGACTTTTTACTCATTTATTTCAGCATCAAATCTTCGGAGATACGATTATAATGAGTAATGACACCATAGGGTTTAATGCAGAAACAAAGAGTTCCCCTTATCTATAGCTCTGATGTACATAACCATTATGCTCTCAACATACGTTGATTGGTCAACAACCGATATATTCGATGTCGTTAAGAGTAGTATAGTGTATATAATGTCGCTTAGCTCTTTTCTTCCTGAAACTTTAAATGGACAATTCCAGTTTCATTTTCAGTCCAGTCAATTTCTGACTTTTAAGGGTTGTTTTGTCAATGTTTGGCATTATGACAAACAGTGAAGATCCTTGTCAGAGGGCTCCTTTCGGGGCCCTCTGATCTGGGTCGTCACTGTTTGCACAGGACAAGTGTACTATTCACATGTTCACTATTTGAAAATGACGCCTATATGCGGGACTAGGGTTCAAAGGGTTAATACGGTGCTTCAAAGACATAAGTTGAGTTAAGGTTCGTAACGCATTGGTCTTATTTATTTTATTATGTTTGATGAAATAATAATTGTGTGCTTATTTTCATTTTCTAAGTGTACGTCTTTACGAATCTGACTTATCTGTTTGTGCCCCACTACAGTATTTCTACAACACCTCTTAACGCTCTGGCATTTACACGATGTAACAAGACTTCAATACAAATTCCCTTATGCATGGCCCATTTAACCGATGGTATTTCAATATCACAGACCTAAACCGCAGAAGTAAGTTAACCTTATTGAGAAAAGAAGCAAAAGGCATTAAGTTATTGAACGGGTAAGTAGGAGAACTGTTCTCGTCATAAAATGATAAGAAACAATATCTGATATATATTATTTACATATTCTTGATGTATGTATGTATACGGGTTGAATTCAGTACAATCAATATATCAACTAAACTGAACAATTTGACCTGTAACAGTCAATCCGCTTGAGTGGTGAATTCCATCACGCTTTTCTGGTAAAGTGTAAGCTCTATGGGAATTCATATTGGTATTTGATTTGTTTTGCAACCCTATAATGCATATTTAAAGACTACAACAACACATAAACACTTCAACTGTACATGGTAGATGAATATTTGATTGCTACAACAATTGCTTTGATGTTAGAGTCAGGTGGCCGATTAAACATGGATTTGACTACAAACTTTATCTGCAGCGATTCAGAGATTTTGCACTTGTCTAACTTGTTTAACTCTTTCAGCACTACGTCACTCTTGTAGGTTATTATATTCCCTTGTGAATATTCTTAGTTACCAAAATATGGACCAGTCTGCTTGGAATGCTGTGTTTAAGCTGGTGCTAGGGGGCGTGAGCACTGTTGCATATTTCAGTATTGCTCATGAACAGACTCAATTAAACCGAGTCTGCAATTTTCAGTATTCGCTTTGTTTTCTGTACTTTCAAAGGATCTCCCCTTATTCAGAATGTTTAATAAATACTGGTCTAAATTAGCAAACCGTGTATATCCTATAGGAGCCCTTTGATCTGGGTACACAATGTTTGCAAATGTAATGAGTATATTTTAAATAGGACCATGGTGTTGATCGAGTTAAGTTATATTACAATATTGTCCAAGTATTACTCTCTTATCGCCTTACAATAGTTCGTATTTGAAATTCTAATCTGTTCCAGTAACTATGGACCGTGTCATGGCAAACCAGCCTTATTGCAATGCAACATTGTACAGACCAAGCACTGTTGTCAACTCCGGCTCTGCGTCTGAGTTTGGTATTAATGTAGATTAAGATATTCAAATGTCAAGAAACATTAATTTTGCAATTATGCGCTTTGATGATGTTCTAGCGGAACAAGTTTTGTTATTTTGATAAGGGGAGTTTTATCTTAACAACCTTTTATTTGATATCTTTAAATATAAACATTTTAATCAACAAAACAACTTTTTAATGGCTATTAAGCTATGGGCGATTATTCGGACAGTTGTTAAAAGCGATAACAATCCACACGAGACGTGCATCTACTCGTTCTCTAGACTACTTTCTACAGTTGTGACGCTGTTTTTCAATTTCAAAGTGAATAGAAAAAATCTGATAGTTTAAAACTCCTTACCTAGCAAACGTAAATACGCCGGGTAGCCAAAAAATTAGGAAACAGTGTTATGACATTTGTGTGATTCGTCTAAGGTATTATTGACTAAACTCTAATTCTATAACTCAAGGCGTATCCTATAATACTGGTTAACGTTGAACATTACACACAGGTTTAAGTTCCATTTTAGCGAAACTTAAGATGTGGAAATCTTTATCTTTCTTTCGTTCGAGTCCGCCTAGAAGCCTTAATTGGTTACAATCTGAGAAGAATCCTAGCAAAGGCACTCAGGCCTAAGACCAGAGGAAATTGTTTTAAAACCAATTGTTCTTGTTTGGTATCAGATAAAAGAGGATTTTAATTGACATTCTGCCGGCAAGCGAGAATTAGGTCTTTGTTCATTTTGATATCATTTAATATATTGTTTTCAAAAACATTTGGCAATCTAGTCTGACGTGAACAAATTTCGGCGTCTGGTCAAGATCAAATTCACTTTTGCATTGAGACCCAATATTCCATTGACGGCACTCACATTTATTAAAACAAATATTTGCTTCGGGCATTTTCGTTTTTTATCCAGCGAAATGAATTTCATAATGAAGAATGACAGCGATTGATTGCAAATTTACAAAACAAAAACAATAGCATAATATTGAAAACAGTGTTCCCAGTGTTCCCTCCCACAATGACTCCCTCCTTACAACGACCCTTGCCGCTGTTCCTCAAACAAAATATGTATGCCCAACCTTTTCATGGCTGCAATACCGTCTGCTTAAAAATATCGTTTGCTGTTTTTCTCAAAGTTTTGACAGAAGAAACATTAATGACGAGTGACAAACAGTTTGAATCCAGATCAGACGCCGCGTTTAGCGACGTCTGATCTGGATTCAAGCTGTTTGCAATTGTAAGCCATTTTCCTTTCCTATAACAACTACTTCCGAGCAACGTATACAATATTTTTCTCCCATTGGATGTTGTAGTAGAGAGGGAGCGCTGTAACTGAATGAGATAAATGAACGATAAAAAGAAAAAAGTAGGGCAGATTTAACTTTTACTGCAGGCTCTTAAGTATTGTTTGTATATTTCGTGTTTTATATAGAGCTATTGGTCATGTCGTTACATGTGTTACAAAACATTAAAATTAACCCCTTCGCTGCCTTACCTCGAGTACAATGGTCATTTGCAAACAGTTTTGATCCTGAACAGGCGCCGCATAATGCGTCGTCTGATCAAGATCCAACTGTTTGACACTCATTTCAATATGTTTAGGTCAAACTACCTTAAATATACAATTGAGAAATAAAAATGAGACGAAAATAGTTTAACAGGGATTACTTCAAGGCACTGAAGGGATTTAACCTTTTCATTGTTATTAAAGTTAACATGAGATAAGCGTTCCGTGCAACAAAAGCGATTCGACAATGCTTATAAATGTAACTTATAAATGCACAGAACCCAATATATTTAACGGACAAAAGTCCTTATTTTATATTTCAATTTATTTAAGTATTTTTTGTTTGTGTATGTTTAAAAATGTTTTCGAACAAAATCGACAGCTATTCGACAGCAATTCCAGAATTTAATAGATCAGTCTTCATTATGTTAAACGTAATTTTTTTTATTCTTATTGGATATGCAACCAAGTTGGCGTAGAATTAGAATTCACACTGTTTAATATTCATATCTAAGGTTCTTAGGATTAAAGGGTACCAGTATTGAAATAAATATGTTTATGATGTAAACTTTTATTGCGATGTTGAAATGGCAGGACAATGGTTATTTAGATATTTACATTCACCCTATTCAATTCCATTGCACAAACTTACTTTTATTTTGGTTAACCAATTGTGGTTACCTGTCGCAGAGGATGCAGAACTTATGGATCTGCTATCCGCGAATAATTTTGATTTGTTTCCTCAGTAATGGCAATTATGGCTGTTCCTTTCATGGTACACATTATTCGTGTTAACAACCCTTCATACATGTATACTAATACAGTGTTCATTTAATATTAGAAATTAAAGTCAAATCAATGTAAATATACCAAATTAACTTATTTTTTTCGATGTTTAAGCGAAAAAAACGACGGAAAATGATCGGCAAATTCCATGAATCGCAACAACGATCATTTTCTGTCGTTGGGTTTTCGCTAAGACGCCGAAAAGGTTCAGTTCATTTATTCAGGGTTTTCCCTCTTGAGGCGTAGAATCCGTTCAATCACCTCCTCTATCAAATGTCATGTCAAGTGAGCTCCTGACTTCATTATTTATACTCATCCATCTGTAAACAGTAGAAAAGTATCACACTTTCTAGCACAAATGACGATCCATCGAATTTAACTCCCCTCCTCTTTGTACATGAATAAAATACACTCTGTCTCAATATCATTTATACTAAAAAATACGGGTTCAATTCAGGTATTGCTGCTAAGCATTAGGATCGACACTTTAAATAGATCAGCAATTTTTTAACAACTCTAGCATAATCTCCATATGTAAGAGCTACGATTCGTAACATGAAAGTACCCTTTTTACCGTTTTGTATATTGTCCCTTGGTAATTTATATTCTATCCAGACATCAACTCTTGGTAAACTTTGGAATTGTTTCAATGTTTCCGTGTATATATGTATATATTAACCGTCTATTTTGCTCGGTAAAAATGTTATAGAGTGCAAAACCTTGATCAAAACATAACGTGTTGTAGAATTGTTAAAAAAGATACTTGCAATACATAAAAAACATATTTAGTGAATCTCGCTAATACGAAACTTTCGGAACCTTCCAGTTTCCTTCGTTATATCCAAATTGCGTTATATCAGATCCATGTTACTACACCATTTTAGAGATAGCGAACATAGTTTGATTTTCATATACCCAAAACTTCATTCTATCATGTTGCGTTAAAAGTGAGGTGGCAAATGTTTACTGTGAAGAAAAACGGTTTGTCCTCCAAATCTATCATCGGTGTTAAATTAATCATGCATATCTTAACCAGTTTAGAACACTGTCAACAGTTCAGGTTTTTAATTTTTTGAATTGCGGTTTCTAATTTTGAAGATAGGTGACCACTTAAAGCAGGATGAAAGTTAAGCAGAATGTGTATTTACTGTCAGCTTGCTTTAAGTTACCATCCATCTACAAGGATATAGTAAGTGTTTATTTTGTTAGATGTTCATAACTGTATAAATTGGTACTTTTCTCCAGAGGAGGACTAATTAAAATGCGCTTAAAGGCGTTTGAATGAGGAAGACTTAACGCTTGTCCCTTACAGGACGCATCTTCATCTTATCTATATAGATAACTTTAAAAAATATAAGCAGAATACATTGTTTTTAATTGTATGACGTCATGACAGTAAGGGGGTTAATTGTCGAGACAGACTGGTAGACGGATGTATGCCACTGATGTATTGGCAGTTGTGGCTGGCTAAAGACACGCACGTTCACTTAATAAACACATAAGTCTTCCAATTAAGGCATATATCTAATCAGTTGTTTAACCGTTGTAATGCATTTGATAGAATCAGTCAATTTGTTAAGTTCCGATATTTTATAACATGGTTAAACCTGTTGATTGCTTTTTCATTGGAAAGTTGATGGATAAGAAAAACTCCCGCTTCCTTCTTTTAAGAAGCTAAAACACTTTATAACTACTGACAGAATATATTCGATAGTTAGAGATGACATTATAGTGTCTAATATTTCAATCATAGCCTGTCTGTGAAATCCCATGTTCAGTTGCTTACTCTTACAAGTTGAATGGACAATAGAGATTACGGATTTGAACGCATAGTACACGTCTAATGAAAAGATCATGCGCCTTTTGCAGATAGTCTTTAGTTCCTGTCGATTTTCCATTGATGTTTTGTGATAGCTGCAATGGCCAGGTACTGTTTTTCAAACGCCTATTACTCTGTTCAAGGCAGGCACTACGAACATATAAAGGGATTGTAGTGCTCCTCCCTACAAGGACCCTCCAAACAACGGCCCCTCCTTACAACGACCATTGCCGCTGTTCCCCAGACAAGACATTTATTATCAACCTTTTCATAACTGTAATACCGTCTGCTTTAGTTTGTCATCTGTTATTTTCTCAAAATTACATAAAAGTGGATATTTTGATAATTAGAGTGAATATAATGACGAGTGATAAACAATTAAAATTCGATCAGACGCCGCGTTCAATCTGTTTGCAAATGTAGGCTAAGTCTTAATCTCCCCTCCCTATAAATATTCCCTCCGAACAACACACACAATCTGTGTCTCCACTTGAGTGTCGTTGTAGAGAGTGAGCATCGTAGTTCTACCAAGATGAGCATGCCATTGCTCACCATCAGCAAGTTTAACTCATTCGCCCCATATGTTTCAAACAGATAATATCATATTCCATGGAAGTTTTGTCCATTTATGACTATTTACAGTTGTCTTCACAATATATTTAACCCTTTACCTGATAGCATTGTTTCTAGTATTGAAGATATGTGACTACTTAAAGCAGGTTGAAAGTAAAGCAGAATGCGCCTTAAGGCGCATTCTGCTTTACTTTCAGCCTGCTTTAAGCTATTAACTGCTAGAATAAGGGAAGTATTAAATATGAAACATATTCATTACGGTATAATTTGGAACTATTTGCTTCAGCGGATGAATAAAATGAATGTGCTAAAAGTCGCTTCTATAAGGGAAAGGGTTAAATAAAACAACAAACAGTGCATACCCTGATCCTATATTGATTTGATTTTGCGTACAACTTACTACCTATAAACAATAACTTGTTCATGGCGCATACATTTTTGTGTTTACATGTACAGTAAAAAATCGATTCTACGAACTTGCATTAGTTCGAACATACATGTACCCATATTTCAAAGTTAAAACGTGGCTTAAGCACATTTTAACTTTGGAATACGGGTATGTTCGACTTAAACGAGATCGACTTATAAAAATTCAACTTAAGAAATACTGGTCAGGTCGATTTAAGTGAGTTCGAAAAATCAAGTTTCGACTGTATTTCGTAATATCAGGATTAGTTTTTGTTTCAAATGTTTCAAACATTAGTTTAAACATATTTTATTTCGAACCACATAAGGAAATGGGATCAGGCCAGACGTTATTACACTGTTAGATTTGACCCTCATACTCTAACAACTATTGACCTCAAAACCCATGGTGCATTATCCATTAACCCCACGACAGTACAATACTACAGACGTATACAAACACAGAATCAAGTAAACCTGATTGTGAATAGAAACAAAACATCATTATTCTATTGAACAGGGAAATAGCAATAACTTGTCTCTCCATAAGCCGATAAGAGCCAATATCTGTCTGATATATCTATAGACCTCACAGTGAAATCAATAAAACTGAACATACTCACCTCAAACAGCTTCAATTAGCTTTAATGATGACTTCCTTCAGGATCCAAGGTTGTAAAGCATTTGCGTTGAGCGTGTCGTTCTCAAGAATCTGAGCCAAGGCTCAAAGCATTTGATTGGTCAGATTCGAGCCTATGCTCAAATCTGACCAATCAAATGCTTTAGAACGATTTCAGACTCAACTAAAAGACGATCAACGGCTGATCATCAACAATTTGATGATTTACTATTGATGGACTTTCCTGAGTTTATGATGCTCAGTGCCTCCTTTGTCCGGTGTAACGCAGTAGAATGACCCACCCGTGCAAAAGGACCCGGGTCTTTATACCGGTACTACGTAGAGAAATGACCCCATACCGTGAGGGGGTCATTCTACTATGAGTCGATGGGCTCCTTTTTCTACGGTCTGGGGTCAATTTTTACGTAGTAAAAGGACCCGGGTCACTGTTCTACGTAGTGACATGACCCATGGGTCATTTTAGCAGGGGTTGGTCATTCTACTGCGTTGCACCGGCAATTCAGACGAGCACGGGCGATGTGTATGACCTACGAGCGCCCAGTCACGGTATGGAGGTTTAACTTTTCGGACTCAGCTAAGCTACACTAACAGAACTACATGTACATATATTTCTGACTTTCACCTTGATACTCAGCAATACTTCAAAGTACAAGTATACTGTCTAAACCAACCGCCTAAAATCTAGAGCTATAGTTCTGTGTGCCCTCCTTTGACCGCAAAGCAACAACTGACCGAATTTTTGTTTATTTGTTTGTAATCATCCTTTTCTGCAATCTATGGGCTAATTGGACATCCACGAGAGAGGGCAGCTGATACAGAAACCTAGGCGCGATGTCTTACTCTTAATTTCGACAGGGTTCTCTGGGGTTTTATATGCCTAGTGTAAAGTCTCATCCGAAGGACTTGGTCCAGCGGGGGATCTACCTCACTACCCTTGGCATCGTAGTCTAGTGTGCTACTACTGGACCACGTCCGACGATGTTTGTGCGTGTTTCAGTCTTGTATTACGTTTGATTAGATATAAAGTACGGCTTGACATTGTTGTCGACTACCGTAAAGGACTAATTAAATTCAAGAATAAATATCATTGTCAGCATCATCCTAATGTTGCGGTCGTTACACTGTTGAGAGGGAACTTAGAATGTATATATATTGTCAAATAAAATTAACCTAAGAATTATAAAGCTAGCTGAGGTATGGTCATTCTTTTAATGCTCTAATATAAAAGATGAACAAACGCCAGACAGACGACACAAAGAGAACGTAGACTTGACCGTAGCATCAATAATGGCGGTCCTTTTTTGCAAATTGTGAAGAAAAGTTTCACCAATTTTGAGCGACTTTGAAGAAGTTTGAAAATTGAAGCAGACGAAAACTTTAGCAGACAACACGTTCTTTCATCAGTAAGGGGTTAATATGATTCTTAACCTCTCACAACATGGGGATTGAAACTAAAATAATTTTGAGATACTGACGAAAGCGAGATTTTTATCAATGGCTGCCTAAAATGCCTATAAAGCACACTTTTTTGCACATTGTTGGTCTACTATATTAGGAGTTTTACCGTATTCGGTTCAAATATTTCTTGCTACAACACAAACAGAAATATATGTGGCATTTGCATAAAGAATATACATTTGTTGATCGAGATCAAACTCCGAGTGTGTCACTAATAACAACAGTTCAAACTGATTAACAGTAGTAATATGTATAGATATTTCGTTCGTCATGCTGGTGAAACTCTTTACATGAGTAGAAAATCATTTAAGCAGACTTTTCTATGAGATGACAAGGATTAGGTAAAAGGCGTATTGTACATTAGTTTAGATTATTGAAGAATGTTTTTAAGTCGAGTTTAGTGTTGTATTCGGTATTTTTATAATCTTAAAAGGAATTTTGTGGATTAAAGGAGAATGTTCAATACAACACATTGTGTGTTGGTTCTAAATCAATTCCTACTTGAAAAGCGTTTTGACTGATTAAAGCGTTGCAAAAGAATTCAAGCAATATCACTCAAGTTTTAGACACAAACCTAACCGCTTTATCCCCTTCACTGCCTTATCCCGAGTGCAAGAGTAATTTGCAAACAGTTTGAATCTTTATCAGACACCGCGTTACGCGGCGTCTGATCAGGATACTCATTTCAATATATCTGATATCAAAATACTCAAAAGTTAATTTTTAGAAATAAAAGCAGACAACAATTGGTTTTAATTAATGACGTCATGACAGTGAAGGGGTAAAAAGCCCATTGTACTTGTACGGTCTCAAATAAAAGCTTCAATTGTTTGGAATTAAAAAGAGAGGCAAAAACTAGACTGTTTTTAATATTTTCATCTTTTAAATTATCGAACCTATTAACTGTTTGAAAACTATTCGATATCTCGATTATTTGCAATTTTTGTCAATACTGTAGAGAAAAAACTGAATAAATCTAAGAGAACATTACAGACGATCGATTCACGCTTTCATTAAAGTGTTACATTATTCGTGAAAACACAGAATGAAGTTATTTTTAAATAAGATATAAAATGACCGGCACTGGTCATTATTGTTGTAAGAAAATATTATGTTACAATGACGTACAATCTTGTTCCAGACTCAAACAAAATAACGACATTTATATCAATGAGTTAAAAACTGTAGAGGCCAAACCTAAGGTTCTAATAGACAACTAGACAGTGTGATGATATCCTCATTAAGGCCTGCATGATAGCCGATAGCATCATGCTATCGGCTATTATGCCACCCTTAACTCATTATCCCCTGAAACTTTCAGTGGACAATTCCAGTAATGATAAAGGCTGGTACATTTTAGACCATTAAGGGTTGTTTTTTGTAATACATTTCAAAATGACAAACAGAGATGTCCCTGACCAGAGGGCCCCTGTAGGAGCCCTCTGATCATGGACTTCACTGTTTGCATAGGACAAATGTTCTCTTCGCAGGTACACATTTGGTAAAGGACGCATATATGCGTCACTAGGGCTCAATGATTTAATGTGGATATCAGGCATCGACTTATCGAAATAGCCGAAGTCATGATGGTCGACTTTCGATTAGTCGGACCTCTATCAGTATCATAAAAAACGTATTGAAAAGTGTTTACAAGTATCTATTTCCAGAAGTAGTACTAGACTTTGAGATGGTGTGTTTGGTTTATTTACATTATCTGTTGAAGTACAGTGCTCTCTCCCTCTACAACGGCCCTCCAAACAACGACTCTCTCCTTATAACGACCATTTCCGCAGTTATCTAAACAGGATAATTATGTCTTATGCTTTTTATACTGTAATATTGTCTGCTTAATATTGTCTTCTGCTGGTTTTCTCAATGTTGCATAATGGAGATTTTGACAGAAACGACTTCCTGACGAGTGACAATACGGCCCCTGATCTAGATTCAAACTGTTTGTAAAAGTAAGCCGATTGTCCTCCCTATAACGACACCCTCCCAACAACGCAAAAATCTGATGTCAAAAGAAATGTTGTGGATTAAAGGAGAATGTTCAATACAACTCATTGTGTGTTGGTTCTAAATCAATTCCTACTTGAAAAGCGTTTTGACTGATTAAAACGTTGCAAAAGAAATCAAGCAATATCACTCAAGTTTTAGACATAAACCTAACCGCTTTAACCCCTATACTGCCTTATCCCGAGTGCAAGAGTAATTTGCAAACAGTTTGAATCTTTATCACACACCGCGTTACGCGGCGTCTGATCAGGATACTCATTTCAATATCTCTGATATTAAAATACCCAAAAGTTAAATTTTAGAAACAAAAGCAGACAACAATTGGTTTTAATTAATGACGTCATGACAGTGAAGGGGTAAAAAGCCCATTGTACTTGTACGGTCTCAAATAAAAGCTTCAATTGTTTGGAATTAAAACGAGAGGCAAAAACTAGACTGTTTTTAATAGTTTCATCTTTTAAATTATCGAACCTATTAACTGTTTGAAAACTATTGGATATCTCGATTATTTACAATTTTGGTCATTACTGTAGAGAAAAAACTGAATAAATCTAAGAGAACATTACAGACGATCGATTCACGCTTTCATTAAAGCGTTACATTATTCGTGAAATCACAGAATGAACTTATTTTTAAATAAGATTTAAAATGACCGGCACTGGTCATTATTGTTGTTAGAAAATAGTATGTTACAATGACGTACAATCTTGTTCCAGACTCAAGCAAAAAAGCGACATTTAAATCAATGAGTTAAATACTGTAGAGGCCAAAACCTAAGGTTCTAATAGACAACTAGACAGCGTGATGATATCCTCATTAAGGGCTGCATGATAGCCGATAGCATCATGCTATCGGCTATTATGCCACCCTTAACTCATTATCCCCTAAAACTTTCAGTGGACAATTCCAGTTAATAATAAAGGCTGGTACATTTTAGAACATTAAGGGTTGTTTCTTGTAATACATTTCAAAATGACAAACAGAGAAGTCCCTGATAAGAGGGCTCTTGTAGGAGCCCTCTGATCATGGACTTCACTGTTTACATGGGACAAGTGTACTCTTCACATGTACACATTTGGTAAAGGACGCATATATGCGTCACTATGGCTCAATGAGTTAATGTGGAAATCAGACATCGACTTATCGAAATAGCTGAACTCATGATGGTCGACTTTCGATTAGTAGGACCTCTATGAGTATGATAAAAAACGTATTGAAAAGTGTTTACAAGTAACTATTTCCAGAAGTTGTACTAGACTTTGAGATGGCGTGTTTGGTTTATTTACAGTCTCTGTTGAAGTACAGTGCTCTCTCCCTCTACAACGGCCCTCCAAACAACGACTCTCTCCTTACAACGACCATGTCCGCAGTTACCTAAACAGGATTATTATGTCTTATGCTTTTAATACTGTAATATTATCTGCTTAAAATTGTCGAATGCTGTTTTTCTCAAAGTTGCATAATGGAGATTTTGACAGAAACGACTTCCTGACGAGTGACAAACAGCTTGAATACAGGTCAGACGCCGCGTTATACGGCGCCTGGTCTAGATTCAAACTGTTTGTAAATGTAAGCCGATTGTCCACCCTATAATGACTCCCTCCCAACAACGCACACATCTGTTGTCTACTATTTGATGTCGAAGTAGAGAGTGAGCATGCACTGCAGTATGCGCCTTTAGAATGTGTTTATGGCAGTGAAAGGGTTAGCCGACTGTCTTTGCATGAAAGGACAGGTTGACAGACTTTTATAAAAACCCGGGTGTTGAACTGACATCATTATACAAAAATACGCGCTATCTTAATAGAAATGTCACTTTTCTTTAGAAATATGTCTTGTGAATGTTTGTTTTGTGAACAAAGTTCCCTGTTGTAATTAGTTTTAAAATTAGTCGAGTTAATCAATCAGACTTAACCATTGTATTGTTAAAACTTTCTTGACTTGAAGTTTCACCAGTATGGATCCAGATTAGACACCAAGTAGTTCGACTACCATTCAGAATCTAAACTGTTAGAAACAGATGTCTGTATCTCTAAAGTTTAAGCAATACCCGCGCTAGATATAAATAGTTTTGATGATAATTAAGAGTGTGGTTGTGGTCTTTTACAGTATGAGAGGAGTTAGTTTAGTAATGTATCAACGAATGTCCCTCCAGGGACACAGAATCCTTTCAGTTACCTCCTTTATCAAATGCATTGTCAAACAAGCCTCTGACTTCATTATTTATATCTATTCATCTGTAAAGGATATAACAATTTTTACACATCCTAGCACACATCAAGGTCTTTCTTAATTAACAAAATCAACCACACTATACAGGAAAACAAAACACACATGTTTGCAAATAAATAACGTTGTGTAAGTGTCAATTCGAATAAAAATATCTCTTATAGAAATATCGAGCAAGACACTCGATATTACAATAAGTTTCTTTTATGGCGAACTCTGTTTCGTTTCATTTAAACGAGAAAGATCAACATTTTCGACACCTATAATGCATTCAGTCATGATGATGTCTGCATAAAATATAAAACACAGATCAATCCATGATTATAAGGCACCTGAATCGGTATCCAGCTTTTGATTGGTCAGGTTTAAGAAAAATACTCACAACCTTTCAAATGCTCATATCTTTATCAAACATTTGATTTGAGCATTGTTCTCAAATCTGATCAATAAAAAGCTTGATAAAAGTTTCAGACTCATCTCAAATTATGTTTAACCATAAGCCTAACTGTATTTTTTACTTTTGGATTTTGTCTTTAAAGAAACCTGAATAAGAACCTATGATTGCGTTGAAATTAGTATGTAGCATGTAGAGTCTGATATGGATCAATTGTGTTTACTAATGCATACATGGCATATCGTATATTGATAGAAACAAATCAGCGGATTAGCTGGCAATATGTTACAGTTGAAAATAAGTAATTCGTGCCTGTTAATCCGTTACCACATATTATACTGTCTTAAATGTTAAAAAAGATAACCACGTAAAGCATCTTTAAGGTAAAGAAGAATGCGCCTGACTTTATGCACAATAATATGGAAAAATGTTCCATGGTGCATACATATAGAATATTGCATTCGTGCTCATTATTTATCAGTTTTAATACACTTGTTGTCTAAAATTAATATGACGCTCGCCAAGGCTCGCGTCATATCAATTTTAGTCAACGAGTTTATTAAAGTAATGAGAACGAATGTTAGGCTGTATTTAACACATAATAATTTTAAACACTTATTAAACCAATAGAAGCCGTAGTTTGTAGTATTTCTGCTATATTGCTTTTTACGCCAACTCTTTACGTTGTTTACGGTAATGTCATCGCAAATGCCGTCCTTTGATAATCCGCTACATGCAGCGCATCTGGACGAAAAGGTTACGATGTTTGTATAATGACTGTATTCCACGCCAAAAGCGCAAGTTATCGCTGTATAATTTAGATCTACCGTATTTTCGTGAGGGAATAAACTAGAGGCGTAATAGGGCGTTGTATAAAACACATACAATAATTCTAGGAAAATGATGACCTTTCATAACGTATTTTTATATCCGTTTTTATCTGAGTAGTAAACAATTTGGGGCCTGACCAAACGCTCTGTTACCCGGCGTCTGATCTGGCTCTCACATTTTTGCAAGTAAAATAATAGCTTTAGCGTAAACGCGTTGAATTGGAAGGAATAACCTCTTCCCAATGGTACATTTGATAATCGAATGACGCGAACAAATATCATACAATGACAGTGACAATGACTCATCTAAAATTTATTAGTTTTGATAAATATTTCATTGCAAACAGTAATGATTGATTTGTCTATCAACCTGTTTAACCAATACATGATATCGCGCCTTTTATAGTTCATATATTCCTTTAAAGCTTTTGCTGCTCGTTTTTCAACTTTTATACGGAACATGGACATATTTGCTATATATGTTCAAATACTTTGGATTCAGATGAGACGTTTATAAAGTGGAGAAAACGTTGTTCTTACCCCAAACACGCGTTAACGCTAAAACTTTTATTTCCTTTGCAAACCTTTTGGAGCCAGATCAGACGCCGGATTTCCCGGCGTCTGATCAGGCTCCAAAATGTTTGTCACTCAAATTAACACAAATTGTCAGAATTGGCGAAAACATGTCTTTTTTACGTTTTATTGCGATGCGTTTGCGCTTCGTTTGCGTTTAAACGGGAAAGAATAACGTGGTATCCACTGTATATACGCGTCTCATATGGATTTAACTGTTTTGAGATGATAAAACATGGTTTTGCGAGTTATTGCAGACGACCACTGCCTACCGTGCCAAAACTAACTTGTTTTCTATTTTAGGGTTGGCTATACACAATGTGTCATTAGCAACGAATTTTTAAATCTGATTTATCGGTCTTCTTTCTTGCAGGATATATAATTAGTGCCAAACAACACTGGACTCAGAAACGATCCAGAGCGAATTATCCAGTAGCGCACGAAAGGTAAGTGCTGTGAATATTAACCTATTTAAGCCTACTGTCTGTTAAAGGGGACATTGACAAGCAGTGTAGAACCTGATGACATGTCGCGTTAAGCGTTTAAGATGAGAAATGGTATGTTGCATTGAAAATCCCCGCATTGTCCTTAGATGACAAATGTTTATATGTATGATGCGATGTTCCAGTTGGCACATAGGGGTATTTTCTTGCAATACTCTAGGTATAAATTGGTTTACTAATGCTTAACCCATAGGCATCGCTTACAAACAGTGTACATGTGAAGAATACATGGAGGATAATTTCTTTTTCAGTATAAGATAGAAATTTAATCCATTGAGTGAACATCAGACGCTATATTTTCACTCGTGGCGAAGCCACGAGTGAAAATATAAGTCTGATGTTCACGAAATTGATTAAATTCGATCTTATACTGAAAAAATACATATATTCTATTTATTTATGCTTTTAAGCCACTTTTTTAAACGAAATTGTTCGACAATTGAGAAAGCGAAAGTAAATGATTTACCCCATGTTGAGCCCCAACTTTATATCGAACACATTTTCGAAACAATTTCCCGTACGATGACGTCACTTATTTATTGATTTGACGTCATCCGAATTACTTCGTTGCTCCCGAGTGTGGATTCGTGCTCTTCCGGTGAGTAGTTCGCGACGAATCGGACTGCCGGAATTTAACGATAAGACACGATTGACTACGATTCTTGGGGAGCCCTACGGGGAACATTAATAATAAAAGCGATTGGTGATAATCCACTGCAGTGGATTACCAAGTGATAATCCACTGCTATTTAAGTGATGCTCACTTGTAACGAAGTCCTTTTGATCTTTTAATTTATTTCGTTATATCCAAATTTCAATATATCAGGTCCATTTTTCTATACCTTGATTAAAATTGAAGAAATTGTTATATCCATTATTGCGTTATATCCAATCATTCCTTATACCAGCTCAATATTATACTTTACTATACTTTAATTTGAGATGGGTAAAAGGTCATAAATTTTGTCTTGTTATATCCAATATTTCGTTATATCAAATAATACGTTAGTTCAGATATATACTATACTTTACTATACGCTAATTAGATATTGGTAATAAGTAATAATTTGTTTTTGTTATATCCAATAATTCGCTATATCCGAGTTCGTTATATGCCAGCTTCACTGTACCAATATCATTGTATACTACTGCTAATTATCGCAGAATAGTGTTTAGAGGCACATTCGTATTCAATAGAGCGTACAACCGTCAGCACTCACTATAGCTCTGCTACCATACTCAATGCCAACAGCTTCTCTAAGATCGATATTATTGTTTTCAATAACTGCTGATAGTCTGTGAGGCATGAGGTGTTTGAAGTGTCTCTCGTGAGGACATACTATAGGAATTTACCTTTAAAGACGGTACGTGTCCTATTTATTCAGATCTCAAGATAAGAGGAAGTAAATTAAAAAAATCCAACATCCACTTATTTCAGCATCAAATCCTATGTTGTTACTACACATTAAAATCGCCTCGAAGAGACGATTCTTATGAGTAGTGACACTATAGCGTTTAATGTTGCATAAATATCTTATTTTTAAGGTACTACCCATATTTAGAGATTTGCTTATTGTTTTAATTCCTTATTCTTTAAGGGTTGTTTCTGGAAACACGTGGTTATCTTATATTACTTATATCGTTATACTCAAAACCAAACAGTTTCTCTAAGATCGATATTATTGTTCTCAATAACTGCTGATAGTTTGTGAAGCATGAGATGTTTGAAGTTTCTCTCGTGAGGACATACTATAGGAATTTACCTTTAAAGACGGTTTGTTGTTTACCAATTAAGTTTTCCAGATAAAATAGAGTAAACTAACAAATGCAACATTTTCTTACTCATTTGTGAACCAAATCCTATGCTGTTACTACTCATTAGAATCGTCTCGGAGAGACGATTCTAACGAGTAGTCAAATGCATAGGGTTCAATGCAGACATAAAAAGTCAATACCATATTTTCATTGATTGATGGTACTCACTGGAACATGTTTACAGTGTGTCTAATTAAAACATTATAATAAAAAAAATACAATCGGCATGGTATGTGAACATTACTGCACACCATAGATTTTTTGAGTCAGAACTAAATTTAAAATCATGTAATCATATAATTATAATCAAATGTAAAGCTTTCAATATACATTGTTTGTGAAATTTAAATTTTTTGAACTTGATCATAGTGAACGATACCACACAGTTGAAATTCCACATGAATCTAATTACATGTATAGTTAAAATAAGATATATCTTCCAAAACAGGGTTTGCAGTTTCAATTTACCATTGAAGATATACTTAAACTTGACTCAATACATGCATGTCTACATTAACTATTTCGCTGCCAAATTCATCGTGCAATTTTTACCCCTTCATCGTTCATTGGCGTCCGCTTAAATATTTTTTTCTGCAATATTGTTTCAAAGTTAGATTTAAGGCAGAATGACTGATGTAAATTTCTAAAAGAATGTCATACATTTTAGATCCTGATCAAACGTCGAGATACGCGGCGTCTGATCAGGATCCAAACTATTTGCAAACGCGCTTTTTTGCGTCATTGAGAGTGAAAATGTTAAATACTTTCGACACACATTGCATACCCTGATGAGATGCCGCATTTTGGTATCCACTGCTTGCCATTCCGAATAATATTATATTATAATGTTAAACTTTTTGTAAAGACCAGACATTGTCCATACCCTTACCCATATGTAGGTTAATAACATTTGTTTGAAACGTACATCAAACTCATGTATTGACATATTACAGACATGAATGGGTAACCACCGGACTGTAGAGCTATTTGTTAAGCAACTGGCAACTAATGTCAATAAAGTTGTTTTCAATAACTGACGGTATTCTCTTGGGCATGTTTACGGCTTGTCTCGTCAAACATTGTTATAAAAAACATACCATTGGCATGGTATGCAACCCGTATAACTCGTCAAGGGCCTGTTTCATAAAACATCGTACGTCTAAAACGGTCGTAAGTCAAAACTTTAAAATACATTTAATTTCTGATTATTCTGTCTAATCCTGTTTAATTACATCTCTTTGGAAGTGTCTGTTTATCGAGAAGTACATACATATTAACACCTTTATAATCTGACTTAAGACATTATTTGTCGTCCGAAGTTTTATGAACGGGCCGAGAGCTGGTATAGAAGCAGGCATATAGTTAGGAAATATAATATTATCGGCGTATGCAACTTAGAATTGTCTGAAACTCCATTGCAAGTTGACTAAACAGTTGCTTTACCTATGTATAACTAGTGTCTACATAATAGAACAGTGGCTAACAATGTAGACACTGATGATTATTGCATGTTGCGGTGTCTGACTAGCTCAACATTGTTTCCTATTCAAAATATACTGCTCAACATTTTGAAAAAGCCATTGTCTAAACTACAATCATTTATTTGTCTATAACTCCTTTTTGAATAGTACAGCAAACTAATTGATTGACGGATTGCATACATGAGTTAGCTACCGTTGGACAGTAGTTCTATGTGATAATCGACTGGCAACGTATGTCAATAAAATTGTTTTTTCATTAACTGATGGTATTCTCTTGGGCATGTTTACGGCCTGTCTCGTCAAAACAATATTACAAAAATATACCATTGACACGGAATGTGACTTATATTATTCACCACAGCTGTTTCAGAATCATAATGTATGTAGTTAGTAAATAGAATAGTTTGTAATTTAAATTGTATGATACACCAATGCAAATTGACTCAACCATTGCTTAACAAATTCATCCCTGAAACCTTTAATGGACACTTCAAATTTCAAAATAAGTCTAGTCGGTATTTGACTATTTAGGGTTGATTTTAACAGTATATTTTAAAATGACAAACAGTGTAGACCCTGATCAGAGGGCTAATTCAGGAGCCCTCTGATCAGGGTATTGACTGTTTGTATAGGACAAGTATAATCTTCTCAGATACACTATTTGTGAATGACGAGTATACTCATCGCTAGCGTTGAATGTGTTAACTCATTCATGCTTAATGTATATATGCAAAAGGACATGGACAAACCATGTTGACCATGATGTGTCGGAATCTCACTAGGGTCTATATTTTTTGCTATTTACTAATATACATGTACTGTTGACCATGTTGGAACCCTTTCTCTGTTTATTACCCCATTTTACATTTACATCAAAATGATTGATTGACATATTACATACATAACTTGACAGTAGTTCAATGTGTTAAACGAACGGCAACGAATGGCAACTTGTGTCAATAAATTGTTTTCATTAACTGACAGTATTCTCTGGGGTATGTTTACGGTCTCGTCAAAAAATTATTATAACAACACGCAATTCACACGGTATATGACCACCTTTTTATTCATTATATCTGGTTTTAGAGCCAGGAAAACATATTTGAATCTAATAAAGGGCATACTATTTTCTCCAACAACAGTGTTTTCAATATAAATGAACATAATTGGAAACTTGGATTGTTTTAGGGGCGAATACGTTAATGAGGAATACAATAAAAGACGGTAATGAATGGCGGTCTATAATTGAAATGTTAAAGTTTCTGGAGTTTAAATGATTGAAATGCTAAGCGTGACTTGACTAACATTTGTAAACATTTTAGATCCAGATCAGACGCCGCGTTACGCGGCGTCTGATCTGGATCCAATATGTTTGTAACTTATGTTCAACATCTCTTCAGTTTAGATAAGCATAAAAATAATTTTGATTTTTTTCGCAGATGATATATTTGAAGCAGACGACAATTCAGCATGATAAGGATTTAAATGATTGAAATGCACTAATTTATTCTGTACCGTATTGCAATATCGTCTGAACTTTCCACTAATTCCATAGAGGAGATGTATTAAAACCTGGAAGTGGCACAGTATAATTTCCATTTTATGCTAGACTTTGAATTTTATTAACCCTTCACTGCCCTACTCCGAGTGCACTAGTTATTTGCAAACAGTTTGAATCCTAATCAGCCGCCGCGTGACGCGGCGTCTGCTCAGAATCCAAACTGTTTGACACTCATCTCAACATTTTGTAAATCAAAATATTTAAATTCAGAATTCACCAAATAAAAGCAGACGAACATTGTTTGAAATTGGTGACATCATGACTGTGAAGATGTTTATTCCAAGGATGTTAATATTCCATAAACTATGCGTGATGCGGTTTTGAAACAACTTCAATCTAGATTTGACGCATTTTAAGACGATATCTAGTCTGGAACCAATCTGCTAGGCACTTGTAATGTGTTTTCTGATGTAAAGTACAGAAAAAATAACTCGGGCGATTAATGCTAACCCTTTAATGATCAAATTATTCGGGATACTTTTACCCCTTCACCGCTTTAATATCGTCTGCTTCAGTATTGTTGTCTGTAATAAACGTTTCAAAGTTAGATTTAAGGTTATATGACTTAACATATATCTATAAGAGTGTCAAACAGTTTGGGTTCCGATCAGACGCCGCGTTACGCGGCGTCTGATCAGGACCCAAACTGTTTGCAAACACGTTTTAAAGCGTCATTGAAAATGAAAGGGTTAAACGAATACAATTACATCGATGCGTAGAGTTGACATTAGAAGGATGCGCACGGAAACACTGCTGAAGCAAGACTTATTCGTTTGCTGCTTACCAATTGCCTTCTGTTTTTTGTTGTCGTAATTTAAATGCTGCTTTGAGTGTTAAACAATTTGGTTTGAATCCCCTAAACTCTTTGCTTAGAACTTTCAGTTACGGAATTTTAATGCTTGCGATAGAAAAAGGATCAATTTGAATTGGATGCTCCGAAATCGTTGTTTTTGTACTTTCATTTAAGGAATTTAAAGACTTGTAGCATATCAATAACACTATTTCATTGTGAATTAGAAGTTATAAGATTATACGAGTATGTAACCCCTTCAATACCTTGCACCGAGTGCAATATTTATTTTCAAATAGTTTGGATCATGATCAGACGTCGCATTACTCGGCGTTTGATCAGAATCCAAACTCTTTTACACTTATTTCAATACTTCTTAAGTCAAACTAGAATCTACCTAAAGTTTCGATTTGAGAAATAAAAGCAGACGACAATTTTGTAAAATTGATTGTGTCATTGCTGAGCAGAAATTAACTAAACATGCTGTGGTAAATCCTTTCATCTTCAAAGACGTCATGTAGCGCATTTGCAAACAACATCTCTCCAGGTTTCAAACTGTTCGCCTCTGTGATTAACATTTATAGTCATTATTGTCAGAACTGTATTTGTTCTACATGTACATTTAATTGAAGTGCGTTTCCGTTTCCTTTGCGCATATCCCTGTCTCTATCAATGACGTCATAGGGCGCAATTACAAACAGTTTTGATCCTATCCAGGATCAAAACTGTTTGCCTAATGTTTTGAAGTTACGTCAGTTAGACTGCCTTAGATATAAATTTGAAACAATATTGCAGACAACAATATTGAAGCAGACGACAATTTGGCGGTGAAGAAATAGAATATCACGAACAATTTGATTTTGAAAGGGTTCATCCTGTTATAGAACAGAAGAGAACTAACCACATATTTTATTGACTTGACCATAGTACAGCATCATATGTATATACAACATATATTATCAGTTATATCCTATAGTATATCCACACCATATGTTAAGATATAACGATTGAAAAAGGTCACGTTATTTCTAAATGACTTTGCAAAAAAGAGGATTAATAAGTAAGTGTTATGAGTTAAACTAAAACAAGATGAGAATGCATCTTTAATATATATTGCAAGTTTAAATAAAGTGTTAATATCATTTGATTTGAACATTTCTATAATGTTTTCCATATAAGAACAGTCAACAGTGATATGTGTTATACAAGAACAGTGATATATGTCCTTAATTACGTGTTGTGCTACATTTATTTAAGGATGTCGTTGTTCTGTCAATGTAATTACACTCCAATTATCGTGCGGAGTATATTAACGTAGAACATGGTGAGCACGGAATTAAATCTCCTAGGTTAATGCCAGGACATCACATTGTTCATTGAACAAAACTGACTTTGTCACGAAAGACATATATATATCTCGGAAATAACTCGCAAATTGTAAGAAAACTTATTCAAAGATACAGTAAACAGAAAAAACTAATTTCTGTTACGTCATCTGTAATGAAAATGTATGAATATTCTGTGTTTAAATTTTAATTATGTAAAACTTCTTGTTTACGACCACAAACAAGAAGGATAATGTGTTTTATAAAAGACATTGGGTAGCTTAAAACAAGAGAAAAGAGTTAAGAGTGTTCTGCTTGAGAGGTGGGTGTATTGTTTGTGTTGCGTTTCCTGCTTGAGTCTTTTGTATTTATTTTAAGCAGAAATATCCTGAAGGAACATTCTGGTTTACTTTTACAGTGATTTAAGCACTAACCTACCTGAACACAAAATAACTGAAATGGTTTAATGTACGAAATAGAGAGGTTTTACTTTTTTGAAGGATGTATGTATCGTTCTTTAACTTTATTTCGTCGTGTTCAACATTTGCCTACTAATATTTAAAACGTGTTGCAAATGTAGCCATCTGATGACGATTGTCGAACATTTATGTTAAACGCCAATTTTATTGAGTTATTGAAGTAGAATCTGGAACAGCGCCCATTGTAATTTGAAATAGAAGATAATGTCGAACGGTTTCAATATGACTGATCTTGCTCGACACTGTTTTGATTGTTCAAGGTGTCATCATTTTTTTGGCGCTTTGGGTGAAAAGAAAAGTTTTACCAGGTGTAGTTATAAAGACTAAAGATTGATGTTTATTTATCTAAGAAGCACACCATAATAATAGCTCATATACAGACTATTCGTTGGAATAATTCTTAAGGAAACGAACCATAATGATCAAGGTCATAATTAATTCTGCTTTTCAAAAGTGTAATGTATGATGTTCGTTACGTGTTGCGCTACATCTATCTAAGGATTTCGTACTTTTACCAACATAATTACACCTCAATTACCGTGTAACGTATAATTACGAATAGTATGGTGGAGAAGGAATTGAATCTCGCAGGTTAATGTCAGGCCATTACATTCTTTATTAAAAAAACTGACTATGTCACGAACTACATAGCTATATCTCAGAAATAACTCGTGTATGGTACGAAAAGTAATTAATAGATACAGTAGAACCTCCCTATAACGACCACTCGAATGTGTCAAATATTAGTCGTTTAAGACAGGTGACTGCTTAAAGCAATGTGAAAGTGAAACAGAAAGCTCCTATAGGAGCTTTCTGTTTCACTTTCACATTGCTTTAAGCTGTCACCTGTATTTTGTACAGACAATTAGCTTTCTTTTTAGTGGTCTTAATAGAGAGGTTCTACTGTACAGTAACACGTCGATTTTTATCCGTCCACAGTGAATACAGTTCTAAAGCAACAGCTTTATCTATGGAACAAGCGCACTACCTGAAATAATAGTTAATTACTAAAACAGTAATAATTCGATGTCTCGACCATCTACCATAGACTTAAGGTTATATAAAACGCTGTTTTGCACCTTTGATCTGATTAATCCGTTACTGCCATATAGCAATAGAGACAACCTAACAAATAATTTTGATCCTGGTTTTAAGTTATCAATCATTTGAGTTGAGTCTTAAATCGTTCTCAAACATTTGATTGGTAAATTTGAGGAACAGGACTTCCAATTATTGGCAACCATCTTCGCAAGATATAGTATCATGGTCAACGAGAGTTCTTGTCATAATGGTGTGACGAGACTAGCAAATATTAAGATACCATAGTTTCTTCTTTCGCTTGTTTTGCATTCTGACGATGACAGTATAATGATAGGAAGGTTTTGTTTGATGGAGTGTAATAAAAACCTAACAATATCTATATAGACCTTTCCATTTTACGATGGTATATATATTGCACCCAACCTGGGTCCTGTTTCATAAAATTTCGAACGACAAATATTGTCGTAAGTCGGATTTTAAAAGTCTCAATTATTATTTATTTCTCCATCTAATCCTGTCTTGTAACATCTCTTTGGAATCGTCTTGAAAAGACGAATCCAAAGAGATGTCACAACACATATTATATAGAGTTATTAGAAATTAAATGTATTTTAAAGTTTTGACTTACGACCGTTTTTGTCGTACGAAGTTTTATGAAATGGGCCCCTGATTGGTATAGATAGATAGATAGATTTATGTCAATATCATGTAACATGACAATAGTTAACAACACACACATACATCTTAAAACAAAACGCAATTTATAATGCATTAGATATGATTATAACATTATATATATGTTGTGTTATGAACTATGTCAGTCACATCAATATCAAGGATTATAAATACCACGAATGAGGAACAATTTTGTTCACCACCCGTGGGATTACACAAAAAAGAGAAAGGACATCTCTTATTTCCATTGTGGTCCTTATTGATATTGATGGTCTGACATAGAGAGGCATGATCTATGAACTAATAAGATTAAATATGAAATTTATAAATTAAAAATAATACTGAGTATATTTTATGTCACAGGTGTTGTTAATTACCAAACCAGTCCCTACCCTTAATTATGATAAAAATTAAAGACTGACGTAGAAAAGTATGAAATAAACTATCCATATTAAAATAATAACAATAGGTTTGCTTATAAGATAAAAAAATCTGTGTAAAAATATATTAGAATGAGATCATTGACAAAACACTGAAGTTTACACTATTGTATCTTAACTTATGACTATAAATATTACTTAAAGATGAGTTACATTATTGAATCTTAACTTATGATTATAAATATTACTAATATATGAGTTACATTAACCAATAGATTTCTCTTAGATGTTCATATTATGACTTAAAATGTGATCTTTTACTCCCCTCTTGAACTTTGCTAAAGTTGACATACTTCTAAGATGTGCAGGTAATTTGTTCCATAGTGTGCATCCGTTGTAGGAAAATGATGTGAGACCAAAACCTTTGACCTTAGGGGGTACAAATGAACCGGTCTGACTGGATCTGGTTTCGTAAGCATGAACAGTATCTTGA
Organism: Gari tellinella; assembly: GCA_922989275.2. NCBI lineage: Eukaryota > Metazoa > Mollusca > Bivalvia > Cardiida > Psammobiidae > Gari > Gari tellinella. The sequence goes on along the minus strand of OV277874.1, from coordinate 29,063,420 downwards.
GCTGTACAATTTTGACTCATATAGTCAGGACTTAGACCATTTTTTATCTTAAAACATGACAGAGAACAATTTGGTCGACCCTTCTTGAAACGTTTAACCAATCGAGAGAGGTAAAGTGTTCATGTTCAATACTAGATATGGGATCCGAATTGAGTACAAAACGGACAACCTTATTCTGCGTAACCTGAAGCTTGTCTTTCCAAAACTTAGTTAACCCATAATACCAAAAGGAACAGGAATATTCAAAATGACACTGAATGAGAGCTGAAACCAACAACCTTTTTTGTATGTTCAGTAAGATAACTCCGTTTCCTGTATAAGAATTTTAACCTAGCATTAGCTGACTTGACAATTGAACTAGCCATTGCTTCACCTGTTAAATGTTGATCTATAGTAGCTCCAAGATATTTGACCGACGAAGTAGACTGAATAGCCTGACCATTACATGTGACATTAAGATTCGTATTTGATTGAAGTGTACGTTTGGAGACAAAAATAATAAATTCTGTTTTTCCTAAGTGTAAAGACAACTTGTTATCCACAAGCCACTGACTAACCATTTCAAGATCCTCCGACAACTCTCGCAACATCAGCAACATGATCAAATGCAAAGTGCAAAGGATAGTCAGCTGATAAATGTTGATGAATTATCTTATCTGTGAAAACAGTTTGAAACCATATTTTAACTGTTGAATCTAAATTGATTTGAAATTAAAACCCCCGTTACTTGTCGTAGAATCTGGTGTAATGACATCAGTTATTGGGATACAAATACTGTTAAATATAGAGAAAATAATTTAACCCCTTCACTGCCATGACGTCATCAATTTTAAACAAATGTCGCCTACTTTGATTTCTCAAATTCAACGTTTAGGTTTTTTGAGTTAAGAAATATTGAAATGAGTGTCAAACAGTTTGTATCCTGATTAGACGCCGCGTTACGCGGCGTCTAATCAGAATTTAAACTGTTTGCAAATAGCCCTTGCACTCGGGGTAAGAAAGTGAAGGGTTGCATGTAAGTGCATTTTAAAAGGGAACAGAACATGTTCTATGGAAAATCGAATACACAGGCGAAGCATGTGAATATTCATTTTGAAGTTGTTAGTTTAATTTCCGGCCTGTTTGATTGCTGCAACCAATGGTCTGTAACAAATATGATCAAAGTAGCTGCAGAATACACAGTGATGTCTGATGTATGAGAGAGAACTCATGATGACGCATTTATAGTGAGGTACGTGCATAAAATACAGAAGAGAAGTTATTATTCCCCAATAAATGCCTTTATTATATGCCTTCGTATGTTATCGAGCGTTTCCGCGTGTATCTGCAGAGTAAAATACAAGAGTCTGTATCAGCCACTTTGTATCAGCCACTTTGTATTTTACTCTGACCTCGCTTTCGATTTAACGTGACGTCATTTACGTACATGTACGAGTGCCGCGTTATTCTTTGTGGAATACAAAACTTGCTGGTTTGATTTCAAGGCATATAATAATCACATTACCAGTTGGCAGTGCGCAACAGAGTGTGCATTTAGCTCTCGACGTTTTTGGCGGAAACAACCGATCAGACTCGCGCCAAGGCGCTCGTCAGAGCGGCTATTTCCGCCAAAAACGTCTCGAGCTAAATACATCACTCTGTATCGCACAGTCAACTGGTAATGTGTATTTATCGGAAATACATATGTCCTTTGCAAACACTTTAGAGCCAGATCAGATGCTGGGTAACCGTTAGATGATTAAGAAAAAAATGGATTTTTTTTAAATATTAGTTTCTGTTTTGTTTCAGGGCTACCATAAGTTGCTCATAAAAATATCAGAATTCCACATGTTAAGGCGCGATTTAAGGAATCGCTTCTTTAACTTTTTCGCTTTCAGGCGCTTTAACACAAACATAATAATGCAACAGTGTAGATCCGGAACGCGGCGTCCGCTCTAGATCTTAAGAAATGACACCAATAGCAATCTTTTCAAAGTAGACAGTGCATACATTTAAAACAGCAGAAATCTGAAGATTTCGGGGGGAAATCCGTAGGTCCGGAGATATTGAGAAAATGTCGAAGATTTCAGCAAAACTCTGGATGAATGGCAGTTTTAAGCGGGTAAAACATAACGTGTCCTCCACTGCACCTACAGTCTGATCTCATGAGTCGTACTTTTCAGCTGATTAAAATATTTGTTTCACTATAGTTTCCGGATTAGCGGTAATTCTGATGAAATCGTAAAGAAACTAGCTTGTGATCAGCGTTAATACATGTAGCTGAGCTTAACATAAGAAAATGCAGATATTGCATACCCTGACATAACATCGCTCGACGTTGGGTTTCATCTGGTTCAACACTGTCTATCAATGTCGTCTTAAGCATATTTTGTTCTTAAATGGGTTAAATGGGGCAAACTATGTGTGTAATACAGAAAGCTATTGTTGGATCTTTTCTCACTATTCCCGACATCCGTCCCTTTATTGTCAAAATATCATCTTATTATCTGACACCGACTGACCTTGGTCGTTGTTCAAATTCGGTTGCAACTGTTAAAGAAGATTTGATTATAAATCTTGTATTTTCTGAATTATTAAAAGATAATTAGCTTCACATACACCTTGCACTTTCTTAATTATTGATATAAAGTTAGCTTCTGTGGATATTTGATCTATGGCGAGGTGGTGAAACACATTCGACATACAAACACACATACATAGGGGAATTAGGGTAATTAAGTCTGTGCCAATTCGTGTTTCATCTGTGTGACAGGTACACCGCACACTTTACTAAAATGTGTTAAGCTACGTATGCTTTTAAAATACTTTAGGAATCGCTCATCTGTTTTCTACATATCTAAAACACTACAGTTTAGAAGACGTAGTTCTACTTTTATGCTCCAACTATTATTTCAATTGCAAACAGAGTTGAGCCAGATCAAACACCGGGTCTGATCTGTTTCCAAACTGTTTGCCAATCATATTTGAATAAATCGATAGAAACTCCAAAATATTGACATTTTCTACATTTTAATGCGTTTGTGTTTCGTTTGCTTTTAAAATTGGTAAAGAAAAACGTTTTCCCTGATGTTCATATTCTCAAAACAGGTTTGTTATTGTGTATAGCTGTAGTTAATTGTCAATATTTGGTACAACAAACAGCTTGCTACATATAAACAAAAATATTAGACGATAACACAAAAAAAATATACTAGTTTTCTATAACTGTGAACAACTAATGGTATTGATTATATGTGAACATACATTAGAGTTCATCTTAACGTTAAATCTGATTGAGATCTAAATGAACATTATCGTTCACCTTGTAAATCAGAATACGCGTCTCAGGGGCATTCTGCCTTTCTTTCAACCTGCTTTATGTGGCCAGCTGTCGTATAAGATTACAGCAGGTTATGTATGGGGGTTAATGGTAAACAAGGCCATTCGACATCCTTCGGTAAATGTCGGATAAAGCAGTATGCCGGTTAAAGCTGGTTTCAACTGAAGACAAGTTACCCTTGCGCTAACAATGACGCTTAACAGCGCAATTGCAAACAGTTTGGATCCTGATCAGACGCCGCTGAACGCGGCGTCTGATCAAGGTCCAAACTGTTTGACACTCATTTTGAAATTTATTTAGTCATACTGCCTTATGTTGTATTTTGAAACGACATTGTATACAACAAAATTGAAGCAGACGACAATGAAACGGCGAAGGGGTTAACATCTCACGAAACTATTGACATTGGAAGGGTCAAGGTGTATTACTGATATACAGAATAGGGCTCCATATAAGGAGATTATTTCAAAAACTTAAACATCTTTAATTTTCATTAAACCCTATCGTGTCACTACTCATTAGAATCGTCTCCTCAAGACGATTCTATTTAGTAGTAACAATGCAGGATTTGGTACTGAAATTAGTGAGAATATGTTGGATTTATTCAGTTCACTCCCTCTTATCTGGAACCCTGCAATATGTTTAAGTAGTACTTGTTTCATCCAAACTGTACGTGTATGTATAAAGACAGTGAATGATTACATAGGAGTTTTGCTGACAGAGATAATACAAACACACATACATGGGGGAATTAGGGTAATTGAGTCTGTGTCAATTCGTGTTTCATCTGTGTTTGTACGATAACAGTTTCGGCAATAGGTGGGTAAAATCAATACAGTATAACATTGGTAATCACATATGCTATTGGTGCAACACGGTATAAAGTTGGTACTACAGTGCTCTCTCCCTACAGCGGCCCTCCGAACAACGATCTCGACTTACAACAACGCTTACCCCTGTTCCTCAAACAATACATTTATGTCTAATGTTTTCATCATTGCTATACCGTCTCCTTAAAATTGTCGTCTGCTGTTTTTTTTCTCAAAGTTACATATTAGTGGAGACTTTTATAGAACACATATAAAAACACACACAATATGTTTCTCCCATTGGTTGTCATTGCAGAGAGGGAACACTGTATATTAATTATTTGCAAACAAGATATAAGTGTTTTCTTCTAACCTGTCAGAGTTATTTTAAGATTGGAACATTCTAAAATTTTAAATGGAATGATCACCATCCTCGATGATTTCCATACGGTCAGCCAGGGATACGGAAAGCTGTATTTATTGTGCGTAATGTACAGTAGAGAAGACAATATTAGTTCCCGAATTAACGCAACACAATGCACTAAACTGTAGAAAATTTATTTTATCTTTTTAATCTAGGTGGCAAACAGGTTGGAGAATGATCAGACGCCGGGTTACCCGGCGTCTGATCTGGCTCCAACCTTTTTGCAATGGACCTTATAGTTTTTAGCATAAACACGTTTATTGAGAATGAATAACATATCAGTAAAATTACCGCAGCTGTCTCGTGTGCACGAGGATCATGCTTATCTCAAGTTGGAAAGTGTACGACTATATAGATACGATGTTACCCTGTTATCTATTTACCAGTATGAACAATTCTGTTCTAAATATAACTCTGACAGGTCAGAAAAAGTGTACAATACTACTACAAAGTATACCTTTCCTATGTAAATAGTTGCAAACAATTATGTATATGTACTCACGGGATTTAAAAGATGTGCATCGAAAATAGGTGTCTAAATAATAGGATCAAAATTGACTATTTAAACATTAATATGACATTTATTTAGAGTAAATAATGTGCAATGTCAATCATGATGGTACTGCAATGCCTTATGTTTTCATTAAGGGTTAAAACCAATGACACATGATAATGAGTAACCACTACATTTTAAACGTACACTTTATTCAGCTATATAAACCCATTTTAACTTGAGCAAACTTAAAAAATACGTGTATATTTTAACACATTTTCACAATGCAATATTTGTACTAACTCCGTTAGTATATTTTATGGCAATTGCCATGGTATAAAAAACTACGTTGTACAAAGATGAACTTCAAACCAAATTAGGTATATCTAGTTAATATATTGTAGGGACATGTAGCTCCGGACAAGTAGTTTTTCTATATATGAGACCAAAGCTTTGAGAGGAATATAGCACTTATTAAATATTTAAACTTCCAGAGTGAAAATGGTTTAGATGCAGTAAGTTATTCGCTATCTTCTATTAACATTTTCACCCTCCACTAATCCAATGCAGAACATGGATTTGATTTTAAGGGGCATCTGGGTAAGAATTTCGTTTTGCGCTAAACTACACATTACTTTTACAAGGGCTGACTATTGCTGTGATAGCGATTTTCCTCGCAATAGAAAGCCTTAGTATAGTATCAATGCATGTAGTTGAACACACTATCAAGATATACTATCGATAGTTGGATTCATTATTGAATTACTATCACGATAGTTTATCACATTTCATACTATTATGAATATGAACCATACGGAATGTTTTCTATATTCAAGCAGATGGTAGTTTAAAGCAGGTTTAAAGAAAAGCAGAATGCGCAACCGATTTACTTTCAACTTTCTTTGAGCAACAGGGTAAAGGATTAGAATAGACTAAATAACACACTGGGAACATAATCAAACATGCCATCTGAATATTTTGCTACAACAGGTTGAGGGAGGTTTTACTACCTTTCGTTACTATCAATAGTAGCTCGTACTATCGCCGATAGTATCGATAGTTTTATTTTGTAATCGATGGTCGACTATCGTGACTTCAGTTATCGCAATAGGTCGATTTTATCAGCTATTGTGTCAGTCCTAAATGTTTACCGATGAAGTTTCTCTTCTGTACAATACGGGCTATTTCTGATAAATGTTGGAAATAGTTTGGATCCAAAAACACCCCGAGTAGCCCAACTTCCTGCATGGATATATACTGTTTGACTATGGTATTATTTTTACCGTGTGTCATTCTTATATACATGTCATGTGTGACATGTTGCGCTATGTTCATCTAAAGATGTCGTTGTTCTATCAATGTAATTACATTCCAATTATCTTGTGAAGTACAATAACGTAGAATATTGTTGGGGAAGAAATTAAATCTCTTAGGTTAACGTCATGCCATCACATTCTGTCACGAACAACATAGATGTGCAGAACTATAGTACAGTCCTTTGTATCGAAATAGCTCTTTAACCCATTACTCCAAAAATACGCCTTTTTACGCCTATGATGTATTCTGAGACTGAAGGAAATAGTTCCATTTTATAGAATAATGAATGTTCAAAATAAGAAATGTTTTGTACATGTATGTCTTAGCAGAGGGTGGCTTATAAAGGAGACTGAAAGTAAAGACGCGTTCTGATTTACTTTCAACCTGCTTTGAATGTTCATCTGTCTTTAAAACTGGAAACTGGCTATGGGGAAATGGGTGATGAAGCATAATAGTATTACCAGCCTTCAGCCAGCCATCCCTGGATACTGCAATGAACCAGGATAGTTGATATTTTTCGTTCATCATTTTCGTTCACATTTAAGCTGCCACCTTCCTAGATTGCCTGCTAAATTTTTTAATCAATACAGTTTAGTAGTTATAATTGAGTTGTTTTAATGTACATGATATTTAACGACATAAAGAAAACCACTGCAAAGCATGTCCATTATTATATTAGAGTATTTGCAGAAATTATTCCTTGTATGTAAAATATTCGTTTTTTCTAATTTGCTTTCATTTGGTTCGTTTTCAAAAAGTATGATTGTATTATCTTATTTGGCTTTTATTGGACTATGACGATGCCATAATAATGAAAATAGCATTTCGTTCTGATGGAATGTAATAAAACATTATAGATTTCTGTTTCTGTATACAGTGAAACCCCTCTAAATCGGACATGTGTAGAGACAACATATTGTTTCGGTTTAGAGGAATTTCCAGTTAGAGAAGGTTTAACCCATTACTTCAAAGTTTATTTCTGGTATGGAAGACAGCTGATAACTTAAAGCAAGTTGAAAGTAAAGCAGAATGCGCATTCCTGCGCATTCTGGTTTACTTTCAACCTGCTTTAAGCTGTCATGTACTAGAATATCGAAACATATTCATAAATGTATGTATTCAGTGTAGGGACAAATAAGGCGTATTTATGGTGTAATTGGTTAAAAGAAGGGTTAGAAACGGGATCAAAGTGTGTGTCCGGTTTAGAGAGAATTCCGGTATTAGAGGTTCCAGTTTGGAGGTGTTCCACTGTATTCCTTTAAGTTGTTGCTGCCCTCGATCTGTATTGTATCGACAAAATACTAAAATATTGGCTAGTTATAGGTACTAGAATGTTGAAGCTGTGTAATTTAATTGAACGTATACTTTAACTGTTGAGTACATATATGTCTACCTGAGCCAGATCATACACAATATAAACGCTGGTATTATTGGCGTCGTGCTTGGCTGCACATAGCTTGCAATGTACATGTACCTTTGTAGACTGCAAATGCTTTTGATTAGAAGGTAGAGCAGTTTGGCATTTTAAGTGAGTTTCTAAAGCGAATAGAACATGATCTATGAAAAATCGAATATACAGTTGAAGCAGGTGAATATTCATTTATGAAGTTGTTGGTTTAATTTCCGGCCTGTTTGCTGTAACCAATGGTCTGTAACAAATATGATCAAAGTAGTTGCAGAATATACAATCAATGTCTAGTTTATGAGAGGATACCAGGTGAATCACCTGAAATAATGATAGAGTGTGGCTACTGAAGCGTTTACAGAAGCATACTTTTACAATCAAATTTCTTTTAACTATATTATTATTGACTAAAACATGGTTCATTTTAGAATTATTTCAGAACTAAGGAGATCAGTCTGACACAATTTGAAAGGCATAAGATTACGACAAGTTATACTTGAATGTGGAGCAAAGGAAAATAATGCAGAAAACTGTTTTCTGACCTGCTTATATTCCATTTCTTCAACACCAATTACTTCATTGTTAAATTATTGTTTTGCTAAAACATTAATTTTGAATTCATTTCTAGCATATATATTGAGGTAGACTTTAACTGCCGAACACTGGCTTCAGTGTGTAGTTTGCACGAAACGTACTATTGGAATGGTCTGAATCAATTGTTTTTCAAATTCCATTTAGTCCCCATGGTGATTTAGGAGTTAATTATAATTAAAAATCTTGAACTGTCCGTATTATTGAATTGCAGATCAGGTTCTGTGGAAAATTTTATTCAGTTGTGTACGATAAATGAATTCCACTCTTACCCTCAATATTTGGATTCACTACATACTCTACTTTGTTGTTAAACCTTTAACTCTCGATGCCGCTTAAAAGCGCGTTTGCAAACAGTTTGGATCCTGATCAGACGCCGCATAACGCGGCATCTGATCAGGATCCAAACTGTTTGACACTCGTATCGATATGTTTTGAGTCATACTACATTGAATCTTACTTTAAAACGATCTTGCAAACAACAAAATTGAAACAGGCGACATTGAAACGGCGAGGTGGTAAAAACTCGCGGAAAAGTTCGTAGTGAGAGGGTTAAATGATCTTTAAAAAACTTCGCTAATCTGCGTCTTGAATTTTTAAAGCACATGTTTTCAACGGAGGGCGGCAGCTGCAAATGCCTAAAACTACAATAAATGGTAACGTTTGTTTCTAAGTAACAGCTCACCACACATATACAAATTAAAATCAGACAATAAAACAAGGAAGAACATGCGGGTTTTCTAATTGTTAAAACATAGAAGTATTGATTTGAATTCCATGTACTAACATTATGTAAAATAAGAGTAGACTGAGATATAACAATTGCATCACCGGAACATACATGGTGTTTCATAATATCTGTCCTTATTCTAAACGGTAATATTATCTAAATAGGTATATAGACATAATTGTGAAAATAATCTGCTTAACAAGGACATAATAACTTTTCAGTTGATGTATGGTAACGAATGGTTACCTCTATACGTGTTAATTAACAGCAACTTCTTGTCTACAGCAGATGTTCGATATGACGTCCATTTTGTCTGATTATGACGTCAAGCCTTTGCTTGAAATTGTCAGTCACATTCCTGCACACATCTCTGGAAAGTATGCGCATTTCTCGACGAATTACAGCTTTTAGTTAATCTGTTCTTCCTGGCCTAGGAATGTAGACTCTTTATTTTAGATGCCCCGGTAAGAATAAGTCAAGGGAATTTAAAAACCAGTGAATGTGGTGGCCACTTGCGCTCAGTCCTGAATGAGATAAATCTGTCACCAAAAGTTTGTGAAAGCCAGTCAATCACATCACCAGCCGTTGAAACTTTATAAGGTGTAAGCTCTAAGTCAAATTGTATATACTAAATAGACGCTTGTGGAATCTGTGTAGTAATATCACCTAACACTCTCCTTACTGACCGTTGTTGAGTTTCATTGATTGCAGTTGTGACTTGCTCCAGGTTTTCTGAAGTCCTGGCAGACCTTGGACGTCCAGTGTCTGCATGCGTTCTGTCTTCTACTGTACCCTAATCCTTAAATTGCTTAACAATTCGCTGGATATGCTCGTATTGAATGATCCTAGCTCTGGGTGATTCTTTTTATAGTTTTAACAAAAAAGTTTTATGAGATTTACATTGATCGTAAAGCTTAATGACATCACAACACCGTTCTTTTGACGTTGCCATCTTCTAATAACCACCGACAGACAATGACGTCATGACGTCATAAATGTTCCCGTACTAATGTACAGATAAAATGTTATTCAAAGGACTTGAGAATGATGCATAATTAGTTCTGGTATATAATAAACCGATTGTGCTATTAACGTTTAGAATAAGGACAGATATTATGAAACACTCTGTATGTTTTCCAACCAACAGTGTAGTTATTCTTTATCGATTACCGGGCGTCTAATCTAGCTCCAAACTGTTTGCAATGGCGATAAGGATTTTCACATTTGCGCATTTGTTTTGGAAAATATAACGTCTTCCTCGCTGTTTGTTTTCTCTAAGGAAGAGTTTGGTTTGCATTCGGACAGTATAAAAACCGTGATTCGCGTCAGGAAAAAGTTGCTATAGGATACGCCATATCTATAACGATGAAGGTTAATCCCATTTGCTGCCATACCCCTTATACAGTAGTTTTTTTACAAGCTATTTGGATTCTTATCAGACGCCGCGTCACGCGGCGTCTAATTAGGGTCTTCATTGTTTGTCATTCAAGGTTATATTTCTGAACTCAAAATACCAACATTTACTACATTTAATCACATCGCTTTTGTGTTTAGTCTTGTTATATGGGAATAAATAGTGTGTTTTAAATCTAATATAGTAAGATATACTCAAACGCAATGAAAACGCACCACTCCTAAAATATGAATATTTTTTCCAATTAGGTTTATTTTCTAATTTTCGTTATTTAACCAAGCTTATATCTTGCATAGGTACACACTACTAATGTTTTTTTGTGTGTTATGTAACAACACAATGACGTCAACGTGCCGTCCGTGCAAATGGCCATAGTTGTATTATCAGAGTAGTATTCATGTGTATTGATTAATTTTAGCCCTAAAATAAACTTCTTTCTATACCTGAATCAAAAGCCGCGAACTTATATACCAACGTCAAAGTTATGGGACATTTAAATGACGCCCAACGTCAACGTCACCCTTACGTCATGATTTAACAGCAAGAGAACGCAACATCGCATTCAGCTAGAGTGACTTCAACGAACGTTATTGGCTACAAACGACGTTTGTAGCCAATAACAACATCAATATTCTTCATCGGCTGGCATTTTCGCCTGATCTGAACCAATTGAGTACATATGGGACCAGTTTGGACGTCGTATGGTACAACGGCGTTCTGCAAATTCAGAGCTGTCATGATGTGATTGACGCACCAGTACATGCGTGGAATGGTATTCCACAATACCGAATACAGCGTGTGGTCCGCCGTTCACGCTCCGGTATTGCCAGGCTGTGGTTAATGAAAGGGGTAGTCTTACCAGAATCTGAAATTTGTGACTTTTAAAATTCGACCTGTCTTGTTTAAGACATTACTTTGTAGAACTTACCATGAATTTTACAGGAACTGTTGTTACAATGTGTGTTAAAATGCTTCACCATTGTCTTATTAACAAGAAATTTCAAAAGTCCTTTCACAAAAACAAATTAACTAAACTTTTACGGCTGATGCGTTTTCATTGCGTTTGAGTTGCGTTGCGTTTGTTTATCAGACGAGAATATGAAACATAATTATATTGTAATACGAATCGTTAGTCAAATCTTTACCATTTGCCCCATAGTATGTTCCTAGTTTTGAACACAGGGACCTGGCACGATTGATTTTTGAGAGAAAAAATTGTCAAAAGGTATATATAGAGACAAGGGGTACAACTGATTGTTAGTACATGCTCACCCTATCTCGACAAAACCGGGCATATCATAAGTAATAATTGATAAAACGACATCCTTTTTGCACTTCTGTCTAGCTTATATAATACCCTTCCATAAAAACATAACATAAAACCAACTGTAAGCATGCACTTTCAAAAGTAATTGCATTTACTCACAGAAATCAACGACTTTTGGAAAACGGGACAGGTGTTCGTTCACAGCTGAAACCGCATTGACCACTACTGTGTGCTTGTATAGGCGGTAATATCGAACATGACAGTCATACAGTTCCATGGATATCCATTTTTTACACCGATCAAAGCTGATTTATACTCAAACCATTGCAATACCAACAACAAATGTGCATGTTTTCATCGGCAGTAAAGCTCTTCTTGTACATGTAGGCTTTTTTGGTACGGCAATGATTTGAGAAGAAATCAGCTTTGATCGGTGTCAAAGCTGTATATTTATGGAACTGTATGACTGTCATGCTCGATATTACCGCCTAAACAAGCGTACAGTAGTTGTCAATGACTGTAACACTCGATTACCGCCTAAACAAGCATACAGTAGTGGTCAATGCTGTGTTAGCAGTGAACGAACACCTGTCCCGTTTTCCAAAAGTCGTTGATTTCTGTGAGTAAATGCAAATACTGTTGAAAGTGCATCCTTACAGTTGGTTTTATGTTATGTTTTTATGGATGGGTATTATATTAGCTAGACAGAAATGCAAAAAGGATGTCGTTTCATCAATTATTATTCGTGATATGACCGCTTTTGTCGAGATAGGTTGAGAATATACTAACAATAAGTTGTACCCCTTGTCTCTATATATACCTTTTGAAAAAAAATTATCTCAAAAATCAATCGTGCCGGGTCCCTGTGGTTTTGAAGGCCACTTAAAACAGGTTTAAAGTAAATCAAAATACGCCTGAATATGCATTCTGCTTTACGTTTAAATTGCTTTAAGCTACCTTCTGATAAAATATAGAAATATTTCTTATGACATAGGATCATAACTGTAAAAATTGGAACTATTTCATTAAGTGATGGAATAAATCAAATGCGCTGAAAAGGCGTGTCTATGGGTCAAAGGGTTAACCATATCCCTGCTGTCTTAACCCATTGCCTGTTACACTAGCATTTACAATATCGCCACAGTGGTAGTCTACATCCCTGTTTGTAATTAATGTTCAAACCATTTTAACTTACGACACATAGAATAGACTGACACCCCAATTTAGCATAAAGATAATTTGTAAATATATGTCAAAAGCTTATAAATACGTAAAACTTATTTAAGATATTCGGTTTTAAAATTTGCGTTTCAAAGAAAACATATTTAGTTCTGGTGGGATTCGAACAAAAGGACCCGACTAAACTAAGCGAGCCATTCAATAAACGATGGTCGTATTATACTAGTTTAGTGTATAATGAGGAAGACAATATAGTCCTTTCCTGATGGTGTCTGTATGTGGGCAAATGACATTGGATTCATTTTGTCAGTCTAGTAGACGGAATTGAAAAAGCGATTGAAAATGCATAACAAAACTAAGATATGGTGACTTTTTGAGAACGTTTTTTATACTGATTCTACATACATGCTTGTATTTGAGTATTTTCTTGCAACTACTCTATTTGATTTTCAATATCTTCAAGACGAGAATCGAAGCTATGTACATATTCGTTTAAAGACGAATAGTTACCTTGCTTTAACAACAATTCCACAATGCTTCATCAAATTAACCCATTATCCCCAAATTTGCTCTGAGTTTTTACCGCAACCACCAACCTTTTGTCTGCTTCAAAATTGTTGCCTGCAATATCATTTCAAATTTAGATGTAAGTCATTATGACTGACAAACTTTCAATACGAGTCTCAAGTTTGAATACTGATAAGACATCTGGTGTGGATCGAAACTATCTGTAATGTCTACTGTATTCGCCTATGGCACTGACAGAGTTAACTATGTTAGAAAATCAAGTAACGAGTGTCTTTCGTCCTTACAAAGTGCCATAGGTCTTAAACATCCAAAATTGCATGAACGTGTGTTTCTATAATTAGAAAAAAGTAAATTTAAAAGCAAATTGACAAGTGACAGGATTGTAAGAGGTAGTTCGGCAGATTTGATGGTGTTAAGACATAGGATAGAAAGATGGAAATTTAATTATCCTTTTACCTAAGCTGAAACTAATTCACTTTATTACTGTACTTGAATAAAATATACGACCCATTTTACGCCATTTTAAAGTCATCTACTTTCTTCACTGATTTTAATAATATAAATACTTAACCTGCTGTAATATCGTGTTCTTTGAAGCGGTCTTTTTTTTTAATTTGGTAAATTACGATTCACTTTTATACGTTCTTATTAGAGAAATCAAAAGACAAATACCAAATATTTTGGTTCCAGATCAGGCGCTGCATCTGATCTAAACTGTTTGCAAATAAAATAGAAATTCCGATCGACAGTAAAAAAATGTCTTTTCACTACAAGGCCTGCACGACTTTCCTCGCTGTTCAGGTGTGCCAATGATGAGTTCAGAAAAGAAATCGATGACTATCGATTGCAAGTTGGCATCCGGTCTGCAATACAGTGGAGAAAACGTAATTATTTCGTTCAAACGCAAATGCATTGCAATAAAATATAGAGAATGACAACATTGTGGCAATTCAGATTACCTGTTTTAATCTGAGTGGCAAACAACTCGTAGCCTGATCAGACGCCTGATCTGGCTCCAAACTGTTTGCAATGAAAATAATAGTTTAAGCTTAACCGGGGTTATTTGGAAATAAAAGGGTTTCTCTACTGTACTATGCACGCTGCACACGGGGCACACACTGCTAACCTCAACAGCAAACAATGGTAATGGAACACGCTACAGAAAAGCTTGTATTACTAAAAAAGCATAAAAACTGTAGTTTAGCCTACCCTATTTAATATGTATTAATCCGCGCTATAAGATATACTCTTAGACAGTTAAAGCATAGGAAGTTCTTACTGAAATACCCTAAACTTAAAAATGGCCCATCTGCTACGATCACATAGTGAAGTGAAGTACATAATTGTACAGAAGATACTACACTTGTTTGTAGTAAAATTAGCGATTTATGTTATCGTTGTTGACTGTCTCACATGATTGAGTATACGCGTAGCGTACGTTTCTACGTGACGTCCGTTGTTTTATGAATTCAAATAATAATATTTGTAATAGAAGAAAGGGTCGTTGTGATAAAAAAGAAATTTAAAAACAATCGTTTATAGATCCGAGTTATTATCTTAACAGTGTCATGTTTTCTTCTTATTATCTGTAAACAGTATATGTGAAAGCGAACTTTAAAGAGCTGTTTGTTGCAATTTGATAGGTAATAAGGCAATACAAACTAGGCCTTTACAATTGTCTAAATTTACTCGTTCAAGGTGTTTTAAGTCGAAATAAAAAGCACGAGTTTTAATAAAGACATTGGTTTCTATACCTTCGTGACTGGCAACAGACCAACCTAGGATAAACAATTATCCGTCTTTAACAAAACCCGAACTTTAATTTATTACTCTTGACACGATCAAGGTATTTCTGAGGCAAACAAACTATATCTCCAAACACTAGTTGTACTGCAATAACGATCATAATTAATTACAGTTTATCGACAGAGCAGATGCCGATGTATTCGGTGTTTGAACAGGCATCAAACTGTGTCACGCTCTACACGACTTTATGACAACAGAGCTGTCCTTTTCTGTATGTTTTGCCGTCGTGTCGAGTACAAGAACAAAATACCATATTTGCTTCTGTAAAGTCACATTTAACATACGCGGCTCTAAAATCTAGCATGACATCCTAGTACAAGAAATAAAACTTCGTACGACAAACGTTGTCGTAAATCAGATTATAAAAGTATTGAT
This sequence comes from Gari tellinella, assembly GCA_922989275.2. Taxonomy (NCBI): domain Eukaryota; kingdom Metazoa; phylum Mollusca; class Bivalvia; order Cardiida; family Psammobiidae; genus Gari; species Gari tellinella. Next base: position 29,047,763 of record OV277874.1, on the reverse strand, counting down.
TTTTATTTATTTCTCCATCCAATCGTGCCTTGTGACGTCTCTTTGGAATTGTCTTGAAAAGACAATTCCAAAGAGATGTCACAAAACCGGATTAGATAGAGAAATAAGAAATTAGATGCATTTTAAAATGTTGACTTACGACCATTTTTGTCGTACGAAGTTTTATGACACTGGCCCAGGACAACAATGATTAACAACAACTTTGCAAACTTTCAATACATTCCAGAAAACTCATATATCTTAATATTTTCAGTAGGGTTTTCAATATATTGGACAATGACAAACAGGTCAGACCAAGATCAGAGACATTCTGTATGAATCATCTACTCATGGATAGCACAGCGTGCATATGTCAAGTCCTATAACTTCTTTAACACTACCCAAAATACCTCCTACCTCTCCGTGGTTCTGGGGCTAAATTGTTTGCAAAGAAATCAAATTAAAACCGGTAGGTTGTTTTGACCCTATGTCAGGATTATATTCCTAAAATCAACTCTCATCATCATCATATATCATCATTCATCGGCGCTATATAACCTATTCCGTGCTGAAGTGTCGTACTACCCAACTCTCTATGCATTCATCCATCTTTTACACTACCATCGGCATATAACACAACCAGTGGATATTACATTTGTATTTGAATAGTTTTAATAGTGGCTATCTACGTATTTTTGGACGTTTTCATTCTTAACCCTTTGCCTGCTGGTCGCGACTTTACTTTTGCAAACTGTTTGACGCTCGTTTTTATGTTTCTTTACTTATAAAATGTATAAATCTTGATTTAACAAATTTAATAGACGATAATTTCGAAGCAGACGATATTACCGCAGGATAAGGGTTAAGATGATTTCCGATACGGTGTAAGTTTTATAGTGCTCACTCCTTTCGCAAGAATGACTGTTTATATTCTGATGAAACTGTTACGAGTGTGACATTTCTGATCTCGGAGGACTTAACAATCTAAAATGAAATTAACACGGCTATCCCCATGTTACCCACATCCCCCTTCAATACATCGACTCCAGCAGAGTGCCACTTCCCAAGAGTTCGGATATTTGTCAGAGTAACTTCTCGTGTAATCGCTCTCCAAACTATTTGGAATTTGTAGTCGTTGTTTCGTTAGTTAACAACATAAAACATTAATTCTTAACCCCATAGCCTGTTTCTAGTTTTGAAGATGGATGTCGACTTAAAGCAGGTTGAAAGTAAAGCAGAATGTGCCTTAAGGCACATTCTGCTTCACTTTCAGCCTGCTTTAGGCTATAATCTGCAAGGAAACTGAAAATAATTATTATGAATAATATTCATGACTGTAATAATTGGAACTAATTTCTTAAGCGGAGGAACAAATTAAATGCGCTAAAAGTCGCTTCTATTGGGAAAAAGGTTAAATGGAATATAAAAGCGGACTACATTTGTAGTAGTCTATCTGTCAGTGGAGTGGAAGTGGCTTACAGTAGACAGATATACAAATTACCTTACGCTGGCATTGTGTTTGGAGACCAATATTAAATTAGGCAGTGTTGTAACTTATCCCCTACAATGAACGTACTATAAAACCTCTAGATCTATACTACGACTACTAAAACGAATGTTGCTTGGTTTATGAAAGAAAAGTGACAGCTTATAGCTGAGTCAAAGAAAACCAAAAGTTCCTAAAGGGAATTTCTGTTTTATTTTCTTCTTGCTATAAGCAAACATCTGCATTATACCAGACATTTAGTTGTTAAAATACAGAGGTTTGTTGTACATTGATCTAGTCAAGCAGTGTCAGTGTGGTGACCTGTGAGGATGGAACAGGGTCAAAAACCTGTACAAATATCTACATTTTACAACTAGTAGATCTTGGATTGTACCTATTTGATAACTATAAAAGTGTAAGCCTGAAAACCTACCCTTACTATATGGCTGTCTAAAGAGGGTTTTCGATTGAGAAAATAGAGACGGCAGTCGTTCAAGGCAGATTTACAAGTAGGCTGTCTTTACTCTATTGTAAATGTAGTTATTTGTTAATTTTATAAGGGAGTTATTCAAAACTGATTTAACAGTTTATCATAAGTTGTTGACTCAGATTTGAATAACTCCCTTATAAAATTTTCAAAAATCAAGAAAAACATGATCTACTACAATTAATCTAGTTCCTAAGAGCATTTTTCTCAAAACTATATATTGACTTGCTCAGTAAAGACAGTTAGTAGTACCATGGTACCTACTACTATATGTAGATGCGTTTGCCACTGCCGTACTGTACACTTCTCATCTCCACATTAACACCCAATGGGAGACAAACAGTACGTGTGTTATTCGAAGAAAGTTGTTATAGGATGGACACATTTTGACATGGATAACATTGCAAACAGCTTGAATCCAGAGCAGACGCCGCGTCACGCGGCGACTGATCTGGATTCAACATTTTTGTCATTGGTCATAATATCTTGTCAATCAAATGTCCACTTATGTGTAATTTTAAGAAAAACCAGCAGCCGACATTTTTAAGCGGACGGTGGTGGAATATTGAAAACGGTACACATAATTGTCTTGTTAGCGAAAACAGTGGCAAGCGTTGCTGTAAGGAGGGGATCGTTGTTTGGAAGAAGATACCTTGTTGCACCAATAACATCTGTGGTTGCCACTGTTATACTGTATTGATTTCACCCACCTATTGCCGAAACTGTTATCGTACAAACACAGATGAAACACGAATTGACACAGACTCAATTACCCTAATTCCCCCTTGTATGTGTGTTTGTATTATCTCTGTCAGCAAAACTCTCGTGTGATCATTCACTGTCTTTATACGTACATATTGTTTAGCTTTGATGAAAACAAGCAGCATTTATGTTCAACTCTAGCTACTTACAGACCTCTAATGGCCTTTGATATATTAACTATTATAATGATAAATTGTTGTACGATTTAAGTATTCTTACGGACCGTTCTAATGGTTGAAGGTTTGACAGCCGTTTAACCCTTTAACCCTTTAATGACTAAAAAAAACACTATTGTAAACAGTTTTGATCCTGATTAGACGCCACGTATCGCCACAGCATCAAAACTGTTTGCCACTTATTTTGAAATAACATCAGTCATACTGCTTTAAATCTAATTTAGAAACGATATTGCCCATTGGTATTCATTTCAGTACTCCGCCCTAGCGACGAGTATACTCGTCATTAAGAAAGAACGTTTGATAGTTTTTAGTATGTTGCTCAAATATGGCGAATCAAATTAATGATCTCATTTCTAACGCTTAACAATCGTGGACTGATAACGGACAGTGTGCTACTGCGTAGTAACTACAGTGACTGCTTACAAGCACCTTTACTGTAATGTTCCAAAGGTAACTGAATAACTCGGTTGTCAATTTTGATAACGACTATGACGAAAGGTGATTTGTTACTGACATTTTCAAACACAGCAGGACAAAACTGTCTAGATGAACATATAGGATCTGTCATGAGTCTATGTTTAAGACAAGCGGATCTCAAACGAGTCTAGAATTGAAATGTTATTAAGCGAGCCTTGGCGAGCTTAATAACTTTTCTCGTCTAGACGAGTTTGAGATCAACCTGTCTAAACATTGACGAGTGACAGATTTTTTTTCTCACATTACCAATGATTTTAGCTATTTTTAAAGCAATATGCATTATTTTTTAACCCCGGTGACGTCAAAACGCCGTTATAAATAGTGACGTTAAAGTGACGTCATCAACTCGATCTTACACATGTTGGAGACAAGGATATTCGTCATCGTTGTTCGCTATAAAAACACGGGTAGTTATGTGAGAAAATGCTGTTACTATTGCAGATACTTTTAAGCTGTTATTAGATTACGTATACTTTTAAATATTTAATCACAGATGAGATCTTATCAGTTTAATAAACGTTTATAAGGGTAAATGCCAGCCTTTTCCGGCCAACGCGTAAACTCTTTGCATGCTACAGTGGAGAATCTGTTATTCTTTCCCAATAAACGCGTTTACGCTAAAACTATTATTTGCAGTGCAAACAGTTTGGAGCCAGATCAGACGCCGGGTAACCCGGCGTCTGATCTGGCTCCAAACTGTTTACCACCAAGATAAACAAGAATTATCAGAATTGTCCAAAAGTTGTACATTTCTACGTTTTAGTGCTTTGCGTTTGCGTACGTTTGCGTTTAAACGGGAAAGAATAACAGATTCTCCACTGTAGCTGCGAATTTATCCAACAGTGATAACCTTTGCACACATGTTGGATCTAGAAGAGATGCCGGGTAGTGCGGCAGGTTGGATCTAGAAGAGATGCCGGGTAGTGCGGCAGGTTGGATCTAGAAGAGATGCCGGGTAGTGCGGCAGGTTGGATCTAGAAGAGATGCCGGGTAGTGCGGCGTTTCATCATGAAATTAACTGTTTGACACTCTGACCATGCTGTTTTGAAAATAAATGTTGAAGTTTCTATTTTTAAAACAGTAGCAGACAACAATAGTTTTAAACGAAAAAAAAACCTGAATGCAAAGAGTTAATGCATAGCCATAATTGCCAGGACACAGTTGTAAAGGTATTGGACATTGAGAATGTGTAATAACCAGTCACTTTACATGTATCATTCAGTTGCGTTTGCGTTTAGCTTCCTTTAAACCGAAAAGAATACTGTATTTCATTAGTTCAGATAGTACATGGCTATAACTCAATTATATTATACAGTAAAGCCGTTCTATAGATATTACAACTACAAAACACAGTGCAAATTGAATGTATACAGACAGGTGACAACTTAAAGCAAGGTTACAGCACAACAGAAAGCTCAAAAACAAGCTTTCCGTTGTACTGTCATCTTGATTTAAGTGGTCACATGTTAAAAGTTCCAAAATTTATCTAACTTTGCTGGTAGAAAAACAGATGTTTTACTATATGTAAGTACATGGCCATAGCTCAGTTATACTATACTTATTTCAGCTATATAAATATTTAAGCATCTGGTTTGTCTCCCGAAGCAATAACATACAACAATTTGACAGGGAGACATTCACTCTGTATAATCACGAATGAATACAATAAATAACTGCCTTAGTTGTAACTAATTAGATATAGAGTTTACAAACTCTGAATATTCCAACTGCTTTACACGAGCGAAAGTACTCTTCTAGTAGCTTAGATCCGGACAAGGCTCTGAGAAACTTCGTGTATGGTTCGGATCAAAACTGTTTGACACTTAAGAAGGATTTCATCTAGTAAACATGACTTCCTCCTAAATAAGTATACGATGAGACGACACGTCTCGTCCGCGTGTTTAATTTCGACAATTCAGGTATTAAGGCATGTATGTCTTGTAATTGCATTTTGTGTTTGTTGGAATGTTTTTACACGGGATATTTAAATATGGATACCGGTGATCGGAAATAATACAATGTTATATCAAGGTGTATGTACAAACAAACGACTTTGTGTTCGTAATAGAGAGGTTGTACTGTACCTGAGACACATTGTACAATTTCAGTAGAAAATTGTGCTAATGCAATTCATATTGTGTCGTGAATGGTATCACGACTGCCAAACCTCTCTATGATATCAGTATCATCATCTTGACTGATGGTTCACGCTATTATGAATAATACCATCACTCCAGTCACATATATATCATGCGAAATGTATCAATCTACTACTTCATGTTGTACTATACTTGAACCCTACAGTGGAAGATACGTTATCCTTCCGTTTAACCCTTTCGGCGCAACATTATTCGGTAGACTTTTACCCCTTACCTGCCTTTTTATGTCTGCTTCATTATTGTTGTCTGCAAACAACTTTTAAAGGTTAGAGAGCAGGACCCAAACTGTTTGCAAACGCGCCTTTAAGCGGCATTAAAAGCGAAAGGGTTAATCAGTCACCTCCCTTAAACGCCTGAAAATAAGCACACGTTTGAGGTCATGATAGAGAGATTTTACTGTACTTACGAAACATTGTACAATTTGAGTAGAAATTGTTTCTATTTCAATTCATATTGTGTCGGGAATGGGATCACGATTGCCAAGCGTTTCTATCATATCGATATCATCTTGACGGATGGTTCACGCTATTTAATGGCATATACATATTTGGTGTATCGTTCGGTGGGAGTCGTTATAGTGAGATAAAATAGGATTTGACTTACATTTGAAAACAGCTTGAATCCGGATCAGATGCCGCATAACGCGGCGTCTGATCTGGATTCAAGCTGTTTCTTCCTCGCCATTATATTTATTTCATCAAAATGTTCACTTATATGTTACTTTGAGAAAAATAGCAGACTAAATATTCGGCAGACGATATTGCAGCAAGGAAAGCGTTAGTCATACTTAATTCGGTTAGGTTATTGTGGCAAGGGTCGTTGTAAGGGAACGTAGTTGTTGGGAGGGCCGTTATTAAGAGGGGTTTCATTGTGTACCATAATTCAAGTCACAGACATATCACACGAATCCATAACTTCACATTTGAATTGAACCTTACAGTGGAAAATACGTTATCCGTTCCGTTTAACTATTTCGGTGCCAAATCATTCGGGAGGATTGTACCACTTTTTGTCGTTTGCTTCAGTATTGTTGTCTGCATAACGTTTCAAAGTTAGATTTAAGGTTGTATGACTTAAAAATATCGATAAGAGTGTTAAATTTAGTATGAATTCTGACCAAACGCCGCGTTACGCGACGTCTTATCTAGATCCAAACTGTTTGCAAAGTAAAAGTTATGTAGCTACGGCGCCAAAATGGTTTAACGAACGTAATTAATAAACCAATAAACTATAGAAAATAACTATTTTATGACAATCCGACTGCTCATTTAATTTTGAAAGGAAACAATAGTTTTAGCGTAAACTTGTTTATTGGGAAAGAATAACCGTATATCCATTGCAGTCAATTTGAGTTTGCTTAACCATTTCAAAGGACGACAGAAGTCGCGTCTCATCTGGACACAGACTGTTTCGTACTACAGTGCTCCCTCTCTACAACTACCCTCCCAACAACGACTCCCTCCTTACAACGACACTTGCCGCAGTTCCCTAAATAGGACATTTATGTCTAACGCTTTTACTGCTGCAATGTCGTCTGCTTAAAGTTGTCGTCTGCTGTTTTACATAATGGACATTTTGACGGAAAAAAACGTAATGAGGAGTGACAAACTGATCTGATCTGGATTCAAGCTGTTGCAAATGTACGCCAATTTCCCTCCCTATAACGACTCCCTCCGAATAACGCACATAATTGTTGTCTCCCATTGGATGTCGTTGTAGAGAGGGAGTGCTGTAGTATCAGTATGTTTTCAGTAAAGTAAAATAAAAAAATGAATTTAACTTTGATTTGCAGATGAAAAGCTGAGGATACTTTGTCTGCAAAAAGATTTAGCGAATAGTAATGTTGTGCAAGGAAAGGATTAAGTCTAATTTAGTTTGAAAACAAGGTGTTTTAAAAATAATGTTGCTCTATATCCCAATGTAGCACACTGTAATAAGAGGCAACATATGACGGTCGGACGAACATGCTGAAAATACTGTTCTGAGTGTAGAACAGTTACAACATATATCCAACGCAGAGGAACTCGGAATCAGAGTTGGCTCCGAAATGTTTGTTTTAAACATATGTTGTCTTGCAGCACCCATGGGTTTGTTTGTGTGTGAAAAAACGTATCATATGTAACCATTGTACAGTGCTGACACCCGATGGGAGACACGCATTTTGTGTGTTGTTAGGAGGGAGTCGTTATAGGGAGGGAAATGTACGGATTACACTTGCAAACAGCTGCTTGAATCCAGACCAGTTACGCGGCGTCTGGTCGGGATTCAAGCTTTCTGTCACTCGTCATTATTTTGTTTCTGTCAAATTGTCCGTTATGTAACTTTGAGAAAAATAGCAAAACGACAAATTTAACCAGACGTCAATGCAGTCGTAAATAGGTTGGGAATAAGTGTCCTGTTTAGGGAACAGCGACAAGGGTCGTTGTAAGGAGGGTGTCATTGTTTGAAGAGCCGTTAAAGGGAGGGAAAACTGTGTATTTAACTATTTAAATGACCCAGACAGTTTAATTCCCGATGTCATTGTACATTTACTTACACACAGTGTAACAATAAATCCTGTATAATGCTTTTAACCGAATTCTCTGTCATGACGTCATGAACTTTACACATTTGTTGTCTGCTGTTGCTTCTAAAAATTAGAGTTTAGGCATTTTGACTGACGAAATATTGAAATGAGCGGCAAACTGTTTAGATCTTGGTCAGACGCCGCGTTACGCAGCTTCTGATCAGGGTCCAGACTGTTTTCGAATAGCCGTCGTACAATGCAGTGAAGGAGTAGATATTTCCACCTCGCTACATATATGTCTGGTAGAGGCAGGTATCCTATATATAGGTACAGTGGAGAAAACGTTATTCTTTCCCAATAAACGCGTTTACGCTAAAACCATTATTTCCAATACAAACAGTTTGCAGCCAGATCAGACGCCGGGTAACCCGGCGTCTGATCAGGCTCCAAACTGTTTGCCACCAAGATAAACATGAAATATCAGAATTGTCCAAAAGTTGTTCTTTCCTACGTTTTAGTAGTTTGCGTTTGCGTACGTTTGCGTTTAAACGGGAAAGAATAACAGAGACTCCACTGTATTAAATGTCTATTGGGTTTTCTAGAATATATAAAAAGGATTTTAAAAAACAGACGTAGGTACTTAAAACGGACTATATAACACTTAAACTTTATTTTGCTAAACAACTCTTCCACATTTGGTTAGTTATTTTTTCGAAAAATACGTTTAAAGATTTAAAGATTCGTGACTTATTTCAGATTTTAAAGTCAGTTTGTGGGTTTGTTTAAAGGTGGTAAGAACTATGAGTGCACATAGTGGTATCAATTCTATCTTATCATCAAACCTCGTCGACAGGGATTAGTAAATAAACTAAACACAAATGCATTGCAAAAGAAGACGAGTATACACTGACATGTTCTTTAATATACAGGGCTTCCTCCCTACAACGTCCATCCCAACAAAACGTCTGTGATAACGACAATGCTAACGGCTCTTTCCAAAACAAAACTAGTACAGCGTTCAATTTCTACAACGACATCCAATGGGAGACAACAAATATGTGCGTTGTTCGGAGGGTGTCGTTATAGGGAGGGGACTTGGTTAACATTTGTAAACAGCTCGAATCCAGATCAGACACCGCGTTTCGCGGCGTCTGATCTGGATTCAAGCTGTTTGTCATTTGTCTTTTTTGCCCTGTCAAAATGTCAGTTATGTCAGAAAAACAGCAGACACCAATTTTAGGCAGACGATAAAGCATCAGTGCAAGCATAAAACATAATTGTCGTGGGAACAGCGATGAATGTCGTTGTAAGGAGGGAGCTGTTGTAGAGAGGGAACGCTGTATGTATAACGCCTAAGTCATGATCATGGTAGAATTGTCCCTCTCTATAACAACTTTATCCGAACAACACACATTATCCTTGTATCCCATTGGATGTTGCTCTAGAGAGGGAGCACTGCATACTAAAGTGAGTAATTATTCGAATATTATCGGTACATATCCACAAAACTGTTAACAATAGGTTTAAATGGTTTCGAATATAAGGCAGTTATTACTAAAGCATAACTCTTCCCCAATGTAACAAGATAACAAATGTAAACGTATCACTTTGCGTGTTCTTATGTCTCTATACCCCATATTTACTGGCCCCATGGTCTTAACAACAATAAATAGAATGGGTCATACAAATAATTACCAACAGCCAAAGCTATGATCTGTCTATTATAGCTATATACTGATCACGAAACAAACCGATCAGCATATTAGTCGACAATGGCCAAACAGTCGCAACACATACAATAAAATATATTTATTACAGCCACTCGAGTGTGTTAGTTATTAGGTGATTGCGACATGTGACTGTTTAAAGCTGTCATCTATCTTTTACACAGTCAATATGCCTTTGTTTTAGTGGTCATAAGGTTGAACTGTATTCAGTTTGATGTTGATAAACAATTTGGCTCGAAGAGGATAAAATACTATGGCATTGTTAATGCTCCAGGATAATGCATTTGGACCGATTTTGTCTAGTTCTTACGATAGTGTATCTCCTTGGCTTGGATTCTGTGTTGTTCAAACTTGTAGGTTCATGCTCAAGTACCCAGCAATGTTTTATAATAAGGTAGACATGAAGTTCGGACATTGATTTTCACAAAATATATGGGTTTTGTTTGTTTTTTAAACGTTGGTAAGAAGAGTGTCTTGTTATGGTTAAGATACTTTACACAATGATTCAGAAAGCAGTGTTGTTTTAATCTGAGAGACATGGCGAGTGAATAAGACATATCAAGCGACGCGCAAAATAAATTTGCTAATGGTTGTTGTATTTTTGTAGCTCGTATTTTAGTTTTAGGCACATTTGACTGTAGAAACTCTGAAATGTATGTCAGATTCGTACTCTGATTTTTTAAAAGCATGTCCGATGGCTTATCAGTCCCCAAACCGTCAGTTCCTTATTCTAAATGTTTATAATTATTTAACTTATTAATGTTGTCCCAACTGCAAGCAAAGACTGTGTGAAAAACTTACTGGTTATTGATTAAATATGTGGTATTTAGTGTATTTGCTGATCCCTGCAAAGCGACATTGACTGTGTATTAATCAGAAAAAATAGGTTAACAGTCATTTGGGAAACGGTTTACCTGTTTCCAGACGAATCTTGCGTGTTTAGTGTGTCGGTAGAAGTCTTCAAAGGAAGAGATCAACTAAATTAAACATTTCCCTAAAGACAACAAGAAATCAATAGGAGTTAGATGTGATGTTCTTCATTCCTTCGTGCATCATTAATGTGTTTAAGCTGATGTAATACTAATACCAACATATTTGTAATGTTATAGTTTTGCACCTGTTTGTCTGTGAATATTAAACTACAGTATGTCCTTATTATTAGGACACAGGTAAATAGATTATTGTTGTATAAACACAGATGGAACTATTTCCCTGACAAATTTTCTTTCCTTTCGTTAAGGGACATATAACATCAATGGTAACATATGTATTTGCCTCATTAGTATGTCAGTAAAGGTATTCAAGGGAAGACTTCAACTAAATGAAACATTTCCCTAAAGACAATAATAGATCAATGAGAGTTAGATGTAATGTACTTTATTCCTGAGTGCACCATTAATGCGTTTAAGCTGCTGTAACTAAAACATCTAATATGTTTGTACACGACAGACACAGTAATAGTGTTGAACCTCTGTGTATTGTTTGTAGTACAGTGTTCCCTCCCTTCAACGGCCCTCTGAACAACGATTCCCTCTTTACAACGACAAATATGGCTGTACCCCAAACAAGACAAATATGTCCCAACATTACACGGCTGTAATATCGTCTGCTTGAAAATTGTCGTCTTCTGTTTTTCTGAAAGTCACATATTGGAAATTGTGACAGAAAAAACATGCTGACGAGTGACAAACAGTTTAAATCAAGATCAGACGCCGCGTTACGCTGGATTCAAGCTGCTTGTAAATGTAAGCCAATTTCCTCTGATATAACGACTCCCTCCGAACAACGCACACAATCGTTGTCTCCCTTTGAGTGTCGTTTTAGAGAGGGAGCGCTGTACTACAATGTTAAAACGAACACTCATAGGAATACAACGGAGGTTTTATTTTCCCCAACAAACACGTTTTACCTTAACGAGTATTCCAATTACAAACAGTTTGGGTTACCCAGCGTCTGGGTAGGATTCAAACTGTTTGCCTGTGTAATTATAATTTAGAGTCGCTTCACAGCAAAGTATATTTCCGCTGTATACTTTGGGAGTGTAAATGGCAATTGTTTGTAATGCATTGCCTCGGGTTTTCAAAAACTACATTGGTACCTCATTAATATAAACACTCGTGTGACATTCATTTAGAAAGTAGATAATTTACTTGTTTACATGTTTTGGTTTTATGGAGAATAAATATAATCTACGTTGCTCTTGAATTGTTCTATATTAAAGAGTATTTATCCTGTTACAATACAGGCCGTTTTAGCTTTATAAAACAGTTTACCTCTTACAGTAAGTTAAATATAAAGAGCAAACAGCTCAAAAACCTTTAAATTCTCTTCTGAATAGTGGAAATGTTTTATACCCATGTTCAAGACTTTCTAAATATTTATTTTTTTGTCTGTGAATAAACAATTAGAAGTGACCCGTTTTCAAATTCGAAACAGTTTTCTCGAAATGCAAGACAATGTCACTCATTTTGCATCATCATGCGACACAAGCTAAGTGTCTGTGCCTGATCATGGTCCTAATTGTTTACACGCTTTAAACCTTCTATAAAGGATCAAATGTCTATCAAACCATTAACATGACGTCTTTTGAGGTTCAATAATGATTTTGTTATTACAGTTTGTTGCTCTCTAGAAATATCAAAACTTATGACTCATAAGGTGTTGGATGAAGCTATAACATAATCATTGAAGGTCATTATACAATACCCACTCTTTACAACAACAACAACTGGGATACAAATAGTGTGTGTTGTTCTGAAGGAGTTATTATAGGGAGGGGAAACTAAGACTTGGCTAACATTTATAAACAGCTTGAATCCAATACAGACGCCGCGTAACGCGGCGTCTGATCTGGGTGCAAGCTGTTTGTCACTCGTCATTTAATTTATTCTATCAAAATGTCCACTTATATGCAATATTGGGAAAAAACAGCGGACGACAAGTTTAAGGAGACGATATTACGACAATAAAAACATTAGACGTAATTGTCAAAATTTAGCGAACTGCGACAAGGGTCTTTGTAAGGAGGGAATCGTTGTTGGGAAGACCGTTGTAGGGAGGGAGCTCTGTATATTATATTTCATTATAGTGATATATACGACTACAAGACTCATAAGGTGTTTATCGAAGCAAGGGATGAAACAATAACATAATCGTTGAAGGTCATTACAGATGATTACCGAGGCAAATAGGCAGCATATAAAGTAGCAATTGGAAGCCGGGTTATTATTTCTACCTCGTCAAAGTTATTTCCAAGAAGATTTTACGAGTTTTCAAATTGTTATTCAGAACATAAAGAGCATCATTACAATGATTATCTCCGAGATACAAATTATGTTGCTGAATTTACGGCGGTATAAATTTCAGTATAATTGTATGATGCGTATATAGACTTTTAATGAGATAAACTCGGAAAGAACAAACTAACAGACCTAATCAGATCGACACATAATACAAGGAGAAAAACAATGCCATAATGTAGAAAGTTACAGCGTTTTAAAACATATGTAAATGTTAATTGAAAGCTGAGTGACAAACAGTTTGGAGTCTTATCGACATCTCATCAGGATCAAAACTGTTTGCAACAGGTAACACAAGATTCGCCGACAACGATCTTAACAGTTGTCACTGCAAGAATAACATTTTTAATCACCTAACACATTTAACACATGTAAAATGATAGTATGTTATGTATAATATACTGTTAACAGTGCTCATCCTCTACAACGGCCATCCAAACAATAACTCCCTCCTCACAACGACTCCTGTCGCTGTTCCCAAAACAATACAATAATTTCAAACCTATTCACAGCTGCAATTCCGTCTGTTTGACATTATCGCCTGCTGTTTCTCTCAAAGTTACATGATGGGCATTTTTACAGAAAAAAACTTGATGACAAGTGACAAACAGCTTGTATCCTGATTACGGCGTCTGATCTGGAGTCAAGCTAGTTGCAAATGTTATACACTTCCCCTCCCTATAACGACCCCCTCCGAACAACGCATACATTTTTGTCTCCTATTGGGTGTCGTTGTAGAGAGGAAGCGCTGTACTACAGAAGAATGCAAATTCAGTTCAATCTGACAATATTATACTTTCTCCTGCTTAACCCTTTTATGATCAAATTTATCGTGAGTTTGAACCCCTTCACCGCCATATTGTCGTCTGTTTCAATATTGTTATCTGCAATATCGTTTCAAAGTTAGATGTAAGGCAGTATAACCTAAAAATTGTATCTTATTTCAAAAATACGATTCAATCAGTATTGATAATACTGATCAGGATACAAATATTTACGAACGCGCTTTATGACGTCATTGAGAGTGAAAATGTTAATATTTATTTGTAATTCCTGATCTTTATATGCTAATACAATATTGCCATTTGCAGGTGCATATAAATACACGAGTCTAATCAGGACTAAACACTTTGCAATGTAGAGTTGTTGGAAATGAAAAAGACACAGTTCCCTATCTTACAATTGATGGTTTGTAGTGCTAAATTATAAAGGCTACATAATGCTACACATCATGTAACCCGACGGGCATCTTGCATAATCAAACTATGACACGATATCCTGTTACATGTATTACTTCCCTGTGTCTACTTCCTGGTAGCATTGTCGTGCATTTAATTGAAATCGGCCTGCAATGAAATATTGTACAGATATCTGATAACACCACGTAGCAACGACACATACTGACAGGTTACGCATACATGTACTTACGTTATATACCAATATATTTGCCAAGTTTCGAAGAACTGTGATTACTTAAGGTAACTTGAATTGTAGGCGCACTCTGTATTTCTTTTAACCTGATTTAAGTTACCAACTTAAAGTGTTATTTGTTTATTTTGATGTGCATGCACTCATTTCTATAAAGTTGAACTATACTCAACAAAATTTCTAATTGGTCACCTTATATTTCATTCTGAAAAAGAAATATGAAGAAATAATTAACTATGTGCTTGTGTTACAATGCCAATGTAATCAATTTGGAAACAGAGTATCACAATTTCTCAGCTATCACCCTTCCGTCTAAGCTTAAGCAACAACTTCTGTGGAGGAACCCCAGATTTTGAAAGTCACATGAGTTCTTAGGCCTAAGGTTAGTTATGAGTATTGCCCCTGTCAGCTGCAATAACAATTTCGTATCGACTTCTCGTAGACGAGAATAATTCAGCAAAAGTATTGATGACCTAACTTTCTCACACATCGACGACGTCACGCTCCAATGCGTCAACGTTTGGAAGCTGAGGAAAGGGACGAGCACGTTTCTTGAGAATGTCGCAAACCTTCTCTGTATGGTGAAACTCAACTGTATCATAGGGCAAAAGCTGTCTGATGATGACTGCATCTTTAAGTGGCAGTCAGCAGTGACTGCCTACCTCTCGCAGCCGATTACGTACCGTCTTGGTTGTGACATTACGGTCGTGTTGACCCTTAAGTTGTCTTGCCGACCTTGTAACGGGAAGAAATCTGTCTCTCAGGGGTATCAATACAATGTATCGGTCTTAGGAGTGTCGTTATCCGCCATTTTGGTTTCCTTGGGCGGTCTGCTCTACTTCCAGTGACGTCAAATTTTGGCGTTATATAGCCTAAATGGTCGAAAGGTCCCGGTTAAAAGTTGTAGCCACATTTAAATGGACGGACACATTTCCTAGTATGGAATATACGGAAATTAGTCTTGTTTTGTTTCCACTTCCGGAATTTCTCGGTGGTTGAATCTTATTTACCGTAAGGATACACCGACGTTCAACATTTTGACGGCTCTGTCCTTCTTTCCGTGTATTATTCTCGCCATTTTAGGTGTTTTTCGGGCTAGGCAGTCATTTGAGATTATACTCGTGTAATATTGTGGGTAGATACTTTCTTCAATACGTTACACGCGTGTAAATTAGGCTAAACAAGCCGCATGGTTGTTCTGACGTTCACGAAGTAGGACAACGTGTATAAATCCAAAAATAAGTAGCGCTAAGACCCTATCATATTGTGTGTAAAATATCATAAATGTGAACTTAGTATTTAAAGACATATGTAGCTTTACAAAGTGACCGATTAGAAATTTTGTTAAGTATACATTCCTAATTGGTGGAATATATGGAAGGCTTGAATTTAGTATTTATGAAATAATCGGTTACTACACAGTAGTGCAAGAACACAAATAGTGCAAACATTGATGAAATGTCCTTCTTATTTGAGTATTTACTGTTTGCATAGGACTATTATATTATTCACCATTACGCTGTTTGCGAATGACGCATATACCGTATCGCGACATGCAAAGGTGGGTATAAGAGCCTTCACTACAACTTGTTCCATATTGTGATTTCTCTTGACTTCACCCCATGACAAATGGATGGACATTCAATGTTATTCTCAAAGTTATAACTGGTCTTCCACTGCTGTGTTGACCTTAAGGATTCTATTCCATGGTCTGGCTGGTGGTGTTTGACGGAACTCTTCTCAAAATGTTTCCTAACCATCACCATTTTCTTTCTTTGATTGTCAGATTGATTGGCTCTTGTCCCGTCTTCTTCCAAAGTTGCTGCTTTGAGATCCAGCCGGGCCATCGTATACGCCGTATGTTTCGGAGCGCCTGTTGACGAAGACATGCAGCTTGTGGTCTAACTTATGTGTGTCCAGGTCTCAGAACCATATATCAGCACCGTTTTTAAATTTGAGCTTAAGAGCCTAATTATGGTTTCCTAATGGATGTTGGTGTTTCTCTAGACTGTTTTGAAAACCACTTAACAAAATATGAAAATAAATCTGAAAAAAAAACACCACATGAATAAGATTCTGCAGTATTTCATCATGCATTCAACAAAATTCACAAAAGAAATACATTCGGATGGCTCCTGGTAAATGTTAGCTTAATACAAAAATGTGATATCGACTTTTGTTTACTGTTATATATTGCGAAACACACCCTTTATTGTCTGACTGCAATAGTGCGGCTGAAACTATTCATTCAAATTTTGACGGCAAGTAAAGAAATACGACTACAGGTGGTAATAAGTTAAAATGAATAAAACAGAATATACTCGTGTGCCATGTTGTACGCAATTTAACCCATTTGTGCCAACGATCCCATATATAGGGCATAATGCGGCGTCTGATCAGAGTCTACACTGTTTGCTGCTAGGAATTTCAATATAAAACAAAACGAAAATGAAAATTTAGACCAGGCACCCCGTAGATAAAAAAAAGACTGATAAAATATATAACAATTGAAGAATCAACTGGGCACAAATGGGTTAAATATAAGACGGATACCAGAAGCTGACGGTGTGAAACTTACATACTGGTATATAGGCAATTTGGAATGCATACCTTTCGGTGAGAACAAAACCTAATTTTTTTCTAAACCAAGTTTTGTGTTTAAATCGTACTAAAGAAAGAGTTGCAATTTATGTAGGTAGAACACTTTTCAATGTGATTTTGTCTGAATAAGATCAGGATTGTCAGTAGTTATCTCCAAATTATAGCTTTCATATTTACGTATGGTGTACGCCATAATAATAAATACGTTCCAATGTCAACTTCTCGATCACCCTTGTCACATTTTTCTCGTATTTATACAGCTGCATACATAAAGGAAAAACATGTCTTCCAGATGAAACAGAGCTTGTCATAATGCAATAAGATGCAATATATGACAGCTCATTGTCACTACTTACCGTTTTGTTCTGCGTGTTAGATAGTTACGACATACACCAGACGCCGAGAACTCGGAATTAAAGTTGGCTTTAAACTGTTTCTATGAAACATCAGGTTTTAGGTCAGAAATGCGTTTGTGTTCGGTAGAAAAACCAATTTACCCATTGCAAATGTGACCCAGACGATTTAATTCCTGATTTATTACAGTTTACCGTATACGTCCTTGGACAATATAAGGCTTTAAAATTGCCACTTCGGTTTATATCTGTCTGGTTTAGACAAATATATAGTACAAAAAGTTATTCATTGTATGTCCCTCTTTTAATTTCCAGTATAATATAAACTAATATAAAAGATTGACTTAGGTATTTGAAAAGGACTTTAAGATATTTAAACTTTATTCTGAATTAAAACTGTGCATCAATAACTAAGTTTTAGGAGTCCATAAACATGGAAAAGGCCACCAAACTGTAAGTACTCAAGCGTCTTAATATGACCAGCAGTTCTTTGATGAGATCATACGTAAACATCAGTAAGTCGGTTTGTTAAACTCTTTGCATACATGATATACTTTTCGTTTGCAACAATTGTCGTCTGCTACTGTTCTAACGCTGGCATTGTAAGAGTTAGTAAAAATATTTCATGTATGTAGTGGAATATGTTCTAAACAGCAAACCACTTCCTCGGGGATTATTATTTTCATAACAGTGAGAGAAATAGTCATATTGTCACTTTAAGACGAACTTAAATAGAAACGTATTGAAATGAAACATAACAAAGACATGTGCTTGAATGTGTTGAAGGATCATCCCAATATTACCGGTACATATTCCGAACTGATTGCAATTGGTAAACTTATACAAGGTTTAAAAAAAACCGCCGTAATTGATAAAGCATACATTTTTTCTTCCATCTAACAATAGAATAGATACAACATATCACTGAGTTTTCTTATGTCTCTGTAACTCATATTTACTGCCCCGGGTTAGACCATCAACAAGTAGAATAGGCCGTACAAATAGATGCATCAGACAAAGATACGATATATCATTTACCAATACACCGACCACGAAACAAACCGATTGCCCTATTAGGCCGACATTGGCCATACAGTCATGTCATACAGTGTTCCCTCCCAACAACGACTTCCTCCTTACAACGACCCTTGCCGCTGTTCCACAAACAAGACATTTATGCCCAATCTATTCACTACTGCAATGTTATCTGTTTAAAATTGTCGTCTGCTGTTTTTCTCAATTTTACATAATGGACATTTTGACAAGAAAAACTTAATAACGAGTGACAAACAGCTTGAATCAAGATTAGACGCCGCAATGTTATCTGTTTAAAATTGTCGTCTGCTGTTTTTCTCAATTTTACATAATGGACATTTTGACCGATAAAACCTAATAACGAGTGATAAACAGCTTGAATCAAGATGAGACGACGCGTTACGCGGCGTCTGATCTTGATTCAAGCTGTTTGCCAATGTAACCCGATTTCCCTTCCTAAAGCGACTCCCTCCGAACATCGAACACATTCTCTGTATCCCATTGGACGTCGGTGCATTGCATGTGACGAACTTTAGCAGACATTTACAGTTACCGTGTAAAACGCGTTCACTGTCATGACGTCTTTACTTTAAAACAATCGTTTTTATTTTCAGATGTAAATTGTATGTATTCTAACTTAAGAAGTAATGAAATAAGCGTTAAACACTGGATATCCTGCTTAGACGTCGCTTGCCGTAGCGTCAGACCAGGCTCCTTAATCTTCGCAAAAAAACATTGTACTCGGAATAAGGTAGGGAATGTGTTAGAAGAAAATGATGGTACAACTGACGCTCTTGGTTTATTGTCACCTGATGTTAACCCTTTTACACTTTATGACACCTAAAGTCGCGTTTAAAACAGTTTTAACGCGGCTTCGGATCAGGATCAAATTGTTTGACATTTGTATTGAAATTGTATTTGCCATTCTGCCTGAAATTAACTGTGAAACGATATTGCAGGAAAACAAATGAAGCAGATGACAATTAAACAATGAAAGGGTAAAACACTAATGGAAAATTGGGTAGTGAAAGGGTAGAAGCAGCAAGTAGTCTCAAGTTTAACTAGGCAAGCCTTTTTGTGTTGTCGTTTTATGAAAAAGACACAATAACATAGTTCGAGTCGAAACCTTCTCAAATGTGATTCCATTATTTTAACCTACAAACATTAGCGCATTCTGCGAAAATTGACCATTATTCTTAAGGCACACTTTTTGACCACTTTTGTTTGTGCTTTAGTTCATATACAATCAGTTCTAAGAGATGTTTTTGTTCTTACATAACCTTGCGTAATTAGCTTGTCAGTAGAAGTCTTCAAAGGCAGAAATATTCCACATGAAACTGTTTCTCTAAGACAATAAGATATCAACAGGAGATATTTGTAATTATAGTTACTCTCTCGTGCACAATAATAGTGTTCAAGTTGGTATAAAGATTACATCTAACATGTCTGTACATGACAAGCACGATAATAGTGTTGGGCCTCTGTGCTTTGTTGATATTAGACTAAGGTATGGTCGTACCATCCGGAACGGTTAGTTGAGTATAATATTATGCAGGGTCCAATATCTACGAAGAAACTATGGCAAAAAGCTCCTAGGCAGGTCTGATCTATGTAGGTCCAAACTCGTACTAGTATTTTTGTTTTTTTCGTCAAATTGTCCAATATGTAACTAAGCGAAACACAGCACATAGCAATTGCTGCAATATTTCTAAAATTAGACATTAATATCGGCATGGCAATAAGGGGTAATCGTTGTAAGGACGGAGAACTCTACTTGTGTTTTAACCGTGTTATGAGATCTCTTCAAAGGAAGAGTTCAACTAAATGAAACATTTCCCCCAAACAACAACAACAACAGCACATCTATACCAGTTATATGTAATGCTCTGTAGTCCTTCGTGCATCATTAATATGTTAAAGTTGATGTAACTAATACATCTAATATGTTTGTACAAGACAGACAATGTGGTAGTGTTGCGCCAGAATGTATTGTGTATATCAGACTAATGTAGAACACTGTTATCACGAACGCCCTAAATATAATAGTGGATACGTAATTCTTACCCAATAAACGAGTTTCACATAAAACTTTTAGTTTTCAATTTCATACAGTTGTGTGTTATATCAGCGATGAGTTCAGTAAAGAAATCGATGACCGTCGTTAATCATCGATTGCGAGTAGGCTACCTGTCTGAAATACAGCGGAGAAACGTTGTTCCTCCGTTCAAACGCAAACGCATTGCAATGAAATATAAAAAATTACAACTTTTTTACAATTCTGACTACCAGTTTTAATCTGAGTGGCAAACAATGTGGAGCCTTATCAGGCACCGGGTTAGCGTAATTGTCTCTACTGTACTCTGCACGCTGCATAAGGGGAACAAACTGCTAACCTAAACCGCAAACAGTGAAAACTGAACTCGCTCCAGACGCCGTTAACCCAAACAGTTTGTCACACACAATCAAATGAAGAGTCAGTATTGTCTAATAATTGTCATTTTCTATATTTGATAAATGCTGCTTTAAAACGAGAACGAATAACGTCCTCTTATATATATGCACTAGTGTTTTGTATGATATATTTATTTAATCGTTTGATTTATACTTCTTCTTTTATTTTAAAATATACCAGTGCCTCGTTATTACAAACATTCATAGTACATATGATATTTACGTTTTTGGTATGCATTTGCGAGGGAATGGTTTACTTTACTTCACACTGAAAGCTACAACTGTTGAAATTAATGATTGGAAAAGAATATGAATAAGTGATACCCCATTGACTATTCCAGATTTGAAAATATATTTCCACTTAAAGCAGGTCGAAAGTGAAACGGAGAAATCATTAAGCTTGAAGCTCCACTGTGGTAAGGTACTGGCAATGTATTTTATATCCATGCTCTAGACTTTCTATCTGGGGCTACATTTCTAAGTAAGCCTTTAAGTAGTTTCGCTTATCTCATTTTACACAAAATTATATCCCTGTTGTAATTTATAACTATGTTAATAATACAATTTTAACGAGGAAAGTATAAGACAATATTACCTAATTTGCATCATTATCTGACAGCGATTAACTGTTTGCAAATGTAAGTGTTACCGGGATTGGATCGGAAGGTTTGGAATAATAAATAAAGGAAGAGCAAAATTCCTATAGATTAAACCCTTATATAAATAGTCAAATGTTTTTCAAGCATTTAATATGACGTCATTGTTGTAGTAATAATGGGTTAGTTATTATATGTTATATCCTTTTAGTAATATATCCGACAACAAGACTCATAAGGTGTTTACCGAAGCCAGGGATGAAGCTATAACATAATCGTTGAAGGTCATTAAAGATGATTACGGAGGTAAATAGGCAGCATATAAAGTGGCAATTGGAAGCCGGGTTATTATTTCCAAGAACATTTTACGAGTTTTCAAATCGTTATTCAGAACATAAAGAGCATCATTACAATGATTATCTCCGAGATACAAATTCTGTTGCAGATTTTACGGTGGTATAAATTCAGCGTAATTACATGATGCGTATATAGACTGTAATGAGTCGTATTCGGTAAGAAATCTAGACAAACGAATCGATAGACAACTATAAAGGGGGTTGGTCATTTTAATCGGAGCGACAGACAGTTTGCAACCTGATCAGACACCAAAATATTATGTGTCTGGTCTGACTACAAGCTGTTTGAATTTGTTTCGAGAGCATTCGTACATAAATGCGTTTATTTGAAAAGAAACCACACAGTCTCCTATCTGACAAATGTTAGTCTGTAGTGCACAATGTTTAATGTAACACGATTCAGCACACCATGTAACCCGACGGGTATCTTGCATAATCAAACTATGACACGATATCCTGTTACTACTTCCTTCCGTCTACTTCCTGCTAGCAATGACGTGTATTTAATTGAAATCTGCCTACAATCAGATCATGCATAGACTTCTGATAAAACCATGGACAGTGCTCCCTCCTTACAGCGACTCTCACAACAACGATTCCCTGTTCAGAACAACGCTAATCCAAAGTAGAGGAAGTATGTCCAACCCTTTTTGCATTATCGTCTGCTGTTTAGTTTTCAAATTCACAGAATGGACACTTTGACAAAATAAAACATAATGGCGAATGGCAAAACAGCTTATATATGGATCAGAAGCTGTTTGGACATGTACGCAAAGTCTTTATTTTCCCTCCCTATAAGTATTTCATCCGAACAACACACGCATAATTTGTATTCAATTTGGTACAAAATGTGTTGCTGTAGAAAGGGAGTACTGTATCAAAAACGGTGACCACTTAACCCTTTCCCCGATAGAAGCGCCTTTTAGTGCATTCAATTTATTCCTCCGCTCTAGAAAATAGTTCAAATTTATACAGTCATGAATATTTATCATACATCTTTATTCTAGCAGTTGGTGGCTTAAAGCAGGCTGAAAGTAAAGCAGAATGTGCCTTAAGACACATTCTGCTTTGCTTTCAACCTGCTTTAAGTTATCACTTTTTTTCAAAACTATAAACATGCTATGGGGTAAAGGTTAACACAGAATAAAAATGATGATGAACATCATTAACTGAGCTTTCTACATTGCCTCAGCATTCATTTTACAGCCATATGAAATGATAGTTATTCACAGTTTTTCCTGATAAATGTTAACTTAATAAAAATATTTTGAAATCGATTTAGTTTAACAGTTATACTAAAATGAAGTTACTTAAGAACATCTATACTTGTCTTAATTCCATGCGGCGGCTGCAAACTTTCACTTATATGTTACCCTTTCGGCGCCAAATTAATAATGAGGTGTTTACCTCTTAGCCGCCATATTGTTGTCTGCTTCAAAAGTGTTGTCTGCAAGATTGTTTGAAAGCTAGATTTAAGGTAGTATGACTGCATAATTATTGATACCATTATCAAACAATTGTTATTATATGCCTTCGTATGATATCGAGCGTTTCCGCGTGTATTTGCACAATAAAATACCAGCCACCGTGTATCAGCCACTTTGTATTTTACTCTGACGTCGCTTTTGATTTAACGTGACGTCATTTATGTACATGTACAAGTGCCGCGTTATTCATTGTGGCAAACAAAAATTATTGTTCTGCTTCAAGTAAATAATGCATTTTGGATATAAAATGATTTAAACAACTATTTAGTTGTTTCTGGTGTGTATTTAAGGCATATAATAAACACATCACCAGTTGGCAGTGCGCTACAGTGTGTTGCATTTAGCTCTCGACGGATTTGCGGTAACAACCGATCAGACTCGCGCCAAGGCGCTCGTCGGATCGGCTTTTTCCGCCAAAAACGTCTCGAGCTAAATACAGATCACTCTGTATCGCACTGTCAACTAGTACAATGTAATGTGTATAGATCGTGATCAGACTCCGCTTTACGCGGCGTCTCATCAGGATAAAAACCCGTTTTCAAAGTAGACGTTATACGACTTCGGCGCCGAAAGCGTTAAGCAAACCGAAAGTCGAGTATTAGAATGTTGAAGGCCAATATGGAAATGGGACTGAAATTGCAAATTAGTTTAAAAGAAAAACGAAACACACTCGTGTGGCATGTTATCTGTTAATTAAATTTAAAATGCATTACAGAAGATGCCGAAATGAAACTATATAAGGTCATACAGCTTTAACTAGATAAAGTTGAAGTCGAAACTTAACTAAAACTAGCCTAAACCTGGTACTTTAGTTTAAACATACAGTGCTCCCTCTCTACAACGGCCCTCCCAACAACGACTCCCTCCTTACAACGACCTTTGCCGCAGTTCCCTAAACAGGACATTTATGTCTAACGCTTGCACGACTGCAATGTCGTCTGCTTAAAATTTTCGTCTGCTGTTCTTTCTCAAAGTTACATATTTGACATTATGACAGAATAAACTTAATGATGAGTGACAAACAGCTTGAATCCAGATCAGACGCCGCGTTAGGCGGCGTCTGATCTGAATTCAAGCTGTTTGCAGATGTAAACCAATTTCCCTTTCTATAATGACTCCCCGAACAACGCACATAATTGTTGTCTCCCATTGGCTGTAGTTGTAGATAGGGAGCGCTGTATTTCATTTCAATATAGACAGAGAAAGGAGGTTAGGTCACACGTTCTTACAACATTAGATTCGGCGCATCCCCTTGTGTGAAAACATTCAAAGTACATGTATAGTATTACAATGGCTATAAACATGATATCTAAGTTTTAAATGATAACAGTTAGAAAAAGTGGATAGTGAGTAAGAGAGGAGAAAGGAAGAGGAGAGAAAGGAAGAACAATGAAGAATAAAAAAGAGTTTACATTTTCTAACTGTCTTGTGGTTTGGTAATATTGGATATATCTAATGACCCGGCGTCATGTGGCCATGTCATGTATCGGGATGCCGTAAAACCCAACTCAATCAATCTCAGGGCTGCCATTTCTCCGGATTTTTCCGAAATCTCCGGATTTTTCTTAATTTCTCCGGACCTACGGATTTTCCCCGAAATCTTCGGATTTTTGCTCTTACACCTTTTAAAATTTTGAATTTTATGCGTTTTTCCCTTAGGAAACATGGGTGTCAAGCAGTTTTAAACTGTTTGCGTAATTATGTTAAATCGAGCTTGCAAATTTGAAAATCTAGGATTTTTATTAGCAACTTATGGTAGCCCTGCAATCTATCTAATGAATGAAGCAGAACAAGTACAATCAGTCATGCAACTATTATGCGACCACTCGAAAGATGCCAAGGGAGCTTGATAGATGGGTGTAATTTTATGCAGATAAAAACAATACTGAATTCCAGAATATGCAGAATATGACCTATCTGCATTATTTGATATCAGACATCAAACAACCACTATATTTGTATGGTTCTTTACTACACGGTCACAAAACTCACGACCGGTGGTGCAATGTCAATTCAAGACATGTATAGTGTTCCCTCTCTAAACCGGCCCTCCCGACAACGGTTCCCTCCTTATAATGACGATTGTCGTTGTTCCCAAACAATAAAACTATGTCCAACCTTTTCACGGCTGCAATATAGTCTACTTAAAATTGTCGTCTGCTGTATTTCTCAAATTTACATATGAGCCATTTTGACAGAAAAAAACACATAATGACGAGTGGCAAACAGCTTGAATCAAGATCAGACCCCGCGTAACGCGGCGTCTGATCTGGATTCAAGCTGTTTGAAAATGTAAGCCAATTTCCCTCCCTACAACGACTCCCTCCGAACAACGCACATATGTTTGGTCTCCCATGTGGTGTCATGTAGAGAGGGAGCGATGTACATACAATGCATCAACACATACTTTTTACAGGTTTAGAGAAAACAAACATTACTCTCAGTTGTTATAATAGCGACAATATGATTATGTGATCATTATCTAAGATTCTAAGCGTGTTAACATGACTGGAATGTGTTTCATCGTTCGGAATAGTGAAGGGAACGTAATATTGGAAATCTTAATAATTTCCGTTTTACTTCGGGGCGACGTTTGATCTGGCAAAAGAACATAATTATAGAACATTCTGAAATTAAAATTGCGTCTTTTTCAATTAACACATAATACCTCGTTTGATCTCTTACAAGTAATTAGAAGATGCTAAAATGTATTTGTTAGTAAAGAAAAATTAAAAGTGTGTGGCATGCAGTATAGATGATTTGGATCCAAACTATTTGCAAATGTTAGTTAAGACACGCTTAAGTATAATAAAGGTTAAGAAGAGAGCCGTTTCAAAAGGTTTGATAAAAAGTTGATGATGCTTCCGGAAAGGCCTTTCTTTAATATGGTTATATTTCTTTTGTCGGGGCGAAACAAAAACGTAATGTTGAAAGAGTTTTCCGGTTTAAGGAAGGTGTGAGTCCCTGCACGAGAAAGTTCATTAACAGTCGTTGCGGTTGAGTGCCGTGCAATAATATTGCAAACGGCTCCTTTACAAGGTTTCTGTACGTATTACCATGTTTCTGTCATAATAAGCAACTTATTTTACTGTGGAACAAAGAATGTGTCTAGAGGAGGTCTATACGTGTTCTTTAAATCGATGTTAACCTTTTCATGATCAAATTATTCGGTAGATGTTTACCCTTTCCCCGTTTCTGCTTCAATTTTGTTGTCTCTAATGTCGTTACAAAGTTAAAAAATACGGCAGTTTGACTGAAGAAATTTCAAAACGAGTGTCAAACAGTTTGGATCCTGATCAGACGCCGCGTTACGCGGCGTCTGATCAGGATCCAAACTGTTTGCAAACCCGCTTTGAAGCGCGATTGAGAGTGAAAGGGTTCAGCATATGGAACAAAGGTTATGCTCAAATATAGTAGGACGTTAATTTCACACTACAATACAACTTAAACTTACTTGTACAGTATGATTTCACGGTTTCTAAATCACTTAAGTCGAATATATTAGTTTAACTAACAAAGTTAAAACTCAGCTTAGCCACGTTTAAAATATTAAATACCGATATGTTAAACTAAGACGAGTTCGATATATTTAAGGATCTATTGCGAGTTGTCTTTTAAGAACAAATGTTCCCCATTGAGTCTAAGAAAATCGTATAAAGCGAGTCATTTGAAGAGCTTCATATCATTTGATGTTAAAATATAACGAGCATCGGGTTGTTTTTATTCTTTTCACATAACCAACACAGTGTGTTATTGCCGTTGTTCGACTTTGTTAGCAGAATATGTTCTCAAAGAATGTTAATTTGGTTGTATACTGTTTCAGACTTGGAGTATTTTTATTCAGAGATATCGGATTATACAGTGGACGTTATTATTTTATGATTGAACAAATATAACTAATAAAATGTAGAAAATCACAATCTTTTGAACATTTTGCGGATAACTTTCAATCTGAGTGACTATCCAATTATCAACCTGATCAGACGTCGATTCACACGGCCTCTGATCAGCCTCCTAACTAGTTGCAATATATATATAATGTTTTAACAGATTACCGTGTTTATTGGGAAAACTAAATTTTTGCCACTATATACTATAGTTCAGTTCGTTCGGTTTACACAAACATGAGACATTTCTGTGATTATAGCCACGGGGTATTCTTGATGTCTGGGTGAGATTTCTTTATTTACCCCTAAAATTATTGTATGGATTCTGGATTTCCTTTCATTACCCCTTAGCACCCATTAGAAGAAATTGTGTTCTATTTGCCAACAGTGTGGATCCAGATCTAATGCAAAAGAATTCGGCGTCAAATCTGGATCAAATAAGTTTTACACTCGTATTGCTAATTTGGCAGTCAAAACATAGATACAAACTGATATTCGGATTTTTTGGCAGATGACATTTAACCCTTATCGTGCTAAGCGCGACTTGACATGGTTTTGAAAACAGTTTGTATCAACATTAGACGCAGCGTTACGCGGCGTCTAATCTGGATACAAACTGTTTGAAACTTATATAAAAACAATTTATTCCGTTTAAATAGCCTTCAATAAGTTTGAGTTTTTTATGCAGACGATACATTTGAAGCAGACGACAATGCAGCATGATAAGGGTTTACCCGTTCACTCTCAATGACGCTTTAAAGCGCGTTTACAAACAGTTTGGATCCTGATCAGACACCGCGTGACGCGGCGTCTGATCAGAAACCAAACTATTTAACATTCGTTGCGAACTTTCCTCAGTCTTACTGCCATATTGTTTTACCCCGAAACGACATTGCAGACAACAAAATTGAAGCAGACGACAATGAAAGGGGTAAAAATCTAACAAAACATTTGGCAGTGAAAGGGTTAAAGGAGACGATAATTTAGATGGATGATGGTTTAGTATCCGGTACACAAGCACTGTAGTAGAAGATAGCTGTGTTTGTGTCTGTTATTTGTTTGGTTAACTCCATAACCGTCAGGGTATTGTCTGGTTATCCCTTATCATGATAACTGCAATTTGCTTACATTTGCAAACAGTTTGAATCCAGATCAGACGCCGCATCACGCGGCGTCTAATCTGGATCCAAACTGTTTGTCACTCATCTTAGACTACATTTCGTCAGATTAAAAAGCTTACGATATAATTTTGATTTGTTTTTGCAGATGATATATTTGAAGCATACGAGCGGTTGTCTGCTGTGGTTTCTTACTCAAAAAGATATTTCGATTTAAGAATCGTATAAAAGAGGAAGAGTGGAAAACAGTTTGGATCCTGATCAGACGCCTAAGAACTTGGCGTTGGATACTGATCAGATATCGAGTAATTCGGCGTCTGATCAGGATCCAAACTGATTGCGAATAGCGGTATGCGCAGTACACAGCAGTTGAAGGAATACCAAAAAAAAAATAAAACGAGGAAAAAACGTCTCGTTAGGAAAGAAATGTCAGACTAGGTTTATATTTCAATCTGTTAAATCACAGGAGTAACCAAATCTGCAGGCCACCCTTATAGTTGACAAACAAATTGTGCCTTTACGGAGTGTTTAACCAGTTTCTTCATAGCAAAATCGCATTTACCAGAACTCCAGATAAAGGGACCATTTTAACTACTGTAATATATATTTCTGCATTTAATCCAATGGTGTCACTACTCATTAGGAATGTCTCTTCGAGACACTTCTAATGAAAAGTTACATAATAGAATTTGGTCAAGAAACGAGTGTGAAAACAATGGTATTGTCCAGTTGACTTCCTCTATCTTGATCCCTTGTTTACGTTTCATCATTACCACTTCTTCCAGGGCTCCAGATAAGAGCTAGTTTTTCCAACAAATCCAACAGTTTCTCACTCTTTTTAGCACCAAATCCTATGGTGTTACTACTCATTAGAATCGTCTCGAAGAGACGATTCTAATGAGTAGTGACACCATAGGGTTTAATTCATAAATAAAGATTTTAGTTTTTGAAAAACTACCCTTATCTGGTGCTCTGCTTCTTCCTAGACAATACTCTTGTGTGGTTGCTGCATTTGTCTGAATAAGCATAAAACGTGTTCAAAAAATGTTCATTTCCTGATAAAAACCTAATGACCCAGCCTTTTATCTGAATCGAAACTATTTTGGCCAATGCAAGTCAAATCAATGGTATTGTCATTGCACACAAATCAATATAGTTGCATTCAGTCTTGGTTCATAGCCTTGTACACTGCAGTATGCAAATAAGTTACCATCATTTTATTTCTGCAGTATAATTTGATAGACAGTTTAATAGAAATCTTTTAGTGTTTAGATATAAATAAAAATTCGGATTTGTATTTTGTAATAATAACCAGTTAAATGCTGAGATTTATTATTCACTATTGTTTCAGTGGAATATTACAGTCTGTTGAAAATTGTAATGTCTTAAAATTGTTAAATATTAGAATGTCGGAAGACTAAAAGAGACAGCGATGCGATTGAAAAAATTGAGAAGGGCGTAAACTGTAATAATTGTTTATTTATTTTGAGCATGTACTTTTAAAGATCTTTAAAACTGATATTGATCGAGAACGCATTACTACACCATAGTCTGTTGAAAACATAATGTCTGAAGCTCTTACAAGATGTAATTCTTATTTTGTTTGTATCAATGTTAACGTGAATTGTTCCCTGGCAGGAGTTACATCAGTGATCTCTTGTTTAACCCTTTACACCAAATAAACGCCTTTTAGCACATTTAAACAGGTATTTCTCCGCTGAAAAACATAGGTCCAATTTATACAGTCATGGATATGTATTACAATAAATATTTTCTATATTTTAGCAGTTGGAAGATTAAATTAGGCTTAAAGTAAAGCAGAATGCGCATTTATTTTCAACCTGCCTTAAGTAGTCATTTATCTTCAAAAATAGAAACAGGCTATGGAATAAAGGGTTAATTTCGCACTATTGCATAATATATGATATATACAGCATAGGGGTTTGGATGCAGAATTGTCTTTTCACATGATTCAAGGCACATGATTCAAGTGCAATAGAACGTGCGTTAGACATTCGTTAATCATTCCATCGCTAAATTATATCATCCGTTTAATCCTTTTCACAGTCTTGACGCCATCAATTTTCACCATTTGTCGCGTGCTTTTTATTTTTCAAATTCATAGTTTAGGTTTTTTGATTTAAGAAATATTGAAAGTAGTATCAAGTAGTATGGACGCGGCGTTTCATTAGGATACCAACTATTTGCAAAATGAATATTGTACCCGGGGTATGGCAGTCAAAGGGTTAAACTGCTGCCATAATTATTATTTCAAAGTACAATTTAACGCAGACCAAAAAAGTGTGGATACGACCGGTAACCAGTTTGTATTCATTTCTGATCATGAATCCAAATTATCTGCATATTCTGTGCAGTCACATAATAAATGTGAAATGGTACCTGTTTCAGCGCTATGTCAAATTCTAAACTCTTTGGAATGGTATTGTCCGATTTTTCTGACCTGTCAGAGTTATTTTTAGAACAGAATAGTTCATAATGGTAAATAGATAACAGGGTAACATCGGTTCTATATACATTTGTAGTCGTACATTTTCCAACTTGAGATAAGCATGACCCTCGTGCAGCACGAGCTATCTGCGCTAATTCAACTGATATGTTATTCATTCTCAATAAACGTGTTTATGTTAAAAACTATTATGTCCATTGCAAACAAGTTGGAACCAGATCAGACGCCGGGTAACTCGGCGTCTGATCAGGCTCTAACCTGTTTACCACCCAGATTAAACAGATAAAACTATTTTTCTACAGTTTAGTGCATTGTATTTGCGTTTATTCGGGAAATAATAATGTCTTCTGTACTGTACATTTCACACAATAACTACAGCTTTCCGTATACCTGGCTGACAGTACAGATATCAACGAGTATGGTGATCACCCCTTTTAAAAATTTAGAATGTTACAATCTAAAAAAAACTCTGACAGGTCAGAAGAAAACACAGAAAATAGTTTCTTGCAGCACAGCATGTCTATTTATATACAATAAAATACTTTATATGAAAAGATATGAGCAAAACAACGACCAACATCAGGACACAATTTGTGTTTAATTATGACAAATAAAGACAACACAACGAACCGTTATCGTAAACTAGAGTGGTATGATAAACCGGTATGGCATTTAAATGTCCCTCGAGGATCTCATGTAGGAATTAATTGCGATTTATCTAATTCAACAAATCCTGCTGTAAGTAGTATCCATAAAATATACGGATAGAATATAAAAACAAAATTCTTTTACACCTCGTCTACATAAAATGCTGTTAGTGTTAACCATTAACAGTCCGAATCAAATATTGTGTTTGAAAACAGTTTGGAACCTTATCAGGCGCCGCGTAACGCGACGCCTGATCAGGATTCAAACTGTAAGACACTAACTTTAATAATTTCTAAGTAAAAAAACTTAGAATATAAATGTGAGAAATAAAAATGATGGTAATTGTTTTAAGTTTATGACGTCTTGGCAGTGACGGGCTAAGCTACTTAAATTTAGATTAGTGTGTATTAATTGAAAGAAGGTTCGTTCGATAAGATTGTTAAACTTCATGATTCCTGATTAGATACATGTAACTAGATAACTAGATCTAATAAAGAGTCAACTCGTTGAACCATAGTCACGCATATATGCGTCATTTGCAAACAATGTACATGTGAGGTGTACACTTGTCATACGTAAACAGTGTAAACCCTGATCAGAGGGCTCATTAAGTAGCCCTCTGATCAAGGTCTATCTTGTTAATCATTTTGACATATATTGTAAAAAGAAACCTTAAAAAGTTAAAATTGAATTAGACTAAATTGAATAATAGAAGTGTCCATTTGAGGTTTCAGTGAGGAAACGACCGCACAAAGCAACGTTGCCGAAAACTAGAATAAATCCTCCATTATGATCGTTTCTTGTCCCTCGAGAATCTCTTCAAGGAAGAAATTACGATTTATCACATAAAACAAATCCTGCTGTAAATAGTATTTATAAAATGTGGGGATGAAATATAAACTTTTTTTTTCATAAGTCTCCGAGCCTTGTTTTAACCTTTCCTCTCTAAACCGTCAAAAGGACAATTCCAATTTCCAATTGAGCTAGTCGATTTTCACTATTTAGTGATTCCTTTTTGTCAATGTATTGCAATAAGACAACAGGGACCCGTTTCATAAAACTTCGTACGAAAAAATCGATCGTAAGTCAAAACTTTAAAATGCATTTAATTTCTTATCAAGACGATTCCAAAAAGATGTCACAAGACAGGATTAGATGGAGAAATAAAAAATATTTAAACTTTTATAATCTGACTTACGACAACATTTGTCGTACGAAGTTTTATGAAAAGGGCCCCTGGGCCAGATGGTACCTAAACGAACACTCTGAATTTGGTCGTCACGGTCAAGCGTACTATTTACAGGGACACCTTTTGCAATGATTGCATATATTGGTGACTAGTGACTATAGTTCAATGGGATTAGACAGGTTCCACTGTACATTTGAGAACACGTTATTCTTTCACAATAAACCCGTCCACGCTAAAACTATCATTCCCCTTGCAAAATGTAATCCGGCGTCTAATCAGGCTCTGTTTGCCACTCAGATTAAAACCAGTTATTTGGATGGTCGATAAGTTGTCTTTTTCCCCATCTTATTGAAATGCGTTTGCGTTTCCTTTAACTATTTCACTATAAATGACGTCATGAAGAGCATTTGCAAACAGTTTTGATCCTGATCAGAAACCACTTATTTTGAAATAACTAGTTAGTTATAATGCCTTAAATCTAACTCTGAAACGATATTGCAGACAACAATATTGAAACAGACGACAAAATGGCGGTGAAGAGGTAGAAACCTCATGATAATTTTGATCATGAAAGGGTTAAACGGGAAAGAATAACGTTTTCTCCACTGTATATACAGTGCTCCCCCTCTACAACGACACCCAATGGGAGACAAAAAATATGTTCGTTGTTCGGAGGGAGTCGTTATATGGAGGGAATTGGCTTACATTTGCAAACAGCTTGAATCCAGATCAGACGCCGCGTGACGCGGCGTCTGATCTGGATTCATGCTGTTTGTCACTCGTAATTAAGTGTTTTACTCTGAAATGGTCAAATATGTAACTTGTAAATATGACGATATTGCAGCAGTGAAAAAGTTGGACAAAATTGTCTTGTATGGGGACTATCGGTGAGCGTCGTTGTAAGGAGGGAGTCGTTGTTCGGAGGGCCGTTGTAGGGAGGGATCACTGTATAAACTAGCTGTAGAGGAATGACATTACGGTGATTTTATTGGCAGTTACCGGCGAGAAAAGGTCAAATGAGAGATTGATGTCTGCTAAGAAATGAAATACCAGACAGTATTAGTGAGTGCTTATGTCGAGGTTATATAGATACGAGACTACGGGGGGTAAAACAGTTATTCCGTTCAACAAGCAAACCAACTTTGTATTAAAAAATGCGTCCGTCTAAGGACGTCCCCAAAGCACCCCATCTCCCCAAACCTATCCGATGCACTTAAACACAAAACAGCTACGCTACTTTAATTCCTTAATATATAACCAAATAAAGCTGATAAATGGTGAACTTATTTGGCATTGTAGACCAAACTCAGACGCAAAGCCTGTGATGACAGCTGTGCTTGGTCTGTACAATGCTGCTTTGCAATAATGCAGGTTTTGTGATGACAGAGCTCATATATGTATACACATAGATATAGTTATAGGTGTCAAACACAACCAATCTACATACATAGTAAGTATTGTGTCATTGTCGTAAAGGAGTTCCCTATTTAGGATCTGCATTGATTTGCATCTTACGAAAAATTGACAAAAACAACCTTAAATGTGGATATACAGTCTAGAATACGTAATTCTTTCACAATAAAACGCGTTTACGCTCAAACTAATATTTTAATTTAAAACAGTTTGGAGCAAGATCAGACGCCGGGTGACCCGGCGTCTGATCAGGCTCCAAACTGTTTGCAACTCGATTAGAATAAGTACTCTGGATTGTCAATAAGTTGTCTTTTCCCCATTTTATAGCAATGCGTCATCGTTTCGTTTGTTTTTAAATGAGAAAGAATAATGTCATCTCTACTGCACTCCGTGGAATTTCAACACTCAGGGAGGAAAGGTCAAAGTCATTCTGCCACATGAGATTATCAGGTCTGAACTTATGATTCGTGTATTGACCTGGTTATGTTTTGCATTTTTCATCATTGGCAATAACGAAACTGTCAATTTTTGTCACACTGGTAATGAAAGGATACGCCATATTGCTTTATTGATTAATTAATCATTCTTCTGCTACAGTAGGGGGGGGGGGGGGGGGGGGGGGGCTCCGTAGCCTAGTGGTATAGTCACTGTGACTTACATCACTAAACTCCTCACCGCTATGAGTTAGGGTCGTTCGGATTTTTCATGTGGGGCTGCAGAAGGTCGGTGGTTTTACCCTGTTGTCGATTTGTGCCTGAAGCAGTGCATAAATGACTGAAATACTGTTGAAAGCGACGTGAAATCAAAACAAATCAAATCAAATCAGCTACAGTAGCCCCACAGTTGTGTACGATTTGTTTGATTTCGGGTTGTACATGTATCAATTAATGCTAAGTGGATTATTTTACGTTTATATATTGGATTGGTCCATTTTCGATGTAAGGGGTTTTCGGTATAAATTTTCATATTCGTTTTGTTTTATATTGAACTTTCTACCGGCAAACAGTGTATACTCCGTTTGCCCAGTCCATCTTATCGGGTCATATGGTAACCCGGTGTCTGACCTTTGCCATTCAGTTTAAAACGAACATTATATAAATATCACATCTCACAGAGGGTGAGAGAACGGATTGGTCACCCGAGGCAAGTAATGTCAACCGAGGCGTCAGCCGAGGTTGACATTTACTTGTCGAGGGTGACCAATCCGTTCTCTCACCCTCTGTGAGATGTGATATTTATTTTATTATACCGAACAAAAATTTAGATCTAATTACCACTGTTTTCAATACAGAACAACGATCGCGAATACATGTATCGGAACTATTTTATTTTCATTACTAAAAACAAATAACGGAGAAGTTTATTTTTAGACGCAAAAAACACAATAAATATATGTTTGTTAACCATTTGGTATCCACAAAAAAAAAGTTTGGATCGATTGGGATTCGAACTCAGACCGCCGTGGGCAGAGTCGACCATCATACCTCTACACCACGGACACAGACCACGTGACGTCGATTTTAGTTGTATATAAAGTTTTTATATTGACGCGTGTTTTAAAAATAAATCGAATTGCAAGCAACAAATCTTTATTCTGAATAAATATTGCCAACAAAAAGTTAACAAACACATATCCATTCGTTATTTGTATTCCCTTATAGCTCTACGCTGTTATAGACCATTCTACAATCGTCTCCAATTCTGTCTGTCTTATTCTATTTTTAGCAATACGGCACTCTAGCAACAAGTTGACAGATACTTTAGGTAGGCTAATAGACAAAGCAGAATGTCAAATTTAGTAGCAAATTTCGACATAAATATTGAACAGGATGCAGAGTTTGAATCTAAGGAGTGAGTAAAGAAACTGTTCCAAACTGTTCCAAAATAATGAACGACATTGATTAGCAACGCGAAAACTGGTGACACTTTGCAGTCGATTGTTTTAAAATCTTAGCTCATGAGATGAAGCGTAAAGTAGATGGCCCATTTGATTTCGATTGTGTAACTTTGCAAATTTGCAAATTTGAATCGACTCACTTTTCCAGTTCATTGCCGTTATTTCACTAGAAGCGTTTGAATCTTCCTTTTTCTGAACTGAGGGGTACTAAAACACGGGCCGAATACGCAGGGTAATTTCGTGATGTTACGCGGGCCGAAATGTAATGTTAGCCATGTAACATTACGGATTTTCACCTACTGACGTCACATTAGGCTATATAGTAGATAAATCGAGTGAGGTATAATAATATGAATTGTCAAGGGGCCTCCGTGGCCTAGTGGTATAGTCACTGTGACTTACATCATTAAGCTCCTCACCGCTGTGAGTTCTAATCCCAGTAGGGTCGTTCGGATTTTTCATGTGGGGAAGCCTTCCAGCTGGCTTGCGGAAGGTCGGTGATTCTACCCAGTTGCCTTTTTGTGCCCGAAACAGTGCATAAAGGACTTCTGGGGTCTTCCTCAAAACAAATCAAATCAAATGAATTGTCAAAACCCGTATTCTATACATTTTATTTCAAATCGTTTGCGTTCGTTTGTGTTTAAACGCGTCATTTCCACTGTATATGAGCGTATCGAACAGTATGGACCATGATTAAACGCATGACGGTATGCGGCGTCTGATCTGGATCCAAACTATTTGCGAATGTTTATGTTGTCGACCCTCGTTGTACAGTGGAGAAAACGTTATTCTTTCCCAATAAACGCGTTTACGCTAAAATTATTTTTTCCATTGCAAACAGTTTGGAGCCTGATCAGACGCCGGGTAATTGTCCAAAAGCTGTTCTTTTCTACGTTTTAGTGCTTTGCGTTTGCGTACGTTTGCGTTTAAACGGGAAAGAATAACAGATGCTCTACTGTACCTGTGTTAACACAAATGTATTTGCCACGTACAGTGCTCCCTCCCATCAATAGCCCTCTGAATAACGAGTCCCTCCTTACAACAACACGTGTCGCGTTTACCCAAGCAAGACAATAATGTCTAACGCTTTTACTGTTGCAATACAGTCTGCGCAAAATTATCGTCTGCTGTTTTTTCTCAAAAAATACATATAAGTGGATATTTTGGCAGAAGATATGATGATGCGAGACAAACAGTTTAAATCCAGATTAGACGGCGCGTCTGATCTCGATTCAAGCTGTTTGTAAATATAAGCCAATCCTTTTTTCTACCTATAACAACTCCCTTAGAACAACACACACACTCTATGTATCCATGTGGGTGTCGTTAAGAGAGAGCACTGTATTAACATATAGTTTTCTGCCGTAGAAAACATAACGCAATTAATTTGTCTAATTTGACTATATCAGTGATGGGTTTTGTTCTCGTTACTGGTGTGCGGGAAAATGTTTCTATAATTGGCTCGCACGGTGATTTACCTGTCTGGCTCAGATTTCAAATCGCCAACAAATCACTGTTTATGTCTGATGGGCACATATAGAGTGAACATGTGAGGGTCACAGCGAACATGAAAGTCTTATATCGCTGTCACATAAAGGCGTATATTTACATTCCTCCCATTCAATTCCATTGAAAAAATGACGTTTAATTCGTATGGATGCAATTACTCGAGGGGGTTGGACTTGTGAATTTCTTTCACATATGAGGCGGAGCTTATTGATCTGTTCAGTAACGCAGTTACAATGTATGGTTGTTCCTTTCGGAGTACACTTTAAACAGATACGCATTTGTGGCATATCACAGTTAAGACATTTAAATCATATGTAAAGGCCCGCGAATACAATCACTTATGGATATACTTTCGAATATAAACAACCCAGCATACAATTCCATTAATGCATCAGCAGTTCTCTCCCTAAAGGAATTATTAATGTAATGAATTGGTCTAATTTGACTACATTTAACCCCGAGTCCTCCAGTGATGATATTATCTCTTGTTACTATTGTACGGACACAATATAGATAATTGGCCCGAGTAGTGATTTAACTGTCTGGTCTCAATCCGCTTATCCGATTCCAAATGACTGTTTATGTTTAGTGGCTTATCGCTACAGTGGAAAAGACGTTTTTCTTTCCAAGTAACCGCGTTTACGAACTATTATTCTATTGCAAACAGATTGGGACCAGATCAGACGCCGGGTAACCCGACGTCTGATCAGGCTCCAAACTGTTTGCCATTCAGATAAAATTGAATTGCCAGAAATTTCTTAAAATTGACATTTCCAACATTTTATTGCAATGTATTTGCGTTTTTTTTTTCTTTTTAAACTGGAAACAATATTGAATCTCCGTTGAAATATAAACGATACAATACAGACTACGTGATTCACGCGTATACTGGGAAAGACAAACGTCTTTACTATTCACGTATACTTCTCCTTATTCAAGTTTCGAGACATTAATCAAATTGAGAATTTTCTATTGGATCATGTCATTACATGTACGAATTTTAAATGTAACTGAATTAAGAATGAATTGTATTTCGTGCATGAATTT
Source organism: Gari tellinella (assembly GCA_922989275.2). Lineage (NCBI taxonomy): Eukaryota > Metazoa > Mollusca > Bivalvia > Cardiida > Psammobiidae > Gari > Gari tellinella. Next base: position 29,009,220 of record OV277874.1, on the reverse strand, counting down.
GTCACTGTCAGACTGTTACAAGTTGTTTGAAACAATAGCGGGTGAACTATGAATACTTTCTACCTTTAACCCTTCCATTGTCAAATATTTCGTGAAATGTTTACCCCTACACCGCGATATATTGTCTGCTTCAATATGGCTGTCTGCAATATCGTTTCGAAGTTACTTTAAGGCAACGTGACTGACGAACTTTCAAAACAAGTGCCAAACAGTTCGGATTCGGATCAGACGCCGTGACAAGTGATATCTGATCGATATCCAAACTGTTTGCAAACGTGCCCTTTTGTTGCCATTAACTGTGAAAGGGTCAGTATTTGAATACAATATGTACTCGGCTAATAAATTCTTAAAAGTCATTCAGATATTTCTGTGAGTTTGTTTAAAATTTCAATACGCTTGCAAAGCTCTCAGCGGAGACACTAAGTGTATATATTACTCGACCGGATTTTTCTTTTTACTGTTTTATATATGGTTTTATTTTATCTCCGATTTAGTTCCTCTCCCATAAAACAGCTACTAGATGGTGTTTGCAATAGTTAAACGTATCTTAACCCTTTCAACCCTAAATTTGTCTTGTGGGTATTTACTATCCTTTTGGACTCTTCTAGTACAATTATTTTGAACCAGTCTACTATTAAATTTTTGGTATGACAACAAAAACCGATTAAACTTTCAAACAGTGCAGACCCTGATCAGAGGGCTCATGTAGGAGCCCTCTGATCAGGGTCTACACTGTTGGCATTTGTAATCAATACTCTCTACAGAGGGCTATATGGTTGAAAGGGTTAATAATGTCTGATAACTTTAATGCATCTAATTTCCAGGAAGGATGACCGACACACTGCTTTTAAATATAAATGAGAAAGGACCTAGTTTTTTAAATGGGATTAAATTACACACATTAAAGTTTGGGTAGAGTGATTACGAAGACTAAACATCTCTTATGGCTGACTAAACATACTTCTCACGGTGAATAAACGTACACAGGATATAGACACCAAAGTGATCAGGAATTGAAAGCGAAAGTAGCGAGGTGAGTACTTTTATTACGTTTATCACTAAAATCTTCTTACAAATAAAGTAAACATGAATGGCAAGATAGTCTGTAGACACATGTGACCACACTGATGCCAGGAATATAAATAAATTCACCTGGAAGACTGAATAAAAAGCTTTAATCACTGGTCATAGTCGCATCTTCGTCAACATTTGTCATTATTTTCGCTGTTTATACACGTTATACAAAAAAGTGAATCGACAGTTCGATTTATTTTTCAATTCAAAGTAATTGTGCAAAATCTGCTTAAAATCAGACCAACAATAGCTGAGATAGTTGACGTCAAACCGATAGGACGTTGTACTGGGGATAGTATATTACTGTACAGGGGATAGCATTGCCAAAAATATTTCTGTACTGGGGATAGACGAATATAAAATATGAAACTAGGGCCACTTTTCGAGAAGTACGAAGTATTCCAATAATAGTCAGCGTGTATAAACAATACACACATCTTCATAGTCCATCAGATGTGTACAGTTAGGGACATCGAGCTAATATTAGACTTCAGGCGCTGTCCCTCACAGTACACAGGCGTTAAGGGTCATCATTGAGAGGTTATATTTTGCTCTATGTTTTATTAAACCCGACGGATTTTGTTGGGCATCAAATATCTCAAAAGGTAAGGCATTGTTAGCTCACCTGAGTCAAAGGCTCAAGGTGAGCTATTGGGATGGCCCTGTGTCCGTCGTGCGTCGTCCGTCGACGTTGACAATTGCTTTAAATGACATCATCTCCTATACTGCTTGATAGATTTCAACCAAACTTTACAGGAATGTTCCTTGGGTCAAGCTTTTTGTATTTTTTTCAAAGAATTAAAAAACAATGTAGAACTCTGGTTGCCATGGCAACCAAAGTGAAAAAATGAATAAATCTTAAAAATTATTCTTGTCTAAAACTACAAGGGCCAGAGCTTAGATATTTGGCACAATATCACCATCAACAGATCCTCTATCAAGTTTGTTCAAATTATGCCCCTTGTGTCAAAATTGGCCCCGACCCGGGGGTCACAGTTTTACATAGAGTTATGTAGTGAAATTTTCAAACGTCTTCTTCTCTGAAACTAATATGGCCAGAGCTTTGATATTTGGAATGGTGACACTTCTAAAATGTCCTATACGAATATTTTTCAAATGGTTCTGGTCGGTTCATATCTAGGTCGCAGGAGCTAAAAATAGATTGTTTTCAATGAAAACTTAAAAATCTTCTTGTCAAAAACTACAAGGGCCAGAGCTTAAATATTGGGCAGATAGTATCTTCTACAGGTCCTCTATCAAATTTGTTCAAATTATGCCCCTTGGGTCAAAATTAGTCCCGCCCCAGGGTCACAGTTTTACATCGAGTTATATAGTGAACATTTCAAACGTCTTTTTCTCTGACACTAATATGGCCAGAGCTTTGATATTCGGTATGGCCACACTTCTGAATATCCTTTACTTATTTGTTCAAATGGTTCCGGTCTGTTGCATATCTAGGTCACATAAGCTAAAAATATTTTTTTTTCTATAAAACTTAAAAAATCTTCTCGTAAAAAACTATAAGGGCCAGAGCTTAGATATTTGGCACATATCATCATCAACAGATCCTCTATCAAGTTTGTTCAAAGTATGCCCCTGGGGTCAAAATTAGTCTCGCCCCGGGGGTCACAGGTTTACATAGAGTTATATAGTGAAATTTTCAAACGTCTTCTCCTCTAAAACTAGTATGGCATTTGCCTCAGCTTTGATATTCGGCATGGTGACACTTCTAGATATCCTTTACCTATTTTGTTAAAATGGTTCCAGTCTGTTGCATATATAGGTCACATGAGCTAAAAATAGATGTTTTTTCAATGGAAACATAAACAAATCTTCTTGTCTAAAACCCTAGTACCCTGATCTTAGATATTTGGCACATAGCATCATCTACAAGTCCTCTATCAAGATTATTCAAATTGAATTATGCCCCTCGGGTAAAAAAATGACACTTCCTGGACATAAATCATTATCTCCATTTTGTCAGCTATTCTAAGGTGAGCGAAATATGCCCCATGGGGCTCTTGTTTTTAAAAATAAGACCACCGATAGATAAATCTGGTGTGTATCATCTATGTGTAATATGTAAACAACAATATAAACAACCTCTGCAGGAGTATTTTGAAAAGTTTTAAATTAGATTAACAGCGACCCGAAGTTTGACTTGAGGTCAGAAATTGGTTTCAAAACGATTTTTAGCAATAAGTGTTTTATTTTAACTAGTAAATGTGATTCAATTTGGGATTTTACGAAATGAGGCAAAAGTAAATTTCCTTCCTTTCTTATTATAATCGTGTCTTAGCGTACTGAAGGATTATCAATTATTGTACGTGATAAATTAGTATGGTAATTTTATTTTGCTGATTTTTTTTCAGCTATCCGATGATTAAACCGCAGAATGACAGAAATTTCTACCCCGTATATATAGAAAATACCAGCTATACGGTATGTTTCTACTCGAACCGTAGTTTCTGAGCTTGAAGATCTTAATTTTTCTCTCAAAAATATCTCTATTTAAAACATTGTGGAGCCTAATCAGACTTGTTATGAAAATAGACGAAGAAATTACCCAAGGATAACTGACAGTAAATTTTGATGCAAATGGACCAGTAGTTTAGAAAAGATTTTAGGTTTTATCGCATATATAGGCAACAGCATTGTTGAGCCTTATGTGCTAGCAATACAGGTAGACCGATACAACCCCCTCCCACACACATACATTGAAGCAGCATCAACCAAAGATTAATTGACAACAATGTTCAATGAAACCGGTCTCAGAGAAGAAAATCGTTGGCAACACTCCTTTTAATCCGTTCGGCAAGTGCAAGTACTAAGAAAACTGTGCATTGGCAATGCTTAATAATGGCTGTTTCTTATTGTAATAGAAGTAGTATGACGACATCTAAAAACTTAAAGGAGAACGGTGCAGATCCTGATTAAAAATGCGGATGTGCAGGCTGCTCCGGATATGCACTGGTCGCAAAGGTAAAGTCTAATTTTGGCTCATACATATATAGATGAACACGTTGTATGTTTTTACCTTGAAAACCAGTGTTGTGTGAAAGGTTGCGCATTGTTGGTATATGAGTAACTACAAAATAGCCGAGTCCAAATAGCAGCGATTCTTTCAAGAATGCTTTGATAATTTACAGTTTACTCTGTTAAATACATTCGACATGTATTTCACCACAAACTACTACCATCGCATTAAGGCGTAAGAAGGGAAAATGATATGTAATAAATGTAGTGGCTTTGGACTTAACTTCCTAGAAAAATGAAGATTATCCATTATTTCGTATGCTGGAAACGTAACAGCATGTAGTTTGCCATAAAAATCAAACGCAATGTACCATAATACCATTTTACGACACAAAACAATAAGTTTTCGTGAGTCTATCCCCAGTACAGCCTTCCACTATCCCCCGTACAATAAATAACCGTTGGACACTATCACCAGTACATGTGGCGGTCGGTTTGACATGGTATATCTTAGCTATTGTTGGTCGATTTTTAAGCAGCTTTTGCATAGTTACATTTAAATGAAAAATAAACAGATCTGTCGATTCACTTTTTTGTATAACGTGTATAAACAGCGAAAATAATGACAAATGTTGACGAAGATGCGACTATGGCCAGTGATTAAAGCTTTTTATTCAGTCTTCCAGGTTAATCTATTTATATTCCTGGCATCAGTGTGGTCAAATATGTCTACAGACTATCTTGCAATTCATGTTTACTTTATTTGTAAGAAGATTTTAGAGATAAACGTAATAAAAGTACTCACCTCGCTACTTTCGCTTTCAATTCCTGATCACTTTGGTGTCTATATCCTGTGTACGTTTATTCACCGTGCTTCTGATCACAAAATAAAACAATGCCAGCCAAAAAGGTTTAACATTACAGTGAGATTTATGGTTGAACCTGACTAAAGGACATACTTTCCACTCCATTAGGAACTTATTTCATATTGTGGCCAATAATTAACTGTAAAGTCTGATCTGGCTCCAAACTGTTTGCACAGGAAATAAAAGATTTAGCGTAAAAACGGTTATTGGAGAAAGAATAACGTCAATGTAAGTTGACAAATCTAACCAGTGCTGGGCCTAATGTTATAAACAGTTGAGTAGAGTATGATATCGTTTTCAAGCGTTTGATTGGTCAGATAGGAACTGCCAATTAAATGCTTCAGAACGAACTGAGACTCAAATCAAATGTTATATAACCTTGGAGCCTGGCATTGTTTTATGTGACTGGTGAACGGGCGAAATATAAGATAATTGGCCCGAGTGGTGATCTAACTGTCTGGCAAGTTTTCAAACCAAGTTCCAAATCAGTGTTTATGTTTGGTATCTCGTTACAGAGGATAAACGTTACTATTTCCCGTTTAAAGGCAAACCGAACGCAAACGCATTGCAATAAAATGGAGAAAATGACAACCTCTTGATAATTCTGAATATTGATTTTAACCTAGACGACAAACAGTTTGGAGCCTGATCAGACGCCGGTTTACCCGGCGTCTGATCTGGCTCCAAACTGTTTGCATTGGAAATACTAGTTTTAGAGTAAACGCGTTTATTGGGACAAAATAACGTTTTCTCCACTGTAATTTAACAAATCTAACCAGTACTGGGTCTTATTATTAAATAAATTGAATGCCACGCGTGAATAAAGTGTTCAAATTTTCAAAAAGAGGCGTAATTTTTTTCCCGTCGCAGACGGGTCTGTTTTGTATTTTGACCTCAACTCTATGAAACAATTTAACCAATCAGGAATGATCAGAAATCCTGGTCAATGATCACGTGCTTGAAATGCAGTACTCTTATCGGCCAATGGCCTAGACTGGCGTTCTGTTATTTTTTCACATCAATCTTGCGAGTGTAAACCTGGCAAAACATTGAGATGCAGTCTATGTCATCATTTCTAAATTTAGCGTGGATAAGCTCTAAATTTAGCTGTTAAGTCAGAATCTCTCTGGTTAAGTGAATACTGTACAGTGGAGAATGTGTTATTCTTTCCCAATAAACCTGTTTACGCTAAAACTATTATTTGCAGTGCAAACAATTTGGAGCCAGATCAGACGCCGGGTAACCCGGCGTCTGATCAGGCTCCAAACTGTTTGCCACCAAGATAAACATGAAATATCAGAATTGTCCAAAAGTTGTTCTTTTCTACGTTTTAGTGTTTTGCGTTTGCGTACGTTTGCGTTTAAACGGGAAAGAATAACAGATTCTCCACTGTACCCCACACAAAACTTTAACCTGCGACGGAATATCTTTTTTAAAGATATTTCTTGTTTATTTTCTCATCGAATTGCGTCGGAAATTCACCTAAATCTAAAATTTCATCAAATAAATTCAGACAAACAGAACAAATCTAGTATAAAGGACTTGAGTTACATCCCCTGAACACTAGAGTGCAAACTCATAAGCGCTGGTGTTCATTTTTTGAACACAAATATGAACACTTGGTATGCAATCTTGAAATTCAGCAGATTTAGGGTCAGGTTTGAACACATTTGTTAAAATATTGAATGTATTGTGTTCGGCTTTGGATGCGTCAAGCGGCACTTGGTTTACAGTGTAGAGTCTGATATCGTTTTTAAGCGTTTGATTGGTCAGCTATGAACTTTTGCTAAAATCTGGCCAATTAAATGCTTCAGAACGAACTGAGACTCAAAATAAAAGTGTTATTACCTTAGAGCCTGGCATTGTTTTATGTGACTTGTGAACGGGGAAAGTATAAGATAATTGACCCAAGTGGTGATCTAACTGTCTGGCAAAGTTTTCAAACCAGGTTCCAAATCAGTGTTTATGTTAGGTGTCTCGTTATTAACTTATCTGAAACAAAAGTATATGAGAATGTCAGGGTTCTTTGTTACACTACTGAATTGATTTGCATGACAGATGGTGGTATCAAGATAGATGAATCAAGAAGTTTGAATATACAGCGCTCCCTCTCTACAACGAGGGCCATTGGGAGACATAGATTGTGTGCGTTGTTCGGAGGTAGTCGTTATAGAGAGAGAAATCGGCTTATATTTGCAAACAGCTTAAATCCAGATCAGACGCCGCGTAACGCGGCGTCGGATCTGGATTTAAGGTGTTTGCCACTCGTCATTAATTTATTGTCTGTCCCAATGTCCGTTATATTACTTTGAGAAAGACGACAATTTTAAGCAGACGACATTGCAGCGATTCAAAATGTTAGGTATAGCTGTCCTGTTGAAAGAACTGCGGCAAGGATCGTTGTAAGGAGGGAGTCGATGTTGGGAGGGCCGTGGTAGAAAGGGAGCACTGTACAATTATCGTTAAAGCTCTATAACAGTCTTGTCTGCATGATTCATATAATCACCTGTCTTTAACCATTTCACTCTCACTCGCGCTTAAAAGCGCGTTTGCAAACAGTTTGGATCCTGATCAGACGCCGCGTAATGCGGCGTCTGATCAGTATCAAAAATGTTGGACACTCGTTTTGAAATTTCTTCAGTCATACTGTCGTATTTTTAAAATTTGAAACGACATTGCAGACAAAAAAATTGAAGCAGACGACAATAAAGCGGTGAAGGGGTAAAATTTGATCACGAAAGGGTTAACCTGCCACAATGCATTCTCTTCCGTTTTCGTTACAGTGTAATAGTATATATGACTGTCAGACGAATCTTTATTGGTCGGTAGTGTATGTAGATAGACACCATATTATTTATGTCTTATTAGAAAGTCACGTGAGACACTAATGCTACAATGGAACATCGATATCTCAAATTGGAACCTAACGGTATTTCTTCTGTTGACATTCGTCAAGTCGACCTTGCTCAAGTCGAACATACTCGTATTTGAAATTTAAAACGTGGATAAGCCTTAAATTACAAGTGCGTTCGACTTAACCGATAAAGCCACATTTACACCTTGTTATGTCTTTGATTTATTTCGCATTGGCGAAAATGTTTTCCTTTATCCTAGCAGGTAGTAGCGCAAAGCAGCCCGAGACTAAATCAGAATGCGCCTTAATACCCATTCCGTTATGCTTTCAAACATTTTAATTGTATACCTTTTTTTAAAAAAAACACTAGAAACAGGCTTTTGGTAAAGTGTCAACCCTTTCACTCTCAATGACGTCATGAAGTGAATTTGCAAACAGTTTTGGTCCTGATCGGACCCCTCGTAACGTCTGATCAGGACCAAAACTGTTTGCCGCTTGTTTTGAAATTACGTCAGTTATACGCCGCTGGATTTAAACTGTTTGTCACTCGTCATTTCGTTTCTGTGAAAATTTTCATTGAAAGACAGCAGACGACAGTTTTAAGCAGGTGATTTTGCAGAAATGAAAGTGTTAGACATACTTATCATGTTTTGGGAACAGCGGCAAGCGTTGTTGTAGGGACAGAATCGTTGTTGGGAGGGCCTTTGTAGGGAGGGAGCACTGTATTATCCATTGAGGATAGCTGTACTCTACAAACTTTCAGCAAAGGTCGAGATGACCCAGTCTCCTATATTTTTGTACTGTTCATATTAGGCCTTTTTGATACCATCGTCTGTTTTGTTTTATTTCCTATATTGAAAAGTGTTGTGATAAATGATTAAAACCAGACACGTAAATTTTACTTGTACAGTGCTCCCTATCTACAATGACACCCGATTTGAGACAACAATTATGTGTGTTGTTCGGAGGGAGTTGCTATAGGGAGGGAACTAGACTTTCATTTGCAAACAGCTTTAATCCAGGACAGAAGCCTCGTAACGCGGCGTCTTATCTGGATTTAAGCTGTGTGTCACCCGTCATTAAGGTTTTTTCCATCAAAATGTCCATTATGTTACTTTGAGAGAAACAGCAGACGTCAATTTTAAGCAGACAACATTGCAGCCGAGAACAGGTCTGACATTATTGTTCTGTTTAGGGAACTGTGAGAAGGGTCGTTGTAACGACGGAATCGCTGTTTGGAGGACCTTTGTAGGGAGGGAGCACTGTATTGTACACTTAGGATACTCTACAAACTTTCAGTAAAGTTAACCCTTTCCCTTATATAAGCGACTTTTAGCACATGCATTTTATTCATCCGCTGAAAAATATAGTTTCAAATTATACCGTAAAGAATATGTGTCATACTTAATACTTTCCTTATTCTAACAGGTATAAGCTTAAAGCAGGCTAAAAGTAAAGCAGAATGCGCCATATGGCGCATTCTGCTTTACTTTCAACCTGCTTTAAATAGTCACCTATCTTCAATACTAGAAATAAGCTATCAGGTAAAGGGTTAAGGATGACCCAGTCTCCTTTGTATTTGTTCTGTTTATATTAGGGAGTATTGATACCATCGTCTGTTTACTTTATTTCCTATATTGAAAAGTGACGTCATACAGAGGAGAATCTGTTATTCTTTCCCGTTTAAACGCAAACGTACGCAAACGCAAAACACTAAAACGTAGAAAAGAACAATTTTTTGACAATTCTGATAATTCATCTTTATATTGGTGGCAAACAGTTTGGAGCCTGATCAGACGCCGGGTTACCCGGCGTCTGATCTGGCTTCAAACTGTTTGCAGTGAAAATAATAGTTTTAGCGTAAACGCGTTTATTGGGAAAGAATAACAGATTCTCCACTGTAAATGAATAAAACCAGACACGTTACTTTTACTTGTATTATACTACTGAACCTTTATACATAGAATTCGCGTACGTCACACATATTGCGAGGATGATGTTATTTTTTCTACATAAACGCGCTTGTGCGAAATCATCAACGACCATTAGAAACAGTATGGAGTGAGGGTCAAAGGTTATAAAGCTTTGAGTTGAGTCTGAGATCGTTCTCATACACCTGATTGTTCAGATTTGAGCTTTTCTGACCAATCATATGCTTGCGAACGATCTCAGACTCAACGCAAACTCTCTTTTACATTTCATACTGGGCCAAGATTACACACCGAGTCAAATAGCGTCTGGTCAAGCTCAAAACTATTTGTCTCGCTGTTAAAAAAGAAAACCATGGTAAAAATGAATATTTATATCGAAAGATAATTGTCTACCTTCACATTTGAAACAAGCTTTTTTCTTGTTACATTTCAAATTTACAATGCAGTTGTTTTTAACCCTTTCCCCCATAGAAGCGTCTTTTAGCGAATTTGGTATATTCCTCCGCCGAAGAAAAATAGTTCCAATTTAACAAGTCATGAATATATATCATAGGGAATATTTTCTTTATTCTAGCACATGATAGCTTAAAGCTGGCTGAAAGTCAAGCTGAATGCGCCTGAAGGCGCATTCTGCTTTACTTTCAACCTGCTTTAAGTAGTCACCTATTTTTCAATACTATAAATAGGATATCAGGTAAAGGGTTAAACGGGAAAACGCTTGTTTAATACCTATTCTACTGTACTAAAACATATACATCCCCGTATTCGAATATCCACACATTAATCAAAGTGAGAATTTTCTTTTACATCCTTACAGTACAGCGGCGAATTTTAAATGTAACTGGATTAAGAAAGAATTGGACTATGGCATGCATTTATCAGTGTCAGGCTGTTACTGGATGTATTCACTTTGGAGAATACATTATTATTTTGCGTTTAAACGGAACTTAAAAGCAAACGCAATGCACTTAAATGTAAAAAGCTAATGCAACTGTTTGAAATTCTTTGATATTTATTTAAATTTGAGTGGAAACAGTTTTGAGCCTACTCATATGCCGGATTTCCCGATGTCTGATCTGGCTGCAAACTATTTGCAATGGAAATAATAGACTTAGCTTAGCGAAAATGCGTTTATTGAAAAAGAAAAAGTGCCTGCTTATATTTGTTCACTGCAGGTTTTACAAAAAGTAAAATCTATAACGTTTTGACCGAAGCCATATCGATACGAGTTTCAGGTGACGATGATCGTAAATCTAGTCATATTTGTTACGAAAACTGTTTGCTAAGTCGCCTTTGGTGGTTAAAAGGTTAACCATGTCAGTGCAATTACGATGTCATATCCGTCCTACACAATCATTGCCATATTTTTGTATGCTCATATTTTTCCGTTTGCTTTTACTTATTAAAAAGTGGAATTTTATGCGTGTTATGCCATAAGAAACATTGATGGTTAGTGTCGCATTAGCTTCTATTTTTTCAATATAAACGCGTTTGAACGCAACCATGTTTATTGCAAGCACTATAAAACTAGGACAAAGGTTATAACGCTTTGGAATGGAGTCTGAGATCGTTCTCATGCATCTGATTGGTCAGATTTGAGCTTTTGTTCAAATCTGACTAATCAAGTGCTTGCGAACGACCTCAAACTCAACTCAACCTATTTTACACATCTAACCTTGGGCCCAGATTAAACGCCGAGTAAAATAGCATCTAGTCAAGCTAAAAACGATTGGTCTCACTGTTAAAAATGAAAACCATGATAAAAATGAAAAATAACTATCTCCCTTCACATTTAAAAAGCCTTTTTGTTACAATGCAGATGTTTTTTAAACGGGAAAATACGCTTGTATAATGCCTATTCTACTGAACTAAAACATATACATCCCCGTATTCGAATATCCACACATTAATCAAAGTGAGAATTTTCTTTTATATCTTGACAGTACAGCGGTGAATTTTAAATGTAACTGGATTAAGAATGAATTGGACTATGGCATGCATTTATCAGTGTCAGGCTGTTACTGGATGTATTCACTTTGGAGAATACATTATTATTTTCCGTTTAAACGGAACTTAAAAGCAAACGCAATGCACTCAAATGTAAAAAGCTAATGCAACTTTTTGAAATTATTTGATATTTATTAAAAATCTGAGTGGAAACAGTTTTGAGCCTGACCATATGCCGGATTTCCCGATGTCTGATCTGTCTCCAAACTATTTGCAATGGAAAAAATAGACTTAGCGAAAATGCGTTTATTAAAAAAGAAAAAGTGTCTGCTAATATTTGTCTACTGCAAGTTTTAGGAAAAAATAAAATCTATAAAGTTTTGACCGAAGCCATATCGATACGAGTTTCAGGTGATGATAATTGTAAATCTTGTTATATTTATTACGAAAACTGGAGCCCGTTTCATAAAACTTCGTACGACAAATGTTGTCGTAAGTCAGATTATAATAGTCTCAATTATTGTTTACTTCTCCGTATTATCCTGTCTTGTGACATCTCTTTGGAATCGTCTTGAACAGACGATTCCAAAGAGATGTCACAAGACTGGATTAGATAGAGAAATCAGAATTTAAATGTATGTTAAAGTTTTGACTAACGACCGTTTTGTCTCACGAAGTTTTATGAAACGGGCCCCTGTTTGCTTAGTCGCCTTTGGTGGTTAAAAGGTTAACCATGTCAGTGCCATTATGATGTCATATCTGTCCTACACAGTCATTGCCATATGTTTGTATGCTTATATTTGTTCCGTTTGCTTTTACTTATTAAAAGCGGAATTTTATGTGTTTTATGACATAAGAAACATTGATGGTGAGTGTTACATTAGCATCTGATCATAGCAAAGTGCCTTAGCAGTGAATCGGTTTAAATTACGACTTTCTTTAACAAATTGACCTCTGACATATTTAACTGACATTTTCCATTTCCTTCTTAATCGATTCCATATTTGACAGTTTAGGACAACTGAGTTTCAATATATTTGCATTTATGCCCGGTAATCTAGTCCTACATTCTTTACATTGTACAAGTGTACTAATCACCATTACACTGTTTCAACATAGCTGACGCATATATGCGTGTATAGACCGCTAATCCATGTCTACCGTGTTTGCATTGTATACAAGTGTACTTTTCACAAGTACACTGTTTGTACATAGCTGATGCATATTTATATATGCGAGTATAGAAGAGTTAGTGGGGTGGGAATAACGCGTTAGTCCCATTTGAGCTTCAACTTCCATTAGATGCTTCAATACGTCCATAAGTTGAGGGCGTTTTAGCTTAATTACCTTGGTTTCAAAATTCAATAACAAGAACAGGAGTTAAGCACACTTTAACATTTTGCAATGTACTTATGTTTCACATAATGGTGCTCACAAACTTCGTTCAAAGATTGTACTCTGTTTTAATCACTTTCTGTCCTGGTTTTGTACGCTAATTAAACCCTTTGCCTGCTGATAGCGACTTTCTTGATTGTTGCAAACAGTTTACATCAAGATCAGACGCCGCGTAACGCGGCGTCTGATCTAGATTTAAACTGTTTGAAACACGTCTTTAGGTTCATTTACCTGAATAATATATAAATCTAAATCTAATAATTTTTGCAGACGACAATTTCGAAGCAGACAATATCACCGCAGGATAAGAGTTAAGACTGTACAGGCAACATAGTCAGCACTTTTCATTGAATAAACATTTTGGACCTCTTAAGACACACGTATTCTAAACGCAGCACAATTTCTAAGCAAACAGCTCCGGTATGGTACACATGTACTAAAGTGTTGTTGTGTATAGCTTTCTACTTTCATGTCTTATTACCCTTCTGGCATAAAAAGTATAAATGCAACCAAAGGTAAGAGCATATTTGAAAACAAAATCCTGTACCGTACGATAGTTTGAAGTGTCGTCCAAGTGGCAAAGGAAAGTTAAATGACCACTTTAAACACTTCACTCCATTGTCTGTTTCTAGTATTGATGTCATGTGCAGGTTGAAATTAAAGCAGAACAGGATCTGAAGGCATGTTCTGTCTTACTTTCTGCCTGATTTAAGCTATCATTTGCTAGAATATAACTATGTTTTGGCAAACATATTCATGACTGTAATAAATGCAATGTGTTAAAATGCACATATATATTTGGAGTAAAAGGTTAGTGTAATGTAAATTATTGTATTGGTCTTATTTGACAAATTCTAAAAAAAGATTCACCAGTGATGATAATTATGTTATTTTGTTGCCTTGATTAGGAAAAAATTTTGCTAATTGACTTGAGCGTTGATTTAAAAGTCTGGCTAAGATGTCAAGTCACTTCCAAATCACTGTTTATGTTTGGTGTCCAATCACAAACTTATCTGAAACAAAAATATATGAGAATATCAAGGGTACAGAGACAGCCCACTATGACGACCCCTACTTTTAAAACATTTGCACCTAGTAGATTTTCCAGGTTTGTTTTGAAGAAATAATATATGGTCTACCGTTGTTAAACGGTATTTTACACCAGTTAGGAGTTGTGGTGCGAAGGAATTGACCACGAAGGCATTCGGCCTTCGTGGTCAATTCCTGCGCACCACAATGATTCTAACCTGACCGGATTTGAAGAAATTCATAAGAAAGGAACTCAAATGTTCCACACTTATTTCCTCAGCGGATGCAGTCGTTCGACCGAATAACTTTTCTCGCGGCTTTTACAAGAATACAACACCCAACAGCAAATTTAAGTACAGGTGGCTCTGATCAGACGCCGCATGATGCGGCATCTGATCATAATCTACTCTGTTTGCCTATGTGACATTATATTGGGTAGTGATCATACATGGGTTAAGGTATGATTCCGGCGTTAAAAGAAGGTCATTGTATACAGCAATATCTCAATTGATTAGACAGTCCCGATTTCTACTTATACTTCCATCCTGCCTTAAATGGCCTTGAGCCTTTAAGTCACCGACCGGGCTTGCTAACTGGATTGCTCTATACATACACGCCTATAACGACTCCCCCCCGATGAACACACACAATATATGTCTCCAATTTTGGTATCGTTGTAGCGAGGGAGCACTTTAATTTAAAGTTCTTCAGGACTACTTTCTGTATAAATAATTAGATACGATAAATTGAATATATTGAAAAGTACATATAGCAACGAATGATGGAATGGGTATGATTCTGTTTCTTGTATAATATGTATCAGTTCGGCCTAATGTGTATACATTAGTATTATTTGATAGCATCGTCTAGTCAGTTATATTGCTTGTTTGGAATATTGCTGTGATAAATGAATAAAACAGCTTACATCGTGCTATTCAGCTTGATTTGTAAATGAAATAAACTGTCAGGGGACTGATCAGCAGTTGAATACAGATGTTGATATATTTTAAACTGGTGAAAGCCTAATACAGGACAAAAGTGATGCAGATAGACATTTTAGGAAACTATGCATAACTTGTGTGAACTTTCAAACAGCCGCTACTAGTCTTAATGTGTCGTTTTACTGTACAATGCTCCCTCCCTACAACAACCCTCCAAAAATGATCCCCTCCTTACAACGACCCTTGCCGCAGCTCTCTAAACTTGACAATATGTATAACGCTTTAACTGCTGCAATATCGTTTTCTTAAAATCTCGTCTGCTGTTTTTCTCAAAGTTACATAATGGACATCTTGACAGGAAAATGCCCTTAATGACGTGTGACAAGCAGCTTGAATCCAGATCAGACGCCGCGTATTTGAAAACGAAAACATGAGAAGCTCGCTGCAATCCTCATTATTCCAAAATTAATTACGCATCAGCCTATAAATACGCATTTTACGCCTTTAAGACTTAATTAAACCACTTTACTGAAAATTGTTTTCAAGTCCGTACACATAAACAAATACACATTAGCTGTGTACTGTTAGTAACAGACAAACACAAACAAATCAGAATGCGCCTTAAGTCGCATTCTACTTTATTTATATTCTGTTTTAAATGGTCACCTGTCGTCAGAAAAAAAGGCTTTTGGAGTTTGAGGGTTCAACACACGTAACGGGTGCTAAAAATACAACTCTGTTTTAAAGTTTCAAAGCATTCATCATCAAAGTGGGATTTTTCTGGTGGAACGTAACAATACAAGGTTAAAATTCTGTACATAACCGGATTAACCTTTTTCACGCTTTCTGCGAATTCTTGATATAAATTGTAAAACACAAAATTTAATCCAGATCGCAAAACGGGTCACACGGCGTTTTGTTCGGATCAAATATATTTGACACTACATGTATAATGATATATTCAGATACGAAATAGAGATAATTTATATGATATATGGGAATTCTCGCAGAGGACACCGTTTTTCAGGCGCAAATACAGTAGATAAACCGTTATTCTTTCCAAATAAACGCGATTCCGCTGAAACTATTATTTTCATTGCAAGCAGTTTGAAGCCTGATCAGACGCCGGGTAACCCGGCGTCTGATCAGGCTTCAAACTCTTTGCATTTCAATTTAAAACGAATAGTCAGAATTGTCAAAAATATATCATTTTCTACACTTTATTGCAATGCGTTTTCGTTTCGTTTATGTTTAAATGAGAAAGAATAACCTTTTCTTCACTGTACCTAGCATGCCTTAAGTGTAAGAATGAATTGGAGTGTGGCATGCATTTGTCAGTGTCAGCCTGTAACGGGATGCTTGTTACAGTTGGATGAAGTGAGGGGTGAGCTATAATCAATATTTTCTACCTAATCCGAGACACTAGCTGACAGTCGTACACGGCAAACGCAAATTAATGCGTGTTAGCCCTTACCCTACCGCTCGAGACTTGCCTGATATTTATAAATAGTTTTGATCCAGATCAGACGCCACGTAATACGTCAAAAATATCCGTATTTGAAAGTTCAGACGCGGCTATGCCTTAAGAGAGGTCAATATAGAATAGAGAATACTTTTTTCTTTTCCAATAAACACGTTAACTCGGCGTCTGATAGGGCGCTAACCTGTTTGCCACTCATATAGATAGTCGACATTGTCTTCTCACATTTATTGCTATGTGCTAGCGTTGTGTTTGCGTTTAAATAAACCCCTTTCACTGCTTACTCTTTCGTGAGAGTTTTACCCCTACACCGTTTCATTGTCACGTGCTTCACTTTTGAGCGATTTCACGTGGAACTATAGTCCGGTCCATACTCGTCTAAAGTTACTATAGATCCAACTGAAAACCTGTTGGTTCGACTCGCAGACGGACCATTTTAAGTTTTCATTGGTTCGACAAACGTTGCTATTTTGCCGACCTTAATGCGCATGCGCCGGTCTCACTTTTGCTTGACTAGATGTTCGAACTATAGTTCCACGTGAAGTAGCTCTTTGTTGTCTGCAATTTCGTTTCAAAGTTGAAAATTAAGGCAGTATGAATGAAGAATTTTTAAAACGAGTGTCAAACGGTTTGGATCCTGATCAGACGCCGCGTTATGCGGCGTCTGATTAGGACCCAAACAATTTACAAACGCGCTTTAAGGCGTCACTGTCAGTGAAAAGGTTAACTGGGAAAAAATAAAGTATTCTCCACTGTACTTACGTAGCTATGTGGTTGAGCTATCTGAAATATTAAAATTATTTATATTTCCTTTAGTTCTTGTTTCTCGAACTTTCAATATCACTGTGAAATCCGATACATTTTAGCGTTAAACCTGAGACAAATGTGTCTGGATTTCACGTAAATGGATTTGTTCTCTTTTCCTGTGTTTATTTCTAGTATAATGTGCGATTCATTGCCTTTTGAGAAAAAATGTCTGAATTGTTCGATGGATGTAAGTAATGTCTCAAAAAGTTCAATGGGTCTAGTCTAGAGGAAATAGTGCCGACAATAAAATAGTTTTCGGAATACAGAGAATCGTTTAATAGATGTATGTAATGTCTCAAAATTCAATGGGTCTAACGGAAACAGGGCCGACAATGAAATAGTTTTCCGAATACAGATGAGAACAGAGAACGTAGGCATTTTGTTACAGTGAAACATGTGTCTTGTCGTCATTGACCAATAGTGTCAACGGTTACATACCGTATATATTAGGACATAATAAAAAATTTATAATGCAAACAGACAGTGTAGTCTCTGATCGTGAGCCGTATAATGCAGCATCTGATCAATGTGTACACTGTTTGCTGATAGGAATTCCAGTATAAAACAAAATAAAAATCATAATTTAGACCAATCATCCCTTAGATAAGAAATGGACTACTGCAATATATAAGCATGGAATGATCCACTTGGCACACGTAGGTTAAGATTTCAGGCGAATTTGTAATAATTGTTGCAAACAGTTTAGACCCAGATGAGACCCAGGGCAACCAAGCTGTTTGACATTGTTGTGAATGACAGAAATAAAATGTCTTATACAGCTTGGTTTGCGACACTAAATATTGTTGCAGACGTGCAGACGTTTAGAAGAAGCAAATATATTGCCAAATACAGAATCATATGTTTCTTTACGCGTTTGCGCCCAGTGGTCACTCCCATGCTATATACCCGGTATTGGATCAGTCTATTTATCTAAGGGCTGTCAAATCTTATTTCAATATTCGTTTTGTTTACATTGAAAAATTCCTTTCAGCAAATAGTGTAGGCTCTGATCACACGCCGCATTATGTTTTTAAACCATTACTCCACAGATAGGCGTAATTATGTATGCCTTTAAAATGCTTTAAAATTACTTCACTGAAATATATATTTCAATGGTCGGCAATAATGAACATGTATCTAAATAAATGTTTTCTATATACCAGCAGACGGTAGCTTTCAGTAGGCTGAAAATAAAGCAGAATAAGACTTACAGCACATTTTGCTTTACATTAAGCTTACTTTAGGTCATCATCCGTCTTCAGAACTAGAATCATGCGATTGTGTGATGGGCTAAATTTTCATAACCGTTTACCTTTATTCCTTAAACAACTTTAACCTTTATCTGATGGTTTATGTCTCTATAAATTGAGAGGGGTTCGGTTTAATTACCTAGGCTCCTAAATGTTAATGGCTCCAAAAGGAGTTCAAAATACTTTTTCATTATCCACTCTGCTTATTTGGCACATAATGGGGCAAGTAAATTGTTTTCAAACATTGTATACTGTTTTATTCATCTTTCTACTTGTTTTTCAAACTACTTTTAAACCATTTACGTCCAGTGGATTATTCCATGCTTATATATGGGATTAGTCCATTTTAATTATAAAGGGTGTCTGGTCTAAATATTCATATCCGTTTTGGTTTATTGAAAGTTATATTAGCCAACAGTTTAGACTTTGACCATTCACACTAAGCGGCGTCTGATCCGAGTCTACACTGTTTTTCCCATGGAATCGTGGGCATAAATGGATTAAATTTACATGTTCGTGCAATATTTTTTGTGAAGCGATACTTTCTACACTAGTTTAAAACTTGTTTAGCCCGTTACTCTATAAACACGCCCAATTTCATATTTAAATGTACTCCTCCACTGAAGAAAAAAGTTCTACTTTATATAGTCATGAAAATGTACCACAGGAAACATAATTTACAACTTAGCTGATCCTAGCTTAAAGAAGTCGGACCTCAGGCATAATGCACCTGAGGGAACGTTCAGTTTTACTTTCAATCCGCTTAACCCTTTCACTCTCAATGACGCTAGAAAGCGCGTTTGCAAACCGTTTGGATCCTGATCAGATGCCGCGTAACTTTTGAAAGTTATTCAGCCATACTGCCGTAAATTTAACTTTGAAACGACATTGCATACAACACTGTGGTATAACGCACGATAAGATCACAAAAATCGATAAGTCACAACATTAACCTTAATGATCCCTACTTCAGGACACTAGACCTGTTTGTGTATTTTAGAGGTAATTGATTTAACAAAACTGTATACAATAATAATTAATGCGGCTTTAATATGTTTTATAATTTTATGAACTTTTCTGTCAAGTAAAAGCAGACAACTATGCACACATTTCAAAGTATAAAATGGTATTATTTCACAAAAATAAAAACTATATAGATTCTAATAAAATAAAATAAATAATAACGAAAAATGATAATAAACAAAATAACTATTTTTAAAAAAAAAAAACTCAATTTTTATATTAAACCAGGCTATAAATAAAGTAATACAAGTAGATTTTGATGCGTCGAAATCAAAATGTAGATATACCGATCTAGCAAAAGATTATAGCGTTCGAAAGCACATTGTTCATAATTATATATAAGTCAGATGACCCTTTCAATGGTAACACATTTTTTTTTATTTACATTAAATTAGAGACATAAACTGATATATTTCAACAAAAATATTTTTTAATTTTATTTTTAAAAGTTGCTTTTACGTCAAAAGTAATGTCTGACAAGTGCTATGTTCTAGTGTCCTGAAAAAGGGGTCATTTAGGTTATCGACTTATGTGATCTTATCGTGCGTTTCACCATCGTGTCGGCAAATAATTGCGCTTTAAAATGATATATCACACATGCATTTTACACTTATAATATTGAAGTTACTGATATGTTGCCACTACTTAAAAATGTCCCTCGTAAAGCAATGAAAGGGTAAAAATCTCCCGAATAATTTGATCATGAAATGGTTATGGGATCATCTTCCTTTAAAACTGAAACCAAGTCAGTGTAACATGGAAATAAAACAGTCTGGAATTTACAATAAACTCAGATTTGTAATTAAATTCAGTTTACGGTTTCTGCTTTTTCGGATACAGATTCACACACTATAAAGAAAGTACTGATAAGTATTGAAAACTGATCTCCTTAAAACTGGGAAATCTTGAACGAAATCCTATTACTTGTTCAAGATGCTTACCGAACACACATATAGTCAAACTTCGATATCTCGAACTTGGTTAAGTCGAACATACCCGTATTTAACGCGGCTTAATTTTGAAACGCGGGTATGTTCAAATTTAAGCTTGAAATAAGGCAAATTCATGTTTCGAAATATCGGATAATTCGAGTTAAGCGAGTTTGAGATATCGAAGTTCGACTGTCGACATTTGATATTTCGAACTCGCTTAATTCGAACTATCCGATCTGTCGACATGTGAATTGCATTATTTCATGTTCGGTTGAGGCGAACGTACCCGTATTTCAAAGATAAAACGTGGCTTAGCTTATATTACTTTGAAATATTGGTTTGTTTGACCTAAACGAATTCGAGATATCGAAGTTCAACCGTATTCCAGTCAATAATGATTCAGTGTTTTCAATTTAAATGAAAACATAATATTGAATTGAATATCTTGTACATTCATACATTGTATATTCATACAATCAGATTTTCTGGAAGAACAAACCGATGACTCTCATTTGATACTGTTTTTGGTATTCATTGGGTTTATTTATTCTTAAAAGTAACATTATATGATTTTTGAAGGGTACATTTGTCACCCATCCGGTAACGTGGGGTTTTCCCGGGTACTCCGATTTTTATAATCGATGTAAAATAAATAAAATTTAATATGTTTGTTTAATCTGAGTGGCAAACAGTGTGTAGCCTGATCAGGCGCCGAGTTACCAGTCGTATTATCTGGCTCTTAAATGTCTGCAATGGAAATAATAGTTTCAGCGCAAATGCGTTTATTGGGAAATAATAACTTCTCCTTCACTGTTTTTGATACAACATGGCTAAATATGTCAAATATTTGTCATTTTCTACATTTCATAGCATTGTTGCTTTGTTTCATTGGCGTTTAAACAATGACAAATAACGTCTACACCACTGTATCGTCTTCTATCACCCGACTGATTGAGTACCGTATTTATAAAACCTTCGGCGACGTTATATACAGTTAGGAAGATGTTATAATTTCCTGTTTAAACGTAGCTAAACACATATGCACTTTTAAAAATGTAGAAATGCCAAGTTTTAACAATTATGTTTTGTTTTGAATAAGCGGTAAACAGTTGAGAACCAGATTAGACGACGGGACACTCGGCGTCTGATCATGCTCCAAGCAGTTTGCAATGGAAATACATGTAATACGTAGTTTTAACGTACGTGTTTGTTTGGAAATAATGGTCTGTAGCCAAAGTAATGAACACGTACATTGTACATTGACCTTGGAATACATGTTATTTAGTTGTCTAGAGAAAACGTATGGGAATGCAGCTACTCCAGAATTCATGTCTTGTTTTCTGTCATTGATTATCTCTCTCTGAGGTCACGTGACCAGTGATTGTCTGTGTACTGACGGATCATAAAACAGGTTCAACCACATCAATGTATCGGTGCAGAGGAAATGGAAGAAATCAAACAGTAGTCCTCGGTTATAAAAAGGCGGGTAACATTGGTGAAGACGTTGCTATTTCCAAATAAACGCGTATTTGATTATGTGTCTTTGTAAAGCAGAGCTTTAGATAAAAGGAATATTTAAAACAAATAAAATATTTTTTTACATACAACAATTTAGCGTTACTACTTATTAGAATCATCTCGTCGAGACGATTATAATGCATACCATAGGAGTTGGTGCTGAAATGAGTGAGACTATTCATTTTGTTAAGGTTGCTAAATCTTGTCGTGGTAAATAGTCTAAAACTGACAAGGCGTCGAGTAAGTAGGCTTTTGATTATGTCCTAAAACAGTTTTTTCTCTGAGATTTAATATCCTAAAAATGTTGTAAGTTTCTTCATTGTGTTACCCTTTCACCGACTAAACATCGCCTACTTTAATAATGTCGACTGTGTACTCATATCACAGTTTGATTTATGACAGTTTGACTGAAGAAGTATTGAATCCAGTGCTGAACAGTTTGAATTTTGGTCCGATGCTGCTTAACATGGCGTTGGATCTGGTTTCCAACGGATTGCAATGCCGCCCCAGAGTAGCCTATGCTCCCAAAGTAGTTAAACCATTTCAATGGCTTAAATTGACACCAGTTTTCTCCAAGAAATATCTTGAAAACCATTTCCTCATGCTCTGCTAGATCTGTAAAAAGATGAAATCCGCAGGCGAGAGTATATAGAGTTTCAAGTGTATCTGTTCAACTAACTAGATTAAAACAACTCAAGCTGTCACCTCCATTCATCACTGCCGCCCTGCAGAGAGGATTTTGTTGCAACGTGTACAGTACATGTAGTTAAACCGTTTGCATGGCTTACAGTGACTATTTCTCCAAGAAAATCTCTTGAAAGTTTATCCGCGTACCCTTCTTCGCCTGTAAATAAATAGACGGAGTCTTCAGGCGCATGTACGAATATATAGAGTTTTAAATGGATTAAAACAATGCCCAACTGGCACCTTCGTTTTTCTCAAACGGATCAACACTCTTTGCAACAGTTTTCACAAATGTACGTGTAGCGCACAGAACAAATGTTTGGCCATTTACCAGGAAACCTTAATTTTATTTTATGGTAATCTACAGTAGAACCTCTTTATTACGACTACTAAATTGTGTTAATTATAAGATGTGTACTACATGTACAGGTGACTGCTTAAAGCAAGGTGACAGTAAAGCAGAAAGCTCCTACATGAGCTTTCTGTTTTACTGTCACCTGTCTTTTATCCAATCAATTAGTATTCTTGTTAGTGGTCGTATTAGAGAGGTTGTACTGTATTTTCCTTTGGGCTATTAAATTATACATCCCTCGCTCTAAAATACGGTTTGATATATCACACTCTGTATCTAAATACAGTACATTTTTGAACAATATAATATTTATTTAAAGCCCGGGACATTTTCACGTAAGACAAATGTAACACAGACACGTCCTAAAGGAAGTGTTTATATTACTAACGTCCGGTGTTAATCTGCCACATGTCAAAATAATAAATATACGAATTGTCGTTTAGAAGAGACGTTGCTGTTTAAATCTATCAGTTTCAATTTATTTAGTACAGACTTATTCAAGGAATTTTGAGTAATACAACGTTACATTCATGCATTTAAAACTGCAAATGTATACCGCGAAGAAAACGTTGTATGTTCACTTGTATACAAAACTAAACGCAAACGCAATTAAACAGAGTGAAACACTTACAGATTATTGACGACAGTTTGGACCCTGATTAGAAATATTAGGTGTCTAAGCACACCGCCAGGATGAAAACTGTATACAATTGTTTTATCGCAAATTGTACAATAGTAGAAAGTAAAACTATAAAACGGCAACATCTATTTGAAGTTTATTTCCCTTGAAAGTCATTTAGTTTTACAATGTTTCGTAGAAACCATGTAAGCCAAAACATCTTTGTAAACCTATAAATCTTTGTCTATGGAAATCTGTATTATTCTCTCTTCAAATGAAGCTAAACATATTCCCCGTTTAAAGGCAAACAAAACTCAAACGCATTGCAATCAAATGGAGAGACTGGAAGTGTTTTCGACGATTCCAATATTCATTTAAATCTGAGATGCAAACAGTTCGGGGCCTGGTCAGACGGTTAACCCCTTCACTGGCATGCCGTCTCATTTTTAAACAATTGTCGTCTGCTTTTATTTTTCAAACTTAAATTGTATGTATATTTTCTTTAAACGTACTGAAATGAGTGTCAAACAGTTTGGATCCTGATCAGACGCCGAGTGATGCGGCGTCTGATCAGGTTCCAAACTGTTTGCTAATAAGTTTTGTGTTCGAAGTACTGTTGTGTAGGGGTTACAATCAGAAATAATGTAAAGCAGACAAGATAGTTTGTATTTACGCCTCTCCTTTTGTTTCCAGCAAATTCCTAGAATAGCTGTATTAAACCATCATGTCTTAAGCTTTTTTGATTATTCCTAAACTGAATTTATTAGTTCCATTTAATACAGCTATGGATATATTTCATAATAGTTATGTTCATATGCTAACATGTTAGATCTTTAAGCAGTTTGAAAGTAAAGCAAAATGTACTTTAAGGAGCAATCTGCTTTACTTTCAACTTTCTTTAATATACTATCTGCTAGTATATATAAAACAATTCTTATAAACATATTCATGGATATATAAAGTAGACATGTTTCGTCAGTGTATGAATGAATTAAAACCGTACAAAGACTTATTGAATTTGGAGAAATGGGTTAAATAGTGATTATTATCGACTGTTCTATTTCTCTTATATTGCAAGTACAGTGCTCCCTCTCTACAACGATACCAAATGGGAGACACAAAATATGTGCGTTGTTCGGAGGGAGTCGTTATAGGGAGGGACATTGGCTTACATTTGGAAACAGCTTGAATCCAGATCAGACGCCGCGTAACACGTCGTCTAATCTGCATTCAAGCTGTTTGTCACTCGTCATTATATTTTTTTCTATCAAAATATCAACTCATATGTAATTTTGAGAAAAAATAGCAGACGAGAATTTTAAGCAGACTATAGAAGCGTTAGACATAATCGTCTTGTTAAGGGATCTGCGACATGAGTCGTTGTAAGGAGGGAATCGTTGTTAGGAGGGTCGTTGTTGGTAGGGAACACTGTCATGTTTATTAATCTGATTTAAGAAGATAAAGCACAAGCAGGATAGTTCGTGAGGAAAACAACTAGAAGACACATTTTGTTCCTTATATTTAATTACATGGTTCAAGTTACTAAAGCGGCTTACAAGCACATAATTAGCCAATCACTGCAGTAATTTGTGTCACTAAATATAGTTGGGTAATTTAGTTTCAAAGGTCGGCTCTAATTAGGTTTCTTTCTGAAAATAGTAGCAGCCGTAGGTTGATTGCAAATTAAAATTAAAATCTATTTAACCAATTTCTTCATAAATGCACCCTTATACGCCTTTAATTGATAACTCCGTAAAGAAAATAGTTCTAAGTCATACAGTCATAAACATGTATCAAAATAAATATGTTCTATATCCTTGCAGATGGTAGCTTGAAGCAGGTTGAAAGTTTCGTAAAAGCCTCGCGGTTTACTGGTTTCTCCCCTCGCAGAATAGACCAGTCCTATCTTAATATAAAATTACATATTATTCTCTATATTATTTCCCAACATTCTCGTTTATGCTAGAACTATTATTTCCATTGCAAACAGTTTGCGTTGAAACGGAAAATAATAACATATTCTCCACTGCATATAACGTTTTTACCCTGCAAAAAAGTTAAATTTGAGAAATGATAGCAGCTGTTTATGCTCAAAATATGTCAACTGTATGCCTCTGTCACTCCTCTATCAGGGCTGCCATAAGTTGATATAAAAAATCCTAAGATTTCCAAATTTGCATTTTTCAAGTGCGATTTTACTAATCGTACCTTTATCTCATCGCCTGTGTATAGTTTTTTGACACGTGGCTGCTTAAAGCAGACTGGAAGTAAAGCAGAATGCGCCTTATGGCGCATTCTGCTTTACTTTCAGCCTACTTTAAGCTACCATGTACTATGAAAAAATCCGGAGATTTAGGAAAAATCCTGAGAAATGGCAGCCCTGCTATATATATATATCTGACTTGTATAATCATATTAGAGAATATCCTATCGATTTCAAAACATTTCTTTTTACTAGTGTTAAATGTATTATTCACGTTTTGAAATCAATGTCAAATAACTACTAACCTTATCAGCCTCGAACTTTCTTTTCGCCAAATCTGTTTTCAATTAAATTTGAGACGGAAACCATTCAGGCATACATTTCCGAAAAGTTAGAAAACAATGTAATAGCGTTATAATGATCGCTCATGTATATTCATTTATAACAAACTACACGCTGACCCTTTTATTCATGCTTAACAATAAAAAAAATTCATGTCAATGTAATTAATTTGAAATGATAATGCAAAGTATGGATACATGTACGAGCGTCGACAGTTTGGATCTGGATTAGTCGCCGCGTTGAGTGCCGATCTGATCTGGAATGTACGTTTTTTGCAAAGAACGACAATTGGCTGTGAAAACGCTATGGTACATTTTATAATTTGAGTTATTACCTGTTCCCCTAATAGAAAAAATCCAATAAGGATGATACATGAATATTTAATTTAAGGATTTTCGCAAAATATTTAATCGAATTTTACACATTTCAACATAACCAGTGCTCTATTTTAGAGATTTTTTCCAGTTTAACCCTTTCCCCAATAGAAGCGCCTTTTAGCGGATATAATTTATTCATCCGCTGAATAAAGTAGTTCCAATTTTATCAGTAATGAATATGTATTATGGGGAATATTTTCTATATTATAGCACATGATAGCTTAAAGCAGGCTGAAAGTAAAGCAGAATGCGCCCTAAGGCGCATTCTGCTTTACTTTCAACCTGCTTTAAGTAGTCACCTATCTTAAGTACTAGAAATAGGCTATCAGGTAAAGGGTTAATGCGAACAGCTCTTGGGTATACATTTAAGATACATAACCATAGTTAACCAAATCTCTATAAATACTCTTGACCCAAATTCAATTCAATTCACTGTATAAATCCAATTAAAACCGGTTGTATTAATTGGAATTATTTGCTCGATTCGAATTAGAGGCATAAAAAGGCGAGTGCTTGGAGTGATGGGTTAAATAAAGAAATGACGAGTCACATTAAATTATATTGATAGCTGAAATACATGTGTACGACATTGATCCCTAAAATCTTCAATACTATAATTATGGAGCTGATAAACAGTTTGAAGTCAGATCAAACGCCCAATATAGCGTCTTATCAGTAGCGCGTTCAATTACCATTGTTTGCTGTTTAGGTTAGCAGTTTTGTGCCCCGTGTGCAGCGTGCAGAGTACAGAAGAGAAACGTAACCCCGGTTTTATGCTAAAACTATTATGTTCATTGCAAACAGTTTGGAGCCAGATCAGACGTTGGGTAACCCGGCGTCTGATCAGGCTCCAAACCGTTTGCCACTCTGATTAAAACCGGTAGTCTGAATTGTCAAAATGTTGTCATTTTCTATATTTCATTGCAATGCGTTTGAGTTCGAACGAAATAATTACGTTTCAGACCGGTAGCCAACTCGCAATCGATGGCCATCGATTTCCTTACTGAATGCATGGCAGATTCAAATCGTTTGAAACTTTAGAACGGACTAATTTATTGGATTAGATTTGTACCAGATCAGTATTGCTTTAACCGTTTTCCACAGAAACGTCTTAACCCATTACCCCGTAAATACACCTTTTTACGCCTTTAATTTATTCCTCCACTGACGAAAATAATTCCAATTTATACAGTCATGATTATACATGTATATCATAAGAATTACTATCTATATTCTAGCAGATTTTAACTTAAAGCAAACTGAAAGTAAAGCAGAATGCGCATTAAGGCGCATTCTGCTTTACTTTCAATCTGCTTTAAGTGGTTAACTATCTTCAAAACAAGGATCAATATATGGGGTAATGGGTTAAAACGTTCAACCCGACAACGACAACACGGGTCATTAACTATCCGTGTATACACGTAACACAAGACAGCTTGTTCAGGATCCAACTGGTCAGGGTCTCCATTATTTATCATTTTGCGATATTGTATTAAAGGTAACCCTAAAAATGTCAAATAACAGGAAGTTGAAATACAAGTGAAAGCTTCAAGCAAGATGATATTGAAGCTGAGATTTTGCTGCTTAAATTGCACATTGCTTTAGGGAATCGTTTGCCTTAAACACAGTTCGTTGAAAGTGGCGTGAGCGCTTTGAGAAACTCGTTGGGTGATCTGACTCAAAACTGTTAACAATGTACATGTTTACAATTTACAACATTTGTTTAGCATAAATACGGCTATTGAAAAAGAATACCATCTTCGTTCCTCTTTATGCTTAAGACAAATGTGATTCTAATAACTCAGAACAAATGCCAAAGCCCAAACTGGAACCGTCATAAATCCATATAAGTTAAAATAAGTTTCTAAATCTAAATAGTCCACATCATTCGTGGAAACCTTTGGGCTAAAGTGAAAAATTCTATACAACAGGGCTTTGGATAAGAAGGAGTTAACTGAACAAAACATTTTCTCGCTCGTTTCATCAAACACTCCTATGATTTGACTACTCATTAAAATCACGTTGAAGAAACTATTCCAATGAGTAGTAACACAATAGGGTTTAATGCTGAAAAAAAGCTTTTATTGTTGTCAATAATCTCTTTAGCCGGCAGCATATATGCAACCATATACAGTCGAACTTCGATATCTCGAACTCGGTTAAGTCGAACATATCCGTTAAAAAGTTAAAACGGGTATGTTCACCTAAACCAAGCTTGAAATGAGGCAAATTCATGTTTAGAAATGTCGGATAATTCGAGTTAAGTGAGTTCGAGATATCGAAGTTCAACTGTACGTTGAATTAAATTTCTAGATCTGAACAGTTCACAACATTCTTTGAACGCTTTGTACACTACTAAAAATCTATATTGCAAAGGAAAAACATTGAAACCATAGCTTAGCTTTTTTGCATGCTGGGCAATTTGTTCCGTCTGCAACAATTGTCGTCTGCTATTTTTTTAAAATATAATTTTTTAAAGTTAATTTAAAAAACAATGTCAGAGTGCCAAACAGTTTAGATTCTGATGAAACGACGCGTTACGCGCTGTCTCATCTTGATCCAAACTGTTTGTAGAGGTGCATGCAATTTTTGCACATATCCGTCGCTAGAATAAATAGAGTTACAGTGGAGAAAACGTTTTTCTTTCCCGTTTAAACGCAAACGTACGCAAACGCATAGCACTAAAACGTAGAAAAGTACAACTTTTGGACAATTCTGATAATTTATGTTTATCTTGGTGGTAAACAGTTTGGAGCCTGATCAGACGCCGGGTTACCCGGCGTCTGATCTGACTCCAAACTGTTTGCACTGCAAATAATAGTTTTAGCGTCAACGCATTTATTGGGAAAGAATAACAGATTCTCCACTGTACATGTATCCGTCGCTAGAATGGATAGAGTTAGAATAGCTTGTATATGTCGACAATATCTATTTATTCAACATAAATCTGAAAACAATTGAAAGTAGTCAGAGGTGAAACACCGTAAAATAACAATCTCCAAAGGATCTACAATTTTTGTTTTATGAATGTATGGGTGGTACTACAATCAATTTTGTATAACGAATTACCCAATAAATACGCCTTTTTACGCCTCTTATTTATTCCTCCACTCAAGAAAATAGTTACAATTTATGCAGTCATGATTTTGTATCATCCAGTATTTTTGCAATAATCTATCAGATGACAGCTTAAAGCAGATTGAAAGTAAAGCAGAATGCGCCTTATGGCGCATTCTGCCTTACTTTCAACATAATTTAAGTGGTCACAGTGGTCACAGTGGTATTGTGTAATAGGTTAAGCGAAAAAGTTCCTGTTTTTCTGTATTATTTTATTGCCGACCCTGCTTAATAGAAAGTAAATCTATGGAACGATTTCAGGCATTACTTAGATCAAATACACATTTTAAGACACCAGCAAGTCTCAGTCATTTTTCTTAAAACCAGTAAATCGCACAGTAAACTAGAAATAAACACATGAAATTTGAAAAAATCCATTTGTGAACAATACAGACACATTTGTTTATGTTTTTTATCCTGGAGATAATTGTGTTTCACAATAAAAGTCGAAATTGAACAAAACCTGAAAACATTTCTAAATGGTTTTGGTTAGTCAAGCACCGTAATGGAATTATCATATAGTGCACATAACGGTACAGTAAAAAGAAAACGTTATTCGTTCCCAATACACTATTATTTCTATCGCAAACAGTTTGGAGCCAGATCAGTCGCCTGGTAACCCAGTGTATGATCGAGCTCATACAGTGGAGAATCTGTTATTCTTTCCCGTTTAAACGCAAACGTACGCAAACGCAAAACACTAAAACGTAGAAAAGTGCAACTTTATGACAATTCTGATAATTCATCTTATTTTTGGTGGCAAACGGTTTGGAGCCTGATCAGACGCCGGGTTACCCGGCGTCTGATCTGGCTCCATACTGTTTGCAGTGAAAATAATAGTTTTAGCGTAAACGCGTTTATTGGGAAAGAATAACAGATTCTCCACTGTAACTGTTTGCCACTAAGATTCAACTGAACTGTAAGAAATTTTAAGGTTGGAATTTCTTCATTTTAGTGTATTGCGTTTGCGTTTCGTTTGCGTTTAAACGGAAAAGCATAACGTATAATATAACTACTACTATATCCAATTCTAACAAGAACACATTTACATTGCTTTCCATGGAGTAGAATTGATTTCAGCAGTTTCAGGGTTACAAGTTTACAGCTATGTAATGGTTTAAACCATTTTCGTGTGGTTGGTTACACAATCCATATGTTTTGGATTACTTCATTTTTGATGAGGGGGTGCCTTGTCAAAATTTTCATTTTCGTTTTATTTCATGTTAAAGTTTCTATCAGCAAACAATGTAGACTTTGATCACACGCCGCAAGATGCAGCGTCTGATCAGAGTGTACATTGTTTGCCTATATCCCTTTTACAAGACGCTTGGTACAACTGGGCTAACTAATTACATGTATACATGAATATTGGTTCTGTTTGCGACTCAGAATAAAAGAAATATTGCCATTTACAATTTGTCTTTAAATTGTGTTTGTTTTAAATGTCGTTTAAACTGGGAAGTTAATAATATTCGGGAAATTGATATATGTTTTGTTCTGTTGTTTCAGATTTCCTTGAGAATTGTGTGTGTGATCCGTGGCTTGAGATCAAACATCAGAGAATAAATTTGGATATATATATATAAAGGATATAACACTTATCAACTTCAAATAAGGTAAATGTCATATGTGTATTCCTTTTTAAGCTCGACCTTTTCGAAATGTTGAGCTATTGTCGTCATCCTGTCTTCTGCTACTGCCTCGGCTTTGTTTAAGTGTTTTTCTATTAATCCCTTCATTGCCTTGACGTCATCAATTTTAAACATTTGTCGTCTGCTTTATTTCTCAAATTTAAAAATTAGATATTTTGACCTCAGAAATATTGAAATGAATGTCAAACAGTTATGATCTTAATCAGACGCCGCGTGAGGCGGCGTCTGATCAGGATCAAAACTGTTTGCAAATAACTAGAGCGCTCGGGGTACGGCAGTGAAGGGGTTAAGGATTTTGTAAGACAATATTTTCCAATAACTATCACAGGTATCAAGTTTAAACTTGCTATACTTGTTCAGTATCAAAATGGAAACTTATTACAGCAAGGCAGGTAACCATTGGCCTTGTCATTCCAGAGTTATTGCCTTTGTTTTGGCTTAGATTTTGTAAATGAAATTGCTCAATAACCATCAAAGATATCATCATTTTTTATTGTTTTGTTTTTAAATACTAAATTTGAGCGAAACTATTCTAAAGAGCGATAGATGACCGTAATTAATAATTTCTTAAGAAGAGTGTCCCCATTTATAACAAGAGTATCTAAAGATCTGCTGAGTGCCATAATCTATCTTACACTTTATCATAATTTGATAGACCATGCGATGACTCGCTTTCTTGTATATCAGAAATTGTGTTACAAAGTAACTTAGTGTCTCAAATGACTTCATACTGTTTTTGATTGATAGTCAATTTTGGACGCAGAACAATGATAAGGTTTTATTTCCCGTAGCAGCAATATGGCTATTGTATGTGGTACGTACAATCATGCACCCCATTCACCGCCATGGCGTCATCAATTGTAAACCCTTGTCGTCTGCTTATATTTCTTTAAAACTAAGGTATGTTGGCTTAAGAAATATTGAAATAAGTGTCAAGCAATTTGAATCCTGATCAGACACCGCGTTACGCGGTGTCTGATCAGAATTAAAACTGTGTGCAAGTGTACTCGGGGTTGAATGAACTACTGAGTATGAATAATCGAAATATTATCCCATCCTACTTACATACTTGTGATTGAGATAAGTTACCGCATCGCCTCTGAACGATAAATAACTGTAAGTAATCATTTCTATATGAGAGTGTCTCCATTAATATAATGGTAAGATGAACATTAACTCTCATAAATCATCTTATACATTTGAGTATAGTATCGTTATAGTATTTGAGTATCCAGTGCCCCCTCTCTACAACGGCTCCCGCTTTACAACGACTTTTACCGCAGTTCCCTAAAGAGGACAATTATGTCTAACGCTTTTACTGCTGTAATATCGTCTGCTTAAAGTTGTTATCTGCTGTATTTCTCACATTTTCATATTGGACATTTTAATGACGAGTGACAAACAGTTGAATCAAGATCAGACGCTGCGTTACGCGGCGTCTGATCTGGATTCAAACTGTTTGCGAATGTAAAACAATTTCCCTCCCTATAACGACTTCCTCCGAACAACGCACACAATTTGAGTCTACAGTGGGAGCGTTGTACATTTGAGTATAGTATCGTTTTATTTGAGTATAGTACCGTTAACCTTATCCACTGGGGGCCAACGAGGTATCACGAAGACCCGTTTCGCACAGAAGTCCCGTATATGTTTCGCACCTACAATCCATGTAAACACAACCATTTGTGTATTTTTTTTATACGCTGACATTCGCATTAACCACTTGTGTCCATAGATACACATATCAATTGAATTATTTCTTTGCAAATTACAGTATAGGTTCGTTAATAAACTGTTTTCATACCATTTCTTGTATTATTTATGGAAAATAAGTATGTATATCAAGCACAGACGTCAATTTGTCACTCTTAAATGAATATTACCGGGCGATTATTGAAAAAAACATTGGAATGATCCACTATATTTACAAATATTCGGGAACCCCATCTCAGACATGATGTATGTTTATTAATAGCTTCATTTTTCCATATTTGTTCAACTTATTTTTCACAATAATGTATACAACTTTGAATCAATCACAGTACCCTGAAGGGTTTATGACTGTGTATGTGCCCTACTGAAGTCGCATTTACGTGTATACGTTACCAACAGAAGGTGTATGTGTTACCTCCTGAAGTCAATTAATTGATTTCTGTTGCAGTGACAAAAAATGGATTGGAAAAAATGGTATCGTTTATGCCTAGCTCACATTTGCTGCGGCGGCCGTATACGGCAGTCGCACGGATTATTATTCCTACGGCGAATAGCAATTTCCCGGCCGCCGTAGATTTCCTACGACCGCCGTATGTTGTGCTCACATTTGCTGCGGCCGCCGCAAGGCGAGATTTGATGTTTTGGGGTTAAAAATCTTGCAACAGTGCGGTCTCCGTTCGGCAGCCGTATGGAGCCTCTGCGGCGGCCGCGATTTGTAATAAAACCCACAGAAACGTTCTACGGCATGTCGTTTTCTACGGCCATCGTAGAAATGTACTTTTTGTATAACTCCACGTTATAATACTGCGGCGACCTCTACGGCCTGTAAAACTTTGGCATTTGCCGCGCGGCCGCAACACTGCCGCCGTAGGATTTCTTCGGCCAGCGCAAGAATCTTCCTATTTCACGTTTAGTTTAAACATATTTATTGCATAATATATACATGCAGGGGATTAGGCTACAAGTCTTCACAACTTTATATAATGCCCGCTGTCCGATTTAACCTTTCTGCGACCGCCGTACGCCCGACGTAGAGCAAGTTTGGGCGCACTTTTAGCGATGAGGCCGTAACCATACCAAGTGGGTTGTGACGTTAATTTTGGTACAACTGACAGCTAAATTATCACCAAAATACCACGACAATTTAATACTAGATATTGCCAACTAATTTGCCCCATTTTCAGGCAAAATGTATTACCTGGGTGACAAATCCATTGATATCACTGTAAAGAATCCAGTTCCCAGTATCATAGGCTATGTTTCGTTGAAATCGGCTAAGGCAAATTTCTTACATTTGATTGAAGATCCGAATGGAGGCCTGTTTGTTGACAATTTGACTGCCAGTGGTATCCACATAATACGCCACAGACCATGTGGTATGGTCACACTTGGTACTATCCATTTATTTTATCTTCGCTCTTTGATAAAACGTGTAATATAAAAGACATGCATCCATTACCCTAAAGCCTGTTTCTAGTTTTGAAGACGGATAGTCACTTATTAAAGCAAATTGAAAGTAAAGCAGAATGAGCATTAAGGTACTTTTACTCTGTTTACTTTAAGCTACCATCTGCTGGTATATAGGTAATTATTAGATTATTGTTTCATAAATAGAATATATATAGGACAAAACCTGTGCAGCTTCTCATACACTTTTCTTAACACTTTCAAAGAGTAATTGCTTATATATGAAGGTGTTCGTGTAGTTTGGAATATTGGCTGTTTCTGTTTTTCAAAAGTATAGCCCTTTGAATATTTTCCTATAAAGAACATGCTGCAAACTTTCACAGATTAATTAATTACATAGACGAAAGGTGTTCATGAGGTTTTCAATTCGGGATGCAACATTTTTAAAGAAGTTATGTCGCTTTGAATTTGTTTCCAGTTGCTCGGACAAATCAACCACTCTGTCAGCTTCATCTGCTTCCGCAACAGTTGATTGATCGAATTCATTTCCTAGTCCTGCACTTTTAACTGCTTCAGAAACTTACATGAAATGGACCAGTTTTTTTGTGTGTTAACCTTTAAAAATTTTCTCACTGGACTGTCACTGTCAACAGATTTGTTGGAGATCATTTATTTTCGAGATAAACGGTAGGCAATATGATACGTTGCGGTTTATATCCTATAAATTCAATGATGACTTCAGTTGGTAACATATACATATAAAATGGACTTCGTTTAGTAACATATACATACTCTGTGCGGCACCTATACACGGTTAATTTGTTAAACTCGATTTAAAATCCATTTATTGCATTACTACAGATTCTTTATAACCCAAATAATATTCCATTGATACAATCAATCTAAAAAGGTTATGTTATTATCATGTTTATAGCATTGTTTATCAACTCATGTTTTACTTTCGTTTTGGGTACACGAAATATGCACTTTATCGGTGCGGAACATATACAGGACTTCTGTGCGAAACAATCCTCGTGATACTCCGTTGGCCCCCAGTGTTATCGACGCTGAATTAACCGTGAGGTTTATACATATACCTCTTGAATATCTCTATAATTGCGTCGGCTTCAATATTGTTGTCTGGGAGAACCTTTCATTTTAAGACTTAAGGTATAATGCCAAGAAATATCAACACGAGTGTCAAATAGTTTGGATCCTGATCAGTATCCTAACTGTTTGCAAAGTCGAATGTCTGCGACTTCGGCGACGAAAGGGCTAAAATGAGAAAATAGGACATTAAAAGTGATCAAATATTGGGTTATGTTTAGCATTCATCTGATTAATAAAAACTTTTTCTGAATTAGAGGTTCTGATACTATTGTAACTGATTAGATTTGCCGGTAAACTGCACATGCAATCTCATGGCAATTATAGTCACAGCAGCATAGAAAACAAATGAAGTTTGTGCCCTTTCAATTTAATTTGAATCAAGTATTTTAATTATTGTTTTTGTTTAACCCTTTCACTGCCAACGGTGCAAAAGACGACTTTGCAAACAGTTTTGATCCTGATCAGACGCCGCGTTACGCGGCGTCTGATTAGGATCCAAACTGTTTGATACTCTTATCGGCAATTTTTCCCGTCAAAACAACACTAATGCTGACTTTAAAAATATTTCAGACGACACAACCAATGTAGACGACATTTTGGCATTAAGAGGTTTAAAGTAGACGGTAACACTTGGCAGTGAAAGAGGTTATCTTTGTCATGCTGACCGAACTTGTCTTTGAACTGACCAGGCCAAGTGGAATTATAAGGGGTGTGTTACTACACTAGTCAATAATTTAACAAAGAGTGTCGACCCTGCCAGGATGACTCTTTCAAGTGTCCTCTAATCAGGATATACACTGTTGGCGACAGATTGTACTCGGTTTGGCTCAATTTTAGTTCAGGACTATACTAGAAAATCTAATTTGAAATAGTAGAGCAACTTATTTGATTTGTTTTTCAAAACGGTTTGGTTCTTACGAGATTTTTGTTTCAATATAGTCAATCGAGATAAACACGAGCACGTTAACAACTCAGTTAGTTTATTATATTGAAATAAAGTCTCGATGTTGATATAACCTCTATACAACAGTCTATACAACAGTCACCCGAAAATTTACTCCCTCCTTACAACAACACTAGGCACTGAGTGAGGCGGCGTCTGATCTAGGCTCAAACTGTTTGTAAATGTACTATTAGGGTATACATTTCACTATAACAACTCCCTCCAAACAACGCATACAATCTTTGTCATCTATTGGGTGTTGTTGTAGAGAGAGAACACTGTAAGTCAAATAATTTATGTTTGCTCTGTAATATGCAGACACGGGTGGATATAAACACCGAAAGGCAGAAAGGCACTCTAAATATTGTTTCAAGTTCTGGTGTTGGTAAATGCAGTTAAATAAAAGAAAACATTATTTGTTGATAATTTTGACTATCTAGAGGTGGAAATGTTGATATCCCGAATTTAAGTCCCAGATAAATGATTTGCTTCAATGTAGAACATTGATTAGTCGTTGTATTACATTTGTTTCATCTCATTTTCTCATTAAAGTTTCTGTTAATTTTACGAGATAAGCTGCGTCATTATATTAGATGCATATTACATTTTGGAATGAGCGTGCGTGATACTTTAATTAAAAGTTTTAATTGAAACATGTCATGTTACATCAGGGCTCTAGACGAAAGGGTGTAGACTGAATAAATCCGACATTTTCCCACTCATTTCAGAGCCAAATCCTATATTGTTCTACTCATTACATTCGTCTCTTAGAGACGATTCGAAAGAGTAGTGACACCATAGGATTTTATACAGAAATTAGAAATACGAAGCCCTGCATGTTTATTCGTTTGCATGGACTTATTAAAATAGCGAAGTCATCTAGATGTGTCGGCCTCTAAATATTACAAGCACACATTGAAACCTTTCAACACATTGCTTTTTACACCATTCTGTTGCTTTGTCTTCGAGTTTCATTTCTTTTAAACGGGAATGTATAACTACATGTGAACAATTGTTTGTAAAACAAAGGAAATATAACTATTATCTCGCCGTTCTCGACAATTTGTGTACAATGCTCCCTTTCTATAACAACACCTAACGGGAGACAAATATTTGTGTTGTTCGTAGGGAGTTGTTTTAGGATGGGAATTGACTTACATTTGCAAACAGCTTAAATCCAGATCAGACGCCGCGTAACGCGGCGTCAGATCTGATTTAAGCTGTTTGTCACTCGTCATTATGTATTCTTCTGTCAAAATGCCCTTCATGTGACTTTGAGAAAAAGTAGTGCTCAGACGACACGTACAAGCACACTATATTGCTTCGTGAAAAGGTTGGACATAAATGAATGCATTGCTTGAGAAACAGCGGCAAGCGTCGTTGTAATGAGGGATTCTTTGTTAGGAAGACCGATTAAGGGAGGGAGTACTGTATTTGTCTGCGTCTGATCTGGAAAATACGCGTTTGACATTCGATACATGGTTTTTTCGATAATTTATGAATAAATTTATAAATCAGAATTTCACCAAAGTTATGCTTGGATTTTGGAATGAACTATCTTTCCAATGATGACCTAAAATCCCTTCTCTGATTTTAAGTACATGTATAACCTCTCTATTACGACCACTAAAAATAAGGCTAATTGTCTGTATAAAAGACAGGTGACAGCATAAAGCAATGTGAAAGTGAAACAGAAAGCTCCTGTAGAAGCTTTCTCTTTCACTTTTCACATTGCATTAAGCAGTCACCTGTCTTTAACGACTAATATTTGACACAATTAAGTGGTCGTTATAGAGAGGTTCCACATGTATAGCACACTATTGCATATATGATATGGCAAAGAGTGCTTTCCCTGATTAAACGCAACCTAATGCGGCGTTTCTTAACCATGGCATGATCAAATTTATCGTGAGTTTATTTACCCCTTCACTGCCATATTGCATATTGTAGTCTGCTTCAATATTGTTATCTGCAATATCAAATCAAAGTTAGTTTAAGACAGTAAAACTGACGTAATTTCAAAACGGCGTCTGCCATGATGGCGTAATGACAGCGTATTTAGGGAATTGCTTTTATACATGGGGTTCACACTAGGAACCTGACAGTAGTCCATGTCATCAGAGAGATGGAGGATCCGGCAAGGCTGAGAAGAAGCATGTGACGTAGACACATTACAACGATTCTCAGAACCTACGACGACGTATTTAACTCATTGAGCCCTAATGACGCATATATGCGTCCTTTACAAAAAGTGTACATGTGAAGAGTACATTTGTCTAATGCAAAAAGTGAAGTCCCTGATTAGAGGGCTCCTGCAGGAGCCCTCTAATCAGGGTATTCACTGTTTGTCATTTTGCAATATATTGTAAAAAACAACCCTAAATAGTCTAAAATGGACCAGACGTTATTGTTAACTGGAATTGTCCATTGGAAGTTTCAGGGGACAATGTGTTAAGAAATTAATTTAAATTCTCTGAAATGTCGACATACGCTGACCTATAAATGTTTTTCCTAGTTTGGGAGCGTACAACATCGTATGCCAGCGTATGACAGCGTATGTCAGCGTGCACCAACGTGGTGTTAGCGTATACAAAACGTACTCGTAACTTACCCGACGTATACAACGTGTCCAACCTATAAGCAAATAGTATATACGTTTGGTATACGCTGGCTAAAACGTTGACGTGTAATAGCCCCATACCATATAGAGAGTTAAACTTTGTTAAAAAAAAGAAAAAATACCACACCGGTTATTTCTGACAGGACTTTTTTGGAGAAAAGTTTCATTTTTGGTTAACAGGAATATCGGGGGGGGGGGGGGGGGGGATCAATATAACTCAATACTTTCAAAACATTCAAGTAAAGTGTACAGACAATTTAAGATTTTGTCCAAACAAAAAGTATTTCATGGATAATTTACTGGAAATATCAATGTTTAAAAAAATGTAATCTGAAAAAGTCACACAATTCCAAATTTAAAAAAATCTAGATTTTTAACATTCACTAATTTTAGACTAAATAAATAGATATTACTGTATTCTACTAGTCGCATAAATTTAATAAAAATCTTCAACAGACTTTACTTTTTATACCCGACTTCTAGAAATTCAGGCAAAAATTTTAACACTACAGAGTTCCTCCCTTGAGTTCAACTTTAAAATGCTTTCAGCTTTAAATACATGTAATACCAGAAA
Organism: Gari tellinella; assembly: GCA_922989275.2. Classification (NCBI taxonomy): domain Eukaryota; kingdom Metazoa; phylum Mollusca; class Bivalvia; order Cardiida; family Psammobiidae; genus Gari; species Gari tellinella. Next base: position 28,969,484 of record OV277874.1, on the reverse strand, counting down.
TCAAAATATGTATAATAAGGGACCGTTGGATATTGTGGCATGTGTAGATCCTTAAATAAAGATGACCGCTCAATGCATGGCAATAGCAATGCATGAAAGCTCCTTAAGGATCTGTTTGCATTACTTTTGTCGTGTCTTAAGCTGCCATCTGCCAAAGAGGCTATAACTCCAGACAATGTTGTGTGTAAGCTATATAGCGAACAACGATTTCAACCACGAATAATAAACATAACCTGTCCCTTATCTGCATTATGGACTGACATGCCAAAACAATCGGACATTTAAAAAGAAAAAAAAAGTTTTGAATCGAATGGGACTCGATCCTATGGCCTTTGGATTACTAGTCAACCACACTACCAACTGAGCTATCAACACTTAAGTAGAATGGTAGTACATGTATGAGATGGTTGCGGGGATCCTAACACCTTTTATTCATATGCTAATCTAGGGTACCGGTACATGTATGTAAGAAACGGAGTACAAAACGACTGATATACGTTTTATAATTTTCATTAAAACTAATTCCGATAGCACAGCTAGTATAAGATTGAATGAAGAATCAAATATTATGATATATTTCCACGTGACTATGTGAATTTAAAAGCGTTCTGTATTACTTTCAGAATTTAGATTAACTTGCTGAATGTTAGAAATGGTTTATTTAAGATGTCATAAATTTCTCTACAGCCAATTTCATTGAAAGTGCAAAACATGCGTACTTTGAATAGATTCCCGTTAGCGGAATCACTGACGCCTTTTCTTATATTGGTGTCATTTTGTATTTATTTGCACTGGTCTTGCGCCGACGGGGTGACTTTGACTGTGCGTTTACTGCTCTTTTACAAGAGCGGTATTTGAGTGCCTGACTATGTCTGTAAGTCACTCAGTTTCTCTCCTTTGCACTATTCCTTTAAAGATTTAGTGCACCAATGGATAGAAGTCTGACATATGGTCGTCGGATTCTGCCGGTACCAACTCGTTCCCACAATGGTCTGCCTTTAGTCTATCTTCGATTCCTGTATTAAACATACATGATTTCAAAACTTGAGTTTTGACATTATATATGTTTGTTTTGAGTAATAATACCTGTATATAGAGGTGTGGTCGACTGATTGAGAGATTCCACTGTATTCAATCCTGTGCACAGTGAAACCTTTGAATCCCGAACACCTAAAATCTACTAGTTCTACGTCAAATAAACATTAATGAAACCCTTCCGTTTGCAGAGGACCTGAATTCGCACTGTGATATGCATAAACTCGTTGCATGCTTACCTCCCCCCTCCCCCCCCCCCCCCCCCACACACACAAACACACACTACCCTTCACGCAAACGTAACACACACACTCAGTCTAACTGAAGATGTTCGCAAGAAAATTTAAGTTTGGTCACAAAAATGTCGTTTTATGATTAAGATACGTATAAATCTCATTCAAAACCGGTGTAGATATGTGTGCAATGTTGAGACATGTGCATTGCCCATGCCGATACAATGATCAAGCAACAGTTATTGTCGTCTGCAAAATTGTCAACAGAAAACACAAACTCACTCACCTATAGACCGGTTGTATTGACCTGGCAGGGCGGAGCTAACCTTCTGCAAAGATAAACTAATTTACTTTTGATTATAGGGATGATAGGTGAAGTTCCGAATTATGTAATAGATACCGTTCGAGTTTCGCTTCAAAAGAGTCCGCTAACAAGGGTAAGAGTACTGCTTCGCGAGGAAGAACAACAAGGTGTCCGAGGCGAAGCCGAGGACATCTTTGTTGTTCGTCCGAGCGAAACAGTACTCTTACCCTTGTTAGCGGACTCTTTTAAAGCGAACGAGTATCGGTATCTGACTTATACGAAGATTTTAATAAATATTTTACACCGAGTCAATAATGTCAATATAATATAGTAATTTAAAATATCCACTTCTAAAATATTGAAATACACGTAAACCAACTATATTTTTCATTTGTCCTTTTTCTAACTTGCACGGGCATACCGTGCAGCCTGTGTGCTGGGTCATGCCTAAAATAACTACGTATTTGTTTGTCTACGCTCCGCGTTAGTACTCAGCTAGTAAGGTAAGCGCTCTGGGCCCGGGTGCATGACACATAGTTAGTGTCTACCTGTAAGGTAAGTACTTCGCCGTTAGTTTATCTATACTGAGTATAGTAGTAAAAAATCAATATTTAACTCTCAGCGATGGAGTTAGCATACAGGTAGACACTAACTATGTGTCATGCACCCGGGCCCTGTTTATCAGTTTATGTAGCCTTTCTTTTTAAGCATTTAGCAATAAGTTCAATAAATATTTTAAACTCTTCATTTTAGCCCGATATAATTCATTTTCCACCCCATTATAATCAAACCAAGGGCCAAGGATTTTTCTCCCGAACAGGCACATTATTAAATTGCGTTTTTACTCTTTCACTGCAATATTGTCGCCTGCTTTGAAAATGCCGTCTGCATTTATTCTCCAACGCAAAATTACTGGCTTTGACTGCATGAATATTGATATAAGTGTTATTAGTTTGGATCCTGTTCAAACGCAGAATTACTGTGTGTCGATATTGATCAAAACTGTTTGCAAATGTTCGTTATCCCTTATCATGCTGAATTGCCGTCTGCTTCAAATATATCGTCTGCGGAGAAACACAAAATCTCTCCTATGCTATTCAAATTGAATAAAAATTGAATATGAGTGCCGAACAATTTGGATCCAGATCACATGTTGCGTTACGCGATGTCTTCTCCGGATCCAAACTATTTGCCAATGTTAGCCAAACGGTACTTACAGTGGAGAAAACGTTATTCTTTCCCATTTAAACGCAAACGAAACGCAAACGCAAATAGCTAAAATGTACAAATGTAGGCAATTACCATTTTTTGATATTTCTCATTATTTGTTTTAATTTGAGTGACAAACAGTTTTGAGCCGATCAGACGCCGAGTTACCCGGCGTCTGATCAGGCTCCAAACTGTTTGCAATGGAATCAATAGTTTAATCGTAAACGCGTTTGTTGGGAAAGAATAACGTTTTCTTCACTGTAGCAGTACAAAGGTTACCTCGTCCATTCCCGGACAGTGCAAGAGTTAAACAGGTGACAACATGCTCACCACGTGCACCACGCTCGTAAAAAGTATACAATAACAGAAAGTAAAACTATCCGGTAACAGAAAAAAGTGTCCGGTATCAGATGTAAGAGGACACTTTTTGAATAGCTCTGCGGGGGGTATCTGCGTATAAATCATTATTGTCAGATACTTTCAGCATGGAGAAACACAATTTATACGTGCATCCATATCCACGTGAAAAAGGTAAATATAGTGCTCTCTCTCTCTACATCAACACCCAATGTAAGACAAAGATTGCGTGTGTTGTTCGAAGGGAGTTGTTAAAGGGAGAGAAAATAAAGACTTCGATTACCTTTGCAAACAGCTTGAATTCAGATCAGACGCCGCGTAACGCGGCGTCTGATCTGCATTCAAGCTGTTTGTCATTCTTCATTATATTCCTTTTGTCAAATGTCCACTAATATGTAATGTTGAGAAAAAACCGGCAGACGACAACGGTAAATTCTGATAATAAAAGAGCGTGATGTCGCCCCTAAAGTTGAAATGCAATGGTCCGCATCGAAACTCCGCCCTGACAGGCCAATAAAATTAACCTATACACGGTGACGACGTTCAAAATGTCATAGATCGATTTTATTGACTTGGCATTTGTGTGAAAACAAATATGTCTGATGCAAACAATTTGGATTCTGTTCAGACGCCGGGTAACCCAGCGTCTCTTCAGGCTCCAAACTGTTTGTAACTCAGATTAACATGTCTTGATAAAAGTTTATTAACATGGCTTGATAAAAGTTTATTAACATGGCTTGATAAAAGTTTATTAACATGGCTTGATAAAAGTTTATTAACATGGCTTCAATTTGATCTTCTCTACATTTTATTACAAAGCGTTTGCGTTTCGCTTGCGTTAAGTTATTCAGGAATAACGTTAGTTGTCCATGCCGGGCTACAATACGTATTGTTGGCCTATCATGATTTGGGATGTGTAAATAAACCATGGTACCAACAAATCGTGACATTTTTGCCCCTTCACCGTTTCATTGTTGTCTGCTTCATTTTAGTTGTTTGCAAGATCTTTTCAAAGTAAGATTCAATGTAGTTTAATTTGGCAGCGAAACAGTCCCTGATTTGTTACTGTTACGTTTTCTTAAGGCACACAATCTATATACATGTAACGAGCCGTTCTGATTTAAAACTGACCACTCCCACGAACACTCCTATACAGCACACATAGAAAGCACTTAGGTCGTCTTGGAATTAATTCGCCTTGGCGACAGGTGTACCACCCAACGCACAGACATTTGACTTCCATCTACGTTTGAAGATTTGTAGCAACCCGATCCAGTGTACCTAAAAGCAACAGAACAACGTCTAATGTATTATATATGCAGAGGATAAAACGTTATTTGCCAACAACTGACTATACGATAAAACTTGTATATCCATTGCAAACAGTTTAGCCCCAGATTTGACGCCGGGTTACTCGGCGTCTAATCAGGCTCCAAACGGTTTCCCACTCAGATTTAAATAAATAGCCAGAATCGTGAACAAGTTGCTATTTTCCACACTGCATTGTTTCGCGTTTCGTTTGCGAACAGTATACAGTTATTTCATGTGTGTTTGGGGAACAGTCAAAACTATTGGTCCGAGGTATTATATCAGGGAAGATTTTCAAACTGTTGCCCGAGGCCGATAGGCCGATGGCAACAGTTCGAAATGTTTTCCCTGATAACGAGGGCCAATAGTTTTGACTGTTCCCCTAACACACATGAAATAACTGTTTTATTACCCAATACTCTATATACATGTAACTAGAATTGCATAAAGAGCTAATCTGAGCTAAAATACAAATAAAATAAAATTGTATTAGTCATTTTGAATTTTTGCACGAATTGATAACACACTGTTTGTTGTTCATTCGTGTTTTTTGACAGACGTCTAATGAATGATCAGCGTCTTCCTGTAAGCGCTTGCATGTTTACATCCGCACATTATTATAATATTCGTGTCCGTGTTGTTTTCCGGTATAAATGATAACGTTGATGTGTATTACAAACTCGTCTCAATGATTATATTAGTGTTTTCTTCTGACCTGTCGGAGTTATTTTTAGATTGGAACATTCTAAATTTTTAAAAGGGATGAGTTTTCTCTACATCCAGTTAGAGATACGGATAGCTGTAATTTGTGTGCGTAATGTACAGTAGAGGATATATTATTCTTTCCCGCAATGCACTAAACTGTGGAAATTAACTTTAAGAAGTTATTACTATATTTTTAATCTGAATAGCAAATAGGTTGGAGCCTGATCAGACGCCGGGTAACCCGGCGTCTGATCTGGCTCAAACCTATTTGCAATGGAAAGAATAGTTTAGTATATAATTGCGTTTATTGGGAAAACATAAGATAGCAGTAAAGTTAGCGCAGCGGTCTCGTGCTGCACGAGGAGCATACTTATCTCAAGTAGGAAAGTGTACGATTACATATTCGATGTTACCTTGCTTACCTATTTACCTTTATTAACTATTCTGTTCTAAAAATTACTCCGACAGTTCAGAAAAAGCGGACAATAGTATTAAACATTCACCAGACATCAATCAATGACAATTATTCAAAACTGTTTCATTACAATTCGACAATCCCGGGTACCGGAAAACTTCTCAATGACCCTGATTTTAACATTTCTACGCATCTTTTTCGCGCAGGGGAAACAGTTCGTCCTAGCGGTCAATAGTTAAAACTATTGCCCCCGGATTAGGCAATGTCAGAACAACACATCAAAACAGTATACATTTATTTCATGTGTGTTTGGGGAATAGTCAGCCTGGATCAGGATCAAAACTGTTTGCAAATGCGCTTTATGACGTCATTGAGAGTGAAAGGGTTCAGGGTATTAACTATTGCATATTGTGTATTAAAGGGAGGTAATCAGATATAACTCATATGTATGCAGTAAACCACTCTTATACAGTCCATTCCCTAATTAGGGAATGAACTGTATAAGAGTGGTTTACTGCATACATATGAGTATTAACTATTGGTTAATGTTATCTTCCATAGACACTAGACTTTACTATACATTTTATTTCAGAATTAACATTACATAAAAACGTAATTAAATTGGTTAATGACCATTTAAGTATCTATGTCTGGGGTTTTAATGGTTGTTTTTATACCAAAAGAGTCTTCCTTACATGTAATCAGTGTTAAAAAGGAAATTAAAATCAGCAGTCATTACAGAGGTGAGAATATTGCTTTCGCATTGAGTTGTAAAGAAAAGGAACCACATATATATAGTAAGACATTTCTATCACGAACACTCAAACGAAAACTTATTAAGTGTACAGTGGAGAAAACGTTATTTTTTCCCAATAAACGCGTTTACGCTTAAACTATTATTTAAAACCCGGCGTCTGATCAGGTTCCAAACAGTTTGCAACTTCAATTAAATTTGGCAATAACCTGGAATAGCACCAGCAGTCACGTGATGTGGTTCATTCCGTATATACGGAATGAACCACATCACGTGACTGCTGGTGCTATTCCAGGATATTGCCCGGGAAAGAATAACGTGGTCACCACTGTACCTGAATAATGGTCAAATATAACAAATATGAACTAACAATAATTGGTTATTTTACAGTTTCACTGCTGAAGCCAATTTACAATCAATTTGGATCCTGATCAGTTGAGCCCACTCGCGTCAATGTGGAAAAAAATAACATCGTGTCCGAAATTCTTTAGGTTAAAGCGAGTTCGATTTTACAAGGTTCAGTTGTATTATACAAGTAAAACTTACGTGTCTGGTTTTAATCATTTATCACAGCACTTTTCAATATAGGGGATAAAACAAAACAGACGATGGTATCAATGTTACCTAATATAAACAGTACATCAATATATAGGCGAATATATAGGCGACTGGGTCATCTCGACCTTTACTGAAAGTTTGTAGAGTACAGCTATCCTCAATGGATAATACAGTGGTCCCTCCATACAACGGTCCTTTCAACAACCATCCCTCCTTACAACAACGTCTGCCGATGTTCTCAAAACAAGACAATTATGCCTAACGCTTTCACTTCTGCAGTACCATCTGCTTCAAATAGTCGTCTGCTATTTTTATCATTGGCAATTTTGACAGAAATGAAATGACGAGAGACAAACAGCTTAAATCCAGTGGTGTATAACTGATGTATTTTCAAAACAAGTAGCAAACAGGTTTGATCCTGGTCAGACGTTAAGCGGCGTCCGATCAGGATAAAAAACTGTTTGAAAATGCACTTTATGACGTCAATGTGTGTGAAGATTAAACACATTACCCAAAGCCTGTTTCGGGTTTTTTTAAATAGAGGATGCAATTAAAATGTTTGAAAGTATAGCAGAAAGGGTATACATTGTAAGCTTTGATTTAGACCACATATTAACCGTCTAACTACATTTAGTTTAAGCATTTGCCTTATTAAAGTTTCTGTTAATTTTACAAGATACGGGTTGATATTTCATATTAGACGCAAATTAAATTTGCAGATGAGAACGTATGATACTCTAATTAAAAGTTTGTTTTCTTAATTAAAGCATGTCAAATTTATGAGTTCACTCGGCATTGCAGAAATAATGATACAACACAGGTTTTATTCCTCTAATAATGAAATTGAGACACATGTAAGTTATGTATAGTTTAGTCGTATACAGCGCTTCCTCTCTACAACGGCCCTCCCAACAACGAGTTCCCCAAACAAGACATTTATGTCCAAACTTTTCATGGCTGCAATACCGTCTGCTAAAAATTGTCGTCTGCTGTTAATCTCAAGTTACCTAATGGACATTTTAATAGAAAAAACTTAATGACGAGTGACAAACAGCTTGAATCCAGATCAGACGCCGCGTTACGCGGCGTCTGATCTGGATTCAAGCTGTTTGCAATATAAACCAATGTCCCTCCCTGTAACGACTCCCTCCGAACAACGCACACATTATTTGTCTCCAATTGGATGTCGTTGTAGAGAGGGAGCACTGTACTTCATAGCGTTATTCTCTTAAGTTGAAACGAAACAAAACGCAATACAGCGCTCCCTCCATACGACGACCCTCCAAACAACGATTCCCTCCCTACAACGACCCTCCAAACAACAATTCTCTCCTTACAACGACGCTTACCGCAGTTCCCCAAAACAAGACAATTATGTCCAACCTATTCACGGTTGCAATGTCATCTGCTTAAAGTTTTCGTCTGCTGTTGTGCTAAAAAGCATAATCGACATTTTGACAGGATAAACGTAGTGACGAGTGACACTCAACCTGTGAATTCAACCTGTTTGCTTATGTAAGCATCTCTATTACGACGCCCTCCGAACAACGCACATAATCGTTGTCTATCATTGGATGTCGTTGTAGAGAGGGAGCGCTGTATAATAAAATAAAGAACATAATATATTTTTGAAAATGGTGACGTAATAATGAAATCTATACAGCAAAAATACATTTAAAAATTATTGCCACTCTGTAGTATGCATATATACATTTGTACGTACAGTAAAACATATCTAATACGACCAAGCCTCTAATACGACCACCCTCTATTACGAGCACTAAATTGTGTTGATATTTAGGTCTTTACGACAGGAGACTGCCTAAAGCAATGTAACAGTCAAACAGAAAGTTCCTGTATTAGCTTTCTTTTTTGCTGTCATCATAATTAAGCTGTCAGCTGTCCTTGGTGCAATAAGTTAGAATTCATTTTTTAATGTACGTTCAAGAGGGGTTTTACTGTACTGGTTTCCTGGAAAAACAATTACCCGCACAATTAAAACTGCTTTATATCTTACAATTCTGAGAAACTTACTGCTGATACTGCACAACAGAGTAATAAATAAAACAGATTAGTGAATACCATGAGGAAAACAGTATTATATGTATCTTCAAATATACATACGTTTTTATGACACATTTACATCCATATTGCAAACACATAGAATTTTGATCAAGCGCAAACATACACGTGCGAGTACTAGGCGTCCGGTCAGAGTACAACCTATTACAGTGGAGAATACGTTATTCTTTTTCAATACACGGGTTTGCGTTAAAACTATTATTGTTATTGCAAACAGTCCGGAGCCAAATCACGCGCAAAGTAAACCGGCGTCTGATCATGCTCCAAACTGTTTGTCACCTAGATTGACATTTTATTGCGACGCGTTTGAGTTTCGTTTGCGTTTAAACGGGAAATAATAACGTAGTAATAATAACATTGTACCACCAACTGTTAAATGCCCCGTAAATGATCAACATTATCAGACTGCTGTTATTTTCAATAATTTGTTACATTGCGTTGATGTTAAGTTTCGCAGAAAAAGGGATTCCAAAACACCTTTCCTACTATTGGCGCATTACATTTCAAAGTCGATGCTTATTCCCATTACATTTTCTTTATATCATAAATTCTTTCGAAGATTAGATGAAACATCGATATGTTCGTGGTTCGTATCTGATAATATAACAATGTAATACGTACTTATCAACGACACAATCATAAAGCAGCGCTCCAGATAAGGAGGGCACATGCATTTCAATTACAACAGTTCTTATTTCTTCATTTAACCCTATTGTGTGACCACTTATTAGAATGTTCTCGAATAGAGAATCAAAATGTGTTGTATCAGTATAGTGTTCAGGGTAGACATAATGACGAACTCTTTGGAAACATTTATCTCGCGTGTATAAATGTATTTCGTATACAAATGTAATTTGAAATTACCCACTCGTACCTATAGCCCTGCAATTTAAGAACTTATTTCTAAAATAAAGGTCGATAAAAGTGAGAAGAATAGCACAGGAGGGTATGTCACTAGCAAAATGCACATCCACTCAAACCTCAACTGGATCCTGTGAAAGGGCAGACACATTATATCTGGGAACTGTTGTAGACCCTTTGAGCTTAACTCCTTCAACACAATGGACCTGTTTAATATATAAACAGTGTAGACTCAGATCAGAGGACTCCTATAGCAGTTCTGTACTGTTTGCTTATTTAAACCAGTATTCATTAAGCTACCTAGAATTTCAAATGGATTGATTTATATTTTGGTTATTAAAAAGGTCCATAGGGAACATAATAACCCACAATAGTTAATTAGTATTTAAAGAGTTAAGGTATTTTTTCTATGCATGTTGTCATCAATATCTCACGATGCAGTCTACTACTGTGTTGGTTTATCGAACATAAATTGTCGTTACATCACTTATATTTCAAACTCGACCTAGAGATAAATAAGTATTTTCCTTAACTTTTTCACTACCAACGTCGCCAAAGTGCGTCCTTGCAAACAGTTTGAATCCTGATCAGACGCCGCGAAACGCGGCGTCTGATCAGGATCCAAACTGTTTGACACTCGTATCGACATTTCTTTAGTCAAAACAAACCTAAAGCTGACCTTAAAAACATTGCAGACGAAACTACTAATGCAGACGATATTATGGCAGTAAAAGGGTTAAAGCAGACGATAAAGCATGGCACTGAAAAAGTAGGTTTGTCCATCCTCTGGTTCCTTTTATCCATGAATAGAGACAAATTAACTGCTGCCGGTATAAGGACATTTTACAGGGTTTTATCAAGTGCACCGTAGATTGTTCTTGTCATCAAGTAGACCCAATCTCTCTTCACTACTATTTGCCATGATTGGGTCTTGTACAAGAGTACTTTACTGAAGTGAACATTCTATAGATATTAGTTTTACAGTAAAAGCATTATTTACCCTTTCCCTCACAGAAGCGCCTTTTAGCACATTCAAAATATTCCTTCACTGACGAAATAGTTCCAATTTATAAAGTCATAAACATGTATCATAATAAATATGTTCTATTTCATAGCAGACGGTAGCTTAAAGCAGGCTGAAAGTAAAGCTGAATGCGCCTTAAGGCGAATTCTGCTTACTTTCAAACTGCTGCAAGTGATCACCGGTCTTCAAAATTAGAAACAGGCTATGGGGTAAAGTGTTTACCCTTGACTATATTGATATTTCATGTTTTTAAGACGAATGACAAATTAAAGTAAATTCCGCTTTAATTTCAGCCTGTCTGTGCATTCTGTTTTAATTTCAACTTGTTGTAAGCTAGCATCTGCTAGGATATAATAATTACTTAATATTATGATTCGCATTGTTCACGGTATACAATTGAACTATGTTTATCAGTTGGGGAATAAATAAAAGGCCTAAACAGGTATGTTTATAAGGACATGAGTAAATGCCCAACCTGTAAATAGAGGTTTGGATTTTTTTATCATAGGTGACTGTTTAAGGCAGGGCATAAGTAATGCTTAAAGTTTCTGAAAGTATTTAGGCTGTAATATATTTGTCTTGCGGTAACCTACCAATGTTTCCCAGGAATATGACCATACTCATGTCAGACAGATTCTATATTTAAGCAATACATACCCTTGTCAGATTATTGCATCCATGGACTTTCTAATCTGGCTATACAATGTTTAAAAAAATATAGAGTGACGCTATTTGAAGGATAACTGCTTTAGTTATTTTATTTAAATGAAAACTGTGTTAGGCATTCATTAACGACAATGCCTACGTAGACAACACAAATTACTTTAGAAATAATATCACATTGGCGTGTGTGATGCGTGAACGTCCTAGACCTATAAAGTCAAATTCTGAACATTTCAAGAATAGTCGATAGACACACTGACTATAGCATTACACCCCTTCAATTGTACCTAATTCCACTATGCCCTGATAACAAAATTGCAATTTGTATAGAAACTTTAGATCTAGTTACTGAGACAAATGATAGTCCCCGTATCACTAGGCTGTTTTAATGTGACGTAATGTATCTGTTCCGTTTGTTTTGGGTTAATTAAATGAAACGTTGGCGTGTGAGTAGACAAAGAATTGGGAGAGAAAGATATGGGCCAATTACTGAGGTTTCATAATGATTACAAAACAATTGCAGTGAGCCGTCTACAACCACATTGATATCACTGATACAGTGGAGAAAACGTTATTCTTTCCCGTTCAAACGTAAACGAAACGCAAACGCATTGTAATAAAGTTTAGAAAATGATATCGTTTTGACAATTCTGACTCTTCAAATTAAACTGAGTGGCAAACAGTTTGGAGCCTGATCAGACACCGGGTTACCCGGCGTCTGATCAGGCTTCACACTGTTTGCAATAGAAATAATATTTTCAGCGTAAACGCGTTTATTGGGAAAGAATAACGTTTTCAATTGTACATGCGCTACTTTTCTAATTTCAATGACACTTGTTTAAAAAACAAAACAACAAAAAAACCAAAAAAAAAACCAAAAAAAAAACAACACAAAAATAAAACATCACATGCAAATGTGCCATATAATTGATACAAAGTGTATAAACGTAAGATGTAACTTAACAAAGAAAGACGTACATACATGTATGATCAATTATATATTTTTTATACATTATTGTCGGTTATAATTTGATTGTAATAAATATCTTTATTTCGATAACCATACTTAGAATTCGCCTTACTTTTTTTCCGATTACACAATGTGTTGATAAAATGAAAGTAATTTGTATAGTAAATTTAAGATCTTGTTACCGATGCAAATAATAGCCTGCATTATTAGCTGAGTTACTTCTAGCATCGCCTTATTCCGATTGTATACAGTGGAGAAAACGCTACATTGTTATTTCACGTTTAAACGCAAACAAAACGCAAACGCAATGCAATAAACTGTAAAAATGACCACTTTTTCACACTTCTAATTGTTGATTTAAACCTGATTGGCAAACAGTTTGAAGCCTGATCAGACGCCGGGTTACCCGGCGTCTGATATGGATCCAAACTGTTTGCATGGGAAATAATAGATTTAGCGTAAACGCGTTTATTGAGAAAGAAAAACGTTTTCTCCACTGTATGCACTCAGTTTCGATCTAGATCAGACGCCGAATAAAGTGGTGAAAACTGACCAATATCGATGTTTCTTGATTCAAACTGCCTGATATTTCATTGTATTTAATTAAAACAGACGATCATTTCTAAGCAAAGGGTATTATAGAAATGAAGGGGATAATTTGATGTAATGTATCTTGTTATTCTAGTTTGTAATTTTAGCAACGCGTCGACGTGGATTGAACCTCATTATTGATAGAACGAAACATATGGTTCAACAAATAATATTGAATAATATGCCACCTGCTTACGACTGTGATTTTCGTAAATTTATTGGTTTGAGCCTGTAGTTATAGGATAATTTAAATGTGTGTAAAACTGTGTGCATCCGAACAAGATGTTACTCGACATTTGTCCTGGCTCCAAATCAAAATGTATGAGTTGAAATGAAAGAGTTGAAACTAATTACAAGTAGATCTACAAACTTACATTGAGGATGACCTTGTATGTCTGAGTGTCGACATGTGATAATTCGTAATCGTGTTAGTTCGACATACCCATATTTCGAAGCTAAAACGGGGCTTAGCCACGCTTTAACTTTGAAATACGTGTATGTTATACTTAGCGAGATCGAGTTATCAGGCGAAATTTAACTGGTAAGGTCGATTTAAGCGAAATCGAAGTATCGAGTTTCGACTGTACATTGTACTTAACATATCGATGTTTCTGCTATCATTATTATGGATAGTTATGATACGAAACAGTATAATAAAACACTACGGGGCCTTTAAGAGACTGATCTAACGTATTAATCACACATTGTATACTTTTAAGATATCCTGACATGATCTCTATTTTAACAATTGGTAGCTTAGTGATATTTTATTGAGAGTGATCACACCGCTTAAAAATAAGTCTGCCACAATATAGTCTACTACGTCTATATCGTCTGCTGTTGTCAAATTTCATAATTATGTCGTTCAAGTTAGAGACATGTTAATACGAATCGAATTTTCTTTGATATATTGTCGTGTACCTCACACATCCGACTGTCTATATAATTCAAGTTTAAATATATTCTATTTTCACTACCGAAATATTAATATGAATTCAAACAGTTTCGATCCTAATCAAATATCTATTAACTCGGAGTTTTATAAGGATCCAAACTGTGTGCAGGATTCCGTGAAATGTAACCAAAGCGAAATGATGTAAAACAAATACGTGTGGTCATTTTTCTTATTGACCGTAATTTTGTATTCTAAAAAATGTTTTGCTATTAAAATGTAGAAAACGACAATATTTGATAAAGCTGTGGGTGATATGTTTCATTTTGTGGTGGAATAGTGTCGCGTCTAGTCAGATGCCAGGTTGTTTGGCACTCTCCAAACTTTTTGCACGGGACATCTGGGTTTTTTTTAGTAAAAACGTGTTTGTTAATGAGAATAGCGTCATTTGTAAGACTATAATAACCATAGTAGAAAATAGTAGTATATACTTCAAATACTATTACAGTATTTATTTTTCTAATAATGTATTTTCTAAGCAAAGTAAAAAACCAATTGCACGCTTTGATTTAGATAGTTTAGCGGTATAATATTGTTTAATGCCATTTATTCATTGAATTATTCCTTTAATTCTACAAGATAAGGTTTTACTTTATATTGGATGCAAATTGCTTTTTCAGATGATTGCGTGTGATACTTTAAATAAAAGAATTTTCTTAATTAAAACATGTAAAATTCATCAATTTACCCGGAATTTTAGAAATTAAGGATCAGCATATATTCTTTATCTTGAATAATTAAATCGACGCACATGTAGATTATGTTTGATTTATCTATACGATTTAGGAGTTCATTATTTCCCTTTTTAATAGTATGAAACGAAACCATCGTCATGTTTGCAGAAATGCTCAGAAACGGTTAAGAGTTGCTAGCAGTACTCGTATTGTAAAACAAAATGGTAGTTAAAACGTTATAGTTAAAATAGTCATCATATTCAGAGTAACTCATCGTCTGATCTGACTCAAAACTGACTGCTATGTCCATAATCAATTTAACACAAACTATTTTATATAAAATTGTTTATACTGTACACTTTGTAGTATATACATGTTCTTTCTTCGAACCGTGTAGTAGCATGTTAAATGTTATGTTACAGTGTAACTGTTGTACATTTCTGGGTTCAATGTTACAAAGCGTTTAAGTTGAGTCTGAGATCGTTCCTGAGTATGTGATAAATCCGGTTTGAGCATAAACTCAAATCTGACCAATCAAATAATTGAGAACAATCACAGGCTCAACTCAAAAGCTATATAACCTTGAAGACTGGTCCACAGAACCGAAGTTGAATGAAGTAGAACAGTAAGGCAGATAAACAGCTATACGAGCGTATTGTATAAGCTGTACTTTCTTTTGCATTTCTAGTATAATTATCTTTTAAGATATATAGTGAAGGGATGTTATCCTGATTCATTTGTTCGCAATTCAGTCCAAAAAAATCGTTTACATTTCATCCTACTTGTAGATCATTTGCTTTGTTTCTGTCCATCACGTTTGAGTTATGTTTGAAACATAAAACTTCACATGCGACGCTCTAACGATAGGCAGGATGGCGAATAATGAGAAGGAAAGTCGAAACCACGACAATTATTGCAATTTGCGACCGGGGTGCTTAATTTGTAAATAATGACAATAACATGTTTTATAATAGAAACATGTCTTAGTGGATAATTAAAAGTGTACTACACATAATTTTCATAGTAACACATTCTCTCTTAGAGCTGTCGCAGAAAATAAAAAGTTAACATTCGAAATAGTCTAAACATTGTCATCAATGAAGTACAGTGTAGTCTACAAATGTGCTTTTGAACAGGAAACGTCATCACATAACTTTTGTTTCAAGCCTCAAAATAACTTTGTACTTCCCTTACCAGTATCCTTCCGTAATGCCGTTTGCTTTGAAGGTGACGTCTACAAATATATTCAATTAAATTATATTATGTTTTTCATTATAGAAAAATCTTAATTATTTCACCCTCAATGACGCCAAGAGGCGCGTTTGCAAACAGTTTGACACTCATACTGAAATTTTGTCAGTCATACTGCCTTACAATTAACTTTGAAACGGTATTATAGACAACAGAATTGCAGCAGACGCCAATGAAAGGGGTAAAAGGGGGTAAAATTATCACGAACGTTTTAGCATTCAAAGACGAGAGCCAAACAGTTTGACTCCAGAACAGACATCGGGTTACGCGGCGACTGATCTCGATTCAAACTGTCTGCAAATACGAGTTAAGTCAAGATAGACAGAATATGGGTTAATTTCATTTCTCTGTTGATTGATATTTTCTATGAGAAAAGACATTTAACTACTGCTGGTAAAAGGACATTCTTTACAATTATTCATCAAGTGCACCGTAGATTGTTCTTGTCATCAAGTAGACTCAATCTCTCTTCATTAGTATTTGCGCTGATTGGGTCTTGTTCAAGAGCAGTGTGCTGAAGTGAACATTCTATAGACATTAGTTCTACTGTAATATATATATTAACCTTATACTCAATTGCCTACTTCTAGTTTTGAAGCTCTGAGCATTCCAAGGAATGCCTGATAGACATACTGAATATAGAACCGTATCTGTACAATTCTCCCTAATTCCACTATGCCCTTATAAACAAAATTGCAATTTGTACAGAACATTTAGATCTAGTTACGGAGACAAATAATACACCCCGTATAACTGAGCTGCCTTAATGTGACGTAATTTATCTGTTTCGTTTATTTTGTGTAAATAAGACGAAATAATGGTGTTTGTTTAGACAAATAATTGAGAGAGGAAGATATGGGCCAATTACAGAGGTTTGATAATGATTACGAAAAACTTGCAGTGAGCTTTCTACACCCACACTTATAGCACTGATACATGTGCTCCGCTTTTAACCATTTCTATGCCAAATTAATCGAGTTTTTTTAACCCATTCACCGTTATATTGCCGCCCGCTTCAAAAGTGTGGTCTGCAAGATGTGTTCAATTTTAGATATAAGGCAACATGACTTAATAAATATTTATCTGAGTGTCAAACAGTTTGGTTACTGATCAGAGGCCGCGTGATGCGGCGTCTGATCTGGATCCGAACTGTTTGCAAAGTTACGGGCGACTTAGGTGCCGAAAGGGGTAATGGCAAGTTTAAATTTCTGGTTTTCAAAAGGCAGATTTTTCAAAATTCTTGATACAGTGTATTTAATTCGTAAATTGACAAACAAAAAGAAACAGGTATATTTTTCGGTTATAATTTGATTAAAACAGATATCTTCATTTCGAAATCTATAACTAGAATTATTCGTACTTTTGATTTAATTACACAATGTCTTGATAAAATAAAGGCAATTTGTAAAGTCAATTTTAGATCTTGTTACCGATGAAAATAATAGGTTCCCGTATCATTGGTTTATTCACTTCTTTCATTGTCTTAGTCCAATTGTATTCGAATTTAAAAACAGTTTGGGTCTACATCAGACGCCTAGTAACTCGGCGTCTGATTTAGACCCAATTATTTTTGACATTTTTTCATGCCGATATTTCTTAAGTTTAAAAGCTTCTGAAGTATCGTTTTGAGATATAAACGCAGAGGAAACCCTTCCTAGCAGACGACATTCAGGAGGCGGGGGCAGGGAAGAGGTTAATTTGATTCTACTATGTGTGATTTTAGCCAAGCGACGACGTACATTGAACCTCCTTATTAGCAGAGAGAGATCCTCGGTTAAATAACTATGGATTTATAAAAAGGTGTCATAAAAATGTCAGAACCTATACAGCATTCAGCAGAAGAAAAATAATCACGATTGTCAAAAGATGTGTATCTTGATCAGATACAGGACTGCCATTAAGTTGACAGGAAAAATCCTAAATTTCCAAATTTATATTATTCAAGTGCGAATTTACGAATCGTACCTTTACCCCATAGTCTGTTTCTAGTTTTGTTGACACGTGACTACTTAAAGCAGGTTGGAGGTAAAGCAGAACGCGCCTTATGGCGCATTCTACTTTACTTTCAGCCTGCTTAAGCTACCATGTTCTAGAAAAAAATTCCGAAGATTCAGGAAAAATTGTCGGTAGTGTAGATGGTGTAGTGAAAGAGTTGAAATTAACACAACACCATCACGCTGCGTTGTTGACAACCTATTTTGTCTGATATAAACCTGAGCTTACGTCGAACTTACCTGTATTATAAAAATGAATTATAGCTAAGATGTAGATGAAATGGTAAATGTGACAGCTCGACTTATCGGAGGTCAAAATGTAAAACCACCGACAAGTTCGTCGAAACACATTGAGGACCATCTTTCATAAAACTTGACTTTAGAAAAGCTTTGCGGTATCGCATCATAGTATACACTATTTTAATGTGACATGTATATATGAAATGATCTGCTACATAGATAATCAATGCATCCCAAATAGTATTTATCTGCAATGAAACTTCAAGTAAGAAACAATTTGCACGCATAAAAGGGCTACGAGAGCACGAATAATCAAGTTCTTCTGTATCTCGTTAGAACTAATGAGAAAGAGCAAAATGTAGCTAGTACAGCGAGGAAGGTGTTGGTGTATCCTTACAGTGGATAATCTGTTATTCTTTCCCGTTTAAACGCAAACGTACGCAAACGCAAAGCACTAAAACGTAGAAAAGAACAACTTTTGGACAATTCTGATAATTCTTGTTTATCTTGGTGGCAAACAGTTTGGAGCCTGATCAGACGCCGGGTTACCCGGCGTCTGATCTGGCTCCAAACTGTTTTCCCTGCAAATAATAGTTTTAGCGTAAACGCGTTTATTGGGAAAGAATAACAGATTCTCCTCTGTATAAACGCGTTAAAGCCCGAACAATTATTTCGATTGTAAAAGGTGTTGAGCAAATTCAGTGTACATTTAACTCATCGTCTGTTCAGGCTTCAAACTGTTTGCCACTCCAATTTAAAAGAATTTGAGCAGAAAGGAATAACGTCTTATTCACTGTAGCATCATTACGACCACTCGAGAAATAACAAGGGTTTTATAGTGTTTGTAACGGGTGTTTAACATATATTTAACGACGTCAACGAGTTTGAATGGTAGTACAGCCGTGATAAGTTCTATAATGAGAGGCAAACGTGTAGAAGTGTAACTTGGACAATTTCAAGTGCAATCAAATCGGTTTTTATACAGAATATCTTTACGTTTCCACAACTGCTGGTTTTAAACATTGCTAACAATCTGGAATGGACGAGATTGGTTTTACGGCACTGCGAACAAAATAAGTAATGTAACACCGACAACATTCTGAACTTAAATGATATGCCGTTATAGGACCTGGGGCCCGTTTCATAAAACTTCTTACGACAAATGTTGTCGTACGTCAGATTATAAAAGTATCAATTATTTCTCTATCTAATCCAGTCTGGTGACACCTCTTTGGAATCGTCTTGAAAAGACGATTCCAAAGAGATGTCACAAGACAGGATCAGATAGAGAAATCAGAAATTAAATGTTTTTAAAGTTTTGACTTACGACAACATTTGTCGTACGAAATTTTATGAAACGGGCCCCAGGAAGGGCCACAAAGTCATTTTAGCAAACATAAACATTCCTACCCCTAAAACATTCACTGATCTATTACCACAGTTCGACCTATGCAGCTGTTGTTGACCTTATGACGTTTACCAGTTTTATTCATTTTTAAACCTCACAGAGATATGCCATGCTCTATAGATATTTACGATTCAACTGCTGAAGGCTCATATATTCGACACCGCCCATTATGAACATACATTGATATAGCAATACAATAGGGACACCTGTCTCAACACAAATAGTACAGACTCATGTCTAACATATTCCATGACGGTGCACACCCTGATCAGAAAGCTCCTTCAGTTGTTGGCTGATCTGAGTCTATATTGCTTTAAAAAGTGTCAAATTATGGTAATTGCAGGTGACGGCTTAAAATGGTAAAGTTTATCATTTCTATTTACAATGCATGTGCCTGTTTCATAAAACTTCTAACGACAAATGTTGTCGTAAGAAGTTTTATAAACGTCTCAATTATTACTTATTTCTCTATCTAATCCTGTCTTGTCTTGTGACACCTTGTGAAAAATCAGAAATTAATTAGACTTAGATATTAGACTTACGATCGTTTTTGTCGTAAGATATCTTATGAAACGGGCACCTGGTATGAAACACTCCAGCTAATATAGTCATTCTTAATTAAAATATTGAAACGCAAACGCTCTGCAATAAATGAATCTAATAAATGAGTGTCTGCTCTGACTCTAAAGTATGTGAAATGTATATGTGTTACCATCAATCTGTGTAATCAGTCGTTTCACGAAATTACCAAAACTTTCAGTCATTACGTGAAATAACTGTTTCACTTAGTCATTTCACGAAATGCCTGCAATTTCCAGTCGTTGCATGAAATAACTGAAATTCACAGGCCACCTTTACACAAATAGGCTAGGAACTTTTAACAGTATTCAGGAAAGTTTTGAAATGACTTTTATTTAATTAGTTCAACAGCAGTTGTTCATTAATATCCTTCTATATGCATAATTTTATTTAATACTTAATATCTAACAATTATTTCAGAAACATTGCAAGCATTTTTTAATGATTTAAGAGACCTGATTTGTATAATATTTAATATCCATGTATTGTTTCATTCGTATAGTAGGTGTCGGTGGTCCAGTGGGTAGGACGCTCGACTAGGAAGCGAGAGGTTCCTGGTTCGAGCCCTGTCAGGATCACTGAACTGTTTCTGAGCAAAATATTAACCCTACATTGCTCCACTTCACCCAGGTGATTTAAATGGGTACCTGAGAGGGAAATAAGTCAATGTGTCATGGCTGCTAGTAGCGCCGAATGTAAATGGCCGACTTATGACTCGATGAACAGGGAGGTAATTGTAAAAGTCGGCAGAATATGACATATAAATTTCAGACTTGATAAACCTATCACCTTTACCTACCTTTACCTATAGTTTGTAATTATTAAAATACACCAATCATTACGATGTAAAATATAAAGCTAAAGTCTATTTAGTCATTTCGTGAAATGACTGTAGGTGTTTTTTAGTCATTTCTCGAAAATGACTGAATATTTTAGGCATTTCATGAAGTGACTAAGTGAAACAGTCATTTCACGTAATGACTGAAATTTTCAGTAATTTCATAAATTGACTGATTACACAGATTGACTGTAACTAATATACTTATTTGGACAAAGGGATCTTTGAGGAATTATGATGCCAGCGCCATTGTCAAAGACTGATTTTACCAGTCCATTCATCATTATCATCATGAATCACTCTTATACTTAACAACATAATAACACACACTGGACCTTTTAGAGCCTGTATCAAATATATTATTCAAACATATAATGACACATATAATGACACAATGGGCCTTTAAGAGCCTTTATCTAATATATTATACACACATTATATACACATACAGTGGAGAATCTGTTATTCTTTCCCAATAAACGTGTTTACGCTAAAACTATTGTTTGCAGTGCAAACAGTTTGGAGCCAGATCAGACGCCGGGTAACCCGGCGTCTGATCAGGCTCCAAACTGTTTGCCACCAAGATAAACAAGAATTATCAGAATTGTCCAAAAGTTGTTCTTTTCTATGTTTTAGTGCTTTGCGTTTGCGTACGTTTGCGTTTAAACGGGAAAGAATAACAGATTCTCCACTGTAGTATTGGCTGATATCGTGACATGATCTTTATTATAATAATCGGTAGCTTAGTGATATTTTATTGAGATTGATCACGACACTTAACCATAAGTCTGCAACAATATGGTCTGATTCGTCTATGTCGTCTGCTGTTTCTAAACTTTAACTTCGTGTCATCCAACTTAAAGAAACCTTAACTCTTTCACTCTCAATTACGCTGAAAACGCCTTTACAAACAGTTTTTATTCTGATCAGACGCCCCGTATAACGCGGCGTCTGATCAGGAACCAAACTGTTTGACACTCGTATCAATATGTTTTTAGTCATACTACATTCATTTGAATCTTACTTTGAAAACGGTCTTGCCAACAATAAAATTGAAGCAGACGACAGTGAAACGGTGAAGGGGTTAAAATATCCCGAATACTTTGATCATGAAAGGGTTAACAACATAATAAAACACAATGGGCCTTTAAGAGCCTTATCTAATATATTACTTACCCATATAATGACACATATAATATCACATATACTGACACAACCCAAACTGTTTGACACTCGTATCGATATGTTTGAAGTCATACTACATTAAATCTTACTTTGAAAACGGTCTTGCAAACAACACAGATATCGTGACATGGTTTCTATTATAATAATCGGTAGCTTAGTGATATTTCATTGAGATGGATCACGACACTTAACTATAATACAGTCTGATTCGTTTTAGCCCTCTGCTCTAACTTTTTTATTTATGTCGTCCAACTTCACGAATTTAAACCTAATATCTATGGAAGGGAAACTGGCAAACTGTTTTGACCATTATGACTCGCCGACTTATTTGGCGTCTCATAATGGTCTGCATTGTTTGATATTGCAAAATAATCAAAGAAACAGTACAGTATCCTTACATAACTTTTGTATTTCTATAATGAAACCTTCCAGACAGCACATAGGAAGATTTCATTGCAATTTCCAGGCATACATGTGTTCAAGAAACTTATAAACGAATGTCTACAGTTTGGTTCCTAATCTTCGGGACACAACCTGTTTGTAAATTTGAGTCAACGACTAGCAGGCAAAGTGCTAGCGACTCCACACTCCATATTTACAGTAGGTAGGGCTAGTCTCACTCTACACTCTCACGTCCACAGTGTCGTCTGCTTCATAATATTAGAACAAATATTTAGTATTTTGACTATTGAAACATCAATACTGGTGACAAACAGTTTGGGTCCTTATGAGACGCCGAGTAACTCGGCGTCTGATTAGTATCCAAACTGTTTGCAAATTGTCATGCACTGTTTTCAAGACAGGGACAGGATTAAAGACGAATACTCGTGGTCATCCGTCTTTCAAACCGAAATTCGACAATTTATTCTAATCAACTTTATGCAAATGAAATTGCTCCCCTAAGGCGAGATAATATTACGATTATTCAAGTGAGGGTCCATTTTGTTCATCACATTCTCATAGTGATTGAGATCGGCTTTATCTCTTATACAGTGGAAAAGACGTTCTAATTTCCCAATAAACGCGTTCGGCCTAAATCTATTATCACTGCAGATAGTTTAAAGCCTGATCCATCGCCAGGTAACCTGGCATTGGATCAGGCACCAAACTGTTTGGCACACAGATTAAAGTATATAGTTAGAACTGTCAAAAAGTTGTAATTTTTTACATTCTGATGTAATGCGTTTGCGTTTCGTTTGCGCTCAAATGGAATAAAATAACGTTTCTCTACTGTATAATGTAGATAACACTCGTGTATAATAAAAGCACCGCTCTATCAGTAACATGACCAAAGATATGACAGTTCTTTTGGAATGTCCTTATATTGTTCTTTACTTGTTTTGGACATTGGTGTAATACTGTAATTATGCATACTGTGCGTATCATTGACTGTATTTTCAAAAGCTATGTGGATGTTAAATGTTCGAAACTCCTACCTATAGTTCTACCGAACGATAAAATGAGAGATATATTGGAAGATACCCGTGTTTTGAGCTACATATATGATATTTGCAATCAGTCTATATAAGTTGGTAGTGTTAAGGACAGGTGCAGAGTAAACATGTGTTATTATTTCTCGGTTAAACGCATACCAAACGCAAACGCAATGTACTAACGTGTATAAATTTACAACTTTTGACATTTCTTACGATTTAGTTTAATCTGAATGGCAAACAGTTTGAAACCTGATCAGACGCCGGGTCATCCGGCGTCTGATCTGGTTTCGAACTTTTTGAAACGAAGAAAAAATAAAAGCTTTAGCGTAAAGGCGTTTATTGAAAAAATAAGTATTCTCCACTACATATAATTGTAAGCCAGGGCAAATGCAGAATATATGAGATAATAATTTATTGTATTAGTGTGTTCTTGCACGTAGTAACCGCCTATGTCATGATGCTTCTTCATTCAGATGCTGCGTAATAGAAGTTTCTTTTTCAATGCTTTCCATTGCCTATCTGACGTTCTTGAATTGCCTGAAAAACTAAATAAAAATGCCGTATCTAATTATCAAACTAATTAATTACTAAACTCATTAATTTCCTCCGATAAAATTGCCCGTATTTCATTGATTTAAATTTATTTGCAATGCAAGTTTTTTAAATTAAATTTAATCGTGAGCATAGCGTAACCCTTCAATCGCGATAGACAAATTATCCCCTTGACTGTCATGACGTCATCAATTTTAAACAATTGTCGTCTGCTTTTATTTTTCAAATTTAAATTATAGGCATTTGACTTGAAAATTTGGAAATGTGCGTCAAACAGTTTGGATCGAGATCAGTTTGTTTGCAAATGTAAGCTAAGTTTTAATTCCCCTCCCTTTAACAACTCCCTCCGACACAACACACACAATCTGTGTCTCCCATTAGGTTTTGTTGTAGAGAGGGAGCACTGTATATGAAATACTGCATTATCTTGATCGAAACCGTTCGCAACTTCCAATATTAACCCTTTCCTCTATAACCTTTTTTCAAAATTGAAAATAAATGACCACTTCAAGCAGATTAAAAGTAAAGGACAATGCGCCTTAATGCGAATTCTGCTTTTCTTTCAACCTGCTTGAAGCTGCAATCTGCAAACATATAGAAAACAGTTCTGATGCTACATATTTATGACAGTATAATTGTGAACTATCATGAAAAAGGTAAATGCGTATAAAGGTGTATCTATGGAGTAATGTTCGTGCCCTGCAGAGGTTTAATACATATAGAAAGTACGTATACCTACGAACAATTCTAATAAAAATATTTTGCAATAGTAAAACCATCAATAAAAATGAGAATTTTTATTTCTATTAGTTTGATAAATTATTTTGTATCGTCAATAAACTGATACATTATCGTACCTTATAGACATAATTTGTGCTAGAGTGTGTCATTTCCTGAAAGACATCAGACAATAAAATCGCATTTCCATTTATTGAATGTCTCGGTTGGGCTGATAAATATACATATCTAGCAATATGCTAGGAAATAATCTTATTTAAAAGCAATTCAGACACTTATAAAGACCGATCAAGATTGGACAAAATTCTAAAATTGAGCATGATGCACTTCACAAGCAACGTTTTAACAGGTTAACGTTGGCATACAGGTACGTTCGATTTTCACTCCTGAAACTTTTAATGGACAATTCCAATTTCAATATAAGCTATGTCCATTATTGACTATTTACTAGTATTTAGGGTGGATTTATCACTTTTTTAAAAATAAATGGCAAACAGTGTAGACTGCTCCTTAAGGAACCCTCTGATTAGGGTCTATACTGTTTGCATAGGAAAAGTGTACTATTGACAGATATATGTTTTGTTAATGCCGAATATACTCCTAGCTAGGGTTCAATGTGTAAAGTGGTTTATTGTATTTTGGATCAAAACGATTTGACACTTATGTAAATGTGTATAGATCAAAATACATTTAAACCAAAGTAGTTTATATTAAAAATAAGACTATGTTTGCAAGCAAGCGACAATACGTAAGTAAATGCATACACTTAGTAAATTTAAGTCTACCAAATGGCAGTTTGTTTTGTATTTTAGATTTTTCCGGCTTGTTTATAATGGCTTAGCGAATTCTGGGTGCTGTACAGGTTTGACCCCGGGTAGTTCTGCGTTTTATCTTGCAATTGTCCATTTATCTATGTCTGGCAATATTTTACGATATACAGAGCCCCCTCTCTACAGCGACATTCAATAGGAGACACATACATGTATGATGTGCGTTGTTCGGAAGGACTCGTTATAGGGAAGGCAATTATATTAAGGTTGCAAACAGCTTGAATCCAGACCAGACGCCGCGTAACGCGGCGTCTGGTCTGGATTCAAGCTGTTTATCACTCGTCATTATGTTTATTTCTGTCAACATGTCCATAATGCAACTATGAGAAAACAGGCATACAACAACTATAACTATAAGTAGACGATATTGCAGCTGTATAAGTATTACCGGATATACATACTTGTTCTGTATAAGGATAAGTGACAATGGTCGTTGTAAGGAGGGAGTCGTTGTTGGCAGAGTCGTTGTAGGGAAGGAACACTGTACCTATATGTACCATAATATAGAGGATAACTGTTTTTTTCAGTGTAAGATCGAAATTTAATCCATTGAGTGAACATCAGACGTTATATTTTCACGAGTGGCGAAGCCACGAGTGAAAATATAACAGTCTGGTGTTCACGAAATGGATTAAATTCGATCTTACACTGAAAAAACACAGTTATTCTATTTATTTATGCTTTAAAGCCACTTTTTAAACGAAATTGTTTCAAAATTGAAAGCGAACGTACATTATTTATCCCGTGTTGAGCCCCACGTTTTATGTCGAACACATGTGGCGTGACAGTTGGCGGTATAATGACGTCATCCGAATTACTTCGTTGCTCCCGAGTTTGGATTCGTGCTCTTCCGGTGAGTAGTTCGCGACAAATCGGACTGCCGGATTTTAACGATAAGACACGATTGACTACGATTCTTGGGGAGCCCTACGGGGAAAATTCATAATAAAAGCGATTGGTGATAATCCACTGCAGTGGATTACCAAGTGATCATCCACTGCTTTTTCGTGGTAATCCACCGAAAAGCATAAATAAAGTTTGATAAATCATGACGGTCAATAGTATACTCACTAGTGCAAAGGCTTCCTTGTATATCTATATTTTATATCGCCAATAAAATGATACATTTATTTACTATATGAAACTATTTGTTCGCGAGTTTGTCAGTTATTGAGCAAACTCTCAAACTCAACACGGAATTTCCATTTATTTAATTTCTCGGTCAGACTAATAAATCCAAATAAATAGCAACAATGCCAGGAAAGCATCTTTTATTTCAAACCTATTCAGACCTTCAAAAACCCAATTTATTTTTTCATCCTAAAATTGTGCATTTGCCCTTAACCAACGCTGCATCTCATACACGGGTAATCAGTTATCACGTGCCATTGAAACCTAGCGAAAACAAATGTTCAAAACCAATGGCAGGTTTATAGGCTTGTCGTTCAATACTTGTAATATGAGAGATAAACATGTATTCAAGGAGTATACATGTACATTCATAAATGCAAACATGTTTATCGGGAAAGAATGTTGTATTCACAATAATGAATAAATTCGAAATGGTTTCCAATATCACGGTTTCAACGTCAAGAATATACGAAAGCATTGTGACGTGTCTTTACTAACTCTTTCAACACTATGGACCTGTTTAACCCTTTGAACCCTAGTCCCGCATATAGGCGTCATTTTCAAAAGTATACATATGAGAAGTGCACATGTCCTATGCAAACAGTGAATACCCAGATCAGAGGGCTCCTTACGGAGCCCTCTGATCTGGATCTTCACTGTTTGTCATAATGCAAAACATTGACAAAAACAATCCTTAAAAATCAGAAATGGACTAGACTAAAATGGAAACTGAGATTGTCCATTTTATGTTTTAGGGAGGAAAGTTAAAAAATACTCATGACAGTTGCAAACAGTGTAAACCACGATCAGAAGACTTCTAGTCTAAACTTACTTTTGTCAGGGTATTGCAATAAACTCTATGTGTATTGTTGATGATCTAAGGACATTGCAGTGTTTGTCCACTACTCAGAATATTTCACTTGAAACTGTAAATAGTGCAATGAGACGACGTGGTGTCACAGCATGTTCTAAACTGTTTGCCAATGACTTCCTGATCCGTCTCTTGGCTCGAATGTGTTATTCTGTGTGAATCAAATGTGTACTAGCCGAAATGAAGATTGCGCTATTTTGCATGAATTCTTGTGTACATTAAAATCCCTTGATTATGACCATTATCTTATAATTCCGTTATGGATTGTCGTTGCGCTATTTTCGTGTTATCATTTAATATTTATCTATGAATATTGGATGTGCAAGGATGAGATGTAAAATGATGTTTGAAACGGATAGATAGAATAGTTATTTACATCTCATCATTGCACATCCAATATTCATAGATACATATTAAATGATAACACGAAAATAGCGCAACGACAATCCATAACGGAATTATAAGAGATGAGCTGAATGGCATTGTATGCCATACATTGCATATACAACATTGCATTATGACACCAATAAATCAGCTAATTGACGAGTTTAAATGCTGATTTCACTTATTAATATAGGTGTTAAACGTAAGAAGTATAAATATTAATATAATATGCAATTTTTTTACAGAAACGACCTGACTGTTTATACGATCAGTGCGCTACGCGCTTATTAATCCTTGACCCTTCCGTACAAAACAAGTGTGACCAGTACCAAGCAATACCATTCCATTGACGCTCTACAGGGGATATCCAGCCCATCTCCCCAGCTACACCTTCATTTGGTGTACATTTGCCTACTCCTAAAAATAATCGTTGAGCTCTGTTACGACGGATGACTGCTGAAAGCAACGTGGCAGTGAAACAGAAAGATTTCTGGGGCTTTCGTTTTTACTGTCATCTTACTTTAGGCTATCACCTGCTTTTTTATTATCAGTTTGGTTTCAACTTAGTGGTCGCAATAGATAAGTGTTACTGTACTACATATGGTATGCATTAATCCAGCACTAGTCTTTAAAGCAAAACACGGTTCTATATTTCGTACATGTAGTAGCTTAATAGCTTTGTTCCATACTAGCTTAATACACGCTCAAATGCATTTTACATTTCATATAAGTTGCATCAACTCGGGTTTTAAGGTCATTATAGTTTAATGAAAAATTTACTTCTCTGTAACCTAATAACCTATCGAACAAATATGTCGCAAAATCTCGTATTCTATGTTGTCTTCTCGCATAATGCAATTATGTTTCTAAAAGGAAATTCCTTTTTTCGTTGAAGACAAACCTGAAAATATAATTGAATATCTGCAGCGCAATCGCTGGGATTTGCAATTATGTTGTAATCAGGTCTAATAATGTGGTATGCCAGTTTAACCTTCAGCAAATGCATTCTTTAATGAGACGATGAGATGTCTCAACAGGTTCTAAACTGTTTGCCAATGACTACCTGATTCGAACCTTGGCTAGATTTGGTTAATCTGAATGAATCAAATTGGTTTAAACCGACATGCAGACATCCCCGTTTTGCGGTAATTATTGTGTACAGTAAAACCTCCTGATTATAACATGTTCAATTAAATGTGAGAATTATTACATGTTTGAAACGGATGACTGCTTAAAGCATTGTGACATTGAAACTGAAATATCCTAAAGGAGCTTTCCGTTTTACTGACATCTTGCTTTAGACTATCATCTGTATTTTTATAATAAAATAGGCTTCATCTTAGTGGTCGCAATAGAGAGGTTTTACTGTCATACACATGCCTTACATTACGTTATCAATATAAATCTAAGCAGTGTATGCTTCTAAGTTTCATAGTAGCCTAATAGCTTTGTTTCATATTAGCTTAACCCTTTCCCCAATAGAAGCGACTTTTAGCGCATTCTATTTATTCCTCCGCTGAAGAAAATAGTTCCAAATTATACAGTCATGAATATAATCTATAAGAATTATTTTCAGTTTCCTTGCAGATTATAGCTTAAAGCAGGCTGAAAGTAAAGCAGAATGTGCCTTAAGGCACATTCTGATTTACTTTCAACCTGCTTTAAGTAGTCACCTATCTTCAATACTTTAAATAAGCTATCAGGTAAAGGGTTAATACACGCTCAAATGCATTTTGCATTTCATATTAGATGCATCAACTAGGTGTTTAAGGTCATCATACTTCAATGAAATTTGCTTTCTCTGCAACCTAACAACCTATGAGACAAATATGTCGCACAATCTCATCGTCTATGTTGTCTTCTCGGCTAATGCAATTATGTTCCTAAAAGGAAATGCAACTTTTCTTTGAAGACAAACCTGAACAGATAATTGAATATCTGCAGCGCAATCGCTGGGATTTGCAATTATGTTGTAATCAGGCCTAATAATGTGGTATGCCAGTTTAACCTTTAGCACGCAACGAGTCAACTCAACTCAATTTTATTACTGCTTGAGTTCATAAATTACATGAACATAAAAAACATCAAATAATATACATACATGTACATAGGTTGTAAATAATATCAAAAGAAGTATGTCAGTCAGGTCTTATATAGATTGAAAGTACTAGGAAACAACTAGTAAACAGGGCTTCATATAAGAGGATGTAAACTGAACAAATCCAACATTTCCGCAATCATTTCAGCTCCTTATCACATGGCTTTACTACTCATTAGAGTCGTCTCGAAAGGACGATTCTATTGAGTGGTAACATCATTGGGTTTAATACAGAAATACACATTCTTCACCTTATTCTGGAACCTTGTTAAAAAATCGTCTGAAATTTGTCGTCTGCAACAATTATCTGATTTGATTTATCTGCATTTAATAAATGAACTTATCACTAGAGTTTGAAACAGTTTTCATTCAGTTTTGAATCGAAGTGTAAAGTCAATACCTGTACAGATCGAACAGTAATTTCAGAGAAATCGGATAAAACAGATACCAGTAGGCTTCTAAACGGTTTCCATGACAACATTTTATCTACATGCGAACTTTATGACAGATTATGTATTGCAAATGATTTCATCGTCTACTTATACCTAAACAATAAAGCATAGGAAAACGGGAAAATATAAGTAAAATATTATTTTAAACCATTTATTGCCGAGGTCAATAACACTGACATTTGCAAACAGTTTAGATGTTGGTTGATGGCGCATAAAGCGGCGTCTGATCAGAATCTAAACTGTATGATACTCAAATCCATGTTTTATAAGTCAACATTGAAAACAATCCAGATTAGTTAACCCTTTCGCTCTCAATGACGCTTTTAAGAGTTTTTTCAAACAGTTTGGGTCCTGATCGGACGCCGCTTCACGCGGCGTCTGATCAGGACCCAAACTGTTTGTAACTCTTATCGATAAACATAAAGTCATATAACCTTAAATAGAACTTTGAAACGTGTCTTGCAGACAACAAGACTGAAGCAGACGACAATAAATCGGTGAAGGGGTACAACTCTCCTGAATAATTTGATCATGAAAGGTTGAAGTAAAATCAAACGAAACATAAGCATATGATAATAATGACAGCGACTGTGTAACACGGTTTAATACGTTATAATGGAAGTTCAAGATTTACTAGGAACACAGATAGGGTTCAAATCTGGCAGCGGCTTTCTTAAGAAGGTAAAGCAGACATCTTTGACAGGAGACTTCTGATCTTTTAAAACTGTTTGACGTAGCCGAAAATTGCCGTTTTGCGCACTGATTACAAGTCAAATGATAGCTTGGGGATACTGAACGTTTTGTCGGAAATTTCATTTTTTGTTTGTTTTCTAATTTCAGATGGTCCTTAATGTGACTGCAAAGAAGTGAGAGTGTAAATGGCATAATTACTTTGGACTATTGCCAGTGTGACACGGAATTTCCAGTGAAATTATTCTCATTTGATGTTGTGGAATTTGTTATGGAAATGATTTAGTATTAGTGACGGATTAACAACATCGTTCACAGATTAAGTGGTATGGGATTATCGTTAAGGTAAGCTTTTTTCATTACAAAGTTTGGAAACCAATGTCGGGGCTGCCATAAGTTGACATGAAAAATTCTAAGATATCCAAATTTGAATTTTTCAATAGCGATTTTACGAATCTTACCCCTTTTTTTAATTTGTTGACATGCGACTACTTAAAACAGGCTGTAAGTAAAGCAGAATGTGCCTTAGGGCGCATTCTGCTTTCCTTTCAGCCTGCTTTAAGCTACCATGTACTGAGAAAAAATCCGGATATTTAGGACAAATCCGGAGAAATGGCAGCCCTGCAAATGTTTAGACATCGCGTTTTGAAATAGCCGTTGTAAAACGGATAACAAGTGTTGATGCTTTGAAGTCCAAAAGTCCGTCTTACGAAACATAGTATGACAAAAACGGTCATAAGACAAAACTTTAAAATACATCAAATGGCCGATGTCTCCATCAATAGGTTACAAGCCGTATATGACCCTCATTAGGCGCACACTTATTAGGCGTAGGCCTATCCTCAGAATATTAAATTTTGTTTTGATAAATCGTTATCTGAAACCTGAATGATGTCAGATGACCATGCATATTAGGCTATAAACAAAACATATATATCTTTAATGAATATTTTTACTTTATTGTCAGCCTTGTTTAAGCCTTAAGTAAACAATGATTAACATTGTCATTGCTATGTTGACAGTAATACTGCAGGATAAATGTGACCAAGAAAGGGTTAAACAGTTTGATAATAAACCGAAACGACAAGTCAACTTTTATACATGCATCAGCCTTTCCCAAGAATAGACAAAAACATTTAGTCAAATATCAGGAACAGCACTAAAGGAAGTATAATTTCTTAGTAGTAGATTTAGGTCTGTCAAATTGAAGGTTATCCGTGTCGGGTGTGTTCAACTTATCGTGTACACATTTCTACTCAGCATTGATTTCATTACTTTTAGAAAATGTCTCAAAAGCCTTCTGAATTTGAATTGATTACCGGAATATATTGTTATTTCCTTTTCTTAAATTCAAATGATCCAGACTGATAAATAAGATAGCATGGTTTATCGAAGACACTGGGAGGAAATCGGTGAAGGATTTTCAGTAAGTAGTGTCACTGTCTGCAATATTCTTCAGAGGTGGTGGCAGAACTCTTTTTATCACATAACTTGTAGTCTATGAGAGGAATAAAGTCAAAATATAAATATAAATAATGAAACAAAATGTGTAGGGTCGGAGGGAAAAACTAGGGTCGGTCGGGTTACCGGAAACAGGGGTATTTTTTATTTTGCCTTAGTATAAAACTAGTCCGAACATAATCTTGACACCCGCCTTACAACCTAGCTACAAGTATACTCGTCATTTACAAACAGTGTACCTCTGTGTATTACACTTGTCCCATGCAAACATTGTATACCTTGATCAGAGGACTCCGTAAGGGGCCTTATGATCAGGGTTTACACTGTTTGTCATTTTGAAATATATTGCTAAAATCAACACTAAATAGTCGAAAATGGACAAGACTCATTTTGAAATTGCATTTGTCCATCTAAAGTTTCAGGGGTGAATGAGTTAGAGGCTGCTTGACAATGTGGTGTATCTGACAAACATCCATTTTATCAAAGTTTAACGTATAAGTTTTTGTTAACTCTTTCAGTCTCAAAGAGGTCGTAAAGCGCCTTTGCAAAACAGTTTTGAAATATCGTCGGTTACCCGGCCTTATATCTAACTTTAAAACGATATTGCATACAACAATATTGAAGCAGGCGACAATATGGCGGTGAAGTGGTACATATTTCACTATAATTTTGATCATGAACGGGTTAAAGCACACCGTAGCGATAAATTTGTGATACTCTGTGTCTAATGTGGATCCCAACTGCGTCTTTTGTGGATTCAATTTCTCTCTGACTATAAATTATCAGATAGCATATGCAGGTAAATCAGGCATTTGTACTGTTAAAGACCACACATTTAGTAGATGCAAATGACATAACATGTCAAAGCTGCTGTCGTGTGATTAATAAGTTTCAACTCTATTTTGCATAAGTGCAAAAGGGAAGTAAATCTACATATCATTTTAAGCCACCTGATATCTCAGTAAATTTCATGTTTTACGCACGATACCATTAAGAGGAACCCCTCAAAACCAGAATCTCTATATACCCGAATTATCTCTACGTCTTTGGTTTATTCCTACACTTAGGAAAACAATTCCAACTCACAAAAGTTTCTATATTCTAGCAGATGATAGTTTGAAGCAGGTTGAAAGGAAAGCAGATTGTGCATTGATGTGTATTCTGCTTTACCCTTAACCTGATTTAAGTGGTTAGTTATCTTCCATACTAGAAACATACTGTGGGTTAATGGGATAAAACCCCTATGAACTGGAAATGCCTCTAAACTGGACATTTATGTGGTCCCCACAAATGTCCGGTTTAGAGGGGTTTCACTGTTCATTAACCCTTTACCCAATAACCTGTTTCTAGTTTTGAAAATAAGTGACTACTTAAAGCAGGTTAAAAGTAAAGCAGAATGCGCCCTAAGGCGCATTCTGCTTTACTTTTAGCCTGCTTTAAGGTACCACCTGCTGGAATTAAGAAAATATTTCTTCTGATACATATTCATGACTGTATAGATTGGAATTATTTTCTTCCGCGGAGGATTAAACGGAATGCGCTAAAAGGCGCTTCTATAAGGTAAAGGGTTAAACGTTACACAAGGACTAGTGTTT
The DNA here is from genome assembly GCA_922989275.2 of Gari tellinella. NCBI lineage: Eukaryota > Metazoa > Mollusca > Bivalvia > Cardiida > Psammobiidae > Gari > Gari tellinella. The sequence continues at coordinate 28,935,056 of OV277874.1, read as the reverse complement.
CATTAACATTATAGTCGATGGGAATGCAAATGTGATCACGACAAATTGTCGAGTGTGAATAATGCACACATTATACTATCCCCGGGGAGGGGTCTTGTTTGTATGCCATTGATCCAATGTTTTTTCTCGTATTGTACCGTAAAGAACGATGTTTGTCAGTCGTGTGATTTAGAGCGGAATGAGATATGAAATAACTGTTTTTGAAAATTAGATAAAGGTACAGCGATCTCCCCTTCAACGGCCTTTCCAACAAGGACTCCATCCTAACAACGGCCCTTGCTGCTGTTCCCAAAACAAGACATTTATGTATAAAGCTTTTAGTGCTGCAATATCGTCTGCTCAAAGTAACAGTCTGCTGTTTTTATTAATAATCTCATCTCATCGTCCAATGGTGCTATATGACCCATTTTGTTACAAAAGATGATGAAATATAAATTTAATAGTGCAATTTCTTATAACAATATGGATAAATTTAGATATAATGTTTATAATTGAAGGATATGGCATTATGTAACATATATAGCCTGTCACGTGTATTTGTCTTCAATACAGTGACCTCGCTCTACAACAGCACCACAATTGGAGACAAACATTGTGTGTGTTGTTTGGAGGGAGTTGATATAGGGAGGCAAATTCAATACTCTTAGAGTGATGCGCATGACTTGGCTTTCATTTGATCCTAGCTCAGACGACGCATAACTGTTTGTTACTTGTCTTTATGTTTCTTCAGTCATAATTTAACTTTAAGAAAAATGGCATCGATCATTTTAAGCATTCGAGTTTTGCAGCAGTGAAAGAGCTACGCGTGTATTGTTTCGGAAACAGCGACACGTATTCGGAAAGCTGTTGTAGGGAGGGAATACTGTAAATCATAACTTTTCAAAACACAGTTAGCAGCCTACTTAAAAGTACCCATCGCAGAGAGTAGAGCCAGTCTGAGACAAAAATAAGTTGACATACGCAACGGACCCCAACCCTTTTCTATCAGAGAGCTATATATTCTGATTTATCAGTCTGGGTACATTCAATTCAAGAAGTTAGAAATAACAATTTATCACAGTAATCAATTTAAGTTTAGAAGTTTATTGGGACAGTTTCTTTTAACTCTTTTACTCTCAATGACGTCATACAGCGCATTTGGGAACAGTTTTGATCCTGATCAGACTTCGCGTAACGCGGCATCTGATCAAGATCAAAACTATTTGCCACTTGTTTTGAAATTACGTGAGTTATACTTCCTTACATCTAAATTTGAAACGATATTGCAAACAACAATATTGAAGCAAACATGGCGGTGCAAAGGTTCAAACCTCACGATAAATTTGATCACGAAAGGGTTAAGGAATGAGATTAATGCTGAGTAGAAAAGTGAACAAATTAATCACGATAACTTGAACATAAATTGTCTAACACGGATATTCCGAAACAAGGACAAGCATGTGTGTTGTAGAAATTGTCGTTCCATGGATGTGGTTGATGATATTGCGATGCAGAACAGGTGCCCGTTTTATGAAATGTCGTACGGCAAAAATGGTCATAAGTCAGATTTTAAAATTATCAATTTTTATGTATCACTCCATCTAAACCTGTCTTGTGACATCTCTGTGGACTCGTTGTTTTCAAGACGATTCCAAAGACATGTCACACGACAGGATTGGATGGAGAAATCAGAACTTAGTTGTATTTTAAATTTTGACTTAAGACCGTTTACGTTGTACGACGTTTCATAAAACGGGCACAAGGTCCTGTAGCGCGGGTGAATGATGACACGAGATGGTGATGAAGGATGCTTCCAGTAGGATTGTTTTTGCTAATCCCATTCACTGTAAAACAGCATAAAAAGCCGCCTGTCTTCCTGTTAGTTCTTGGCAGAGGGGATAATCTCAGTCAACAAAGCAAAAACATCCCCTATAGCAATTAAGCCTAGGAACCACTGCAATATCTCTTGGGAAAGAATTTGTCGAGCAATAAGGAAGGCGTTAAATTGGTTAAGTAATCAGTAACGGAGATAGTCCGCTCACAGCACAATGTAAAAACAACAACCAGCTAGCACACAGTAACAGTGTATTAGTGACAGTAGAACTGAATACAAAGCTCCCTCTCTTCAACGGCCCTCCCAACAACGACTCCCTCCTTACAACTACACTCGCCGTAATTCCCTTAACGGGTTAATTTAGTCTTACTCTTTTACTGCTGCAATATCGTCTGCTTATGATTGTCGTCTGCAGTTTTCTCTCACAGTTACATATAAGTGGAGATTTTGATAGAATACATATATTGACCAGTGACAAACAGTTTGAATCCTGATCATACGCCGCGTTACGCGGCGTCTGATCTGGATTCAAGCTGTTTGCAAATGTAAGCCAGGTCTTAATTGTCCCTCTCTATAACGACTCCCTCCGAACAACACACACAATATGTGTCCCCCATTGGATGTCGTTGTAGAGAGTGAGCACTGTTCCTCCGATATTTCATACATACACAGTACAAATATCACTAAAAGAATGCTTGTTTTTTTTAAAAATCATTTTATTAGTCGACGAATTTCTTAACACTTATAAACTTGTTATAATCTTGATTTCTCATCATGAACTTAAAATATACATTAATTAAACTTTAGATTTGACAGGTAGATCTTTCTTTAGTGTGTCCGATATACATGTATGGAAAATCAATTAAAGACACACGGGTAATAATTTGTGTTATACGCTAACTTGACTCGACAGTATTCAGCTTTATTACTTTTGAATGAGTTCAATGATAATAGGTATTTTCTGATTACCTTATTAGTATTGACACATTCGTAAGAAAACAAAAATGTTATTATCACATAATTTGCGGTCTGGGAGTTGCATAAAGTGACTGTATAAATATCGTAATCCACTAGTGGAATATCGTTTTTTGAGCTCCGGCCCAACTTGTTCGTCCACAAGCGCTGCATGTAGCGGGACGCCAAATGACGTCATTTACTATGACGTTGACGTAAACAACGGAACGTTGTGGCGGAAAATCTATATAGCGGAGGGTATACAAACTTAGACTTCAATCAATTTAATAGGTGCTTAAACTTGTTATGTGATAAATAGAATCTCACATTCGTGCTCATTATTTATCATATTTAATAAACTCGTTGACTAAAATGAATATGACGCTCGCCAAGGCTCGCGTCATATTATATTAGTCAACTCGTTTATTAAAAATGATAAAATATGAGCACTCATACAAGATCCTCTATTTCTGATACGGAAAGGCGACGCTTATAAAAATGAACACAACACAACATAAGTTTCCAAATGTTGATTAGCCACTTTAATCCACTTTTCCTAAAAAACAATTTTTTTGTGCCCCTTATTTATCCTTTCATACAGTGGAGAATCTGTTATTCTTTCCCAATAAACGCGTTTACGCTAAAACTATTATTTGCAGTGCAAACAGTTTGGAGCCAGATCAGACGCCGGGTAACCCGGCGTCTGATCAGACTCCAAACTGTTTGCCACCAAGATAAACAAGAATTATCAAAATTGTCCAAAAGTTGTCTTTTCTACGTTTTAGTGCTTTGCGTTTGCGTACGTTTGCGTTTAAACGGGAAAGAATTACAGATCCTCCACTGTAGAAGGAAATAGTTCCTATTTATACAGTCATGAATGTACACCATAACAAAAAGGTCCCATATCCTAACAGATGTTAGCTTAAAAAAAGGCTGAAAATAAGGCAGAATGCGCCTTAAGGATAAGTTTTCTGTAGGCCATGGGATAACCATAAAAGTGATGAACTAGTTGATAAAATTCCTGATCCACGCAGCTTCTTATCCGGCTCGAAATTTTGAGAAAACCTTTTGGTGGTAAAAGTTGCAGCCCCAAAGAAATCCTGGCAGCCAGACAGTATCCGTCACTCTTTGTCTCTGCTATGACACATTAGGCCATATAGGTGTAAATTAAAATATATCGACGTACACCAGATACAACCTTATTACCCCCATTCTTCCTCGTAATAAATACGTGATACATCACAGTGACCAACCATCCTATCTTACTAGACTGGTTAGCCTAACTTAAACCTTTTAACACTGAATAATCTCTTGTGGGTATTTATTATCCTTTTGGATTCTTCTAGTACAATAATTTTGAACAAGTCTACTTTTTTCATTTTTGGTTTGACAACAAAAACTAATTAATTAAAACGTCAAACAGTGCAGACCCTGATAAAAGGGCTCCTATAGGATCCCTCGGATCAGAGTCTACACTGTGTGCATATGTAATCAGTAATCTCTACAGAAGGATGTAGGGTTGAAAAGGTTAAACTAATGTATTTATGAGATATATGAAATTGTATTTTGTGGTTTGTGCTTAATTACTAGCTACTATAAAAGTTCGTAAGAAAACTCAAAGATAAGAGCATAGTATGTGTTTGTTTGTCTTTATGTTTATTCATAACCTTCATATACAGCCATAGTATTAATTTACCGTGTTATAATATGAGTGGCAATTAAATGTAAGCTTAAAAGTAATGCAAACTGACAAGAGTAAACTTCCATTTAGATGACAAGTTTATTTCCATAATCATATATTAGCATGTTTTCGTCACAGGTCGACAACGAGAATCAAAATGGTGTTTTAAAAAACAAATACAACTAGTATTTGTATATTATAGTGTTTCCTTTTATCGTTTTGGCATCATGTCTTTCTACTACGACAGAGCATGATCAGACACTCACATGACAGTAAACTATTAAACACATCAAACAATGTGTTTTACAACTAATTTGTTTTATTGTTCTTACGAAAACGCGTATATGAGTATTTTATTGCCTAGACAGTCCAATTTCAACATGGTTTATTTCAACCATTCCCAATAAACGCCTCAATGAGAAATTTCTAGAATGTTGGGAAATGTGAACGATTGAGATGGTGTTCCATTGTTCATGTTGTATGCGTCGTATACGGTTGAAATTGGTAATAAAATTGGTTTTGTGATTGTCGTTTTCATAAACAAATTTGAATTGAATATTGACGCCATTTCACATGAGTTAACACGCATTTAGAAGCTCGCGGTCGAATATTACATAGCGATAAATGACTCAATAAATATATCGAGAATATAGAGTTTTCATTTTAATCGTGTTGAGGTGACTTGCTTTAGAAATATCTAGTGTTAGCATTTGCATGGTTACAATGTGTCACAAATTACCTGTTTAACCCTTATCATGCTCAATTGTCTTCCGCTTCAAATATATCTGCGAAAAAAGTAACAACTTATTTTGATACATTTTAAACTTGACAAATTATAAATATGAGGAACAGCTTGGATCCAGATCAGATGCCGCGTGACGCGGCGTCTGATTTGGAGCCAAGCTGTTCGCAAATATAGCCAAGTCGCGCTTAGCACGATAAATTTTAATAAAAATGCTTGATCCGTTTGAGGCGCTGAGCTATTCAACTGAACATCAGTGTCCACATGACTGTTATAAAACAGGAATCATGGACATAGCCATGTTTTGATTATCTCTATATTTGAAAACATATTTTAACGAAGCGACGATTAAATTGTGTGCTACTTGAAGATTAGTATTTCATTCATTTGATAGTCGACTTGAATGCAAATTTGATCAACGATCAACTTGTCGATTTTGAATAATGGAAACATTATACTATCCCCTGGGAGATACTGTGTTAGCTTGTCATTGATTCGAAGTTTTTCGCGGATTGTATTGAACAAAATGACGACTAAAAGTGTGTTTGAAAGAGAAGTTATGATTGCATAGACGTTATTATTATTTTAAAAAAACCATAGAAACTAATTGAAAAATCTGACACAGCTAACGTAAGCTTATGGCAGATGGATGAGTACATTTTACACGAATAACCCCTATTGACGAGTGCACGCATCCTGTACAAACGGTGTATTTGTGATGACAACACTTGGTTTATGTACACCGTGTTTGTTATATGGCAATTTATTGTAAAGCAAGGCTTAATAGTCCAAATTTGACGCGACATAATTGGGAAACGACAAAGTCCACTCGAAGTATTAGGTTGAAAAGGTAAAATTAACCGTCGTTTTTCCATTAAACGTTTTGATACATGTCATGGCTAATTTATAGTTAACACGATAATGTGCTTGTGATGCGGATCCACGCTGTTTGTAAATGAAAGTACATATTAAGTAAGCAATTGGCGGGATTTTGTTTGCTATATTCTAATTAATTTACCAATTTAATGGTCCATGTAATGAATACTACATTACCTAAAAACAATACTAGTTTACTTACAGATTACTGTTAAAATATGACTTGTTTATCTACTAAATAGATCTACTATTTTTTTTAGTAAGCACAAGTGTTTTTTACTTATCACTAGTTAAATTTATAAATGTAAGGTTATCCGCTCAATTCTAGTTCAAATGCAACATTCCAGGTAATTAAGTCACCTTCTGAAAACTAGTGTGCTCACCAAATAAAAGTTACTTACTAAATACATGCTTAAATTCTCAATACTAGTACATGTACAAAAACTAGTTGAGTTACTAAACACTTAAGTATCTATTCAATACTGCTTTATAAACTAACTACTTGATTATGTAAATACTTCTTTACCTACACGATTGTACTGGAATATGTTTATTTACTGGATACTAGTGTATCTACTTAAATAGTGTATTAACTAGATACATGTACTAGACTGTGAACTAAATACTATCTATTACTATTTCAATTACTAAATACTTGGTTTTTTTACTTAATGATAGTGTAGTAGCTAAATTCTTGCTATTTTAAGAAAATGTTTGTATTTACAAAAATCTAGTGTATCTGACAAATACAAGTTGGTAATGAAATACTACTTTTACATAATATATTCTTTATTACTGAATGAGTATTCTTTCACTGACTAGTTCATTCAAAATATTTTTCCTTTAATGCCATTATTTTTAATCATGGAAACAATTGTCAAGGAGGCCAGTAAGGGATGTGAAACTCCTTATGCCAAATCTTACAGCGACAAGACAATGTTCACAAACTGTTTGGTTTTGCTAAAAGACCTGCGTCTGTGATTGTGTAAAACAAACACACTAACGCCAGTAGCAATCTAATTACCGCTATCTCCATCGTCATGAATACGTGATAAATAACAATAACCAACCATCTCATTTTAACAATAGACTTGCTGGAATATAGTCTAATTATTACAGTACAATTTCTTCCCAGCGAGCATTAAGATAGGTGACAGCTTAATGCACGCCAAACCCTTCTTAACTCTTTCACTCTCAATGACGTCGTAAAGCACGTTTGCAAACGGTGTGGGTCCAGATCAGAAGCCGCATAACGCGGCTTCTGATCAGGACCCAACCTGTTATGACATACGTATCGATATGTATTAAGTCATACACCATTAAATATGACTTTAAAACGTGTCTTGCAAAACAAAAATACTGAAACGGACGACAATAAAGCGGTGGAGTGGTAAAATTCTCTCGAATAATTTGATGATAAAAGGGTTAGGAGAGGGTGTGTACTACTTATGTCCGGAATTGCAACATGAATTATTATATCTCAATATGTTGGCAGTCTAGAACATTTTTATTCTACAAAAGACGCAAATAAATAAATACGAAAGACTCAAGCAGGAATCGTAACACAAACAATACACCCACCTCTAAAGCAGAACACACACACACAGTCATACCACAACAAACACACACACACACACGCAATACCATTCTTTCATCTACACACTAAATAGAAAACAACACGCAAGACAAACATAAAGCAAAGTGAACATAGGAGCCCGCCTTGGTACGGTCAGTAGCAATCAATAATTAACTATAAATTAATTAATTATTAACAACCACTGGGGGGTTAAACCTGGGTTTTGGGGCGCCCAACCTCACACTTATCTCCTATATTCACCTATAAAGACGAACAGTGTACATAAAATATAAACCCTGTTCCACAACCTCAAAATCAAAAAGACCGCCAGCACAGTAAATAAATACATGTAAAACATTTAGCAAAAATTCTATGACAAGATCATTAGTAACATGGGAAAGAATTAAACATTCAAGCCCGTGTTAAAAATAACCTACTATGGCAACGGTCAAATTGTACTCAAGCGACTAGTCTGTAGTTACGAGTAACTGTAAGACATGGAAGGGTCCAGGGTACGACAGAGAGAGAGAGAAAAAACAAAGCACGAAAATCCGAGATAACTCTCCCGGTTAAGGACGGCTTTAAAGATACATCATCATGTAGTGCTAAGCCCTGTCTGTCGTCGCACAACCAAAGAGGAAAGCATAGTTATCAATTGTAGATTGATCGATAACCAAACGTGAAGTGCGCAGCAATATAGTTGGATCATAATCTTTTTTGAGGAAAAATCTAATACGTTTTACAAATAGGTTTTGAAAATGCATATGTCCAAGAATCTTACGAAGTCTGTAAATCACATCACCATAAAACTCCGGATGTGAAATACCTTGCCGCAGAAAAGACTTTAAGTTACATTTATACTTGTTAATGAGAGGAAGATTTCAATAAAAAGAATTTAGAAAATGTTTTACGAAGTTTATGAAATCTGTACCGCTGTTTAAGAAGCTTTTCAGTAATAGTTTTATTACGAATGTGGAAGTCCTCAACAGAGGTACAGGCCCTAGCAAAGCGAATAAGTTGTGAAATATAAACCCCGTAAGATGTGGAACGGGGAACATCGCCATCTAGATGAGGATAATTTACAATACTAAAATCAAAATCATCTCGTTTATCGTAAATCTTAGAAGAAACAATTCCGTTATTTATAAAAAGATCCAAATCTAAAAATGGTGCCGACAAATTTGACTCGTTTGTTTTATTGAGGCGTAGTTCTTTTGGGTAAATAAAAGAAAACAACGTATCAAAAAATGGGTTGTCTATATTAAAAATATCATCTAGATAGCGCGGTGTATTGTTAAAGGCTTCGATCATATCTGCCTGTGTATCAGGTTTTAGACTAAGCATAAAGTCCCTCTCATAACAGTACAAAAATAGGTCTGCGACAAGGGGCGCACAGTTTGTACCCATAGGAATACCAATCACTTGGCGGTATATGGTACTCCCAAAACGTACATAAATATTATCCAGAAGAAATGTTAGTGATTCACAGACATCGGTGCAAGTCCACATAGTGTAATGCTTAACCGTGTCATTTGTAAAAAATGCACGATCAGTATTACACGCCAGAAATAGCTTCCTTTCTCTGGCAAAAGTCTTTTCAATAAGTTGTATAAGTTTAGCTTTTATTAGATTATGAGGTAAGGTAGTATATAGTGTTGAAAAGTCATACGTACTTATATTGCAAGCTTGGTATTTTCTATATTCAAGCTTCGCCAAAATTTCATTAGAGTTTTTGATAGATCAAAACAGATTAAGTCCAGAATTTTCGTAAGTCTTATCACAATACCTTTGAACATGTTCTTTGATTTTAATTAAAGACGATGTTAAAAGTTTGGAAAGCTTAGTAGTAGTACATGCACTTGAATTAGCAATAAAACGAGACTTATAAGGTGTTTTGTGGAGTTTTGGTATCCAGTACATTGTAGGAAGTTTGTGACATGTAATGTTGACATCAGCTTTTAATTGTTTACATGTATCAAGATGAACAGATACTACATTACGCTCCGTTAAATTTGTAGATATATAGGAATTGGTATTCACAAGTTCCTGGTTTAAAGTATCAACATAATGTAATCGTCATACAATTATCACATTATTGGATGCTTTGTCTAAGGTGATATATTTAAGACATGCTAAACATAGCAAGGTGGAGAGTTGTGCGGATTTTTTCTATTCACTATGTTTAAACAATAATATTGTTATTATACCCCCACCACTAGTAGTGGGGGATATATAGGAAACGCCTTGTCCGTCCGTCGGTCCGTCCGTCGCTGATCCTTCCGTCGGTCCGTCGCGTTTTTCCGGGACATTTACCTTTTTCTTGAAAACTGTTTATGATACCATCTTCAAACTTGGTATTCATTATCAGTGTTATTTGGGGACACTCATTAACAGGTTTTATAACTCTTGCACCAAATTTGACAGAATTATGCTCCTTTTCAACTTGATTTTTTGTCTCTTAATTGAGCATTGTTTTCTTTGAACATGCCATTTTCTTGAAACCTATTCATGATATTGTCTTCAAACTTAGTACACATTGTAAGTGTTGTATTGTAATACTTTTCATCAAGTTTGACAACTCTTGCACAAAATTTGACAGAATTATGCCCTTTATAACCTGAAATTTTGTTCCTTAATATGCATTTATTCATGTCATTTTCTTGAAAACTATTTATGACATTGTCTTCAAACTTGGTACACATTACAAGTGTGATGTTTGCAGACTCCACTTTAAGTTACATAACTCTTGCCAACAAATGACAGAATTTTGCCTCTTTTTAAGTTGAAATCTTGTTCAATTTTCTTGGAACATGCCATTTTCATGAAAACTATTCATGATATTGTCTTCAAACGTGGTACACATTATTAGTGTTGTATTGTGAGACTTTTCTTCAAGTGTGACAACTCCTGCATAAAATTTGACAGAAGTATGCCCCTTTTCATCTTGAAATTTACTTCCTTAATATGCATGTATTATTCTTTCTACATGGTATTGTGCTGTTTGTGACAGGTCAGTTTTGAGTGGGGGTATCAATCACCTTTAGTGATAGCTCTAGTTATGTATATAAAATTGTCATGAGAATGTCTGTAGTAGAAGGACTAATCTGTATTAACCCATTACCCCATAAATACGCCTTTTACGCCTCTCATTTATTCCTCAAGAAAATATATCAACTTTCTATAGTCATGAATTAGTAAGTTAAAATATATTTTCTATATTCTATCAATTAACAGTTTACAACAGGCTGAACGTAAAGCAGAATGCACATTCTCTGCTTTACGGTCAGCCTGTTGTTAGTACTCACCTGTCTTCAAAACTAGGAATATGCTATGGGGCAATGTGTTAATTACAAGAATAAGAGACACGAGACAAAACATTTAGCTTACACAGTTATCTAATTGAGTGTCTTATTTACTTCACTACATGTAGAAATAGTTATTGCAATATCGCGTGTTTAAAACAACACTCCTTTAAAAACTATATACTAAAATATTTGCAAACATAAATCCTGCATGTAGCAGTATGGTGTTAACCGAGTCTGAAAGAAACTGAGAAGACGAACAATAGCACAGACCTGTCAAGTAAAGTTGATATAATGAATTACCTGCCGTCTATCTAAGTCAAATGTTATGTAATTTATTGTGTTTATCAAAAACAAATCGTTTGAAATCTTATCTCCTCTAAGTTTAATATGTTACCGTGGATAATATGTTATTCTTTTCCGTTTAAACGCAAAGGCATGTCAATAAAACGTAAAACATGACAACCTTTCTACAGTTTAATCTGAGTGGAAAACAGTCCGGAGCCTGTTCAGACGCCAGGTTACCCGGCGTCTGTCTCATCTGGCTCCAAACTAACTGTTTGCAAAAGAAATATACGTTTTGCGTAAGCTTGTTTATTGGGAAAGAACAGCATTTTCTCCTCTGTAGCAATGGCCAAAATATTCTCACCATCAACACGTTCACTAGAAAAAAAGATCGCCTTTCCAACTCTCTTTCGATTTTAGCACTTACCAGTTGTTTTTAACGACAGTTAAAGTTTAACCTAAATATGTCAAATATAGATATTTAGAGACAAATATAATTCACGAGATTTTCACAGAAGATGGAATCGTTTTCTCTCCTGAACTACTTCAATGTCGGGAGATATTGGCTGTGTAAGCAATGTCGTCAGTTTCTATCTATCAAGACTAGAACCTAGACATTTTACTTGAGAATCGAATTTACTAATTTCAAACCATTTTAGTGCTGATCAGTCGCAGGGCCAATCCAGATACAATATAGTTTCGTTGCCATTACGCTCGAATTAAGGCAATGATATTAATAAATATAACCTGACTCTGCGAAGTTTTACTAAACAGCTAAATGATATTTATCAATTACCCCATATTCACTTTCTTCGTTTGGAATAAAGGTCTTTCTTCATTTAGAATAAAGGTGGCCACTTGTGGCAGATTGAAAGTATAGCAGAATGCGACTAAGTAGGCTTTCATATCGTTTTAACCGCTCTTATTCTAAATATACATAAACAATATTTTTTTAATATATTGATTTATTTTAAGTGTCTATTAGGATATAAGAAATCTAAATGAATTGCGAAATTGCCTTATGTTTAGACATGTAACAGTCAGAGACAAGATATTGTATATATTGACATTTCTCACAGCTTGCCTCCCCGTTTCTCCCGAACCGCCATGCACTTTGATCTATTAGTCTATGTGTTTTCCATTCAAGAATAAAAAAAAAGTAATTGATCACTGTAACTGTAATCCGTTCAAATTCTGAAATAGTTTGAGACATTATTTTCTAAAACTAATGGAATTTATACTGAGTAAAAAACTGTACATATTTATCATGAAAAATTGAACAAATTCTATACAGATATCAATCAATTTGAATTAACCTGAAATTACTCCATTGAAAAATATGTTATTTATTTTTGTTAACGAAATGCGTAGGAGACGATGAACAGATAAATCATACATGTAACAGTCAACAAACAAACGTTACATGACAAATTCGAACAACAATACCCCCTTACAAGTATGATTGCCGCTGTTCCCTTAACAAAACAGTTATGTCTAACGCGTTCACTGCTGCAATATCGTTTTATAAAAAATTGTTGACTGATGTTTTTTTCTCAAAGTAACGTATTAGACATGTTGACAGCAGAAACATAATGACGAGTGACAAACATTTTGAACCCAGATCAAAGGCCGCGTCACGCGGCGTCTGATCTGGGTTCAAACTGTTAACAAATGCATTCAAAGTCCTGTTTATAACTCTAAGTGTTTAACTCATTCCCTTCCTATAACAACTACAGCGCTCCCTCTCTCCAACGGCCCTCCCATCAACGATTCCCTCCGTACAACGACTTTTGCCGCTGTTCCCGAAACTGGACAATTATGTTTAACGCTTTTCTTGCTGCAATATCGTCTACTTAAAATTGTCGTCTGCTGTTTTTCTAAAAGTTACATATTTGACCATTTCAGAGTAAAACACTTAATTACGAGTGACAAACAGCTTGAATCTAGATCAGACGCCGCGTTACGCGGCGTCTGAACTGGATTCAAGCTGTTTGCAAATGTAAGTCAAATTCCCTCCCTGTAACGACACCCTCCGAACAACGAACATATTTTGTGTCTCCCTTTGGGTGCCGTTGTAGAGAGGGAGCGCTGTATCTCCAAACAACACATACAATCTGTTTGTGCCATTATATAAATATCACATCTCACAGAACGTGAGAGAAAGGATTGGTCACCCGAGGGTGACCAATCCGTTCTCTCACCCTCTGTGAGATGTGATATTTATTTTATTATACCGAACAAAAATTTAGATCTAATTACCACTGTTTTCAATACAGAACAACGATCGCGAATACATGTATCGGAACTATTTTATTTTCATTACTAAAAACAAATAACGGAGAAGTTTATTTTTAGACGCAAAAAACACAATAAATATATGTTTGTTAACCATTTGGTATCCACAAAAAAAAAAAATATGTGAAAAAAAAAAAGTTTGGATCGATCGGGATTCGAACTCAGACCGCCGTGGGCAGAGTCGACCATCATACCTCTAGACCACGGACACAGATCACGTGACGTCGATTGTAGTTGTATATAAAGTTTTTATATTGACGCGTTTTTTTAAAAAAAATCGAATTGCAAGCAACAAATCTTTATTCTGAATAAATATTGCCAACAAAAAGTTAACAAACACATATCCATTCGTTATTTGTATTCCCTTATAGCTCTACGCTGTTATAGACCATTCTACAATCGTCTCCAATTCTGTCTGTCTTATTCTATTTTTAGTAATACGGCACTCTAGCAACAAGTTGACAGATACTTTAGGTAGGCTAATAGACAAAGCAGAATGTCAAATTTAGTAGCAAATTTCGACATAAATATTGAACAGGATGCAGAGTTTGAATCTAAGGAGTGAGTAAAGAAACTGTTCCAAAATAATGAACGACATTGATTAGCAACGCGAAAACTGGTGACACTTTGCAGTCGATTGTTTTAAAATCTTATCTCATGAGATGAAGCGTAAAGTAGATGGCCCATTTGATTTCGATTGTGTAACTTTGCAAATTTGAATCGACTCACTTTTCCAGTTCATTGCCGTTATTTCACTAGAAGCGTTTTGAATCTTCCTTTTTCTGAACTGAGGTTTACTAAAACACGGGCCGAATACGCAGGGTAATTTCGTGATGTTACGCGGGCCGAAATGTAATGTTAGCCATGTAACATTACGGATTTTCACCTACTGGCGTCACATTAGGCTATATAGTAGATAAATCGAGTGAGGTATAATAATAGATATTGTTGTACAGAGAGAGCACTATATACAGTGGAGAATCTGTTATTCTTTCCCAATAAACGCGTTTACGCTAAAACTATTATTTGCAGTGCAAACAGTTTGGAGCCAGATCAGACGCCGGGTAACCCGGCGTCTGATCAGGCTCCAAACTGTTTGCCACCAAGATAAACAAGAATTATCAGAATTTTCAAAAAGTTGTTCTTTTCTACCTTTTAGTGCTTTGCGTTTGCGTACGTTTGCGTTTAAACGGGACAGAATAACAGATTCTCCACTGTAGACATTGGCACATGCTGAGATATGTAACTGCCATAGCCAATACAGCGCTCCCTTTCTACAACGACACTTAATGGGAGACAAACATTGTGTGCGTTATTTAGAGGGAGTAGCTATAGGGAGGGATACAGTGGAGAATCTGTTATTCTTTCCCGTTTATGCTTACGCATGCGGAAACGAAACGCAAACGAAACGCAAACGAAACGATAAACGATAAACGCGTTTTGCGTTTATAAGTGAGTTTTGCGTTTATAAACGCGTTTATAAGCGGATTTTTGCGTTTCATTCGGCATACCTTTGTTTTTATCGAGACCGATCAATTATACGAATTAAAATAAATCCGAAAGGTATTTAAATAATTAATACTAGGTTTATAGTACCCTTCTTATGCCTACATGTACATGTATGCCTAGATAAAACTGTGAGTGTATACAGTATGACAGGGTGTATAGATTGCCAGAGGCCTTGGGCGGACAATGCCTGCTGTGTACACGTCCGGCTTTACTATCTCCCATATATGGTCATGCTGATGCAGTCACCAATAATTGACATTTTAGTCATGCTTAGTAACTCGGCGTCTGAACTGGGTGGAATCATTTATGTAGACCAGGACATGAGTAACTCGGCGTATGATATTGATCCAAGCATTGGTTCATATCAAATGATTAGTAACTCGGCGTCTGATCTGGCTCCAATCAATGATACTGTTTGAAAATCTTCCCGTCTGAAAATTGCGTCACGTATGCAGTTTGTCAAGATCAAATAAATACTGTTATTCATCTACGCAAACGCATTTTCTCAATATCGCTCAATTTTTATGTGACCTTTGAAAACATTTTTCTATGTATATGTAGATGAGACGCCGATAAGTTCGCCATCTAATCACGGAGCAGTCTGTGATTTCTCCATGATCTAATCAAGATCTAAACTGATGTACGTTATAGAACGAATTAATATTTTGATTAAAAAACCAGACAGTTTTGTTCTCCATCATAATGCTGAGTGACTCGGCGTTCCAACGAGATCCTAACTGTTAAATTTTATTAGATTAATTAAAATCATATTGATTTCTATTCAAACGGTTTGAATCTATTTCAATTACTTTGGGGGAGTTAGGGGTAAAATTAGTAAAATGTTAAATCGGCAATACATCAGGATCCAAACTGACAGCTTTGATAAAGTCAAATTAGATCTACTTTATATGATAGATTTACACTAGTGTGGCCATTTCTTGTGAAAGTAACCTGACCATAAAAATGACAATTTTGGTGGCGGACTATAAATTGTAAAATTGCCCCCAACAGACTCGCACCCCTAATTAGGATTATGTTTACTTTGATAAGCAGAAGTTTTATTACCCCATATCCGGTTGATGACGCAACGAGATGTCGGGTAGTTACACCACAGAATTATAGTATACAAGAATTCCGTGGTTACACGATGGGCAATTATTATATTGCTGTTTTTGACCATGTACAGTTATACTTTACAGATAGATAAAATCCTTCATATTTACAGCTCATCTAAATGTTATGTGACTTAATGATTCTTTTGAATATGTTGACTCGACACTGGAATAACGTCTGAACTTATCAGGTATGCGTTTAGATGATTTTATGATAATTTTAGATTAGTTTTGTTATAACCTATCATTATATAAACTCCAAAAAGAATGGACTTAACAGGGTCTACACTGTTTCAATTCCATGTATAGAATTTAGTACAAATGTGTGAGTGTAACAACATATTTGTAAAAAAAATCAGAATGTGCAAAATTTGATCATAGTAACTCGGCATCTGATCTGGATCCAAAAATTGATGCGAATCAGATGCCCAGTAATTTAACAACTGATCTGAATCCAAGCAATTAACAAATATTTCGGTTGGAACAAAAAGCACCACCATATTTTTAAACGAAACACAGATCGTCTAATTTAACGATCGAATGAGATAAAACTCTTTAAAAAACACAATTCGCACAACTTGTGTATATATAAAGCACTTTTAAAGTGCAAAAATGAGAAAATATCTTTCTTAACGTTGTTTAAACACCCAAAATGCAATGTAAAACCATATTATGACTATTAACTTATAAGTGCGTTTAAACGCACTTACAAACGCGTTTGTAAGTTAATAGATAAAACGCGTTTCAAACGCCTTTCAAACGCGTTTAAAACGCATTAAGTGGGAAAGAATAACAGTTTCTCCACTGTACCAGCTTACATTTGCAAACAACTTGAATCCAGATCAGACGCCGCGTAATTCTTTCTGTCAACATGTCCCTTATGTAATTCTGAGAAAAACAGAAAACAATATTAAACAGGCGATATTGCAGCAGTCAAATCGTTATACATAATTGTTCGTTTGAGGAATTGCGGCAAAAGTCGTTGTAAGGAGGGAGTCGTTGTTTTGAGGTCCGTTGTAGGCAGGGAGCACTGTAGTTAGATAACCTTTCTCACAGCTTTGCTCCCCATTTATCACTGTAATCCGTTCAAATTCATCAGGTTTTCGAGAAGTTTTTCCTAAAAGTACTGAAATTCATGCTGGGTAGAAAAGTGTACAAATTTATCATGACAAATTGAACAAATCCTTCACTGATATCAATCAAGTGAGACTAACCTCAAATTACTTCAGAGGGAACGATTTCATTTATTTCTGTTAATGAAATTTATAGAAGATGACAAAAAACAAGGACTCTACAATGCTCCCTCCCTACAACGGAAATTCCCAACGACGGTTCCTTCCTTACAACAACGCTAACCGCTCTTCCTCTGAACAAGAAACTGTCAATTTTTTTCACGGCTGCAATGTCATCTTATTAAAATAAATTGTCGTCTGTTGTTTTTCTCAAATTTACATAATGGACATTTTGACAGAAAAGAACTTAATGACGAGTGACAAACAATTTGAATACAAATCAGACGCCGCGTCACGCGTGGTCTGATCTGGAGGCAAGCTGTTTACGAATATAAGACAACGTCCCTCCCTATAACGTCTTCCTCCCAACAAAGTACACACTTTTTTATCTCCCATTGGGTGTCGTTGTAGAGAGGGAGCGCTGTAGTAACAAGATTCATTCACAGTTCAAGTAAATCATAACAGTCAACAAACATTACATTGTGAAAGACTTTACAATTTCTATCTATTGTAATAAAGACAAACTTTTTCAAGTGTATATTAAATCGTGTTTTGCTTGCGATTAATTTCATGTAAATGTTATTCTACTTAAACATTTGTTTAGCTGTGGTAACATGTTCTGAAAAGAACAGCTGGTATAGTATAACTTGTAAACTTGTAAAAGTATACATGTTCGATCTATATCTGATTGATTGCTTCTTGGATCATACTAAAAGTTCAAACATAAACAAATTCTTGAAGTATGTATGGTGCTCTTTTTCTACAACAGCATACACTGGGAGACACAGGAGTGTGTGTTTTGTTCAGACGGAGTTGATATAGGGATAGAAAATAGAGACATACTTACATTTGCACACAGCTTGAATCCAGATCAGATACCGCGTATCGCGGATTCAAGCTATTTGTCACTCGTCACGATATTTATTCTGTCAAATAATCCACTAATATGTAACTTTGAGACAAACAGCAGATGGCAATTTAAGCAGACGATATCGCAGCAGTGAAATAATTCTGAGACATGATTGTCTTGCTTTGGGGAATAGTGGCACTCATTGCTGTAAGGAGGGACTCGTTGCTTGGAGGGCCGTTGTTGGGAGGGGCTCGTTACTTGGAGGGCCGTTGTTGGGAGGGAGCACTGGACTGTCTTTATGAACACCATACAGTGGATAATCTGTTATTCTTTCCCATTTAAACGCAAACGTACGCAAACGCAAAGCACTAAAACGTAGAAAAGAACAACTTGTGGACAGTTCTGATAATTCTTGTTTATCTTGGTGGCAAACAGTTTGGAGCCTGATCAGACGCCGGGTTATCTGATCTGGCTCCAAACTGTTTACACTGCAAATAATAGTTTTAGCGTAAACGCGTTTATTGGGAAAGAATAACAGATTCTCCACTGTATCAACTGGCGTCTGATTAGGTTTCAAAGTGCTTGCAGTGAAGAGCCGTTCTTAGCGTACATACGCTATTTGTAGAAATGGTAGTTTTCTAGCATTTTTCAACTCGTAGAAGAAAGAACATATCAATCATAGTTTGTCATTGCTATGAGACCTGCGGCTGTGATATTGTAAAACAAACAGACTAACGCCAGGAGCAATCCAATTACCTCTATCTCCCTCGCAATGACTTCGTGATAAATTACAATGACCAAGCTTTTCAACCCTACATCCATCTCAAGAGATTACTGATTACATAAACAAACAGTTTAGACCCTGATCAGATTATAAGTATTGTACATTTGTAGCACCTTCAGTCTTTGCAGAGGGGTAATGTTTGTCAAATAGACTGAAATACATGTATCTCCTATATAACAGAACCGCTTTAACCCTTTCAATCATAACAATCTCTTGTAGGTATTTTATTATCCTTTTTGGCTCTTCTAGTACAGGCATTTTGAACCAGTCTACTGTTGCATTTTTAATATGACAACTAAAAAAACAATGAAAATATCAAACAGTGCATACCCTGATCAGATGGCTGCTATAGGAGCCCTCTGATCAGGGTATACACTGTTCGTTATAAGGGGGGAAAATAACTTACATTTGCAAACAGCTTGAATCCAGATCAGACGCGGCGTCTTATCTGGATTTAAGTTGTCTGTCACTCTTCATTAACCCTTTGAACCCTAGTCCCGCATATTGGCGTCCTTTGCAAACAGTGTACATGTGAATAAATACACTTGTCCTATGCAAACAGTGAAGACCCAGATCAGAGGGCTCCTAGGAGCCCTCTTATCAGGGTCTTCCCTGTTTGTCATAATGCCAAATATTGACAAAAACAAACCTTAAAAGTCATAAATAGACTAGACTTGAATGGAAACTGGAATTGTCCATTTAAAGTTTCAGGGAGGAAAGAGTTAAACAATTCTGTCAAATATGTATCTTTGAGTAAAACCGCAGACGACAATTTTATTGCAGCAGTGAAACGGTTGGAAAAAATGTATTGTTTGGGGAACAGCGGCAAGTGTTGTTGTAAGGAAGGAGTCCTTGTTGGTAGGGAAGTTGGAGGGGGGGAACACTGTAGTACAAAACATTTTTGTACTGATAGATGTCTTCCACAATAACGAGTTTTCTTTAGAGTTGTCGTAATGGCAGGTATTGCCGGTGTTAACTGA
The DNA here is from genome assembly GCA_922989275.2 of Gari tellinella. NCBI lineage: Eukaryota > Metazoa > Mollusca > Bivalvia > Cardiida > Psammobiidae > Gari > Gari tellinella. Next base: position 28,915,065 of record OV277874.1, on the reverse strand, counting down.
ATCATAAGGGAAATTCCACAATAAATGCAGGTCAAATCCATTCAGTCGGGGCAAACTATGTCTTACCCACAGAACCCGAATTTCTCTAGAGACTCTGTGGTGACAATCTGTTTTTACAGACAGTTAAAATTTAACCTAAATATGTCAAATACAGACATTTTAAGACGAATATTATTCACGAGGGTGTCACTATAGATGAAAGCACTTCGAGCGCTTATAAAACGTTTGAGTTGTGTCTGATTTCGTTCTCAAGCATTTGATTGGTTATAATTGAGAATCTGACCAATGAAATGCTTGAGAACGATTGAAGATTCAACTCAAACACTTTATAGGCATGGAACCAATTCGCTTCCTCTACATCTTCCCTGTCAGGAAATCGGCGGATTACATTTTTCCGTTGGTATTTATTCTTCCAAAGGGTGATTTAAGCACACGTTACAAAATAAATACAACGACCCTCCCGACAACGATTCTCTCCTGACAACGACCGTTGTCGCAGTTCCCTAAACAGGACAATTTTGTCCAACGTTTTTACTGCTGCAATTACTGCTTAAAATTGTCGTCTGTTGTCTTTCCTCAAAGTTACATATATATACGAGCGTAAGTGGACATTTTGATACAATAGATATAATGAAGAGTGACAGGCAGGTTGATTCCAGATCAGACGCTGCGTAACACGGCGTCTGATCTGGATTCAAGCTGTTTGCAAATGAAAGTAAAGTATTATCGTCCCCTGCCTATAACGACTCCCTAGGAATAACACAACACTATGTGTCTCCCATTTAGTGTAGTTGTAAAGGGAGAGTACTTTATATACAGTAATTCAAATCCTATATTTCGGACAAACTGCTTCTAATAGAAGCCAAAAATGTGTACGTCTTATTTTCGTCATGTTTTACTGACGGGTGTCTTTCACAATAACGAGTTTTCTTTAGGGTCGTCGTGCAAGCAGGACGTACCTCCTTCTACTGAATCATAAGGGAAATTCGACAATAAATGCAGGTCAAATCCATTCATTCGGGGCGGGCAATGTCTTACCCAAAGAACCCGAATTTCTCTTGAGACTTTGTGTTGACAATCTGTTTTTATAGACAGTTAAAGTTTGACCTATATATGTCAAATACAGACATTTTAAGACGAATATTATTCACGAGGGTGTCACTATAGATGCAAGCAGTGCCCTACCTCTACAGCTTTTACTGTCAGGAAATCGGCGGATTACATTTTGTCGTTGGTGTTTATTCTTCAAAAAGGTGATTTCAGCAGACGTTACAAAATAAGCGTTGATAAAAGAGTAAATAGACTCAATTATACAGTGCTATCGCCCTACAACGACCCTCCCGACAACGATTTTCTCCTGACAACGACCGTTGCCGCAGTTCCCTAAACAGGACAATTTTGTCCAACGTTTTTACTGCTGCAATTACTGCTTAAAATTGTCGTCTGTTGTCTTTCCTCACAGTTACATATATATACGAGCGTAAGTGGACATTTTGATACAATAGATATAATGAAGAGTGACAGACAGCTTGATTCCAGATCAGACGCCGCGTAACACGGCGTCTGATTTGGATTCAAGCTGTTTGCAAATGTAAGTAAAGTATTATTGTCCCCTGCCTATATCGACTCCCTTCCGAACAACACACACACTATGTGTCTCCCATTTAGTGTAGTTGTAAAGGGAAAGCACTTTATATACAGTAATTTAAATCCTATATTTCGGACAAACTGCTTCTTATAGTAGCCGGTGTCGGTGGCCCAATGGTAGGACGCTCGACTAGGAAGCGAGAGGTTCCTGGTTCGAGCCCTGTCAGGATCACTGAAATTTTTCTGAGCAAAAAATTAAGTCAATGTGTCATGGCTGCTAGTAGCGCCGAATGTAAATGGCCGACTTGTAACTCGATGAACAGGGAGGTAATTGTAAAAGTCGGAAGAATATGACAAATAAATTTCAGACTTGATAAACCTATCACATTTACCTTTACCTTTAGCCCAAAAATGTGTACGTCTTATTTTCGTCATGTTTTACTGACGGATGTCTTTCAAAATAACGAGTTTTCTTTAGAGTCGTCGTGCAAGCAGGACTTACCTCTGTTTACTGAATCATCAGGGAAATTCGACAATAAATTGAGGTCAAATATGTTCATTCGGGGCGGGCAATGTCTTACCCAGAGAACCTAAATTTCTCTAGGGACTCCGTGTTGACAATCTGTTTTTACAGACAGTTAAAGTTTAACCTATATATGTCAAATATAGATGTTTTAAGAAGAATATTATTCCCTAGGGTGTCACTATAGAGGAAAGCAGTTCCCTTCCTTAACCCTTACATGTTCAAACTGGTCGAGAGTGTTTACCCCTCCACCACCATAGTGTCATCTGCTTCAATATTGTTGTCTGCAATATTGTTTCAAAGTGAGATTTAACCCTTTCCCCAATAGAAGCGCCTTTTAGCGGATATGATTTATTCTTCCGCTGAAGAATATAGTTCCAATTTAATCAGTAATGAATATGTATTATAGGAAATATTTTCTATGTTATAGCACATGGTAGCTTAAAGCAGGCTGAAAGTAAAGCAGAATGCGCCTTAGGGCGCATTCTGCTTTACCTTCAACCTGCTTTAAGTAGTCGCCTATCTTAAGTACTAGAAATAGGCTATCAGGTAAAGGGTTAAGGCAGGATGACGATTTTGAAACAAGTGTCAAAGAGGTTGGGTCCTGATTCTTTGAAGACGCTTTGGAATTTCATGAGAACAGTAAATTCTAAAAGCAGTACACGTGAGAAGAAGAGAAACCAATATGAGTAGTATTTATATGTCAAATGTTTACATTCGCACCATGCAATTCGTCCCTGCATGAATTTTCTGATCTCGATGGAGAAAGTTCCTCTCCTACATCAACATTTATGGTGGATTATTATAGTATTCAGTGGAGGAATAAATTAAAAGCGTAAAAAGGCTGTCGAGTAAAGTTTGACACATATCGCGAATTATAAGATTTTCGTGGAAGGTCGTGCACCTATGTTACTTACGACAGCAATTGATGTTAGAATTGATCTAGTGATAGCCATTTCCAATAAAAGTTTTTATTTTATACCTACCAATGTTCAGCCCGAACTATTTCTGTATTTTATCGAACAAATACACCTTGACGGATTGAAAATTCCGTATTACCCATGTACCTTGTGTAATGGGAAAAGAACGTTTACTGTGTAGTCGGAAGTTCGGAACTACAGTAAAACCTCTCTATTACGACCACTAAATTATGTTAAGTATTAGGGTGTTTACGGTAGGTGACCGCTTAAAGCAAGGTGACAGTGAAACAGAAAGCTCCTTTAGGAGCTTTCTGTTTCACTGTCACCTTGCTTTAAGCTGTCACCTCTCTATTATTTAATCAATTAGCATTCGTTTTAGTGGTCGTAATAGCGAGTATTTACTTTCACGCGCCATTCCCCGAAGTGTGACGTATGGGAAATCCCGTTTATTTATAGTAACGCTCGAAACATTTCTATCGTTTTTCATTTTATTTTTATTATAAGAGGTATATAATAAAAGGAACATTACTATACTTTGCATATCTTATGTACCGGATCACTCTCGTTGTGTGTGTAAAGGCTATATCCAACTCGACCTTCGGTCTCGTTGGATATAGCCTTTACACACACAACTCGAGTGATCCGATGCATACACAAACCGTCAATGTTGAAATAGTGACATACTGAGCTGGTTATCTATAACAAAACAAATTTAAATTTAATTCCATTGAGAACAAAATGACGTTTAACTCGTAAAGACGCAATTTCTTTTGAGGGCGGGAGTTGTGAATATCTTATGCAGAGTAGTCGGGGCTTATGGATCTGCTTTTCGCGAATTATTTTGTTGCGTTGTTTAAGTAATGGCTGTTCATTTTAGGGTCCACATTATTCGTGTTAACAACCTCTATTTTGGATTAATCATACATGCATATTAATTAAATGTTTACCTAATATTAGAAATTACAGCAAATATTATGTAAAACTAAGAAATAAACTGAATTGGTTCGACGTTTAAGCGAAATAAACGACCGAAAATGATCAGCAAATTTACCATGCATCGCTAGCGCGAAAACATTAAGTTCATTTCTTAAGTACATTTTACGATTTTTAAGAGTATCATCAGTTGATCACACCGACAGCTGAATAGCAAGCAAATTCTCAAGTCTATCAAGGGCATCTGCAACTTGCCTCAATCACGTGTTTCAACTAAAAGATTATTTAATTCACCATTACCTGGTGACTAGTATTGCATCCATTTAATAGTACACTTGAAAGTCCACTGGAATACGAATTTGATAAACTACAATTTATCGAGTTGGAATAATCAACACATAATACTATCCCTTGGGAATGACCGTATTTGCTTGTCAATGATTCAAACTATTCCTGGTATTATATTGCACAGACAAGTGGTTGTTTGTACGGTTGTTTGTCTAAGGATGAATTGAGCTTTGAAACATAACGTTATTTAAAACGCAATGAAAATAATGAAACAAATGAAATATGACCAGTTCTTGAATATCAACGACTCATTAAGATCAGAGTGGGAACCAACTTTGAGTCTGATCAGACGCCAAATCTCGCCTCGGATTTTGTTCAAAACTGTTTACAGTGAACATTGTTATTTAAATAATTACATTTTCACCTGTGTTGTATTTCATAGTACATCGTTCCCTCTCTACAACGGCCCGTACAACGACTCCCTCCTGAGAACGACACTCACCGCTCTTCCCATGAAAATTACTTTTTATGCACTGATGCATCATCATCTCCTAAAAATTGTTTGCTGTTTTCTTACCCAAAAAAATTTTACAGAAAAAAAAAACATAATGGAAAATGACAAACAGCTTGAAATCAGATCAGACGCCGCATAACGCGGCGTCTGATCTTGATTCGAGCTGTTTGCAAATGATAACCGAGTTCCCTCCCATTAACGACTCCCTCCGAACCACGCATATATTTGTTGTCTCCCATTGGGTGTTGCTGTAGAGAGTGGGCGCTGTGCAATGAATGACAGCAGTATGTCCTAACACATTCACCGCTGACACTTTTAATTGACAAGTACAGTGCTCCCTCTCTACAACGCCACCCAATGGGATACACAGATTGTGTGTGTTGTTCGGAGGGAGTCGTTATAGTGAGAGAACGGTAAGACTCGGCTTACATTTTCAAACAGCTTGAATCCAGATCGTAACGCGGCGTCTGATCTGGATTCAAGCTGTTTGGCACTCGTCATTATACTTATTATTTCAAAATGTCCACTTCTATTTAACTTTAATAAACAACAGCAGACGGCAGTTTAAGCAGAAGGTATGGCAGCATTAAAAGCGTAAAACACTTGTCCCGTTTAGGGAACTACGGCTAGGGTCGTTGTAAGGAGGGGTCGTTGCTGGGAGGGCCGTTGTAGAGAGGGGCACTGTACAGTCTCCAATTAGGTTTTTGACCATTTATAACTACATGTACAGTAAACAATCTCTATTACGACAGCACAATTGTTTAATGTATTAGGTGTTTACGATGGATGACTGCCATAAGCAAGGTGACAGTAAAACAGAAAGTTTCTTTAACCCTTTGAACCCTAGTCCCGCATATAGACGTCATTTTCAAACAATGTACATGTGAATAGTAAAATTGTCATGTGCAAACAGTGAAGACCCAGATCAGAGGGCTCCGAAAGGAGCCCTCTGATCAGGGTCTTCACTGTTTGTCATAATGCCAAACATTGACAAAAACAACCCTTAAAAGTCACAAATGAACTAGAATAAAATGGAAACTGGAATTGTCAATTTAAAGTTTCAGGGAGGAAAGAGTTAAAGTGCCTCCTGCATGTCTTTTTTGCTATCAAATTGTCTGATTTTAGAGGTCGTAATAGAGAGGTTTGTAATCTGATTTATCAGTCTGGGTAATTTTAATTTAAGAATAGGAAATAGCAATTTGTCACGGTAATCAATTCAAATTCAGAAGACTTTCGAGACACTTTCCTAAAACCAATGAGATCCATGGTGAGTAGAAAAGTGTATAAATTAATCACGATGAATTGAGCATATCCCACGCGCATATCAATCAATTAAGACTAACGTCAAACTACTCCAGAGAAAACAGAGTCCGTTGCTTATGCTAAAGATGTTTCTAGGAGCATAAAGAACAAGGTCTTAGACAATAAACGAGAATAGTTTACAGTACGTTAACAGGGCTGCCATTTTTCCGGATTTTTCCTTAATCTTCGGATTATTTTCTAGTACATGGTAGCTTAAAGCAGACTGAAAGTAAAGCAGCCACATGGTAACAAAACTAGAAACAGGAGGTGGAGTAAAGGTACGATTCGTAAAACCGCACTTAAAAAATGCGAGTATGCATGTATGTTTAATCCATCTTGGAGGTTGTTAAGATAAATAATGTGGACCCTGAAAGGAACAGCTATAATCGTGTTATTGAGCCAACGCAACAAGATTCGCGGAGAGCAGATCTATAAGCCCATCCTTCTCTGTTCATAGTGAAGATGTTATTACAGCGCTCACTCTCTACAACAACACCAAATGAGAGACAAAAAAAGTGTGCGTTGTTCGGAGGGAGTCGCTATAAGGTGGGACATTGGTTAATATTTTGCAAACAGATTTAATCCAGATCAGACGCCGCGTAATGCGGTGTCTGATCTGATTTCAAGCTGTTTGTCACACGTCATTTAGTTTTTGCTATCAAAAAGTCTAACACGTAACTTTGAGAAAAACAACAGACGAACATTTTACGCAGACAATACTACAACAGCAAAATCGTTAGACACAATTTTCCTGTTTAGGGAACTGTGACAAGGGTTGTTGTAAGGAGGGAGTCGTTGATGAGAGGGCCGTTGTAGAGAGGAAACGCTGTTTTTCTCAGGACGCATAATACAGTGGAGAATGTGTTATTCTTTCCCAATAAACGCGTTTACGCGAAAACGTTTACTTTTACTGCAAACAGTTTGGAGCCAGATCAGACGCCGGGTAACCAGGCGTCTGGTCAGGCTCTAAACTGTTTGCCTCTCAGATGAAATTGAAGTGTAAGAAAAGTCTAAAAATAAACCTTTTCTACGTTTTAGTGATATGCGTTTGCCTTTCGTTTGCGTTTAAACGGGAAAGAATAACGTTTTCTCCAATGTAGTACTACAATCCTTATATGCAGGGGGCCTCCGTGGCCTAGTGGTATAGTCACTGTGACTTACAGCACTAAGCTCCTCACAGCCGTGAGTTCGAATCCCAGTATGGTCATTCGGATTTTTCATGTGTGGAAGCCTTCCAGCTGGCTTGCGGAAGGTCGGTGGTTCTACCCAGTTGCCGATTTGTGCCTGAAACAGTGCACAAAAGACTTCTGGGGTCTTTATCCACCTATAATTAGCTGGACGTCGCGATATGACTGAAATACTGTTGAAAGCGGTAAAATCAAAACAAACCAAATCAAATCCTTATATGCAAAACCCTGCAGCTGTGAGACATGCTTCATCACTATGTCTGCTATGAATCCTGCGTCTGTGATTGTGTAAAACAAACACACTGACGCCAGTAGCAATCTAATTACCTCTATCTCCCTCGCCATGAATACGTGATAAATAACAATAACCAAATATCTGCTCTTACTAGTTTGCTTGCAGTGGTAGGGTCCAATTATAACGGGAACGTCTTCCGCCAGAGACTAGTTAACCAATTTAATCCATTTGCGTTCATGTTTTATGTTAGATTTAGACTATTTTTATCAAAGGGATCCCTGGTCAAAATTTTAATTTCCATTTTGTTTTGTATTGAAATTCCTATCAGCAAACAGTGTGTGTAGACTCTGATCAGACGCCGCATGATGCGGCGTCTGATCAGAGTCTAAACTGTTTGCCTATGTCCTATATATGGGATCGTGGGCACAAATTTGTTAATCATATTGTCTATTAAGGTGGACATTGGCAGACAGTGTATAGACTCGCGTGAGATGCCGCGTTACGCGATGTCACATCAAGGTATGCACTGTTTGTTGAACCATATACTGTTTGCTGTATCATATATTGCACTGTTTTCTGTATCATATGAAATATATGTCAGTATGGACAAACACTGTAGTGTCTCTATATTACCCATGTATATCTACAATGTAATTCTCCAGTAAACATGCAGGGATATTTCATTGCAATAAACAGGCGTAAATGGGTTAATTTATTAAGTTTCAATGTTGGTCCTAAAAAGATAATTGGCAGTTGAATGCAGGAAAAACGTGAAACTTCAACTAAAGAGCTTGTTTGCACTAGGTTTGCCCTGCATTATACAGACAACTGCGCTGACTGATTGACCTATCTACTTAGTAGGTTGTCTTTTAAGTGAATAACTCGAAAGAAAACTACATTTCTATCTTTAACCCTCCCCCCTTCCCCTCATGCATTTTAGCGTATTTAATCAAGTTCTCCAGTGACATTCGGCTCTAAATGACCTTTTTGTGTCGATGGGCCGTAAAACACTATTCATTCCAGTGACAAAAATAGTTTCCATTTATACAGTCATGAAAGTGTTCCATAAGATATATGTTCTAAATGCTAGTAGCTTAAAGCAGGCTAAAAGTAAAGCAGTATGCACCATAAATGCATGCATTTTTACTTTTAACTTGCTTTAAGTGGTCAGCTATAAATAAAACTTGTTACTAATGATCTTGTCATTGAATTTTTGCTAAATGTTTTACATGTATTTACTTACTGTGCTGGCGGTCTTTTTGATTGTGAGGTTGTGGAACAGGGTTTATATTTTATGTACACTGTTCGTCTTTATAGGTGAATTTAGGAGATAAGTGTGAGGTTGGGCGCCCCTAAACCCAGGTTTAACCCCCCCCCCCAGTGGTTGTTAATAATTAATTAATTTATAGTTAATTATTGATTGATACTGACCGTACCAAGGCGGGCTCCTATATTCAATTTGCTTTATGTTTGTCTTGCGTGTTGGTTTCTATTTAGTGTGTAGATGAAGGAATGGCATTGCGTGTGTGTGTGTGTGTTTGTTGTGGTATGACTGTGTGTGTGTGTTCTGCTTGAGAGGTGGGTCTATTGTTTGTGTTACGTTTCCTGCTTGAGTCTTTCGTATTTATTTGAATCAGGTGTTCGGCTAAAGTGTTTAAACAGTGTTTCTTATAGCAAAGTTGATGTTTAACAAAATTCCCTGAGGACGTGCAATCATTCATGATTGTCATATTCCTTTCAGCTTACACTTTGCCGTCGTAGGCTACTAAATTCGACTTTGCAAACAGTTTGGAGCACGGTATCTGGTCACCGAATACATACCGACACGAGTGCCAAGTGGCTTTAATCCTAATCAGATACCTCATTACATCTCACGGCTTATGACCAGGTTTCAAACGCTGTTTGCAGTATCAAGCTTAGTCGCATATCGCGGAAAAATGTCTAATCTAATACATTGTCTTCCAAAACACAATACCAGTATTAATTGCAATCACACTGATTGCATATCACGCTGAAGAAATATAATCGACTTACAACATGCCAGGTTACTAATCAGTTCCTATTACTACACAGTACAACTTGTGCAAAGCTGTCGGCGGACAGGGGTCAGTGGTAACGCGCACGCCTACAAACCAGTAGTATTCAGTAGGATCCTCATCGGACCAAGTCCTTCGGATTATACTTTATAAAAAGATGTCTGATGTATCAGTGCTTTACGCTGGTCATTCGAAGGAAGCAGATAACTCTGTCGATAATAAGCGTAGGGCATCGCGCTCAGATTTTCTGTATCCACTCCCCCTCTCTCTTTCTATCTCTACTGGGTGTATAATTAGCAGAAACGAACGTTAGCAAAAAGCCAAACTTTGTACAATGCGATATATTTAACTACGTCCGTACCAAACTCGACACAAACTACATTTACTAACAGTTTGCATCCCAATCAGACGCTGTAAAAATCGGCATTTGATCAGAACCCAGACTGTTTGATACCAAAACAATATTTTTAAAATCAAAATAACTAATGATCTTAACTTATATCAAAGACAGACGTGTTTGAATGCAGACTACATTACGACAACGATTGTGCTGTCATCAAAATAGTGCAATGGTTCAGAGAATTCACTCGTTCGCTGTCGTCATCCATTTTAAACATTTATCATCTGCTTACATTTCTCAAATTTAGCATTTTGACCCAATAGATATTAAAATGAGTGTCAAATAATTTAGGTCCTGGGCCCCGTTTTACTAAACAACTTACGCAAAATGTTTGCGTAAGTCAAAATCGTTTAACTCTTATTTTTCTATCATAAACGTTTGCAAACAGCAAATAGCCAGATCAGAGGACGCGCTTAAAGCGCGTCCTCTGATCTGGCTATTTGCTGTTTGGAGCAAGTGATTATAAAAAATATAAATTAAAAATTAAAATTTTGACTTACGCAAAAAATTTGCGTAAGTAGTTTAGTAAAACGGGCCCCTGGTCCAAACTGTTTGCAACTAACCATTGTACTTGGGTAAGGCAATGAATGGGCTAATTGTCTTTTTACAACCACAGAAGCGCTAGATTGTTGTTATTCAGATATGTGCCAATGACCATCATAGCGGTATGAAACAAACAATCACTGGGCTCTGGAAAATATGCACAACTCGCCGAGCCCCTACCTTGGGCCGCATTAGAAATGTTTTAGAGTATTGGTCCTTTAGCGTGGCAATATTCGGAAACATGCTTTATTATGCACCGTACCTTTGAGACGTCGTAATACATGCAGTAAAACCTCGCTATTACGACCACTAAAACGAAGGCTAATTGAGTGTATAATAGACAGGTGAAAGCTTAAAGCAAGGTGACAGTGAAACAGAAAGCTCCTATAGGAGCTTTCAGTTTCACTGTCACCTTGCTTTAAGCGGTCACCTATCGTAAACACCCTAATAATTAACATAAGTTAGTGGTCGTAATAGTGAGGTTTTACTGTAATATATAAATGTCAGTATTTTCTCAATCAACAACTAGATTTTGTTTATACATAATTATTATATACATGTAGTCTAAGTGAAGTAAAAGTATTTACAAACTAATGAAATTATGCTTTTCAATAACTGAACCGTTGCCTTCAAAACAATGTCCGGTGGTTTTTATTTACTACAATGCTCCTTCCCTACAAAGTCTCTCCCAACACTGATTCCCTCCTTACATTAATGCTTCCGTCTGCTCCCACAAACAAGATGGTTATAGCGCGAATGTAATTTTTGTCAATATAGGTGGCAGCTTTAGGCTAGATGACAGTGAACACATTTAACATGATCTACAAAAACTACATTTAGAAACCGCCTGTTTAAGCATAAGCCACGAGCATTGTTTTAAAGTGTCGTGGACGCGATATTACCCAGATTCTCTTGTTTCTAGACTCTCTATTTTCCAGACTCTCTTTTTACAAGCTGTTTGAAAAGCAGTTAAAATTTAACATAAATCTGTCAATACAGGCATTTCGAGACAAATAAAATTCACGGGAATGTCTTTACAGATGAAAACAGTGTCTTTCAATAACCTTTAGAGAGTTCTGCCAATAGCGTCTGGACAAAGTGTCGTTTGTAGCAACAATCAGAAGTACAGTGCTCCCACTCTACAACAACACCCAACGGGAGACAAGGAGTGTGTGTATTGACGGAGTGAGTTGTTATATGGAGAGAAAACCAATGTTATTAGAGTACTGAACATGACTTGGCTTACGTTTGCAAACAGTTTGAACCAATATCAGGGCGCCTGATCTAGGTTCAACCTTTTTGTCACTTGTCTTTATGTTTATTCTAAGATGACCGATACGTTGAGATATTTTTGAGATAAAAAGCAAACAGCAATTTAAGCAGACGATATAACAGCAGTGAAAGCATTAGACATAATTGCATTGTGTGGGGAACAGCTTCAATCGTTGTTGTAAGGAAGGAATCGTTGTTCGGAGGACCGTATCACGGAGCGAGCACTAGTTTCAAACTGGATCAAAACTTCTTCCAATATTTATAACAATTTCCCTTGGAGCCAACAGAACGTGTAATTATAGAGCTCCTTACAGTCTAAGAGAGATATTAGCATGTCCAAATGCACGTCGCATTGTTGTTTCGTACATACAGTCACAAAAGGTGGATTATATTTACATTCTGCTTTGTGTAAGACATAATGAGGCAAATGCGGATTGGAGCCAATGTAGAAAGTTCGGGTACATATACAATAACCGGTACATGTAGTTTGCTTTACAGTTTAGCCTGTGTTAAGGTTTTCACTTCAATCACCCCTGTTAACGACTCTCTATGGAATAACAACACAAAGCACATACAGTGGATAATAGTTTATTCTTTCTCATTTAAACGCCAACAAAACACAAACGCAATACAATAAAATGTAGAAAATAACAACGTTTTTGTCTAAGTGGCGAACAGTTGGGAGCCAGATTAAACGCGGATTACCCGGCCTCTGATCTGGGTACAAACAGTTTACAATGGAAAAAACTAGTTTCAGCATAAACGCGTTTATTGGTAATGAATAACGTCTTCTCTTCTGTATTTATGAGCAGGTGAAACTACCAAATAAAATAGTGAAAAAGACAACAATGGCAACAGCTAAGACTTGTCATGTCAAATTGTTTGTACAAACCGATTTGTTTAAATCGTTTCCTATTAAATCTTCAACGCCTTACATTTGTAAAACATGGGTTTTCATTTTGCATGTGTTAATGTGAAATATTGCGGTGCTTTGTGATAGCAAATGTTTGTAAGCGTCGTTTACACTGGTAATTGGAGATATAATTGGTTTGGGGGAATGACATTTTCCAGTACAAATCGGTATTAAGCAACCCCTGAATTGTGAAAAATGGATGCCATTTCACTCGAGCAAATAAACGTTCAAAACTTTCCTGATAACACATACAGTGGAGAAGACGTTAGTCTTTTCCGTTTAAACGCAAAACAGAACGCAAACGCTTCGAAATGAAATTGAGAAAATGACAAGTTATTGACAATTTTGACTATTTATTTCAACATGAATGGCAAGCAGTTTGGAGCCTGATGAGACGCCTGGATACCCGGCGTCTGATCTGGCTCCAAACTGCAAATGAAATAATAGTATTGTTTTTCAAGAAACGCGTGTATTGGAAAAAATAACGTCTTCTCCACTGTAGAAAGAATTGTGGAACTGATTGCTAACATGGTTATAAATCCCTTTAGTCCCTGAGTTCGTTGACATTGTAAACAGTCAGTGTCCTATTGGGATACTTTTTTATGGAACGCCGTAGCTGTCTCCTGTTGTCACATTTCTTCTTGTTTTGTTCAAATAGAAATTTGTCACCTCAAAAAGCCATGCCATTATGTCGAAGCGCGCTGTGATCTTGTCTACAAAAAGTCTTACTGTGTTAAACACCTATGCTATTCTGTTACAAAGTAGTCTTATCTTGTAAATGAGCAATGCGAACTTTGTGAGCACTGTTGCATATTTCAGTATTGCTCATGAACAGACTCAATTAAACCGAGTCTGCAATTTTCAGTATTTGCTTTTTTTTCTGTGATTTCAAAGGATCTCCCCTTATTAAGATTTGTGTCTATACATGTATAATAGGTTATCATGTCAAATGCGCGTGTTGTTATGTCATTCTTGTGTGTTGACTTGTCCAAGTTTGTCTTATCATGCTTAACATCTATGTCATTATGTCACAAAACAGTTTCATCTTGTCAAAGTTTAGTGTTAACTTTTTATGATATGTTATCATGTTCAATGTACGTGTTGTTATGTCAATACGAAGTGCTGACTTCTTAATTATGCCTTATCATGTTGACGATTGTTGACATAATAACATAACTGTTGAACATGATAAGACAGAGTTTGGACAAGTTAACACTATATCTTGACATAACAACACGTGCATTTAACATGACAACGTATCATATAGATAAGTTCACATCGCTCTTTGACAAGATAATACTACATTGTAACATAATAATATAGGTTTTGAATATTATAAATACGAAAGAAGACTCAAGCAGGAAACGCAACACAAACAATACACCCATCTCTAAAGCAGAACACACACACAGCCATACCATAACAAACAAACACACACACACACACGCGCAATACCATTCCTTCATCTACACACTAAATAGAAAACAACACGCAAGACAAACATAAAGCTAAGTGAACATAGGAGCCCGCCTTGGTACGGTCAGTAGCAATCAATAATCAATTATAAATTAATTAACTATTAACAACCACGACGGCGTTTGGACAAGTCAACACTATATCTTGACATAACAACACGTGTATTTAACATGAAACCATATCATATAGATAAGTTCACATTGCTCTTTGACAATATAAGACTGATTTGTGACATAATAACATAGGTAGTGAATATTATAAGACATTATTCAGACAAGTCAACACTGTATATTGACATAACAACATATGCATCTAACATGATACCATATCGTATGGACAAGTTCACATTAAAATGGTTTGGAACATAACATCATAGCCAACAGACATAATAAGACATTAATTACACATGTGCAAACGAAACGTAGACACAATAATACATATTTTCTACATAATAACATAAATTTTCATTATAATAAGACGTACTATGGAAAAATTAACACATCGTTTTGACAAACGTACTCCAGACAAGATAACTTAAATGTAACTTAATAACACTACTTTTGAACATAAAAAGACGTTGTTTGGACATGTCAACACCACATATTGACATAATAACACATGCATATGACATTGGTAACACAGCGTCTGATCTGGCTCCAAACAGTTTGTAATGGAAATAATTGTTTGAACGCAAACACGTGTATTGTGCAAGAATAATTGTTGCATACTATAGTCTACGGTATACAGTATTTGCCCATATCACTGTGTATTCTAGTACAGTAAAACCTCTCTATAACGGCCACCAAATTGTGTTAAATATTAGGTGTTTACAACAGGTGACTGCTTAAAGCAAGGTGACAGTAAAACAGAAAGCTCCTATAGGAGCTTTCTGTTTCACTGTCACCTTGCTTTATGCTGTCACCTGTCTTTTATACAATAAATTAGCCTTCGTTTTAGTGTCCGTAATAGAGAGGTTTTACTGTATTCTGTAGTTTGCCCTATAAGAACTAAACCGTTAATTTCGAGGGTAACTGATTTAATGTCCTCTATTGCAGATGAGCCTTGTGATCCGTGAATATTAAGTCGCCGTTGAAGGAAACCCAACAGTTTACTCAAGAATAACACATTACGTCGGAGTAATGGATTCGATTGGCGAATCCCCTCGGGACGAGGATGCCAATGACGCTGATGATGTATTTATAGACAAAGTTGATAAGAAAGCCAATCAGTTTATTATGATGAAACAGCTCTCTTTACCTGAAGGCGGAGAAGAGACACAGTCAATCAACCAAAACTCCTTTACCAACCACATATCCCCATTTCTATCCCCAAACGCAAGCAGCAACACTTTAAGTGGAAGTATGTATACTGCGTCTGAAGGCATGCGCACTTCAGCTTCCGGTATGACAGCGGAAGCATTTAGGACACCGATGGGTGGATCTTTGGCGAGTTTCCGACGATCACAAAGCTCCGGGTTAGATTATAGAATATTCTCATCTTGTCATTCTAGACTGGGCTACATGCTTGACCGTGAAGATAGAAACTGTTTTGTTGAAGATGAGAATGATGATAATGATCATGATCTTGAAAACGCTTTAAATGAAGAAAAACTAAAAGACATGCAACAAATTAAACGTGACAAGTCTAAAGAGCGTTTGAGAGATAAGATCATGCGTGGTATACAGGCGCAGAAACAGGTTAAAGGTGCGTGTGGCGGGAAGGAGCCGGCGGTCCAGATTGTGGTAAAGACAGACCGGAAGTCGTCAGAGAGTAGTACTAGCACTACCAAGGTTGTACATGGTATCCTCAAGTCTAGCGTGTCCAGTGACTCGGGTTCGATACAAGCGAAGAAGGTCAAGACTCACCAATCTACATCCTGGGGAGGGACCAAAGCGCTACTCATTGAAAAGGTAAGTGGTAAGGAATATCCCCTTTTATCCCTTTGCTGCCAAGACGTAGCCAGCTTTAAAGACTGTTTGCAGTCATGCTTTATTTTGTACAACCTTGCATTGAACGACTAATTGAAAACGTACTTGAGATGATATCTAAAGACAAACGACCGCTTAATCCTTTTGTGCCCACGATCCCATATATGGGACATAGGCAAACAGTGTTGACTCTGATCAGACGCCACATTATGCGACGTCTGATCGGAGTCTACACTGTTTGCTGATAGGAATTTCAATATAAAACAAAATGAAAATGAAAATTTTGACCAGGCATCCCTTTGATAAAAATTGACTAATCCAATATATAAACATGGAAGAATCCACTGGGCGCAAAGGCGTTAAGGCAGGATAGCAATACTGCCTACATTTTGTGTAGTAGCTTTCTATACTACTTTTGTCCTGCATTACGAAGGTACTTGTATTTTAGACTATCATCAAGTTGGTCGTTTGATACAAACTCTAAAATAATGTTGCAGTGGTGCGCTGTATACAGGTATAGGCCGATTTTATATAACTGGCAGGGCGGAGCTAACCGTTGGCAAAGATAAACTAATTTACTTTTGATTTTAGGGGTGTTATGTATAGTTCTCACAGTATGTAAACTCCGGTGTATACCTTCCGGAAGCTGCGATCAGCGAGTCGACAAAATGTCGCGAAATAAGCCACACTCAATCGAAGCCGGTAAGATTTACCTTTATTTTACAGCCCTTTGTATACAAACAATTGTAATATATGGTCCAGTACACTTGCATGATAAATTATTTCAGTTCACCAAATATCTTCCGAATCGGAAGCAAGATCTCTCTGAAATAAGCTTCTGATCACTGGCACCGCTTACCGTCGCGCCGTGGAAGCGTGATTTAAAACTGTTCCAGTGACACCTATAGTAAATTTCTGCCATCACATTATTAAATTTCACTCGCAGCGAGAATATATCAATGCACCTGAGGTGTCTGTTATTGAAACATCAACTGAAACACACAAAATAATGTGTTTTCTACAAACTGAAATGGTGCATGACTAGCTGCTTGTTTATAAAGATTTCACTGTATAACCAGCCGTGATTTACCTGTATGTAAGCTGCGATTAAGATATTATGCCCTAGATTACCTTAGACGTTTTGGATGTCAAAGATTCATTTTAATCCGATATTGTATGCATACCTGAGATGTCATTATATGAACGAGACCTTAGCAATACAGTAACACACCTGAAACATACACCACTGGTCCCACAACAGGTGGTCGCATATATCTTAATTAGTCTATGTTTGGCGTTTGTATCCCATCAATCAGAATCTATTTGATGAAAGTTGATAAAAAAAGAACTTGTATCACTAATTACGTAATAAATTGGCCCGGACCTTCAAGCATGAATAAAGATTTAGGTAAGGCCTGCGTAATTAGATTGTGTATACTAGATACTACCGTCAGTACTTTTCCATAAACCGACGGGTGCCCAGTGTCCTACACAACAAATAACCGCACGCAGGTAACTAATCGTTTACAAGGTGGCGGCATACATTTTCGAGGGGGGTCCGGGAGGGATGCTCCCCCGGAAAAATTTTGAGTTCTACAACACTGGTCCACAGGGGCGTAACTAGACCAATTAGGAAGTGTGCGCACTCCTATACTAGGGGGGTCCGGGGCATGATTGTCTCTGGTGCGTTCTGAGGGCGTTTCCCGCATTCAAAGACTATGTAAAAATTTGACTCAGAATAACAAATTATTGATTCTAGGATAATGTTTTTTTCCTGACAGCTTGTCTTCCAGCCTTTTATCTCTACCCACTACCCCCTACGATTTTTATAGCATTTTTGGACTTTTACATTTTTCTATTTTTGAGGACAATGTGTACGCAGTTACGTTTTTTGCGTACAGGTAGCTACGCGCCTGCTGGATATGCATTTAATGAGGGTCTGGGGAGACATTTGTATGAAGAATTAATGAAATGAAACGCTTAAAAAATCAGACAACTTTCATTTTTGCAACGGATGAAGTCTGCATCTTTTCTTAAAAAAAAGCCCACATCAATTAGTATATCATAGGGTCTGGTACTGTAAGTTTTTCATTGACAAACTCGCTACTTGGAAGTTTCTTGTCGAGACAAGTTGATCGAGCACACTATAGGTCCGTAGGAAGTCCCAGTAACTATACCAATTTAGGGAACGCACTCTTACTAGGGGTTGATTCCTAGATGGCCTCTGGTTTGTTCTGAGGGCGTTTCGCGCGGTCAAGCAGGGACCATATATGTCCATTTATTGCTTTTTCTGCATTTTTAGCCTTTTTTATTTTTTGGACTTCTGAAAAAAAGTGTAGGCACGTGCCTACTTGCCTAATAGGAAGCTACGCCAATGCCCACCACCTACTCAATTTGGTGGTGAGGTTGTGATACTTAAATATAAAACTCATGTACAGAGCCTGTCATGACAACGGTGCCTGGTTTGAACAATGTTGCAATGTAAAAAGGCTGATGTTGTCATGACACGTCCCATATATTTTTTAAAAATCATATGAAAAAAATATTGTTTTGGACAATGTAGGACTATAGGACTATTTCAACACGTTGCTATAAGTTCAAAACGTACGCCCTGATAAGAGAACTGTTGAAACCGTCTCTGTTTGCTAATACATAAATAGGAAGTTATGAGGAGTAAAGGGTTTAAGGGGTTTAAATGTATCAATGTCAATAGACAATTGGGATTCGAAAAACGGTACTTATTAAACCAAGATGCCGTGTCTGACCACCGTCTAAACATTTGACAATCGTCAGAATAATCTGTTTTGTAATGTATAAAAAGCATATTGAAGAATATTCGTTGCCTTCATTTGATAAATTCACATATATAACAATTTAACACTACGAACTGGTTTCGTAACGGATTCAGTGATCTCAGCTAGTCATACAGTTTTTCCATTATAAATCGCAGCTATTTATACAGTCGTATTGCAGCTGGACATACAGTAAATGAAATTAGGTCAGATTTATTTGTAACGAAGTTTTCGTGTAAAATTCACGTTTTCCCACAGAATATTATACTTTTCAGGTAGGTATTTCAATCATTTTGCCATTTCTATCATGTGTGGTGCGGAAATGCTTCAATTGACAGAATTTATGATACCTTTTGAAGCACCTGTTCGTTTTCCCTTGATACGCAGCGATGATCAATCAAAGATGTAACGTTTATTTATCATATCATTGCAGGAAGAGCTATGTGGAATGTTTTTAAACTGTATCACCATCGTAGAGTGTGTATTTAATATAAGCTAGCGTGTTCTGTTATGGCAAACTTACTTGTCAAAGTGGTCGGAGTCAATCTGTCAGATAAACTATCGGTAAATATCTCGCTTCGCTGATCGCAGCTTCCGGAAGGCATACACCGGAGTTAACATACAGTGGTTCTATATTATATCGTTATTGTCCGATACTTTCAACATGGAGAAACACAATCTATGCGTTCATCCAAATCCACGGGGAATGTTAAATACAGTGATCCCTCTCTACAACAACACCTTATGGAAGACACAGATTGCGTGCATTGTTCGGAGGGAGTTGCTACATGTAGAGGGAGGGAACATTAAGACTTGGCTTACATTTTCAAACAGCTTGAAACCAGATCAAAAGCCGCGTCACGCGGCGTCTGATGTGGATGCAAGCTGTTTGTTAGTCTTCATTATATTCCTTTTGTCAAAATGTCCACTGATATTGAGAAAAAAACGGCAGACGTCAACGGTAAATTCCGATAATAAAAAATTGTACTCTCGTCCACAAAATTGAAAAGCAATGGTTCGCACCGAAACTCCGTCCTGGCAGGTCAATTAAATCGGTCTATACAAAGTTGCAGTGATGCGCTGCATACAGGTAAGCACGTGCTCTATTACATATAAGTAAAGGTAAAGGTGATAGGTTTATCAAGTCTGAAATTTATGTTATATTCTGCCGACTTTTACAATTACCTCCCTGTTCATCGAGTCACAAGTCGGCCATTTACATACGGCGCTACTAGCAACCATGACACATTGACTTATTTCCCTCACATGTACCCATTTAAATCACCTGGGTGAAGTGGAGCAATGTAGGGTTAATTTGTTGCTCAGAAAAATTTCAGTGATCCTGACAGGGCTCGAACCAGGAACCTCTCGCTTCCTAGTCGAGTGTCCTACCCACTGGACCACCGACACCTAGTAGGCATGTTTCAGTGTAGTAACAAATGGATGAATTCTCAAAGCGAAATAGTAGATTAATAAGTATGCATGATTGGCCATTCAGATAGAAAATACATTATTCACTTTGAACGTAACTTAAAGGAATATAAAGACGCTTTCGAAATCTCTGTTTTAGTCTGCAATTCTTTTTCAAAACTGTTTTATCTAATTTTTTTAACATGCCAAATTATGGTGACAACACCACTCCTCTTTTCTGTTTAGCTTAAAAAATTAAAATATTATTGAATAATTATAGAACACGCACCTCCATATTGTTGTCGTAACTTTGCAGCATATAATCTAGCTTTAATCTACAGCGTTCCCTCACTACAACGACACCCAATGGGAGACAAACAATGTGTGCGTTGTTCAGAGGGAGTCGTTATACGGAGGGAAATCGGCTTAAATTTGCAAACAGTTTGAATCCATATCAGACGCCGCGTTACGCGGCGTCTGATCTAGATTCAAGCTGTTTGTCACTCGTCATTAAGTTTTTTTCTGTCAAAATGCCCATTATGTAACTTTGAGAAAACAGCAGACGACAATTGTAAGCAGACTACATTGCAGCCGTTAAAAGGTTGGACATAATTGTTTTGTTTGGGGGACTAGCAGCAAAGGTCGTTGTTAGGAGGTAATCGTTGTTGGGAGGGCCGCTATAGAGAGGGAGCACTGTATCTGCAAATGAACAGAGGATTTTAGCATAAACGCATTTATTGAGAAAGAATGCCACCATCAATATTGTAACAATTGATTTCTATGACTACTTATACAGTGGAGTAGACGTTATCTTTCCCAATTAACGCGTTTACGCACTTTGTATCATTTCTATTGCAAACAGTTTAGAGCCAGATCAGACGTCGGGTAACCCGGCGTCTGATCAGGGTCCAAACTGCTTGTCATTCAAATGAAAATGAAGATTCAGAATAACCTAAATGTTGGCATTTCATACATTTCATTGCAATGAGTCGGGAAATATTAAGTTGTTTTCCACTGTAACAATTGAGTACTTACATACGTTGCGTGACAACGTCGTCTTTGTCATTTTGGTAACACACCGCATACATTTGTTGTCACTGAAAAACGACCAGCTTTTAAAATAAGTGCGCTGAACTATTTACAAATGATTTATCTGCCGAGACGAACAAGTGCGTGCTAACCGCTTCACTGCCATGACGTCATCTGTTCAAACAATTGACGTCTGTTTTTATTTCTTAGATTTAAATGTTAGGTAATTTTATTAAAGTTATAATATACTGCGTGACAAACAATTTTGGTTCCTGATCAGACGCCGCGTGACGCGGCGTCTGATCAGGAACCAAACTGTTTGCCAATTACCGTTACAATCGGGGAAAGGCAGTTAAAGGGTGGACGCTTAAAATGATGTACGTTATAGACTGTTTAGAGCATATTGACATCAAATGCGCTTTTTGTAAAGAAACATCATTATCATATAACAAATGTCGAACAGTTTATATCATGATCAGACGCCAAGTAGCTGCCGTCTCATTTTGATTCAGACTGGTTGCATATGTAACTAAAAACGCTCTTGATCGGTTCACTGCAAGTGTTCCTTACCCTTATCCAGTTTTGATTAAGACCAAGTAATCATTAATCGATTGCGCGTCTTGGTTAGAAAAGTTTTATTTAAACAATTTGACACACTAGCAAAATTCTTCCGCTAGAAAATACATTTGAAATTTTTGACAGTGTCTGTGCAAAACAGCTTTAACCCTTTCCCCCATAGAAGTCTCTTTTAGCACATGTAATGTAGTCCTCCATTGAAAAAAGTAGTTCCAATTTATACAGTCATAACCATGTACCATAGTAATTGTTTTCTATACCATAACTTATTTGCTTAAATTAGGCTAAAAGTAAATGGCGCATTCTGGTTTACTTTCAATCTGCTTTAAGTAGTCATATGTCTTCAAAACTAGATCCGGGCTGTTAGGTAATGGGTTAAAGAACATATACGTAGGCGAATACGTTTTGATTCCCCAATAAACGTGCTTATTCTAAAGAACAATGACCTCCATAGCAATCAGTTTGGAGCCAGATCAGACACCGATGAGCTGACGTCTGAACAGGCTCAAAACTCCTTGCGACTTATATAAAAACAAACGTTTGCAAATTTAAGAACAAATAGTTTGTCTACCTTTTCTGGCATGCGTTTCGTTTACATTTAACTTTTTCACTACAATGGCACCCAACGGCAACTGTGCAAATAGTTTTGATCCTGATCAGACGCCGAGATATGTGACGTCTAACCAGGATCCAAATTGTTTTTTACTCTCATATCGATATTTCTTCAGTCACATAAACCCTTTACATGTATCTGACATTTAAAACAATACTCCGGGTGACACTACCAAGGCAGACGATATTTTGGCGGTGACGTTGTTAAAGCAGACTGTAAAATTTGACAGTGAAAGAATAACACGTTTTCTCCATTGTAATTGACATTTTAAAATTTCAAGAAAACAATTACATTCAACAGCGTACAAAAAAATGAACAATGTTTTAGACAAGACAACAGTTTTTAGAAACACGAGGACTTGTCTGTTTCAAATTTGTTTGACCCTTTCGCTGCTGTTACGGTGGGGAAGACGTTATTATTTCTCGTTTAAACGCAACCGAAACGAAATCGCAGTGCACTTAAATGTAGAAAATGAAAATTATAATGAATAATATACTCTATGAATAAACACTGTCGTGTCTTTAGACCATCCTTGTATATCTTTTTTGATATCGTTTAGCAGGCATATAGGGAAAGCGCAGTACAATATCTAGGTACAATTGGGTTAACTAGTCACGTGTATAACTCTTTTGCTGTCAAGTTTTATCTTCTGCTTTAACCCTCTTACCGCCAAAATATCGTCTGCATTTGGAGTATCGTCTGCAATATTTTTAAAGTCATATTTAAAGCTGCTTTAACTGCAACAATTGTCGATACGAATGTCAAACAGTTTGGATTCTGAACCGTCTGCTCCGAATCCATACTGTTTGCTATGTCGCCTTTTGTCACCGATAGCAGTGAAACAGTTCAAATTAAGATTCATGACAGCTTTACACACAAATTATTGTATCCGTAAAAAGAGGACAGTCCGGAAAAACCCTTTAACAAATCTGCTGCCAAACTGTCGTCTGCTTTGAAATTGTCGTCTGCAAATTAGAAAAAGTTCAGATTAATTATGTTCTCATGGTAAACAACCTGAATACGAGTTTCGAAAAGCATTTATCTAAGATCAGATGCCGCTTAACACGGCGTCCGATCTGGATCAACACTGTTTGCAAATACAAGTAAAGTCTCGACCGGCAGTCGAAGGATAGATAAATCAATATCAAATTCCTAAACAACTTCCGGTTTTGACAATGGTTTTTCCAAGACATTTCTACATCGTTGCGTGACACAATCTTGAAATCCTCGTCTCCTTTCATACATTGAGTGAATTACAGTCTGCCATTTAGAGATATTATGTTTCAAAATGTGTGCTTCATTTTTTTTTCGCTTTAACACATTCAACACAAGCTACGAGAATACTCGTCATTTATAAACATTGTACCTATAAAGAGTACACTTGTCCAATACAAGCAGTGTAGACCTAGATCAGAGGGCTCCTGCAGGGTCTGCACTGTTTGTCAATTTGCAATGTATTGCAGAAAACATCTCTAAACTGTCATAAATGGACTTAACTTAATTGGAAAATGGAACTTTCTATTAAACGTTTCAGGGGTGAATGAGTTAAGATTCCTTTAACTGCTTCGGTCCGAATAATATTTGACTTTGCATATATTTCTAGTCCATATAAAAAATCGCGTTACGTGATGTCTGAATTGGATCCATTGCATTTAAAACACATGTCAAATTGCCTTAAGTTAAAATGGCAGAAATACTTAATTCGATAAATCAGAGACAGGAAATGTTTTCAAGCACGTGGTATTCTGGCCGTAAATGATTTTAAATTAAAATCAAATATAGTTATATTAAGTGTGCCTTGTCACGATACGGTTGGTTGTAGGACATTGCAACTTCCGAATACCGTGGGCGAAGACATTATTCTCCCCCTGTTAAAACCCAAAACGGAACGCAAGCGTAGTGCACTAAAATGTAGAAAATTACAACTGTTGTTTTACATTTCTCACGATAAATTTTATCTGATTGACAAATAGTTTTGAGCCTGATCAGATGCCGGGTTAACCAGATTCTTATCCGTCTCCAAACTGATTTTATAGGAAATAATAGTTCTAGCGTAAACGTAAATATTTTGAAAGAATAACGTCTTCCTAAATGTATTCTTAAAATACCCGATGCAAACAGGAGTCAATGCTAGTATTTCGTGTACTCTTTACTTTTTTGGTGGGATCAGTTGTCCTAGGCAAACAGTGTAGAACCTGGTAAGATAATTTCAAAGATAAAAGCTTCCCCCCTTGATCAGAGTCTGCACTGTTTGTCATTTTGTAATACGTTGTTAAATAATCCAAAATGGTCAAACATAAACAAGACACAATTGAAACCTTGAATTGTCAATTTGAAATTTAAGGGATCAATTACTTAGGATATGTCGTGCAGTTACATGTAAAATGACGTTATTCTTTCACAACGAACGCGCTTTGTAAGCACTTTACGTCCATCGCACGCAGTTTAGAGCGTCTCAGTCAAGTAAAAATGGTGTGCTATTCCGATTAACACTAATCGGTTTTATTGAGCAATGTTGAAATTTTCTACAATTTATTGCATTGCGTGTGTTCCGTTTGCGTTTAACCCTTTCCCTGATAGAAGCGACTTTTAGCACATGCATTTTATTCATCCGCTGAAGAAAATAGTTCCATTATAAACCGTACTGAAAATGTGTCATATTTAATACTTTCCTTATTATAGCTTGTAATAGATTAAAGCAGGCTGAAAGTAAAGCAGAATGCGCCTTAGGGCGCATTCTGCTTTACTTTCAACCTGCTTTAAGTAGTCACCTATCTTCAATATTATAACTAGGCTATCAGGTAAAGGGTTAAAAGGAAACTAATAACTTATACTTCGCTGTATCACACATTTGTCTTTGCTGTCAAATGTACGTCTTGCTGTCAGTTTCCATAAACTACATGTAACAGCCTAACTAGATCATTGTGAAGCACGTTCATGTTAACAGTCCTCGAATTTCCCACCCATCTAACAAATCAATCAGGACAGACGAATAATGATTGTGACATCTGCGAGATGACTATCATTTAGGAAAGAGAGCCAACGTCCAGCTTCGTCCAGGCAGCAATGAAGGAACTGCAGCAATCGCTCTCTTATTGGAAGGGCCGAATCTAATGTTGCAATAACTTGTGGCCCCACCCTTTTGTTTATATTAAACAAATTACATGATGCTTGTGTGAATATGTAAACTAATTGAACAATAAAATATTATTAAACTAAACTAAAACCCACTCTCTCAAACGGCCCTCCCAACAACGATTCCCTCCTTACAACGACGCGTTTCGCTCTTTTCCCAAACAAGACGATTATGTCCAACCTTTTCATGGCTGCAATGTCGTCTGCTTAAAATTGCCGTCTGCTGTTGTTCTCAAAATAACATAACTTTTTATTTGGGCATTTTGACAGAAAAAAACGTAATGACGAATGACAAACAGCTTGTCTCCAGATCAGACGCCGCGTTACGCGGCGTCTGATCTAGATTCAAGATGTTTGCAAATGTATGCCAATTTTCCTCCCCATAACGACTCCCTCCGAACAAAGAAACCACTGTTTGTCTCCCGTTCGGTGTCGTTGTAGAGAGGAGCGCTGTATTCCTCTACGTTATATCCCTTCACTGCCTTACTTTGATTGACAGTGCTCCCTCTCTACTACGCCACCCGATGGGAGACACAGAGTGTGTACATTTGCATGTTGTTGGGAGGGAGTTGTTATAGGGACGGACTTCTCAGACTTGGGTCACATTTGCAAATAGCTTGACTCCGGATTCAAGCTATTTGTCACTCATAATTATATTTTTTCTATCAAAATGGCCACTAATGTACATTTGTAACTTTGGGAAAAGACAAAAAACTGCAATTTTAAGCAGACGGTATTGCAGCAATAAATACGTTAGACATAACTGTTCTGTTTAGTGAACGTTGGCCAGGGTCTTTGAAAGGAGGCAGTCGATATTGGGAGGGCCGTTGAAGTGGGGAGCACTGTATTTGCAAACAGTTTAACTCCTATGTAAACCGGCGCCTCAGGATTCAATCTGTTTGATACTACTGTCGATGTTTCTAAGGTAAACAAATGCATGACATCAAAATTTGACAAATAAAAGCTGACGACAAATGTAGAACACAGTTGATGGCAAAATAGTGAAGGGTTTGAAACTACATACAATCGCAATGCAAAACATTGTATATTATAACATGATCGAAATAGTTAGGACAATGGTTAACACCTTGGACTACGGTACCAGGGGTCGTGAGTTCGATCCCCCGCCGGACCAGCGGTCTGACTAGGGGATTTTTCTGAATCCCCGATGATGTACAGGAATGTTCTTGAGCAAGACATGTACCGCGCATTGCTCCTCTCCACCCAGGGGTTAAAATGGGTACCTGTGAAGGGTCTGAGTCGGTACTGCGGCTGCATTTGACTGCGCCATATGTTAGCAGTGCTCATAGGCAAGATGGCTCGATGATCAGGGGAGTATATGTACAGTCGGCTGAGCGGTCATTCGGACTGAAAGTAGACTTTAACTTGGTATATTACTTTTTTTTATTACTGTTCGTTTTCTTAATTCCAAGTGGTAAATAATTTTGAGCGCGATCAAACACCAACTTTCTTGGCGTCGGATCTGGATCCAAAATGTTTGCAATATATATAATTGTTATACTACAGTGGAGAATCTGTTATTCTTTCCCGTTTAAACGCAAACGTACGCAAACGCAAAGCACTAAAACGTAGAAAAGAACAACTTTTGGACAATTCTGATACTTCTTGTTTATCTTGGTGGCAAACAGTTTGGAGCCTGATCAGACGCCGGGTTACCCGGCGTCTGATCTGGCTCAAAACTGTTTGCGCTTAAAAATAATAGTTTTAGGGTAAAAGCGTTTATTGGGAAAGAATAACAGATTCTCCACTGTACAAACGTGTTTACATTAATTTATTCCTGTATGGTAAGATATTGATGCGAGAATAGAACATTCCTTGGGAAACATGTTCATTTTAGTTAAGAGAACGCAAATAATCAATTCATATAACGCCACAAAGGCTTAATATAGATGTTGTCTTCGATTTCTTATGTTGGAATGGCTTATAAACCTTGAGCACATTGATTTAATCCTTGAGTAACTCGACGTATTATCACGATCTTAACTGTTTTACATACATGGTCTTCTTAAGCCAATACACTATAGACGCTTATTTTTACGAATCACTGAGGAAAAGAGTTCCAATTTATACAGACAAAAGTATTTTCTATATTCTTTCTGGTGGTAGCTTAAAGTAAGCTAGAATTAAAGCATAATGCGTCTTAAGACACATTCTGCTTTACTTTCAACCTATTTAAAGTAGTAATCTGTTTTCAAAACTAGGTACAATAAATGGTGTAAAGGGTTAAAAATGCATTTAATTTCCATGTATTTGATTTGCGTTATTTGGAATACAACATTTTGCTAAGATGGTTCAATTTTATAAGGGACAAGCGATCTCAATAAGCCGGCGTCGCCAAGATACTTTGTTCCATTCGTTAGTTCTTGCACACGTTGTGAGTTGTCCTCTAGTATTGATCATTTATCATATATATTGGTTCCATAATTGTGTCATATATGAGCATTGGTGCTCGTTATAACTGTCACACACTCTTATAACTGTCAGCGGCCATTCACATTCATTACTGGACAAACTACAATATTGACGCTCAATGACTAGAGTGGTGGTTGTATGTGGTCTTAACCCTTTACCCCATAGAAGCGACTTTTAGCGCATCTAATTTATTTCTCCGCTGAAGAAAATAGTTCCAAATTATACCGTAATTAATATGTGTCATATTTAATACTTTCCTTATTCTAGCAGTAAATAGCTTAAAGCAGGCTGAAAGTAAAGCAGAGTGCGCCTTAGGGCGCATTCTGCTTTACTTTCAACCAGCTTTAAGTAGTCACCTATATTCAATACTAGAAACAATGCTATCAGGTAAAGGGTTAAAGCAGTCACAATAAAATCTCTCTATTACGACCACTAAAACAAAAAAAGCTGCTTGATTGTATGAAAGACAGATGGTAGCTTACATCAAGGTGAAAGTAACATCAGAAAGGACCTAAAGGTTTTTTTTTGTTTTACTATCAACTTGTTTATGCAGTCACCTGTCGTAAACAGCTAATAATTAAAACATTTAATTGGTCGTCATTGAGAATTTTATTACTGATCTGTGTTCGGTGAATTTACAGAAAATATTCCCTGATCTTGGTCCATGTACAGTGTTGTCATTTTGTAAAATATTTCAAAGCAAACTATATATATCACAACCGGACCACTATGTAATTGGAAACATGAATTTACCATTTGGTATTACAGGATACAATGTGTCAGACATAGGTATTGGTACGTTTTATGACTGTCACACAATATAGCAATTTCTAACCCCTTCACTGCCTTATCCCGATTACAATGGTTGTTTTTGCAAACTGTTTGGATCCTGTTCAGACGCCACGTGACGCAGAAACTGATCAGGATCCAGACTGTTTGCCACACATTTCAATATTTCTTGAGTCAATATTTCTTAAATCAAAATACCAAAAAAAACTAAAACTTAAAAAATAAAAACCGACAATAAATGTTTCAAGCAGATCACATTTAGGCAGTAAAGGGTGTGTTACAGTGGAGAAAACGTTATTATTTCCCGTTTAAACGCAAACGTACGCAAACGTACGCAAACGCAAAGCACTAAAACGTAGAAAAGTAAAACGTTTGGACAATTCTGATGATTCATGTTTATCCTGGTGGCAAACCGTTTGGAGCCTGATCAGACACCGGGTTACCCGGCGTCTGATCTGGCTCCAAACTGTTTGCACTGCAAATAATAGTTTTAGCGTAAACGTGTTTATTGGGAAAGAATAACGTTTTCTCCACTGTAGTCATAATGGTAGCGTAGGTGTTAAAGCAGATTATAATATTTGGCAACGAATGGCTAATGATATATACATGCTTTGAAGAACAAATTAAATGTTGACTTGTGCTTTTTTATCTCGAAAATCTAATTTAAAAAACATGTTGTAAAACCTTGCTTGAAAAACATCAAATGCGACGCCCTAGAGAATACATTTAATTTAAAACAAATAGAAAACTTGAAAATAATTAGATCGCATGGACGGTTATGATAACAAAGGAAATTGTGAAAACTAGAACCGAATATCAGTTTAAGATTAAGGCAAAAGAAAACTGCACGAATGCACTGAGAATTTAAATGAGTATTCACGAAATCAAAAATATTAATTGTTAGCCTGCATATCAAAAACTGAGAATCAATTGCAAGAGTTAGATCCAGTTCAAAAGTTGAAAAATGAAATAAGCATCTGATTAGGACCACACTTGTTCGAGACCGTATCTGCTTCTTCGTCAAAATTGACAACTTAACTGTTTAATGGTGCTTCTGTAACTAAATCGTACCCTATTACATCCTAGATATTTCTTTTTAACGCATTTGAATGATTCTTCACTGTCAATGACGCCAAAAAGCGCATTTGCAAACAGTTTGGATCCTGATCAGACGCCGCGTAACGCGGCGTCTGATCAGGATTCAAACTTTTTGACACTTGTTATTAAATGACGTACATGTAAGTCATACTGTATAACACCTAACCTTGAAACGATATTGCAGGCAACAAAACTCAAGCAGACGACACTTTGGCGGCCAGGAGTTAAAATCTTGACGATAAATTTGTCATTGAAAGGGTTAAAGAATATCTAATACAAATCAGTTTCCGGTATTAAAGATGACATTTCCAAGACAGGTTTATAGCATAGCGTGACATCATCTAGAAACCCTCTGTAAAACACTCAGTTGATTACAGTCGTTCATTTAGAAATAGTATGTTTCAAAACATTTGTTTGCAGTGCAAACGTTGACGTTCTGACTTGAAAGTACTTGTACAGTGGTGAAGACGTTGTTTTTGCCGTTTAAATGCAATCAAATTGAAAACATAATTAACTCAAATGTAGGAAATTACATAACTTGTTGACAATTCTCACTATATATTATAATCTGAGTGGCAACCAGTTTGGAGCTATGCCTAGTTCCAAAATCAATGTTTGCAGTGGTATGTCTTTTTATTCTAAATTCATAATTTTATAATAAGTTCGCCTTGTCTCGAGATGATGAACATGTTGTTTGTGAATGTCATATTTATTAGGGTTCAATGGCGTATGATTATGATCCAAATGTTTACACTCGTGTTCATATTTTGAAGCATGCCTAATGTCCTAAATGGTAGAAGAAAAGATAATATTTTACAATTAAATAATATCAATGAATTAATAGAGTTGCACGTGAAATGATGTCGCAATAGCAGTTACAAGGGTTTAAAAGGATTACATAATTGAAAGGTTGATTGAATTTTGGTGAAAGAGATGTTACGGTTATTGTGTTAGAACACTCGCCCTCTTCACATGTCTGCTGTAGATCTATCCTTTCTCTACCAAAATTATCGTGAGATTTGTATCCCTTCACCGCCATTCTGTCGTTTGCTTTATAATGTTTGTCTGCAATATCGTTTAAAAGTTATATTTAAAGTAGTATGACTTACGTAGTTTAGAAACAGTTAAACAGTTTGGATTCTGGCCAGACGCCGGGATATTCCGCGGTTAGTCAGGATTCAAACTGTCTGTAACGAATCTGCCTTTTGGACGACATTGGCAGTGAATAGGTTTACTTATACAAACCAGAATACGTGGAAATAATTAGATTCTAAGTAAGTCCTTCTTATCTCAATATAGGCAAAATAAATTTAAAATTCCACACAATGTCAGATTAAGCGCTAAATTCAATTTAAATTTGAATATTTCTAAACATTCAGTGGTGGAAGTTAGGTGAATATATGCAAATTGGTCCTGGCACATTAATAAAACTGTTTCAATAGGTTTGGTTTGTTTCCTGGCATTTTGGAGATAGAACTTGGTTAACGTCCAAATGATATTATTTCGGTTGCAGACACTGTATACCTGAGGCATAGTATAGTGCTACCGCATTGGAAGCATAACAGGATAACATCACCATAAAATGGCATTCGGCTAATCGACCATATATTGTACCACTCACATTGTAGTACTAAACACTACAAGTAGCAGCAACGACTACGTTCAATGTCAAAGTCATTGATGTTTCGTAGAAAAGTTTCTATCCCTATTTATCGGGATGATTGATTTAACCAATTAAACGTTAGCAATGATTATACTCATTGACAGTGAAAAACGCACTTTCTCTAACATACAGTATAGAAAACGATCAGAGGGCTCCTGATAAAAGTCTACAGCATCTGTCATTGGGCAATTAATTTTAAAAGTGAACCCTAAAAGGTAAAAAAAAACACCTAGGATTGGTTATTTTAAGACCCTGGGTGAATGAATTTAATAAGTAAAACTGGACGCTTCACGTGTTTAATATTCATATAATGCTCGTTTGCTAAATGTGTTCTCTGCAATATAGCTTTACACTGATTTGTTCACAATTGTAGGAGATTTTGTTTAAGGTTTGACGTTATTGGGGATATCGAACAATTTGGATCCTGAAAAAACGCTTCCTTCCCGCTTTGCTCAACACCTAACTAGGATGCTATAGTTTAAGACAGTTTTATCAATGAATACCACAAGCATCGTTAATTAAAAATCAGAATTTGACTTGTATGTTTTAATTAAAAAGATAATTCCAATAATCAAATATTGAATAATATTTACATACAAAACTCAAATCCATGGGGATACTTTTAATTAAGAATAAAAACAGACAAAACGTGAACGACACGTTATGAGCTCAACTACCATAAGAAAGGAAATGATGAAAGAGATATTTGAAGACCGGTACGTCATTGGAGAAGATGTTATTATTTCTAAAGAAAATCAAATTATGCTTTAAAATAGTTCTGAAACAAGACAAGTAATCTTGGTCATAAGCGCATGTGGATGAAACATGTAGACAACAATGGTTAAAAAGTCTTAATACATAGCATATTATTTGCTGCTTTCTATAAAGGGTAAAAAACAGTTCGTTCAAATACTAGCTTAGTTTTGTACGTATGTCATAAGTTAAACTTAACATCCACTACAAGGAAATATATCGATGCACAGTCAAACGTCCTTTTCCAAGTCTCGCTCAATTTGAAATAACCCGTATCTCAACCTTACAACCAGGTTGCGAAGACGACAATGTGACAGGGATATAGGTGTCAAGGTTGGACACGAGTCAAGGTAGGACACGATGACTTTCGTGACTTCACCGCTGTGTCTGACAGATATTTGTAAAGTTTTTTGTTTTCTATTTCCGATTCTGTCTGGCTCTAGAGGAACATGCTACGAACAGTCTGAACTTCAGCCTGTAATCAATTGTTTTTGACATCAGTAAAACCATCAACACGCTATTTAAGTACAGTAGAACTCGTTTATTACGACCACTGAATTGTGTTAGTTTGTATGTATTAAAGATAGGTTACTGCTTAATACAAGGTGAAGGTAAAACAGAAAGCTCTTAGCTGTCACCTACCTTTTTACGCGATCAATTAGCCTTCATTTATTGGTATTATTATAACGGTGTTATTGTAGCTAGTGTATGCAACACTGTTCAGTGTTGTTGATCTATCGTTCAGACATTTATATTTTGCAAAGTTTTATCACGACATATTGTATGATTTTCTGAGCATCAACTTAGAAACCGATGAACTATATCGTGATATATCTGTTTGCAAAAAGCTGGAATCAATTCCCGGTTAAGGAGAATAAATGTGAGCCATGTCATGACAAAACCTACCTTATTGCATTGCAACATCGTACAGACCATACACCGTTGTCATCACAGGCTGTGCATCTGAGCCAGGCATACACTACCAAATACAAAATATGATATAGCTACATAATGTGCTTTAGAGTATTTAGAGTGTCAAACAATGTAGTTCAAGATAATCTGTCGCGTCTTTGACGCGGCGCGGCTGGCCTTTATGTACACTGTTAACAATGCAATAAGGTAAGTTTCCTCATTGCCTGGCTCGTATTTAAAAGGTCGTTTACACTTTCTTTGTAAAGTCCAGTTATAGTACATTTTGCAAAAGGTTTGGATCATGGTCATATGTCTAGCAACTTGGTATCTTATCAAGACCCGAACTGATTGACACTGATGTCGACGTTGTCCAAGTCGGTCACCTAAAAATGCAACTTTTACAACAGTTAAAGCAATTAACAGATGCTAGCTTTAAGAATATGATTGGCCTGGTTATGAGATTATTATCGCTCTGATAGAATTAAATGTTGAATTGCATTTTCAATTTAGATTCCAATACCTTTCAAAGATATTTCTGATATGTAATGTTGAAAACATTGAAAAAGTTATCTGTTTTCAAACATTTCTGCCATAGCCTCAGTCTAAAATTTGTATTTTTTTGTTAACAAATGTATACATTTAAATGTTTTTTTCTGTTAAACTGAAAATGTACAGGAACATTCAGCAAGCCCCTGTCCATGCCTAAGCGTGGTGGAATGAACAAATGTGCTAAAGATGATGTTAAAGAAAAATGTTTACAGCTGTCTTTCATATTTCTAAATATTCTTTACACGTGTAAGGTATAAGCATATGTTTCGGACCGGATACCTTATATTACGAAAACACTATTAAATTCTGAACCTTGTACATTTAAGTGCATTTAGTAGGCTTTCTTCTTTTCAAAATTTTCCTTCACAGAAATGTCTTAACTAAAAGGTTCAATGACGATGTTCAATACAGGTGGTAGCTTAACCCCTTCGCTCTCAATGACGCTTAAAAGCGAGTTTGCAAACAGTTTGGATCCTGATCAGACGCCGCACCACGCGGCGTCTGATCAGGATCCAAACTGTTTGACACTCGTTTTTAAATTTCTTCAGTCAAACTGCCCTATTTTTAACTTTGAAACGACATAGCAAACACGAAAATTGAAGCAGACGACAATGAAACGGTGAAGGAGTAAACACATCAGGATTAAATGTAAGGCTCATGTAGATGATTTCTTATTTCCTCTGATTTTCCTGTCACTCGTTATTCATTGATCAAGATATACACCATTTGTATAGTATAGGTATACTCTTCAAAGTACGTTATTTGTAAATGACGAGTACACTCATGGCTAGGACTGAGTAGGTTAAGCAAGTACATGTATAAGATACACTTGCTTCTAGTTATGTAAAAGTTTGACTTTGGATGAAAAGAATACACGGAGAATATTAACCCTTTCGCTCTCAATGACACTAAAAAGGGCGTTTGCAAACAGTTTGGATCCTGATCAAACGCCGCGCAACGCGGCGTCTGATCAGGATCCCAACTGTTTGACACTCGTTTTGAAATTTCTTCAGTCATACTGCCTTATATTTTAACTTTGAAACGACATTGCAGACACGAAAATTGAAGCAAACGGTGACGGGGAAAATACTTCACGATAAAATGTATCATGGAAGGGTTAACGCTCCTATAGGTGATTTCTTCTTTCTTCTGATTTTCCTTCACTCGTTATCCTCTGATCTGGTTATACACCGTTTGCATAGTATAGGTATACTCTTCAAAAGTACGTTATTTGTAAATATTTACAATCGCCCCATTCAATTCCATTGACAAAAAGTGTGTTCATTTCATATAAACACCAATTTTCGAGAGGGCGGGACTTGTGGAAAAGTTTCGAAGGGGAGGCGGGGCATATGCAGTTTTCATTCGCGAATTAATCTTTGGAACTTGGGGCTGCAAACATTTGGCGGATTTTTTCAAAATTTGCTCTCAACCGATCTATGCCTTCCTACTAGTGGAAACCATGATTCCCAACTAATATTCTTCTTTATAAATGAGGTAAATTGCAAGAAAATTGACATAAGAATCTACATTATAAAGCGCGATTCATGGTATTTGCCGAAATTTTCTGTCGTTCATTTCGCATGAACGCCGAAAAAATCAGTTCATTTCTTAAATGACAAATATACTGAGTAGGTTAAGCAAGTGCATGTATAAGATACACTTGCTTCTAGTGATTTAAACAGTTGAGTTTGTAGGAAAGGTTTAAACAAGAAATGTTAACCCTTTGCCTGCTGGTCGCGACTTTATTGATTTTTGCAAACAGTTAAGATCCAGATCAGACGCCGCGTAACGCGGCGTCTGATCTGGATCCAAACTGTTTGACACTCGTCTTTAGGTTTACTTACTTTAAAAAATGTATCAATCTAAATTTAACAAACTTTGCAGACGACAATTTCAAAGCAGATGACATCACCGCAGGATAAGGGTTAAACTTACAGTGATGAAATGATAGCATTTCTTCGTCAGTGACCTATCTTGTCAAGCTACTAGTGTCACGAACATCTCAATTACGCTTGCAAGACTGATGCCAATTATGGTTTGAGAGACATAATGATGACATCCCTGCAGTCGTTGTCGCTGAGATAAGTCACTTTTACTGCCATATTATCGTCTGCTGAATCTTTAATCATTTTACTCCCAACATGTTCGTCAGATCTTTATCCCTTCACCGTTTCATTGTCGTCTCCTCCAATGTTCATTTAATATAAAAATTACAGCAAATATAATATAAATATAAGAAATGAACTGAATTTTTTCGCAGAAAATGATGAACAAAGTTACCGTGAATGAACTTTGCCGAGCTTTTTCTGTCGTTTATTTTGCTTAAACGCCGAAAAATTCAGTTCATTTCTTAACAGGTAAATGATATGTACGGGATGGGTGTAATAGTCAGAAGAGTTCAATAGATCATTACAAGAAACAGCCTCATATAAATTGCTAAATACATATGACGTACGCATTTTATTTGAAAGAAATAGCGTTTTGTCTCTTGCATGTACTGTCTTGAATATTGTCCATGTATCACATATATATGTTTGTCTCTATAAGTGTGTCATATGCTAGCATTTGTACTGTCTCATAAATTTACAATGTATTGTCATATTCATTATGGGACAAAATAAACTCCGCTATGTACGATAATCATATTGGCTTGATAAAGTAGTGTGCATTGTACGGTTGTAGAACGAGAAATAAATGTACATGGGAATGTTGCAGGATAGAATACATGTACATGTATCCAATAGTACGTTCTTGCATATGGTAGTATCCTATACTATTGTGCATTTATTTATGCAGGAACAAACCTCTATTACAGCCAACAAAAATAAGGTGGATGAATGGAATAATAGTGTTTTACTTCACTGCGACAAAGAATAGGTCATAATTTATGTAGCGCCGATCTAAAAAAATAGGAATAATTAATTGTATAAAAGAAATATTACAGCTTGAGCAAGGTGGAAGTAAAACAGAATAAATTCAAAAGGAACTTTCTGCTTTACTTTCACCACGCTTTAAGCAGTCATCTTAATTAATCACCTGATAATTAACACAATTTAGCGATCGCAAAAGAGAGGTTTTACTACTATTAAATATATACTGTAACTATATTGATTATATAATTGTGTCATACATGAATATTGGTATTTGTTATATCTGTCACACAAGGTTACAACTGTCTCTGACCATTCAACGTTCATTACTGGACAAAATTCGATAATGACGTTAACTTACTAGAGATGTGTCATTATGTAGTCTGAAGGCGAGGAAAGTGTTCTATGAATTTACAGGGAATTGCTTTTGCAATTCTGCCTCTTTAATCTTCGAACGATTTGGTTGTACGTTGTAACCCAAATATTTCTTTCGTTACTATTGAGGAAGCTTTTAAAGCAAATTGGTTGTAATGGGCTGGCTGTCCATTGAGTAATACTGACTGATGGTCATTCTCTTTGATGTGATTGTACCAATCATATTACGAGGGACTGACCCTTAATCCAACCCCTAGCTAATCTTGGCAGCGTATGAGAGAGAGTTAGAGAGACCAGAAGTTCACAACTTTAAGCCAAAACATCTAAAATCATTCTTTACTAAAGAAGACTAGAATTTTTGACGTGCGTTCTTTTGTGATTGAGTTATTCCCCAGATCATAGAAACACTACATCGTGATAAAGATAGCAAACACTGTTTGGATAAGCCGACGACGAGTAACTCGGCATCTCATACGGCTTCAAACAAAGCAAACATAACTGTTAAACACTTACCTGTTAAAAACCGGGAATTACATTCAGAGGTTATTTCTAAATGCTCTTACAATTAAAGCAACAGTTAGGATTCCTTCAGACGGCATAGCACGCGAATTGTAAAAAAAAAGTTTTATTTCTTATCATATGCAGTAACTTCATTTTAGTATGTGGACACTAAACACGTACTAGTAAACTATCGAACACAATGGAACGCCACAATTGTCTTATAGTGTCCGATTTCAGTGTGTCAAGAAGGAATGTCAGTTCGTTATGTAGACAAAACAATTCGTTTTGTAGTCAAAACAATTCGTCCTGTGCTAGTAGCAATTTGTTATGTTAACAAAACATTTCTTTACGTGGTCAAAATAATTCGTTTTGTATATATTTAAATTTGTTATGTGCAGTTTCCAATATGGTATGTACAGTTTTTAAGTTGTCTTGTGTAAAAGGCAATTTGTCATGTGCAAATATCAATTCGTTAAAATATATCCAAAACAAATTGTTTTGACTACATAAGGAATTGTTTTGTGTACGTAACAAACTGATGTTTGCACATGACGAATTTTCTTTACACAAGACAAACTACGAACCTTTCGTCTACGTACATGTAACAAACTGACTTTCCCAAATGATGTAAAGAAACTTCATAATATAAGACAGTTGCGGCCTTCCATAAAAACATCCTTTTATACCATGTTGCACTATTCATGTTCACATTTATCGATGTTATAATTGTAGCAGACATGGTGTGCGGCAAGGGGTATATCTGTTTGTCTTATAGTTTGGCCATTACAGTGCTCGAACCGAAATACAATGTACTTCTAATCAGAGTAAATCCTTATCAGGGACCCCTCAACGTATACCTTTTATCAAAGTCGACACTGTTGTCTTGTCATTAACATACTAGTGTATATGGTGTGGAAGAGGATATTCGCCCATGTTCGCCTATGTGGGATTGGGATTTGCCCCGTGTGGAATCACTCTATCATCCATACCACGTGACGTCAAAATTTTGCCCAGCTTACCCACAAGCGCTGCAAGGCACGGGTAATTGAATGAGGTCGTTAGTGATGATGTTACTATTAACAACGTCATGTTTTGGCGGAATAAAGTGCACACAAACTGCAATTACTTCGTTATTTGTATCATGATTATATGATTTAACTGGGAGAAAAAAATACACCATTAGTTTTGCAAGCCTCGTCTCTGCATGAATTTCCTTACCCTCGGGGGAAACGTTCCTATTCCACATCAACACTCATGGTGGATTCGTATACTCCGACTTCTATGCACCGATAACGAGGACAATGAAATAACTAACACTGGAACCGAAATGCGTCTTGGCGTATTGCGTGATATCAGCTTTTAAATCTCTGCCTCTTTCAAACACTGAGTGAATTATGGACTGACATTAAGAAGAATTACCGGAGAACTATTGCATCTCGCTAGCTCTTCCTTGACAACACGTGTTTCTATAATTAAAGAACATTAATTCTCAGAAATGTTGAATAGCATGTTGATATAAACCAGCGCAGATGCACTAATTCTATAATCCTCGATTGCGAGCAAAATTACAGTGGACATGTTTTACAAACTTAATGGATACAAATGAAACAATAAAACTATATAGCTATGAAAATATTGAGCACTGGTTTAAAAAGTGTGGCTTATCGTTTGGAGTCTGACTAGATGCTGGGTAACTCGGCGTTGTCTGATCTTGCTCCAAACGGTTTGTAATAAGCATAGTCATTTTACATGTATCTCTTGTTTGTCATAACGTCTTCTTTATTGCTGTGTTGTTTTGAAAATGAACAGTTCTCAAGCATCTTAATTCAAGTGGCGAAAACGGGTTGACTACTGGTTTGATTGAACAGAAACGCAAATAATTTATTCTACACAATGAATGATATGCATTGTTTCGGACATAAACAAATCAATTTTGTTGTACAATTGTCAGAATGCAAATCCCGAGAGACATTTTAAAGCATTTTTTGTTGCTTTGTCAAGCCATAAACCCGTATATATCAA
This sequence comes from Gari tellinella, assembly GCA_922989275.2. Classification (NCBI taxonomy): domain Eukaryota; kingdom Metazoa; phylum Mollusca; class Bivalvia; order Cardiida; family Psammobiidae; genus Gari; species Gari tellinella. The sequence goes on along the minus strand of OV277874.1, from coordinate 28,875,485 downwards.
GTTTCTTTGACTGTCTGACTACATGTATGACAGTCTTGTCGCAGGCGTATGAATAATTCAATTTGCTCACAGGCACACGTTTTCCTGTTGTGCAATGCAATCACATGTATAAAACGACAGTGCTATAACTCGTTTTAGATTTACTGACCTTTTGAAACCTGATCTAGTTTCAGTTCAGTTCTTATTTTCAGCACAAACATGCTGTGCATGTTTATCTCCATAACAAAATGTATAAATGAGCGGTACAAATGTGTATACCAGTAAGGAGAGTATAAACTTACAAATGAATGAACATGTTAACCCTTAGCCTGCCACTCACGACTCACTCCATATGCAAACAGCTTGGATCCGGATGAGACGCCGAGTAACTCGGCGCCTCATCCGGATCCAAGCTGTTTGACACTCGGACAACGTTTTCAGCAATTTTGATCAACTTTGAAGCACTTTGAAACTTGAAGCAGACGAGAAATATAGCAGACGACAATTTATTTGGCGGGCTAAGGGTTAATATAATTATGCAGTCAAACGTATCAGTCTATTTTAGGTATGAATCAGTTTATATGCAGACACCATGTTACTCTAAACTGTTGCAATGAATTCAAAGCCTTTGACATAAGATACAAGACACAAAAACTTGACAGGTAAACAATTGTTTATCCAAAAATGATTATTCCAACACTATTTCTGATGAAGAGCAACCCATTGTGTATATGACATATAGTGTTTGTTACATATTTAGTGGTTACATATTATATATGTTACATATTGTGTCTATTACATAATATGTATGTTTCGTTTTATTTCTGTTTCGATGAATTTTCAGTTACATACATGTACTATATTTTGTTTGAATATACAGTTAAACCAAACACTTGTGAAAAAATAATCTGTACGCTGCAGACATATCCAATAACTAAACTCTCATCTTTCTGTATCATCTTTCTATATTGTTATTTTTTATTTAATTTTCAAATCAATGTCTTACATTGATTACAGGAAATCATGATCGGGATCAAAATTGTTCAAGTTGCAAATGCGTTTAATAAAACAGGACCGAGAATACATAATTATAGAAGCCAGTTTAATATAATGTGTTTTTGAAAATACTTTAACTGATGTCAAGAAAATATTTACATGTAGTAACTAACCAATTCCATGCTGAAACGTCGTTCATCTAAAGTTGTTGTCTGCCTTTGCTTTCCATGTTTAACTTTCAATCATTTTAAGTAACGAGACATCGATATGAGTGCTGAACAGTTTGTATCCAGATTAGACGCCGAGTTACTCGGCGTCTGATCTGGATACAAACTGTTTGCAGATACTACGGAACTCGAAAGTATTGCTGGTACAGTGATTAATTGTTTTGTGGGTCTCCCTGTCAACAATTTAGTTTTAAATTTCTCTGTAGAGTTTGTAATTGCTTCGCTACAGCAATTATTACCTTGGGGGACAACAATTCAGTAATTCATGAAATACTAAAAACAATTTACAAACTTAAAATGTCCCGTTTAAAATTTCCATTTAGCCATTAATCTTAAATTCTCGGAAATATTCCAAAATTAGGAAACGAGATGTCAGGCTTTCATATATATGTACAGTCGTTTAACCTTTTAACCGTCAAATTAATCATGAGATTTGTACATGAACCTTCACCGCCTCATTGTCGTCTGCTTCAATATTAGTGCTGCAATATTGTTTTAAAGTTAGATTTAAGGCTTTATGATTGATGACATTTCGGTAAGAGTGTAAAACAGTTTGGATCCTGACCGGACATCGCAGTACACTGTCTCTTATTGGGATCCAAACTGTCTGCGAATTCGAATTTATTTACAGTAGTTTATTATTTCGAGACGTTTTTAATGTAATGCTCATATGTAGAGGACATAATAGTATAAAAGGAGTTCAAAGTTCTTAATCTTAACCAAACGTCTCTAAAATAAAGAATTCGTATGTGTTCATTTATGTTACATTCCAAGAAGAAATGAAACTCATATTCGATTACTTGTATATTTACTGTGTTACATGATATTCAAAATCGTAGGTTTCTATCAATACCTAAATGTCTCCCTTTTTCAATCATCAATGCATGACAAGAATATCTAAAATTGATAGTATTTCCATTACTTATACGATATATCTAAACTAAGATATGTCTCAAGATTGAGCTGTGACTTGAAATATTTATAGTAACTGGCTTTTGGTGAACTATGGACGCCTTCTTGCCATTTCTGATGAAGGAAGTCCATGGTGCGTTGTTTGAAAAGATAGCATGCCAATGGTGCAATTAATTAGCTTATCTCATTGCGTCCTTGAGGGCATTAAACTATAAAATATAATCTTTGTCACGATGACTTGACGTATAAAAATGTCAACGGAAATAGATAAACTTAGCAACATGAACAAATTAGTAACGATTTTCTCTTTAATAATCATCCTGTAAACACCTGACTGAAAACAAACTTGATTTTAATGCATTGCTCCCTCCCTACAACGACTCCCTCCTAACAACGACTATTGCCGTTGTTACCCATACAACACATCAATATGTCCAACCTTTTCATAGCTGCAATGCCGTCTGCCTAAAGTTGTCGTCTGCTGTTTTACTCAAAGTTACAATACTAAAATTCTTTATGACGAGTGACAAACATCTTGAATCCAGATCAGACGTCGTGTTACGCGGTGGCTGGTCTGGATATAAGCTGTTTGCAAATAAAAACTATTTTCCCTTCGTATAACGATTTCCTCTGAACAACGCATATAGTTGTGTCTCCCATTGGGTGTCCTTGTAGAGAGGGAACTCTGTATTTGCCAAACAGATTTATAATTACTAGTATTTTCACGAACCTGTCGTTTTCCCTATAGAACAATTATTTCTGTTCAAATGCAAGCATACCAAAATACAATGCAATAAAATGTAGTGAATTACAATTTCTTACTGAAATTTCTGACGATTTATTTCAATCTGAATGGCAAAGAATTTGGAGTCCGATCGGAATGATTACAATGAACGTAAAGTCTTTAGCCATGTTAACCATTTCATTTCAAATTATTCGGGAGTTTTACCCCTCAACACTTTAGTGTCGTCTGCTTCAGCATTGGTGTCTACAAGACACGTTTCAAAGTTAGATTTAAGGTAGTATTACTTAATAAAAATTGATAAGAGTGTCAAACAGTTTGGGTCTAATCAGGACCCGAATTGTTTGCAAACGCCCTTTTATGCGCCATTGAGGGCGAAAGGGTTTAGACAGCATGACGTCTTCTCCACTTTAAGAGTAACGCGCAGGTTGAGTCTAGTTACGTAAAGTCTGCGCAGTATTCAAAATGCTTGGAACTACTAGAAGAATCGTACGTAGCGTGATATGATACCAGGAATACATGGTGTCCAATATGTTGTTAGGCACGAGTACAGGTTCTCGTTAAGGCTGTTACTGAAAGTGACATTGTTCAAGTACCATGAGACAGTTTACAGTCGTTATAGAAACCCTATGAGCTACGTGAGTTATGTTGATTGGCTGAAAGTACGAATCCACAATTACTCTGCAAGTCCAACTAGTCTTTAATGAGACATTATACCGTATACAGTAATCATGACGGCCATCGATTTCTTTACTGAACTCATGGCAGGTATTGACGTATTGGAACCACTCTACTTCGTCATGAAATCCGTTAAACGCAACTAAACATAAACTGCATAAAACATCTAAACCTGACACTTGTACGAGATCTTCTGTCTCTAAAAAAATGGTAAATGTAGCATTTTAATACACTCAGGTTAAGTTGGCAGTGCGATTCAGGACAGTATTTTCAGCTCGAGACGTTCTTGGTGGTAATAGTCTATCTGACGAACGCCTTGGCGCGAGTCTGATCAGTTGTTTCCGCCAATAACGTCGACAGCTGAATACAACGACATGTAACGCACCGCCAACTGATGTGTTATTATATGCCTTCAATATACGCCAGCATTCTATATATGACGTCACGCATAATTGAAAACAAGGTAGGAGTAAAATACAAAACATTAAAATACAAGGAGTAAGTACTGCTTTACTTTCAACCTGCTAGAAGTAATCAATTACCTTTAACAGTAGGAAAAGGTTATAGATTAATGGGTTGGAGACTATCCGATGAACGTTAACCCCATCTGACGAACGTCTAAGTATGAATGATAAACAGTTAAGATCAATATATTAAGCTTCTGAGCAATGTCCAGACTGTTTAGAAATGTTGGTATATTAGTTCATAGCGTGGTAGAAGACGGAGAATAAATGGTTTCCTACATGGTGTTAGACATGAGTACAACTTCTCGTTAATGCTGTCACTTAAGCCGACATTGCTCACGCACCGTGAGACAGCTAACAGTTGTTATAGAAACCAAATGAGCTAACTGAGTTATGGTGATTACTGGTATGTACGAATCCGCTATTTTTCTCCAACTGCAACAAACATATTAACGACATTTTCTTTCAGTATTAACCAATGCAGATCTAAGATCAAAAACACTGTTACAAGTATGCATATTTTTATCCTGGTTTGACTTTCATATAAATGTTTTTTTATGTCAAGAATTATATTTTTTATAAATAAAAGTAATTGCCATAATGGGAGCGAAATTGTTAGATCGGTTCCATGGCGATATATTAGCGTTAAACGTGTAAAGCAACTACATGTACCAAAATGAGCTTAAGAAGGTGACACAATTTTGAATGTTACCCGGTGCTTGATCTTGTTTCAATTTGTTTGAAAGTGAAATTAATATTTTGAACATAAAATGCGTTTAGTTAGAAATAATACCGACTTGTTCACTGTATATCGAAAGGAACCAGGTGTTGAAATAATTGAGGACTCTCACCTACAGATGTCTAATTAACCCTTTACCCAATAGGATGTTTCTTGTTTTGAAGACATGTAACTAATTAAAGCAAGCTGAAAGTGAAGCAGAATGCGCCTTAATGCGCATTCTGCTTTACTTTCAGCCTGTTTTAAGCTACCCTCTGCTAGGAATTATAAAATATTTCTTATCGTACGTGTTCATGACTGTACAAATTGGAACTATTTTATTCAGCGGAGGAATGAATACAATGCGCTACAAGTCGCTTCTATTGGGGAAAGGGTTAAGGACTAAATTGTGTCCTTGTTGTTCGACACGAGTATAGCTTCTCATTAACGATGTCACTGAACTTGACAGTGTTCATTCTCTAGGACACAACTAAACAAAGTCCAAAGCATTGTATTGTACACCCTCTTATCTGGAAACCTAGTGTTGTATTTAGTATTTTATCCAAATAATATGAGTATAGTACTAGCATACATGTATAAGAGCTTTAGCTCATAAATGTGTCATACACGTTCATACATCGAGGAATTACAAATCTATGTGATTCGGTTACATTGTTTATATTCTAACGATACATTGCTATGTTGTAATGTTTGCTTAACATATATTATGTATGTAACGAGAAACACTATAAATTATGCTTAATTTACAATAAATCTTGTTCAGTTTTCTACAGCTTTAATTTGAGATATATTTTGACCGACCGTACATATGATACGTGTGACAAATATTTGGAATGAATATTAGTGTTTTCTTCTGACCTGTCAGAGTTATTTTTAGATTGGAACATTCTAAAATTTTAAAAGGGATGATCCCCGTACTCGATTATTTCCGCACGGTCAGCCAGGGATACGGAAAGCTGTATTTATTGTGCGTAATGTACAGTAGAGAAGACACGATTTTTTTCCGAATAAATAATTCAATTTAGTTCAGTTTAGTTCATTTATTTCCGGCAGGTGTTTTAACGATTGAAATCTAATTGACAAACAGTGTAGACCGTGATCGGAATCTCTAGATATATGTACACTGTTTGCAAAGAACATGTCTACTCTTCACGGGTACTTTATTTGCAATTGACGAGTAAAAAGGTTGTCAGTGCTAAATGGGTTATAGGCGTGAAAGGGCGTGAGTATTGGGTATTTGATTTAAGTACAGTAAAATGGCATGTAAGTATTATATTGCTTTAATAAATGGCACTCATATATCGCTATTTCATTCACTATTTGTATTCAGTAACCGCAGAAACATAAGAGCGAGAGAGTGACATAGAGAGAGACAGAGAGACAGAGACAGAGAGACAGAGAGAGACATAGCGAGACAGACATACAGACAGACATACAGACAGACAAACAGACTGACAGACAGAGAGAGACAGAGAGATATAGACAGAGAAAAAGATAGAGACAGAGAGAGACAGACACAGACATAGACAGAGAGACAGCGAGATACACACTGTACACAGAGAGACAGCGATAAAACAGATAGACAGGGACATACGGACAGATAGATATATAGAGAGACAGAAACTGAGACAGATAGAAATAGAGATACAGAGATAGAGAGAGATAGAGAGAGAAAGAGAGACAGACAGACAGACAGACAAACAATATGAGAGACAAAGATACAGTGACAGGTAGACAAACCAAAACAGAGAGACAGACAGTCACATAGAGAGACAAAGATACAGAAAAAGAGAGAGCCAATGTGACAGACACAGAGAGACAAAGAGAAAACAGACACGCACATATATATTTATAGAGAGAGAGAGACATACAAAGAATTAACAAAGAGAAACAGGGAGATAGGGAGACAGACATATATAGAGAGACAGTCAAAAAGACAGGGAGAAACAGGAAGACCGACATAGGAAGGAGAGAGAGAAAGACAGAGACACAGAGAGACAGAGAGGCAGATAGAGAATCAGAGAGAGAGAGAGAGAGAATCATAAAGAGAGATATATAGATACGTAGACAGAGACATAGAAAGAAAGTGACAAAAGTCACAGAGAGGGAGAGAGAGACAAACAGACATATCAGAAAGAGACAGAAAGAGCAAAATAGAAGAGAAACAGAGACAGCGACAAACATAATTTTGGAGATATACAGACAGAGACATTGAGAAAAAAAAAGAACGATAGACAAACATACAGACAGACAGAGAAAGAAAAAAGCAGTTAAAAAGAGAGTGAGAGAGAAAAAGATAAATAGGGAGAGAGCGCGCGAGAAAGAGAGAGAACGTGTGAGAGAAAGGGAGAGAAAGAGAGAGAATGAGACAGACAGACAGAGGGACAGAGAGAGAGAGACAGAGAGAAAATCGGAGAGAGAGAGTCATTAGGAGAGAGAGAGAGACGTAGACAGAGACTTAGAAAGAAGGTGACAAAAAGTCATAGAGAGGGAGAGAGAGAGAGAGAGAGAGAGAGAGAAAGACAAACATACATATCAGAGAGAGACAGAAAGAGAAACAGAGAAGAGAGACAGAGACAGCGACAAACAAAATTTGGGAGATATACAGACAGAGACAGCGAAAAAGACAAAGAAGAAGATACAAACATACAGGCAGAGAAAGAGAGAAGCAGAGAGAGATAGAGATAGAGAGCGAGAGAGAGACAGAGAGACAGAGAGAGAGAGAGATAGAGACAACGACAGAAACAGAGAACAGATGGAGAAACAAACAGACTGACACAAAGTCCTATATAGAGAGACAGGCAGACACAGACAAAGAGAGAGGGGGAGATAGACGGTTCATTGAGACAGGGAGACAGTAAACATACATATATACAGAGACAGAGAGGGATAGACAGAGAGAGACAGAGAGAGAGACAGACAGAACAGAGACAGAGATAGATATAGGGACATACACAAAGAGAATTACAGACAGAGAGAAACATAGACGGAAACAGAGAGATAAGGAGACAGCCACACTGGGGGCCAACGGGATATTACGAGGGTCGTTTCGCACAGAAGTCTCGTATACAGAGTATAGAGAATATGTATACGTTGTGGTTCAGTGGTAGAGCGTCCGATTGCAGTGTAGGAGGTTGCAGATTCAAAACCGGCCGGGTTAAACAAAAGACTTGCCAATTGGTAGAAATAGCTTCCCACCTTGGCGATCAGAAGTTCAGTAATAAATGTTTTTGGTATTTATAATTAGTTTTAGGTTACTTATGTTAGTTAAGGGTCTTTACTGTTAGTTCTTTGTAGTTCATGACAGTTTTCGGTCATTTATGTAAGTTTTGAGTATTAAAAATAGATTTGGGCCTTTGAAATTAATTTTATGTAATTTATGTTAGTTTTCGGTATTAAAAGTAAGTTTTCGGTAATTAATGTTAGATTTCGGTATAAAATGATAGCTTTCGGGATTATAAGTAACTTTTTGGTAATACATATTAGTTTTTGGTATTAAATGATAGTTTTCGGGATTATAAGTAACCTTTTGGTAATACATGTTAGTTTTAGGTATCTAAAATTAGTTTTGGGTCATTAAAGAAAGTTTTGGGTATTTAAATTAGTATTTACAGTTAGTTTTCGGTAGTTAATGTTAGTTTTGGGTATTTTTAATTAAATTTAGTTTTAAATTCATTTTCGGAAATTTATGTATGTTTTGGGTATCAAAAACAGTTTTCGGTAATAAATAATAGTTTTGGGAATTTAAAATTGGTCTTTTAAATTTTTTTTCGGTTATTTAGGTACGTTCAGTTCAGTAACTAATGTTAGTTTTGAGTATAAGAAATTTAGTTTCGGGTATTTAAAGTTAGTTTTCGGTAATAAATGTTAGTTTTGGATATTTAAATTAGTTTTGGTTCTTTTTAATACATTTTCGGTATTTTTTGTTAGTTTCAGGAATTTAACGTTGGTTTTCGGTAATTAATGTAAGTTTTTGGTATTCTAAATTAATTTTTGGTATTTAAAGTTAGTTTTGGGTATTTTAAATAGTTTTTAGTATTTAAAGATAGTTTACGGTAATTTATGTTAGGTTTGGGTATTAAAACTTCGTAGTTGGTATTTTTAATTCATTGTCGGTAATTTATGTAAGTTTCGGGTATCTTAATTTGGTTTTCGGTAATTAATGTTAGTTTTGGGTATTAAAATTTAATTTTGGGTATTTAAAGTTAGTTTTCGATATACATGTAAGTTTTGGGTATTTAAAATTAGTTTTGGTTCTATTAAATACATTTTCGCTAATTTGTGTCTGTTTCGGGTATTTCAAGTGATTTATTTTGTTAATTTGTGTTAGTTTTGGTAAAGGTTAAGGTCTGTTTAATTCAATTTCTGTATTTTTTCTTAGTTTTTGTTATTTTGAGCTAGTTTTCGGTAATAAATGTTGGTTTGGGTATTTTAAATTAGTTTTGGGTATTTAAAGTTAGTTTTCGGTAATTTATGTTAGTTTCGGGTATTTAAAGTTAGTTTTCGGTAATTTATGTTTGTTTTCTGTATTTTAAATTAGGTTTTGGTCTTTTAATTCATTTTTTGTCATTTATGTTAGTACTGGATATTCAAATTTAGATTTTGTCCTTTAAATTAGTTTTGGGTATTAAAAGTTAGTTTTGGTTATTAATGTTAGTTTTGGGTATTTGAAAATTAGTTTTCTGAATTTAAAATAAATTTCGGTAATTTATGTTAGCTTTGGATATTTAAGGTTAGTTTTCGGTAATTAAAATTAGTTTTGGGTATTTGACATTTGGGTCCTAAAAGTTTGTTTTGGCTCCTTTAAATATGTTTTGGGTACTTAAAGTAAGGTTTCGGAAATGAATGTTAGTTTTTGGTCCTTTAAGTTAGATTTGGGTATTTAAAATTATTTTTGGGTCCTTAAAGTTTTTTTTTTGTATTTAAAATTAGTTTTGGGTATTAACAGTTAGTTTTTGGTAATTTATGTTAGTTTTGCTTATTTAAAATATTTTTGGTCTTTTAAATTTATTTTCGTTAGTTTATATGTTTCGGGTATTTAAAATAAGTTTTCGGTCATAAATGTTAATTTCGGGTATTAAAGATTAGTTTTCGGTCCTTTAAATTAGTTTTTGGTATTTAAAGTTAGTTTTCGGTAATTAATGTTAGTTTTGGTTATTTAAAATTTGTTTTGGGTCCATAAATTAGTTTTGGGTAGTTTATGTTAGTTTTGGGTATATGAAATTAGTTTTTGGTCCATATAGTTAGTTTTGGGTATTCAAAATTAGTTTTTGATCCTTAAATTAAGTTTTGGGTATTTAAAATGAATTTTGGGTATTAGAAATAGTTTTCGGTAATTTATTATTTATTTTGGTTATCAAATATTGGTTAATTAATGTTTGTTTTGGGTATATGAAATTACTTTTGGGTCCATTAAGTTAGTTTTGGGTGTTTAAAATTAGTTTTCGGAAATAAATGTTCGTCTGGGGTATTTAAAATTAGTTTTGGGAATTTTCAATTCATTTTAGGTAATTTATGTTAGTTTTTGGGTATTTGAAGTTAGTTTTGGGTAATTAATGTTAGTTTTGGGTATATGAAATTAGTTTAGGTTCCATAAAGTTATTTTTTGGGTGTTTAAAATTAGTTTGGGGTATTTAAAGTTAGTTTTCGGAAATTAATGTTCGTCTGGGGTATTGAAAATTAGTTTTGGGAATTTTCAATTCATTTTAGGTAATTTATGTTAGTTTTGGGTATTTAAAGTCAGTTTGGGTAATTAATGTTAGTTTTGGGTAAATGAAATTAGTTTTGGGTCCATAAAGGTAGTTTTGGGTGTTTGAAATTAGTTTGGGGTATTTAAAGTTAGTTTTCGGAAATTAATGTTCGTCTGGGGTATTTAAAATTAGTTTTGGAAATTTTCAATTCATTTTAGGTAATTTATGTTAGTTTTGGCTATTTAAAGTTAGTTTTGGGTAATTAATGTTAGTTTTGGGTATACGAAATTTGTTTAGGGTCCATAAAGTTAGTTTTGGGTGTTTAAAATTAGTTTGGGGTATTTAAAGTTAGTTTCCGGGAATTAATGTCCTTCTGGGTTATTTAAAATTAGTTTTGGGAATTTTCAATTCATTTCAGGTAATTTATGTTAGTTTTGGGTATTTAAGGTTAGTTTTGGGTAATTAATGTTAGTTTGGGTATATGAAATTAGTTTTGGGTCTTTAATATTCATTGTCGTTGGTTTATGTTAGTTTGGGGTATTTAAAGTAAGTTTTCGGTAATAAATGTTAGTTTTGGGTATAAAACATTAGTTTTGGGTCGTTTGAATTAGTTTTGGGTATTTAAAGTTAGTTTTGGGTAATTAATATTAGTTTTGGGTTTATGAAATTAGTTTTTGGTCCATAAAGTTAGTTTTGGGTGTTTAAAATTAGTTTGGGGTATTTAAAGTTAGTTTTCGGAAATTAATGTTCGTCTGGGGTATTTAAAATTAGTTTTGGGAATTTTCAATTCATTTCAGGTAATTTATGTTAGTTTTGGGTATTTAAGGTTAGTTTTGGGTAATTAATGTTAGTTTTGGGTATATGAAATTAGTTTTGGGTCCATAAATGTAGTTTTGGGTGTTTAAAATTAGTTTGGGGTATTTAAAGTTAGTTTCCGGAAATTAATGTTCGTCTGGGGTATTGAAAATTAGTTTTGGGAATTTTCAATTCATTTTAGGTAATTTATGTTAGTTTTGGGTATTTAAAGTCAGTTTGGGTAATTAATGTTAGTTTTGGGTAAATGAAATTAGTTTTGGGTCCATAAAGGTAGTTTTGGGTGTTTGAAATTAGTTTGGGGTATTTAAAGTTAGTTTTCGGAAATTAATGTTCGTCTGGGGTATTTAAAATTAGTTTTGGGAATTTTCAATTCATTTTAGGTAATTTATGTTAGTTTTGGCTATTTAAAGTTAGTTTTGGGTAATTAATGTTAGTTTTGGGTATACGAAATTTGTTTAGGGTCCATAAAGTTAGTTTTGGGTGTTTAAAATTAGTTTGGGGTATTTAAAGTTAGTTTCCGGGAATTAATGTCCTTCTGGGTTATTTAAAATTAGTTTTGGGAATTTTCAATTCATTTCAGGTAATTTATGTTAGTTTTGGGTATTTAAGGTTAGTTTTGGGTAATTAATGTTAGTTTGGGTATATGAAATTAGTTTTGGGTCTTTAATATTCATTGTCGTTGGTTTATGTTAGTTTGGGGTATTTAAAGTAAGTTTTCGGTAATAAATGTTAGTTTTGGGTATAAAACATTAGTTTTGGGTCGTTTGAATTAGTTTTGGGTATTTAAAGTTAGTTTTGGGTAATTAATATTAGTTTTGGGTTTATGAAATTAGTTTTTGGTCCATAAAGTTAGTTTTGGGTGTTTAAAATTAGTTTGGGGTATTTAAAGTTAGTTTTCGGAAATTAATGTTCGTCTGGGGTATTTAAAATTAGTTTTGGGAATTTTCAATTCATTTCAGGTAATTTATGTTAGTTTTGGGTATTTAAGGTTAGTTTTGGGTAATTAATGTTAGTTTTGGGTATATGAAATTAGTTTTGGGTCCATAAATGTAGTTTTGGGTGTTTAAAATTAGTTTGGGGTATTTAAAGTTAGTTTCCGGAAATTAATGTTCGTCTTGGGTATTTAAAATTAGTTTTGGGAATTTTCAATTCATTTCAGGTAATTTATGTTAGTTTTGGGTATTTAAAGTTAGTGTTGGGTAATTAATGTTAGTTTTGGGTATATGAAATTAGCTTTGAGTCCATAAATGTAGTTTTGGGTGTTTAAAATTAGTTTGGGGTATTTAAAGTTAGTTTTCGGAAATTAATGTTCGTCTGGGGTATTTAAAATTAGTTTTGGGAATTTTCCATTCATTTTAGGTAATTTATTCTAGTTTTGGGTAATTAAAGTTAGTTTGCGATAAATAATGTTAGTTTTGGGTATTCAAAATTAGTTTTAGGTCCTAAAAGTTAATTTTGGTAAATCATGTTAGTTTTGGGTATTAAAGAGAGAGAGAGAGAACAGAGAGAGAGATGGGTATATACAGACAGACAAACAGACAGAAACAGACAAGACAGAGACAGACAAACAGACATAGAGAGGGACAAACAGACAGGGACAGCACACCCATATCGGATAGATATCGGCCCAATATCCATCCGATATGGTCCCATATCGGCGCGATATCTAAAATGACATCATTCTGTCAGATGTCGTTTTGCACATCGTTTTCTTGTTGGATTGATATCGTCGTCGGATTGATATTGGCCCACCATCAAACAAATATTGGACCGATATCAAAATAGATATTAGTCTGATATCAAACAGATATAATGTCAGCTAATAGTTGGATTTATATCAATCCGATCATTGGACAGATCATTGGATATGTGTCTGCATTTGATCAGGGGGTTTTGATGACAAGCTAATATAAATCGGATCATCGAGAGGATTTGATCAGTAATTTTTATGACAAAACCTTGACAATCCAATCATCAGCTGACATTATATCGGTTTGATATCAATCTGATATCTGTTTTAATATCGGTCGGATATATATTCGATGGAAGGCCGGTATCAATCCGACAACAATATCAATCCAACCAGAAAACGATGTGCAAAACGACATCCGATCGATATAATTTTAGATATCCATTCGATATTGGTGTGCTGACTGGGAAAGAGAGAGACAGATATAGACAGAAAATGGAGAGAGAGACACACACAAACAGAGATACAGAGAGAGACAGAGAGAGATTGAGCGACAGTCAGAACCATACAAAGAGAGAAACAGAGATACAGAAATAGAAATACTGAGAGAAAAACAAAGATAAACAGACAGAGAGAAACATAGAGAGAAACAAACATACATGAGGACAGAGAGAGAGAGACATAATGACAGACAGGCAGCGCTGAACACAGACAGAGAGACAGAGATACACAGACACACATAGAGACAGAGAGACAGACAGCCAAACAGACAGAAAGAGCCAAGGTGATAGCCAAAGAAAGACAGAGAGACAACAGAGAGAGAGATAAAAAGAGACACAGACAGATAGACATGCAGAAACAAACAGAGAGGCAGACACAGAGAAACAGAGAGAGACATATAAACAGAGTGACAAAGAAAGAGGGAGAGAGAGAGTCATAGACAGAGACAGATAGAGACACAGACATAAAGAGACAAAAATATAGAGACACGCAGAGAGAGAGTCATACATTGGCAGACATACAGAGAGACAGAGAGAAACAGCTAAACACATAGAGAGACACAGAGACATCGAACTTGGGGAGACAAAGTCTCCTAATACAGTGGAGAATCTGTTATTCTTTCCCAATAAACGCGTTTACGCTAAAACTTTTATTTGCAGTGCAAACAGTTTGGAGCCAGATCAGACGCCGGGTAACCCGGCGTCTGATCAGGCTCCAAACTGTTAGCCACCAAGATAAACATGAAATATCAGAATTGTCGAAAAGTTGTACTTTTCTACGTTTTAGCGCTTTGCGTTTGCGTACGTTTGCGTTTAAACGGGAAAGAATAACAGATTATCCACTGTAGCTATATTTCCGGACGGCCACAATGAACGTGATATCCATGATGAAATACAAATCAGATAAAAAAAGGCTGGTAAGATTTCCCGAGTAGTCCAGTGGTTACATCACAGGTAAGGACACACACACATTGTTTTGTCTTCTCCCCACGGGTTCGATTCCCGACCGAGATGAACGACAGAAAATTATTGGCAAATATTATGAATCACGCCAGCGATTCATGGTAAATTTGCTGATAATTTTCTGTCGTTCATTTCGCTTGAACGCCGAAAAAATCTGTTCATTTCTTATAGTTACAATATATTTGTTGTAATTTCTAACATTCAATTAACATTTTGTCAGTATGCATGTATGTTTACTCCATATTAGAGGTTGATAACACGAACAATGTGTACCCTATGAGGAACAGCCATGGCCGATTATTACATATTATTGTCTAATATTAGAGAAGAGCAATTCAATAACTTTATAGTACATATATATACATGTTTGTATAGGCGTCTGATATCCATTAAATAAAAGATTTTCTCAGGATAAATCAAGGGAACGTATGAAGTATTCGATATTTATCAGATAATGTATCTGTCAAATACTGCGCTTAAAAAGTTGAGATTGAGGGTCTCAAGGGAGATTAGTTGCTTGTTTGTTCTAATGTTGTTACCTTCTTGAACTACTCTTCTTTAATATGTGCCCTTCATGTGCGCAGATATGCTGTGAAATGTTTTCTCATTAAATAATTTTCAATCCCCATAATAGTATATATATTCAGCGGTTTACACTATACACAAGTAAATTCCCTTTTAAAGAAACAGAGACAGAGACAGAAACAGACAGAAACAGAGATAGACAGACAGAGAGATAGAAACAGAGCCAGAAATAGAGAGAGAGAAAGAGAGAGAGACACACACACAGACAGGGGCAGAGACAGAGGCAAGGAGACAGAGAGAGACAGAGAGAGAGAGATGGGGAAGAGAGAGAAACAGAGACATACATAGAGAGACAGAGAGGCAGAAACTGAAAGAGACACAGAGACAGACATATATAGAAACAGAGACAGAGACAGCCAGATACATACATGATCAGAAACATGGGTATAGTGAGAGAGAGACAGACAGAGACAGAGGCAGAAAGAGACAGAGACATATATAGACAGAAAGAGACACACAGAGGGAGACAGAGAGAGACAGAGGCAAAGACAGAGAGACACATAGACAAAGACAAACATAGTCAGAGAGACACAGAAACAGAAATGAGACAGAGACAACGCGAGGCAGACAGAGACCGAGCGAGACAGAGATAGACAAATACCGCGACAGAGAGAGACAGTGACACATAGATAGAGATAGACAGAGAGAGGCAGACATAGATAAAGAGTGAGGCAGAAAGAGACAGAGACAGAGAAAGCGACAGAGATAGAGAGATACAGCGAATAGAGATACATGTAGAGAGAATGAGCCAGAGACAATAAGAGACATAGCCAGATACAGACAGAGACAGAGACAGAAACAGAGGGAGACAGACACAGAGATACATAGAAATAGATAGAAAGAGACAAAGAGAGATATAGACAGAGAAAGAGACAAAGACAAATAGAGACATAGACAGAGACAGACAGAGACAGAAATAGTGAGAGAGACACACACATTGAGGGACAGAGAAACAGAGAAAGAGAGACAGACAGACAGACAGACATACATACAGACAGAGACAGATGCAGATACAAAGAGAGACAGAGAGGGGCAGAGGGTGGCAGAGAGAGAGACAGATAGACAGAGAGACAGATATAGACACATATAGAGAGAGACAGACAGGCAGACAGACAGGCAGACAGAGAGACAGAGAGAGACAGATAAAGACAGAGAGTGGCAGAGTGTGAATGCGAGAGATAGACAGAGAGACAAATAGAGAGACAGAGAGGGACAGAGAGAGACATAGAGAGACAGAGTAAGAGATAGACAGAGATAGACAAAGACTAGTACACAGACAGATGGAGACAGATATACAGCAATACAGAGAGACAGAAAAAGAGACGGAGACATAGAGAAAGGCAGAGATAGGCAGAGCTAGACAGAGATAGACAAAGACAGAGACAGACATAGACAGAGATACAGAGAGAGATATACAGAGATACAGAGAGAGAGAGAGAGAGACAGAGATACAGAGAGAGAGACAGAGACAAAAACACTAGGAGACAGACACAGAGAGACAGAAGTTAAGGGAGACAAAGACAAAAAGAGAAAGAGAGAGAGACAAACAAAGACATATACAGAGACAGACATAGAGACAGACATAGACAGAAGCAAAGAGAAAGAGATAGACATAGATATAGAGACAGCAATATAGAGAAAGTCAGAGATAGGCAGAGCTAGACAGAGATAGACAAAGACAAAAACAGACTGACATAGAGCTACAGAGATACAGAGACAGGGACAGAGATATAGAGAAAGGCAGAGAGAGATAGAGAGAGACAGAGAACAGATATAGAGAAACAGAGACAGATACAAACATAGACATTTAGAGACATAGCCAGAAACAGACAGACAGAGACAAAAACAGTGGGAGACAGACACAGAGAGACAGAAGTTAAGGGAGACAAAGACAAAAAGAGAAAGAGAAAGAGACAGAGACTGAGACTAACAGAGACATATACATAGACAGAGGCAGACGGAGACAAAAACAGTGGGAGACAGACACAGAGAGACAGAAGTTAAGGGAGACAAAGACAAATTGAGATAGAGAAAGAGACAGAGACTGAGACAAACAGAGACATATACATAGACAGAGACAGACGGAGACAAAAACAGTGGGAGACAGACACAGAGAGACAGAAGTTAAGGGAGACAAAGACAAATTGAGATAGAGAAAGAGACAGAGACTGAGACAAACAGAGACATATACATAGACAGAGACAGACGGAGACAAAAACAGTGGGAGACAGACACAGAGAGACAGAAGTTAAGGGAGACAAAGACAAAAAGAGATAGAGAAAGAGACAGAGACTGAGACAAACAGAGACATATACATAGACAGAGAAAGACGGAGACGAAAACAGTGGGAGACAGACACAGCGAGACAGAAGTTAAGGGAGACAAAGACAAAAAGGGATAAAGAAAGAGACAGAGACAAACAGAGACATATACAGAGACAGACATAGACAGAAACAAAGAGAGAAAGAGAGAGAGAGCGAGAGAGAGAGAGACATACAGACATACAGCGAGAGAGAGAAAAGACAGACAGACAGAGAAAGACAGAGACACAGATACAGATAGAGAGACAGAGAGACAGAAGGACAGAGAAAGGCAGAGAAAGACCGAGAGAGACGGAAAGTGACAGAGAGAGAGAGAGAGAGAGACAGACACACAGAGACAATGAGAGATAGTGAGAGACAGTGGCAGCGAGACACTAACAGAGAAAGTTATAGACATAGAGAGACAAATGCAGAGAGAGACAAAGTGACATAGAGAAATAGAGACAGAGACAGACAGAGCCAGAGAGAGACATAGAGAGAGATATAGAGAGAGACAGAGTAAACGCAAGGCAGAGACAGAGCTAGACAGATATAGACAAAGACAGAGACAGACAAAGACAAAAACAGAGATACATAGATAGAGAGATACACATAAAGAGATAGAGATAAAGAGATGCAGACAGAGACAGAGATAGAGAGAGACAGAGAAGAGAGATAAAGAGAAACAGAGACAGAGACATTAGAGACATATCCAGAGACAGACAGACGGAGACAGAAACAGGAGAGACAGACTCAGAGAGACATAAATTAAGGGAGACAAAGACAAAAAGTGATAGAGAAAGAGACAGAGACTGAGACAAACAGAGACATATACATAGACAGAGAAAGACAGAGACAGAAACGAAAAGAGAAAGAGAGAGAGACAGAGCAATGTGGAGAGACAGAGAGAGAGAGAGACATAGCGATGGAGAGAGACAGACAGACAGACAGACATACAGACATACATAGAGAGAGGCAGATAAAGACAGAGACACAGAGAGACAGAGAGACATAGAAATACATAGAAGGCAGCAATAGAAAGAGAGTGACAGAGAGCGACAGGCAGACAGACAGACAGACAGAGACAGCGACAGATAGACAGAGACAGAGATACAGAAATAGAGACATACATAGACATAGAGAGACAGATGCAGAGAGGGAGAAACAAAGAGAGACAGACAAAGTCAGAGAGGGGAATAGAGAGACAGAGACAGAGTTAGACAGATAAAACGCGATGTAAAGACAGACACAGAGCTAGACAGATATAGACAGAGACAGAGACAGACAGATACAGAGATACATAGATAGAGAGAGACACACAGAAATAGACAGAGATATAGAAAGAGGCAGAAAGACATAGACAGAGAGATACAGAGATAGATCGATACGGAGAAGAGAGATATGAAGAGACAGAGACAGAGACAAACAGAGACAAGTAGAGAGATAGCCAGAGACAGACAAACAGAGACAGAAACAGAGGGAGATATATATATATATATAGAGAGACAGATAAGAGAGATATAGAGAGACAGAGACACACAGAGACAATTAAGAGATAGCCAGAGATAGACAAACAGAGACCGAAACAGAGGGAGACAGTCACAGAGAGACAGAAGTAGAGGGAGACAAAGACATAGATATGTAGAGAAAGGGACAGAGACGAAGACAAACAGAAGCATTAACAGAGACAGAGATAGGCAGAAACAAAATCAGAGAGAGAGACAAAGAGAGAGAGAGAGAGAGAAAGAGAGAGAGATTGAGACAGAGATAGCCTAACAGCGATATACAGATAGACAGACAGGCAGACAGAGACAGACAGACAGACAGAGATACAGACAGACAGACTGAGAATGATCGATACAGAGATAGGACAGAAAGAGACAGAGACAGACATACAGAGAGAGAAAGAAAGAGACAGCGAGAGAGACAGGCAGGCAGACAGAGGCAGAGAGGCAGAGAGAGACAGGGAGATTGACAGAGAGACTGAGAGAGACTGAGACAGACAGAGACAGCCCAGCAAACATTATAAATGTGGCCCATATAGCCCTATCTGGATTTCCATATGGGTCCCATATGAAAAGTGCAAACGGGTAAAAGACCGGGCTGCCCATATAAGATTTCTAAACCAATCAAATACATTCTTATAGACTGTTTTTTAGCATTCTGTATGTATTTTAACATAAGTTGGTATCTTTTTGTGTTTAAATAATAGTTTGGAGTGGAAATGTATCACGTGCAAAGGTATATGGGTCCTATACAAAACCCATCTATATAGGGCCCGTATATATGTCACTTTCATTCAGGTACTATTTGTTCACACAAAAATTATGTTTGTAGACAAAAAATACACCAATTATGTTAAAATACTTACATACTGCTGAAAAAGGTTACTATAAAATTGGTTTGATTGATATAGAGATTTTATAATAGACAGCCAATATGGGTTTCAGCTTTAACCCGGTTGCACTTTCGGCATGGGGTCAATATGGACTGCCCATATGGGACCCTTTTAACCATGTTTGCTGGAAGATAGAGAGACAGGCTATATACACAGAGAGAATGATACAGAGAGAAACAAACATACAGGCAGACAGAAAGAGACAGGCACACTGACAGACAGGCAGTGCTAGAGACAGACTGAGAGAAAGAGACAGAGATACAAAGATACAGAGAAACACATATATAGACAGGGAAACAGACAGCCAATAGAGACAGAGAGAGGCAGAAAAAGACATAGCCAATTCAGGTGATGGCCAAAGAAAGACAAAGAGACAACAGAGAGAGATACAGCGAAACTCATACAGAGAGAGATAGAGACAAACAGAGAGACATATACAGATAGAGAAATAGAGAGAGAGACAAAAAGAGAGAGACACATATACACACACACTGGGCAAATAAAAGAAAGAGGGAGGGACAGAGGAAAAGAGAGAGAGGGGTGAAAGAGAAGGAGACAGACAAACATACGCATACAGAGAGACAAATATAGAGAGAGACATACAGAGAGAGAGAGAGAGAGTAAGAGAGAGAGAAAGGAACATAGATAGAGAAACACACGCTCACAAAGACACACAGAGAGACAGAGACAAGCAAAGAGACAAACACAGAGTTAAACAGACTCGGAGACGCAAAGAGAGACAAAGACACGGAGAGAGAGAGACATACACACATATATAGAGAGTCATAGACAGAGGATTAGACAGACAGAAACATATAGAGAGACAGAAATAGAGAGACAGATATATACAGAGAGAGAGAGAGATGTTGAAAGACAGGTAGTGCGAGAGACAGACATACATATAGAGACAGATAGACAAATATAGAGACAGAGAGACAGACTGCCATACAGAGACAGACAGAGCCAAAGTGAGAGACAGATACAGACAGATAGAAAACACACATACATAATCAGAGAGATAGGTACAACAGTAAGCAGTTATTGTCGTTATCGGGTAGTTGTAGCGTCGTAGAGTATTTAATGTTAGTGTTCGGTAGTTAGTATTGTTATCCGGTAGTTTGAAGAGTTAGTTTAAGGTATTTACTGTTAGTATTCGGTATTTAGTGCTTAGACGGACCAAATTGTTCGAATTAAGACCGGTGTTGTTATAATAAAGTAAAATAAAGCGAGTTGTTCCAATTTTCGTTTTCATTTTGCAAGAAAAATACAAACCATAAAGATTTTCTATCATCACCAAGTAGCTATATTTCCGGACAGTCACCATCAACGTCATGGTTTTATGAAATACAAATAAGATAAAAAGGTCAGGCATGTACGATTTCCCGGGTAGTCCAGTGGTTACAGAACGGGTATAAGGGTACACACATTGTGTTGCCTTCTCCGCACGGGTTCGATTCCCGACCGAGCTCAAAAATCTTTCTTTCTTAACATATTTTTTTTCTGTATACGATGGAAATAAAAAGATTCCAGATAAAAAGGAATCAATTTAAGAAAGAGAAAAGAAAGAGAGACGACAGGACAGAGAAAGACACACACAACCACACACTTAGAGACAGACAGACATACAGAGACAGACAGACATACAGAGACAGAGAGAAAGAGAAGAGACAGATACATGTAGAAAGAAAGAGATAGACGCAGCAAGAGAGAGACACAGAGAGAGAATGTGGGAAAGGGAGAGAGAGAAGATGGGAAGGGAACGGGCGGGCCGACAGACAGACAAATTGGCAGATTCACAGATATACACAATCGGAGAGAACGAGCTAGGAGAGAGAGACGGAAAACAAAATAGAACGACCGGAGAGACGTGGGGGAATGGGGTGGGGTCGGACCGACAGTTTTACAAAACTTGCATTTAAACAGACAGACACAAACGGAGAGATAGAAACGAGAATCGAGAGACAGACATACAGGCAGAAAGACAAAGACAGATATACAGTCAAACAGACAGACAGAGAAGAGAGACAGTGAGACAAGAAAGCGGTGGGTTGACGGACGGACAAATTGGCAGATCACAAAACTGGATATACAGAGAGAGAGAGAGAGGGAGAAAAATACTGAAAGAAAGAAAGAAAGAAAGAAAGAAAGAAAGACAGAAAAAAAGAGAAATAGAGAAACGGGACAGACAGTCTGATGAAGATTCGTATATTTGTATTCTTCTAGTACATGTACTCATGGAAGGCCTATTCCTATCATTTGATAGGATCATATCACTGTGACGGTTTGAAACGACTGTTTGACCTGTTGATTATAACGTGTAACCGTTTCACCTTAAGCCATATTTAACTCCTTTAATTTCAATAAATCAACACACAAAATGATAAGAGAGCTTTGTTCCAATTTTCTATCAAATAACTTTTACATCGGTTGTTCAAATAATAGAATTAAAACGATGGTAAACTTACAAGTTGACTGGCACGTGTAGACTTTATCCCACACGTTTTCAACTTGTAAATCAAAAGGTAGATACGCAAACACTGCTTACGTCACGATGGTATTCTGCACAAAAAGCGAGCTACACGTACACGTTCCTGTACAAGTAAGAAATCGAAACCTCTCTATTGAACATAAATGACCTACATGTAAGTGAGTTACGATAATGGCGCGTGAGAGCCAATCTGTCAGTCATTTCCTAGCGTACTTGTTAACCCTAATCCTGACCTTTGGGGTCCATTGGACCCCAACGCCTTAATTTTTTATATAAACAAATATTCAGCCTAATGACACTTATGACATTTTTAGACATTGTTTCTATGGCTTTTTTGACACTAGTGTGAAATACGAACTAAATAGGTCAATTGGCATAGATTTGATTTCCAAAACACGTCTGGGGTCCAATCGGACCCAAGATTTCTAAAGGTTTGTAAAATGTATTTAAAGCAATTTTAAAACCGTTTCTTGTTGTTTACAACTACAATATCGACATTTATTGCATACTAGATACATGTATCACATACAATACTGTTCCTCAATTGCACATATCATATTGTATATCATTTTTCTGAAATTATTATCAAAGTCATTTTGCTCGAAGAAACATCGTTACACGGCGTCTGATCAGAATCAGAATCTGTTTGCAAAATCGTTTTTAGTCGCTCGTGGTGGTAAACTGTGTTATTTTTTCAAACGTCTTTACAATACCTATTTATAAAAGATATTGATTAAAATGTCTCTAGCCTCCCTCGTCGTTGCTTAAAAATTCAAACAAAATCGGCTCCACGTTCGATTTTTAATGAATATTAATTCAAGAAGACAATATATCGTATGACGTATTTAATCTCTGTTTAGCAAGGATATGGTCTCTGCAGGCTATGGGGGAATTTGTGATACTTATTGCAAATTGTTTTGATCAAGATGAGACGATAGGTAACTGTTTGACACTCTGATAATATATTCTGAGAGAAAAATGTAAGTACAGTGCTCCCTCTCTATAACAACACCAAATGGGAGAGAAAGAGTGTGCGTGTTTTTCAGTGGCATTTGTTTATGGGTGGGAAAATTAATACACCATTATAATGCATTTACAAACAGTTTGAACCAAGATCAGACGCCGCTGAACGCGGCGTCTGATCTAGGTTCAAACTGTTTGTCATTCGTATTGATGTTTCTTCTGTCATAATGTCCAATACGTACGTGTGATAAAAAAACAGCAGACGGCAATCTAAGCAATAAGCAGACGATATTACAGAAGTGAAAGTGTTTGACATATAAATATCTCGATTGGTGAACATCAGTTATGGTCGCTGTAAGGAGGGAATCGTTGTTCGGAGGGTTGCTGTAGAGAGAAAGCACTGTATATCAAATTTAGCTATTATTGCTGACAACAAATTTGCAACGACATTTTGTACAGACAACAATTTTGTACAAAGGGCAATTGTAGGCTATAGTATGCATAAGGTTAATCGCGACATGGCCTTTATTTGCAAACATTTTAGATACAGATTAAGCAAATGCCTCTGATCTAGATGTAAACAGTTGGTAAGCGATTTTAGAGGATGTTTTTATCAACAACTGAATTGACCCACTATCCCATTAATACGCATACTTACATGTACACCTCCAGTTAATTCCCTCACTGAAACAATAGTTCCAATTTATACAGTCGAGGACATGTACCGTAAGAAATAGTCTATGGATTAGCAGATTATAGTTTAAAGCATTCTGCTTTACTTTCAACATGCTTTAGTAACAATTCTTCAAAACTAGAAACAGGCGATGGGGTTACAGTGAAATAATATATAACGCTTTGGCAGACTGCGCTTTAAAGAAGAAAACGATTTAACCGGATAAGAATTACCAATAATAGCCATGGTAACAGTGTGGTTTAGGGTGACTAATTAGAATTACGGAATCTGTGCTTTATCACAGTGTTGTAAGTACTTTCCTGGCGCGCTCTCCTGCATAGTAAACTGAAGAAAGTGCTAATATCACGCGGCCTGTTGACATTTACAATGCCAATGTGCTGTAAATCTCTATTACAACCACTCCAAGAAGCTTGTGGTCGATGGTTAAAGACATCTTGTAGCTTAATCCTTTTCCCTTACACGAGTAGGGGTGCCTTTTAGTGAATTAAAATAACTCCTCGACTGCCGAAAATATTTCCAATTTATAAAGTCATTTACCATAACAAATATGTTTCTATATTTTAAGTTACTTAAAATAGGCTGAAAGTAATTCAAAGCTGCACCTATAAGGCGTATTCTGCTTCCCTTTCAACCTGCTTTAGGTCACTTGTCTTCAAATCTAGCAACAAAGCTATGCTGTTACTATTTGTCCTTTTTAATTCATAGATTGTTTTCAGTATTGAAAACAGAGGTTTACTTAACTCTTTCCTCCCTAAAACATTAAATGAATAATTCCTATTTCCATTTTGGTATAGTCCATTTCTGACTTTTAAGGGTTGTTTTTGTCAATGTTTGGCATTATTACAAACAGTGAAGACCCTGATCAGAGGGCTCCTTTCGGAGCCCTCTGATCTGGGTCTTCACTGTTTGTATAGGACAAGTGTACTATTCACATGTACACTGTTTGAAAACGACGCCTATATGCGGGACTAGGGTTCAAAGGGTTAAAGTTAGCTGTACAAACCTTTTCTTAGTGCAGGAAAACCATTAAGTTTACAGTGGGTATATATTATGTAATAAGTTGACTCATTCACCAATGAAACTTATCTGACCAATCAAATGCTTGAGAACGATGTCAGACTCAAATGAAACGCTTTATAAAATTTGATCCAGATCACACACAGAGCGTCTGGTCTGGTTTTAAACTTCCTTCAATTAAGATTTAAATAAAATAGCCAATACTTCCAAAGCTATGTAGATTTCTACAGTTTATTAAATTGTGTATGTATTGCCTAATTACATGTAGAAAGTGTCTCTACCACATAATATTCATTCATGACCTTGGCGGACTCGGGGACCTATCTACAGTGGAGAAAAGTTTAACGTTATTCTTTCCCGTTTAAACGCAAACGTAGGCAAACGCACGCAAACGCAAAGCACTAAAACGTATAAAAGTGCCACTTTTGGACAGTTCTGATAATTCATGTTTATCTAGGTGGCAAACAGCTTGGAGCCTGATCAGACGCCGGGTTACCCGGCGTCTGATCTGGCTCCAAACTCTTTGTACTGCAAATAATAGTTATAGCGTAAACGCGTTTATTGGGAAAGAATAACGTTTTCTCCACTATAAATCTGGTTTTAAATGTGATGGCTGGCCAAACATGACGTTCGCTTATGTTGATAATTCGAACACTGAAACCTGAGAAGTTATTCACATGATTTAATTCTAAAAAGATTGGAAACATTTTCTCAATTTTCTCATTTTCTCACTGTCGAAATTAAATGTTTTTGGTACTCAAATGGCAAATTACAATGAGATCTACTACCGGATTACAATATAGTGAAACCCCTCTAAACCGGAACCTCTAAATACCGGAATTCTCTCTAAACCGGACAAAAACTTTGGTCCCATTTCCCACCAATGTTTACGGCTTTGATTTATTCCTTCACTAAAGAAAGTACATTCATGAACATATATCATCAGAAATATTTTCTCTATTCTAGCAGACGATAGCTTAAAGCAGGTTGAAAGTAAAGCAGAATGCGCCTTCAGGCGCATTCTGCTTTACTTTCAACTTGCTTTAAATGATCAGCTATCTTCCATGCTAGAAACAAGCGTTGGGTTAAAACCCCTCTAAACCGGAAACCCCTCTAAACCGGACATTGTTTTGTCCCCACACATGTCCGGTTTAGAGGGGTTTCACTGTATTCCGTATATTCTCCTAAACCTTTTCAGTGTCTTGTACCAAATACAATGAGTATTTGCAAACAACATAGATCCTGATCAGATGTCGGTGTCTGATAAGAAACCAAGCTGTTTGACACCCATTTCAATAATTCTTAACTATAAATACCTACACTCTTGGCACATTCAACCCTAGCGACTTTTTTACAAACAGCGTACCTAGGGGACTACTTAAGTCCTGTTCAAACAGTGTAGACGCAGGGCTGCCATTTCTCCGGATTTTTCCTAAATCTTCGGATTTGTTTAGTACATGGTAGCTTACAGTAGGCTGAAAGTAAAGCAGAATGCGCCTTAAGGCGCATTCTGCTTAACTTCCATCCTGCTTTAAGCAGCAACGTGTCAACAAAGCTAGACACAGGCGATGGGGGAAAGGTACGATTAGTAAAATTGCACACTTGAAAATTGCAGATTTGGAAATCTTAGGATTCTTTATGTCAACTTATGGCAGCCCTGTAGACGCTGTTCAGAGGGCTCCTCCTGTTAGTCATTTTGAAATATATTGTTAAAATCAGCCCTAAATGGTCAAAATGGACTAGACTTGTTTTGAAATTGGAGTTGTCCATTAAAAGTTTCAGGGGTGAATGAGTTAATTTAAGAAATGAATCAGACGACTGTTGTTTGAGGCTCATGACGTCAGGGCAACAAAGGCGCTAATTGTACAGTGATGAAAATGTTTCTATTTTCCAAATGAAACGAAGTTAAATGTAAACTCAAGTCAAGCAAATGTAGAAAATAAATGTTTTCATTATGTTTGTGAAAAGAATGGCGCGACCATTTATTCTATTGTTGTGCTACGTTGTTTATATTAGACTCTTGTCTTAATTAACGCTTTCAGCACTAAGTTACTCTTGTGGGTTAATAAGCTCCCATTTGGATTTGTTTAGTTACCAAATGTGAACATTGAACAATTCTACTTGGAATTCTTGGTAGTTAAGTAAATACTACTTACAATTAACAAATAGTGTATACCCTGATCAGTGGGCTCATACACATAAATGTAGGAGGCCTCTGATTTTGGTCTACAATGTTTGCAAAAGTAATGAGTATATTTTAACAGATCCAAGGTGTTGAAATATTTAATCGCCTTACAAGACAATGATGTGTTGGGGATATAGTTATTGTTTTCTCCCTTGTAATAGAAACACGAAGAGGTAATGTAATAAAAGGCCAACAATGGTTGTCTTTTTGATATATTCGACGATTTATTTTAATCAGCGTGGCAAACAGATTGAATTAATACCAAAGATATTGAAAACACTTTCTTAACCGAAATCAAATTTCATTGGCACACAAACGATGAACTATAACTTTGAACTTCACCATTATTAAATTTCTTTTATCGTACACTGACAAAACATGATCATCCCCATACAAAACGAAACGCATACGTCACTCATTAATAAATTAAAGAAAATGATTGATTTTTTGTTTTATAATTGCTATACAGCGCTCCCTCTATACAACAACACCCCATGTTGTGTGTGTTGTTCGGATGGAGTTGAGTAAGGGAGGGACATTGGCTTACACTCGTATACAGCTGGAATCCAGAGCAGAAGCCGCGTAACGCTGGATGCAAGCTGTTTGTCACTCGTCATTATGTTTTTGTCTATCAAAATATCCTTATTGTGAAAAAACACAGAAGACGACATTTTAAGCAGACGACATTACAGCTATGAAATGTTTGGACATACTTGTCTTGTTTGCTAAACAGTGACACGCGTTGTTGTAAGACGAGAATCGTTGTTCGGAGGGCCGTTGTAGAGAAGGAACATTGTACAGTGGAGAAACTGTTATTCTTTCCCACTTAATGCGTTTTAAACGCGTTTGAAAGGCGTTTGAAACGCGTTTTATCTATTAACTTACAAACGCGTTTGTAAGTGCGTTTAAACGCACTTATAAGTTAATAGTCATGATATGGTTTTACATTGCATTTTGGGTGTTTAAACAACGTTAAGAAAGATATTTTCTCATTTTTGCACTTTAAAAGTGCTTTATATATACACAAGTTGTGCGAATTGTGTTTTTTAAAGAGTTTTATCTCATTCGATCGTTAAATTAGACGATCTGTGTTTCGTTTAAAAATATGGTGGTGCTTTTTGTTCCAACCGAAATATTTGTTAATTGCTTGGTTCAGATCAGTTGTTAAATTACTGGGCATCTGATTCGCATCAATGTTTGGATCCAGATCAGATGCCGAGTTACTATGATCAAATTTTGCACATTCTGATATTTTACAAATATGTTGTTACACTCACACATTTGTACTAAATTCTATACATGGAATTGAAACAGTGTAGACCCTGTTAGGTCCATTCTTTTTGGAGTTTATATAATGATAGGTTATAACAAAACTAATCTAAAATTATCATAAAATCATCTAAACGCATACCTGATAAGTTCAGACGTTAGTCCAGTGTCGAGTCAACATATTCAAAAGAATCATTAAGTCACATAACATTTAGATGAGCTGTAAATATGAAGGATTTTATCTATCTGTAAAGTATAACTGTACATGGTCAAAAACAGCAATATAATAATTGCCCATCGTGTAACCACGGAATTCTTGTATAATATAATTCTGTGGTGTAACTACCCGACATCTCGTTGCGTCATCAACCGGATATGGGGTAATAAAACTTCGGCTTATCAAAGTAAACATAATCCTAATTAGGGGTGCGAGTCTGTTTGGGGCAATTTTACAATTTATAGTCCGCCACCAAAATTGTCATTTTTATGGTCAGGTTACTTTCACAAGAAATGGCCACACTAGTGTAAATCTATCATATAAAGTAGATCTAATTAGACTTTATCAAAGCTGTCAGTTTGGATCCTGATGTATTGCCGATTTAACATTTTACTAATTTTACCCCTAACTCCCCCAAAGTAATTGAAATAGATTCAAACCGTTTGAATAGAAAATTAATCTAATAAAATTTAACAGTTAAGATCTCGTTGGAACGCCGAGTCACTCAGCATTATGATGGAGAACAAAACTGTCTGGTTTTTTAATCAAAATATTAATTCGTTCTATAACGTACATCAGTTTAGATCTTGATTAGATCATGGAGAAATCACAGACTGCTCCGTGATTAGATGGCGAACTTATCGGCGTCTCATCTACATGTACATAGAAAAATGTTTTCAAAGGTCACATAAAAATTGAGCGATATTGAGAAAATGCGTTTGCGTAGATGAATAACAGTATTTATTTGATCTTGACAAACTGCATACGTGACGCAATTTTCAGACGGGCAGATTTTCAAACAGTATCATTGATTGGAGCCAGATCAGACGCCGAGTTACTAATCATTTGATATGAACCAATGCTTGGATCAATACGCCGAGTTACTCAGGTCCTGGTCTACATAAATGATTCCACCCAGTTCAGACGCCGAGTTACTAAGCATGACTAAAATGTCAATTATTGGTGACTGCATCAGCATGACCATATATGGGAGATAGTAAAGCCGGACGTGTACACAGCAGACATTGTCCGCCCAAGGCCTCTGGCAATCTATACACCCTGTCATACTGTATACACTCACAGTTTTATCTAGGCATACATGTACATGTAGGCATAAGAAGGGTACTATAAACATAGTATAATTATTTAAATACCTTTCGGATTTATTTTAATTCCTATAATTGATCGGTCTCGATAAAAACAAAGGTATGCCGAATGAAACGCAAAAATCCGCTTATAAACGCGTTTATAAACGCAAACTCACTTATAAACGCAAAACGCGTTTATCGTTTATCGTTTCGTTTGCGTTTCGTTTGCGTTTCGTTTCCGCATGCGTAAGCATAAACGGGAAAGAATAACAGATTCTCCACTGTACTTGTTAAAGCACAAACCCGTTGACTGGGAAAGAACAACGTCTTCCATACTGTATGCGATTGCACAGACACCTTAAGATTGCGGACCTCTAATGAGATCTTGCCGATGTTGGTCAATATCGGTATTCTACGGACAGCGATCCGCCATTCTCGCCAGCTGTCAACCCGCTAAACGAGTGCTCATTATTTATCATTTTAATGAACGAGCTGAGTAACATAATATGACGCGAGCCTTAGCGAGCGTCATATTCATTTTAGTCAACGAGTTTATTAAAAATGATAAATAATAAGCACGAATGTGAGATTCTTTTTCATCATATAACAATTTTAAGCACCTATTACATGTAAATTGACTGAAGCCGTAGTTTTTAGACCCTCCGCTATAAAGAATTTCCACCAAAACGTTACGTTGTTTACGTTAACGTCATAGTTAATGACATCATCTGGCGTCCCGCTACATGCAGTGCTTGTGGACGAACAAGTTGGGCCGGAGAACAAAAAACGATATTCCACTAGTGGATTACGATATTTATACAATCGCTTTATGCAACTCCCAGACCGCAATTTATGTGATAAATAATGGTTTGGAACGGGTCGACAGTTGAAGGCCGATCACTTTACATTAACCCATTACCCAATAGCCTGTTTCTAGTTTTGAAGAACGGTGACCACTTAAAGCAGGTTGAAAGTAAAGCAGAATGTGCCTTAAGGCACATTCTGCTTTACTTTCAGCCTGCTTTAAGCTATCATCTGCTAGGATTAAGATTTTTGTTCGACTGTTTCTTTTTCAAGACTGTATTAATTGGAACTATTTTCTTCAGTGGAGGAATAAATCAAATGTGCTAAAAGGCGCTTCTATGAGGGAAAGGGTACCGAGATTGGTCCTATCTCAACACTCTCTGTCTGTAAGTCATTTATGCCTCGTTATTTCGTATCATTCAAACCTGGCACTTAAGTGTTTTGCTAGGTTTATTCAGAATTGTGGAGATTTTATATATATGTTCTTACAGCTCAAGCCGTGAAGACAAAGAGTATATTTGTACATCTACGAAGAAATGAATTAACTCATTCACCCCTGAAACTTTTAATGGAAATTCCAATTTAAAAAAAAGTCTATTTTTGACTATTTCGGGTTGAATTTAACAATATATTTCAAAATGACAAACAGTGTAGACCTGATCAGAGGGCTCCTTAAGGAGCCCTCTGATCAGGTCTACACTGTTTGCATGGGATAAGTGTAATCTTAATAAGTACACTGTTTGTAAATGACGAGTATAGTCGTCGCTACGGTTGAATGTGTTAACAGTACAGTAAAACCCCTTCAAACCGGAACCTCTAAATACCGGAATTCTCTCTAAACCGGACAAAAACTTTGGTCCCGTGTTCCACCCATTTTGACGCCTTTGATTTATTCCTTCACTGAAGAAAATACATTCATGAACATATATCATCATACATATTTTCTATATTCTAGCAGATGCTAGCTTAAAGCAGGTTGAAAGCAAAGCAGAATGCGCCCTAAAGCGCATTCTGCTTTACTTTCAACCTGCTTTAAGTGGTCAGCAACCTTCCATACTAGAAACAAGCTATGGGTTAAAACCCCTCTAAACCGGATGTTTTGTTGTCCCCACACATGTCCGGTTTCGAGGGGTTTTACTGTACTGTAACGATATCACAGGATAGGCATTATGTTCTCCTTGAAACGAAATCGCAATGTAGACAATAACAGAATAAAAAATGAAGGTTTTAATCAGAAAAGCTAGATGTTAAGTCTGGATGGCAACCCTTTCCCCTCATTAATCGGCTTAGTATTATGATCCAAACAGTTTGCCATAATTAGACTGTCTTTTTTTTCGACAGTCTTATACTTCAGTTTAAAATGTTAAAAAAGCGCACAAAATAATTCAAATTTTAAAGTAATATTATGACCATAAAAGGAGTGATCTTACTTTTCAACTTCCTTTTGTTGTTTGCTGCATTAAAGTTCCCGGAAAAACAATTGAACCCCTTATGTAGTAAGTCTGAATCTTGATCAGACTCCAAGTTATCTAACATCTTTTAAGGATTATAACTATTTGACATTCGTAATTACGTTTTGTAAGTCATGGTTCGTAAAATTAATTAAGAATTTACGACTTATGCCACTTCTTTAGCAGACGATTTTATTGTAACAGACGATTTGATGTTTGTTGAATTAATGATCTTGAGAGCAATTTAACCTTTTTACTGCCTTAACACAAATACAGTGGGTCGTTGCAAACAGCTTGGATCCTATTCAGACGCCGCGTTACGCGGCGTCTGATCAGGACCCAAACTGTTTGAAACTCATTTCAATATTTCTTAATTCAAAATATATAAAATTTAAATTTGACACATACATGCAGACGACAATTGTTTAAAAGTGATGACGTCATGGTTGTGAAGGGTTTAAGATGGAGATGGAAGCTTGCAATAATGCATTTGATGGCAGGGTAATGGCTCTCCAGTGGGAATTGAAAATGATTGGTGCATTTACAGGCAAATTTCCACTGAAGCTTTGTTTAGTCAGCATTATGTATGGTAACCTTACGCCTGCCAGAAAAATCTGATTGTTGAAAATGTTGTGTGTTCTTATTTCAAGACTTTTGAAGTAAGGAGTTGTAACTGAAGAACAATTCAGAAAACATTCGAACAAGATGAAATGCAAGCTTGCTCGGCATCTGATAAAGATTAAAACATGTTCACTTTTGGCAAAGGAAGTGACAAAACATCAAATCGCCAGTCGGTTTGGAGTAGGATGACTTTATCCTGTTAATTACTGACAACTGTAATGATGGCTGGTTTCATAGTGTACATAGAAGTAACAGACCACTTGTCATCTGACCTGTAATTAGCTTGTTTCTATCTAAAATTGTTTATTTGAATTTAATTTCATGTTTCAAACTCTCTGACTACGAAGTAAACATTTAGTTTTTCTGCATCGTAGCTTGTTTTAACCAATTATCCCATAACTACGCCTTTTTATGCCTTTAATCTATTGCTGCACAGAAGTATATAACACTATTTTATTGAATCATGAATAAGTATCACAATACATAGTTTCTATATCCGTGCAGAAGGTAGCTTAAAGCAGCTAACGTAAAGCAGAATGTGACTTACAATCTGCTTTAAGAGGTCACTGGTCTTCAAATTAGAAACAGGCTATGGAGTAAAGGGTTAAAAGATACATGTATGTCAGTCAATTTGGCTTTAACAAAACAAAGGGTTTATTTTCAACCATAGCATGGGCTATTATCGATAGTTGTAGGAAGTATTTGGAACTAGACGGAACGCCAAATTACTCGGCATACATCTATAGTTCCTAACGGTTTGACAATCTGATGTACAACAAGTTGTTGACCACAATTTCATAGCGATCTGAAGTTAATATCTTCATGGAACATCGGTGTTTTACCGCAGATAGCATAGTAAAGGTGATGAGGCAAAACTCGTTCATTGATATTTGCATGTTTCTGTCTGTAAAAGCTATTAAGACAAGTTATTGCCCTAAAGAAGATTTCAAGCAAATAAACATCTTGTTTTAGTGCTGACAGCCACTTAACACTGAGCATGCCGTGGATAAAATTGTTTAAAGCCGTTGAAAGCAGTTTGATTCCAGATGAGACGCCGAGTAGCCCAGTGTGTCATTTAAAGCAAACTTGTTTAGCACTATGATTATGTATTGCCTATAACAAAATGGATGCTGCTTTAGCTTGAACTTTTGATGAATAAGTCACATGTTACAGTAGAATACTGCTGATAGTATTAAAGGTAAAGGGATTTGTTGAGGTACAAGACGTAATGGGGAGGAATTAGGAAAAGTCATGATAAAATGAATTATCAAACATTGGAAATACAGTAAAACCAGTCTATAACGACCAATTATTTGTGTTACATTTAATTATGATATATTACAGGCAGGAGACTGCTTAATTCAAGATGACTTTAAATCAGAAAGCTACGTAAGAAACCTTCTGGTATACATTCATCTTGCTTTAAGCTGCAGTGGGTCTTTTCTGCAATCAATTAGCCTTCTTGTTTGTGGTAGTAATAGAGAGGTTTGACGGGGTCTATAGCCCAGTTTATCAAAGTCAGCTCTTATACCGGGTATTTTTCAACAACTAAAAGGAATATTGTTTAGTTTAAGTGTAAGCAATGTCTCTGCTTAAAGTTAAGTTTAGATGCCTTGCAAGAAATGTGTTTACTGCTATCGTGCTGGCAGTATTAAATTGACAAATAATTCCTAGCAATGGGTATACATGTACGCATCACCTGTAGTTGATTTCTTATCCTACAAAAGTGTTGACTCTAATCAAAAGGCGCCTATAGTACAGTGGAAAATCTGTTATTCTTTCCCAATAAACGCGTTTACGCTAAAACTATTATTTGGAGTGCAAACAGTTTGGAGCCAGATCAGACGCCGGGTTACCCGGCGTCTGATCAGGCTCCAAACTGTTTGCCATCAAGATAAACAAGAATTATCAGAATTGTCCAAAAGTTGTTCTTTTCTACGTTTGGCTCCAAACTGTTTGCACTGCAAATAATAGTTTTAGCGTAAACGCGTTTATTGGGAAAGAATAACAGATTCTCCACTGTACATGTAAGATTGAGAAAAAAGGCAGACGACAATGGTAAATGCCGATAATAAAACGAACGTGCTGCCGCCCCGAGGTTGAAATGTAAAGGTCCTCATCGAATTAAATTAAAATATAGGGCGAAAACGATTTCAAGGGAACTAACATTCGAAAGGTGAAAAGTACAAACTCAAGAGTTGCTTCCCTTAGTTGATATGTATACGTTTTAAAGATGCGTAACTCGTGAAAGCTTTGATTGCCATTTTTATCATGTGTTCCCTCTCTTCATGAAACCGATTAGAAAAGAGATTGGAGAAAGAAATCCAGCCAGATTACCTTTCTGTCTGTAGAATCGATGAATGAATCTAGTTTTGACATAAATGGACAACCTTTTTTTTGTGTTTATGCATGTTAATGGATAGAGGTGAAGTGTTTTTTGTTTATGGGGAGGGTTGAGTCTAACGAAATAAGCATTTGTGACTCAACCTAACTTTCTTATGTATATGGACATAACATATGTTTAAGTTGTTCTTTACCAAAAACTCCTCATGGTCAAACTTATCTTGAGGTTTTTACCCCTTCACCGCCATATTTTTGTCTGCTTTCAAAATTAGATTTAAGGCAGTATAACTGAAGTAATTTCAAGACAAGTGGAAAACACTTTTGATCCTGATCAGACGCCGCGTTACGCGGTGTCTGATCAGGATCAAAACTATTTGCAAATGATCTTTATGACGTCATTGAGGGTGAAAGGGATAATGGCACAACAGAGACATCCAATGCACACAGTTTGGAGTCAGATCATACGCCGGGTTACCCAACGTCTAATCAAGCTCCAAACTGTTTGTCACTCAGTACACAATATATTGTGAACTATTTCTAAAAGCAGATATAATTTACGATGGCATATTGCACTGTGTTTACGTTTCGTTTTTCGATTAACCCTTTACCCCATAGCCTGTTTCTAGTTTTTAAGATATGTGGCTAATTAAAGCAGGTTGAAAGTAAAGCAGAATGTGCCATAAGGCACATTCTGCTTTACTTTCAGCCTGCTTTAAGCTATAATCTGCAAGGAAACTGAAAATAATTCTTATGAATTCTATTCATGACTGTATAAATTGGAACTATTTTCTTCAGCGGAGGAATAAATTAAATGCGCTAAACGTCGCTTCTATTGGGGAAAGGGTTAAACGGGAAAGAATAACGTCTTCAACCTTGAACAATCGCGTTTCTAGACAAGGATTCAACCCTAAAGTCGTGTAAATGTAACACAGCGTTTCTGTAGATTCCAAAATGTTTTACACTCAGACTCAATCAATCCATTAATATTTCTCAGAAATGTTATATACCTCCCTAAAACGGTCCTCTGAATAACGATTCCTTCCGTACAACGACGTTTGTCCCTGTTCCTCTAACAACACAATTATGTCCAACCTTTACACGACTGCAATATCGACTGTTTAAAATTGTCGTCTGCTGTTTTTCTCAAAGTCACATATTGGACATCTTGACAGAAAGAACGTATAATGACGAGTGACAAACAGCTTGGATCCGGAACCAAAAAGCGTTACGCGAACTCAAGCTGTTTGCAAATGTAAGCTACTATCCCTCCCTATAACAACTCCCTCTAAACAACAATACATTAATGGATGTTATTGTAGAGAAGGAGCATTGAGCTGGTGATTTTATTTTTGTAAATGAAATCTCCTGTGAAAACAGTGTGATAAAACACAATACTCGTTTTTACAGTTTATTTGTAAATCTTACATGTACATTCAGTTATTGTAGAAAATCTGTCACCATGGAAATGCAAATCTGCAAATCTGTAAAAGATAAAAGCCTTAGATATTAATTACAGGAGACATATTTCCGCAGAAATTCCATAATGACGTAATAAAAAGCTGAAGTGGATTTGAAAACATCATGTGATGCTGTCAGCTCCAATTGTGTAACAGCGGAGAACATGTTATTTTCCCGTTTTAACGCAAATGAAACGCAAATAAAATGCAATAAAATATATAAAATTCAAACTATTTGACATTTCTCACAATTTATTTTAATTTGAGTGGAAAACAGTTTTTGAGCCTGACCAGACGCCGGGTAACCTGGTGTCTGATCAGGCTCCAAGCTGTTTGCAATAGTAATAATAGTTTTTGTGTAAACGCGTTTATTGGGAAAGAAATACTTCTTTTCCACTGTTGCAAGTTGTTTCTTTGATAAAGACATTACATGTACATGTACATTGTTCCACGTTTAAACGAACCTCCCTGTAGACGCAGTGCCATAATGATTGTAAATGGCGGTTTTTTGAGAGTTTTTAAAATCCCACTGGCAAACAGTTTGGAATCGGATCAGACGCCGAGTTATCCGTTGTCTGATCCGGCTTCCTATGTCTGTCATGGGTAAAACTATTTTTGAAAAAACTTTTTGTTTTTCTTGAGTCTTCCGTCTTCCCCACTGTAGCTTATAGTGAAGAAGTTTATTTCCCAATAAACGCGTTTACGCTAAAACTATTATTTCCATTGCAAACAGTTTGAAACTAGATCAGACGCCGGGTAACCCGGCGTCTGATCAGTCTCCAAACTGTTTGCCACTCAGATCAACATGCATTATCAGAATTGTCAAAAGGTCCCACTTTTCTACGTGTAAGTTCTTTGCGTTTGCGTTTCGTTTGCGTTTAAACGGGAAAGAAGAACGGATTCTCCACTGTACCAGGGAGATTAAATTAAGTTGAACATTTAATGAAGAGTCGGAAAAGACTACATCACATGTACTCCTTTACCAATAAACTTGCTTTCAGATCAAGAAAGGGTGTTCATTGAAAACAATTTGCAATCAGATCGACGCCGGTAGACTCGTTTATTTATATCCTAATTATTTTACTCTCAGTTAAAAATGATTCGCCGTTTTTATCAAATGAATTGTAGCCTCTTTGTATCTGACTTGCCGATGTTTTAGCCAATTCTCCGTAAAGCTGTTTGTGTCTTTAACTTGAGAATACGCTAAATAACTTTCACTGCAAACAGTTGGGATCCTGACCAGCCTCTAGTCAGGCTCAAATCTGTTTGCCAGTCAGATTAAAGATAAAGCATAAGACAAGTCAACAAGTTGTTATTTTCTGCATTTTATTGTTGTGCGTTTGCGTTTCGTTTGCGTTAACCGGGAGAAGAATAATTACACATTCGTAACCGTAAAAACGGGAACTAAAACAACTGATTAACAATCATACTGAATGGCGGACTATAAAAGTGCACAAGTGTCAAAGATCTGCAGCGAGACATTTCTATTGATATTTAAATGTCAGAATAAAATCGGCTGATATTCAATTCAAATTTACAAAAAGGCATGTCAACGCCAAAATGTTAAGAACCAGGGGCCTGTTTCATAAAACTTCGTAAGACAAATGTTGTCGTAAGTCAGATGATAAAAGTCTCATTTTTTCTTTATTTCTCCATGTAATCCTGTCTTGTGACATCTCTTTGGAATGTCACAAAATAGGATTATATAGGGAAATCAGAAATTAAAATTTAAAAGTTTCGACTAACGACCGTTTTTGTCGTACGAAGTTTTATGAAACGGGACCTTGCTTGGCTGTGATCTGACTCAATATGTTTGCAAATGTATAGATCAGTCAAACATTGCTGCATATGGACTGCGACCAAGATATTTATGATTGGCTGTCAAGCCTTGTGCATACTCCGGCAGCATTCGTCTCAATTACGAATTCCACAGACCGATTTATCCTCAGACGCACCAATTCAGATTTTACACACAAAGCTACAAATCCCACGTGAAATAGCATGTCGTGACTTGTATTAACTTCAGGTCACATCACATTATACCACGTTGTGATTTGTATCACATTCCTCCCATCTCAAAGTATTACAACTAGCTAACTATATTCGCGTGTTGAACGCTACATAAATCGTAAAACTGTGTATCACATAGCTTGCGGTCTGATCAGGCTACTCAGAGTAGTCAAAATTATCAAAAACTTGTCATTTTCTATATTTCATTGCAATGCGTTTGCGTTTAAACGGAAGAATAACGATTTCTCGACTGTATTTCAGACCGGTAACAAACTCGCAATCGATGGCCAACGACGGTTATCGATATCTTTTCTGAACCCATGGCAAAGAGATGTCTGTTCAAAAGATCTAGAATACTGTTTGCGATTCTATATAAAATCAGTCATCTTTTATTTTCAAAGTTTCGTTATTTTCTTCATTTTTAAGTCACTACGTTTGCGTTTCGTTTTTTCTAGACAGGACAACCTAGCTACTTTTACCCCTGTACATTGAAGTCTCGGCGCCTAATTCATACTGACGTTTTGTTATTTGTATTTCTATAGTAACGCAATGAGTTCTAACTCAACCCCAGGAAGCCAAGTCGTATTTGTCAACAGTAATTTGGAAAAACCTCGATAGAGAACATAATTCACTGTTTCTGTAATTGTAATTCCTTGTTAAATTACAGATACTGTTTGTAGCTACACATATTTCTTGTAATACTGTCACATGTAATTTATATAAATTTCAGTTACAGTGGAGAATCTGTTATTCTTTCCCGTTTAAACGCAAACGTACGCAAACGCAAAGCACTAAAACGTAGAAAAGTACAACTTTTGGACAATTCTTATAATTCATGTTTATCTTGGTGGCAAACAGTTTGGAGCCTGATCAGACGCCGGGTTACCCGGCGTCTGATCTGGCTCCAAACTGTTTGCACTGTAAATAATAGTTTTAGCGTAAACGCGTTTATTGGGAAAGAATAACAGATTCTCCACTGTAATGAGAACAACAGCAACACGCAACTTTACAATTGCAGTATTGTTATTCTCTACCGTATAAATGAGCTTGAACCTTTTAAAGACGAATGAACTCGTAAAAGACGAAGACGAATGAGCACTTAAATAGGTTGAAAGTAAATCAGAATGCGCATTAAGGCTACTTCTGCTTTACTTTCAACCTAGTTTAAGCTACAATTAATGTTCTTATGGTACATGTTTTGACTGTAGCAGTTGGGCAAAAAAGAAATATGATTCTTTCTTTTAGTTTGTGTCGATATATAGACGCAAGAATTTACATCCAGAAAATGTAGGTATTGTTTATAAAAAAATATTTTTTAAGACGTGAGCATTTCCCAATAAACGCGTTTAGGCTAAATCCATTATGTCCATTGCATATAGTTTTAAGCCAGCCGCCATATACGGATAATCCGGTGTCTAATCAGGTTTTTAACTGTTTGCCACTCGGATTATACAGTGGAGAATCTGTTATTCTTTCCCAATAAACGCGTTTACGCTAAAACTATTATTTGCAGTGCAAACAGTTTGGAGCCAGTCTGATCAGGCTCCAAACTGTTTGCCACCAAGATAAACAAGAATTATCAGAATTGTCCAAAAGTTGTTCTTTTCTACGTTTTAGTGCTTTGCGTTTGCGTACGTTTGCGTTTAAACGGGAAATAATAACAGAGTATCCACTGTAACGATTCCTAAATCATCTAAATTATCTAAAGGTTGCTTTTCTACTTTTTATTGATATTCGTTTGCGTTTCGTTTGCGTTCAAACGGGAAATCTAACTTCGTCTACACTGTAAACGATATGAGAGTGCATTATCCTATGACTTCTAATATTTGTCTTTAATTCTAAGACACACTTTGTAGTGTCTTGACGAGACCATTTTTTTACTACAGAAACATTCTAAGATAGAAGTAAAAATAGCGTGTCAAGTCATCATTTGTCATAAGTCATCTTTGTAACAGTAACCTTGCTTCTAAAGCAGGTCAAGTAGTTGAGAGGACGTTCTTCTTTCAAATATTCGTTTGTGTAACATAATCACAATGCTCTCGTCCTTCAACGGCCCTCCCATGAACGATTTCCTCCTTACAACTATGTTTGCCACTGTTCCCTAAACAAAACAATCATGTATATCCATTTCACTGCTGCAAAGAGTTCTGCCTAAATTAGTCGTATACTGTTTGTCTCAAAGTTACATATTGGACATTTTGACCGAATAGTCATTTGACGAGTAACAAACAACCTTAATCCAGATCAGACACCGCGTTATGCGGCGTCTGATATGGAATCAAGCTGGTAACGCAGCGTCTGATCTTGATTCAAGATGTTTGCAACTGTTAATCAATTTCACTCCCTATAACAACTCCATCCGAACAACGCACACAATGAGTTTATCCCAAAGAAAGAGTGCCGTTGTAAAGAGGGAGCACTATACTAGTATATGCATTGCAAACGATTCGCAGCTAGATCTGACAACGGGTAAACATTCGTTTGTTCAGGCGCTTAGCTTTTAGCCACACAGGTCAGAATCAATATTCACCTTTATCTTCTCCATTAAGTTGCATTGCCTTTAAGTGTCATTGGGGGATAAAATGCACCCACTGCCACCATTGCACCAAACTGTGTCACATTCATTCACTACTTACATAATATTATACGGCAAAGTAAATTCCTTCTTTCTGATTGGATAACGAGCAGTAGACGTGAACCGATGCACCCTGTGAGCTGACAGGGTACGTATAAAAGCTGACAGGACGAGGTCCCTTAGTTTTGCTTCTCAGAAAAAAAGATAGCCGACAGCTCAACAGGAGTGTGTGAATTCTACCGTGTTTCCTCCGTTTTAAGTCCATTTCGGCTAATAAACAATCGCAATTTGGATCTTTGAACAGTCGCATTTTTTCTGAGAACGTTTGACGCCGACGTCTACAAGCGTGTCTAACTCTACTGTTTGTTATTTAGTTGTATTTTATTGAAATAATAATTGTACTATTCTGCAGATAACATGACAGCCAACATTTTGTTGGTATTCATATGCATTAACACCTCTATATTTGAGTTTATTATCGATTGTTTAGTGCAGATGTTTGCGCTTAAAGCAAGGCGATCGTAAAACAGGAATCTCCTTTAGGAGCTTACCGTTTTACGCTCACCTTGCTTTCAGCCGTCACCTGTCTTTTATTCAGCCAATAGCCTTTTTAGTTGTCGTAATAGAGAGGTTTTACTTTGTTTCAAACAGAAGCACAGGCTATTCTTTTGGTA
Organism: Gari tellinella; assembly: GCA_922989275.2. Classification (NCBI taxonomy): domain Eukaryota; kingdom Metazoa; phylum Mollusca; class Bivalvia; order Cardiida; family Psammobiidae; genus Gari; species Gari tellinella. The sequence continues at coordinate 28,833,950 of OV277874.1, read as the reverse complement.
TTGCGTTGCAAGTCTTAATGAATCACGGTAAATGAGACCCTTGTCGTTTGTCATGCCATTTGAGAACACGTTTCAATCATTATTTCTGTACACAAAAAAGATACAAACCTTCACGTACTTTCTTGGGAATTCCTCTTACGCTAATATAGGAGATGATGCTGTGTGTTTCGATTTCGTGCAGTTGTCTTTAATCGGATTTCAGAAGAAAAAAATATGACTGTAGTAGAAAACGTTTGGTTATTTTCTCTTCAATTTAAATTAGACTCGTTTTTCTGTGATTTATTCTTGTTAGAAATGGTTGGTTGATCGTACATAACTTATAGTGATTTAAAAGTGAGAACAGTATAAGTAAACAACGGGCAGTGAACCATAAATTTTAACGCAGTCCACTTTTCAGGGAAGCCAGCATGCTGTCAGCATATGGACAGCTCAGTAAGATGGACTGCAGCAATACAAACACCCCTAAATCGTGGAAAGTGCCCATTTGGAAAGTACATTCACGGTTCACTGCTCGTTGTTTACTTATTGTACTGCATGATGTGCCACACAAAAATATCACAACACTTCAGCAAAACCGAACATTTGACAATACAATATATTTAACGAGAAACTCTCGTAAAATGAAAAGCAGAACAATCCATAATGGTCATCATGAGAACCCCCCAGCGGGGATCAAACCCGCGACGCTTGCGTCACAGTCCAATGCCATAACATCTAAGCTAAAGAGTCTACTCTCTAACTCAGGCGCTCGATATTACATATATTATTCGCCACGGTTTTTCTATTTATAGTACACACAGAGAGATCAGTGTGTAGAATGTGACACACCCCTTCTTAACAAATTCATCATTTATGATGACGAACAATGCCACTTCGGTATTTAGACCCATTCGGCATATTAGAAGCCATTTTACGAGAAATTATCATAACGAAGTATAGCAGAAAAATCAATATTGGATATCATGAGAATCACCGGGCGGGGATCGAACCCGGGGCGCTCGCGTGACAGTCCAATAACATAACCTCTGAGCTAAAGAGTCTACTCTCGAACTCAGGAGCTCAATAGTGCATATATCATTCGCCGAGGCTATTATATTTATAGTACACACAGACAGACCAGTGTGTATGATGTAGCATATAAACGAGACAAATTATCAACCTTTTATCCCCAATATCCTATATCTAGTTCTTTGAATAGGTGAGCACTTAATACATGTTAAAATTGGACAGATTGCCTTACGTTCAGCCTGTTTTTATACTACCATATTCTTGGGTATAGAAAATATTTCTTTTGGTACATGTAAAAGACTGTATAAATTAGATCTTTTTTCTACACTGGAGATAAAAATAAAGTTCGTTACAATGTAAAGGGCACTTTATGGTTAATTAGCTATAATATGCGGAACAGTATTTTATTTTAGTGGAGACTACCGGTATAATTATGCTGAAATATTGCATATAAGGTTGAAAAGGACAGTAAAATGGTTTATAAAGGCATCTCTCGATTTGGAGAAAATTAAGTGTGTAGTAGGAACCGATTGCATTAGGGACGTGCAATCTTAAAGCACAAATATGGTATCACGTTACAAACACTAATGAGTCACGGTAAATGACACACTCGTCGTTTGTTAGCCCTTTTGAGAACACGTTTCAACCATTATGTATGTACACAAACAAAATACACACCTTAACGTACTTTCTTGGGAACTTCTCTTACGCTAATATAAGAGATGATGCCCAGTGTTCAGATTTATTGCTGCTGTTTTTAATCGATTTGTGAAGATAAAAAAAACATCTATAATAGCATTCATTTGGTTATTTTATCATTAAAGTAGGCGTCTGATCTGGATTGAAGCTGTTTGGCACTCGTCATTATATTCATTCTATCAACATGTGACTGTCCACTTATATATGTAATAAATAAATACGAAAGAAGACTCAAGCAGGAAACGTAACACAAACAATACACCCATCTCTAAAGCAGAACACACACACAACCATACCATAACAAACACACACACATACACACACACACACACACACACACACACACACACACACACACACACACACACCCCCACACCCACACACACACACACACGCAATACCATTCCTTCATCTACACACTAAATAGAAAACAACACGCAAGACAAACATAAAGCTAAGTGAATATAGGAGCCCGCCTTGGTACGGTCAGTAGCAATCAACAATCAATTATAAATTAATTAACTATTAACAACCACTGGGGGGAGAAACCTGGGTTTAGGGGCGCCCAACCTCACACTTATCTACTATATTCACCTATAACGACGAACAGTGTACATAAAATATAAACCCTGTTCCACAACCTTACAATCAAAAAGACCGCCAGCACAGTAAGTAAATACATGTAAAACATCTAACAAAATTCTCTGACAGGATTATTAGTAATACGGGAAAGAATTAAACATTCAAGCCCGTGTTAAAAATAACCCACTATGGCAACGGTCAAATTCTACTCAAGCGAATAGTCTGTAGTCACGAGTAACTGTAAGACATGGGAGGGTTTAGGGTACGACAGAGAGGGAGAGAAAAACCAAAGCACGAAAATCCGACATAACTCTCCCGGTTAAGGACGGCTTTAGAGATACATCATCATGTAGTGCTAAGCCCTGTCTGTCGCCGCACAACCAAAGAGGAAAGCATAGTTATCAATTGTAGATTGATCGATAACCAAACGTGAAGTGCGCAGCAATATAGTTGGATCATAATCTTTTTTGAGGAAAAATCTAATACGTTTCACAAATAGGTTTTGAAAATGCATATGTCCAAGAATCTTACGAAGTCTGTAAATCACATCACCATAAAACTCCGGATGTGAAATACCTTGCCGCAGAAAAGACTTTAAGTTACATTTATACTTGTTAATGAGAGGAAGATTTCTATAAAAGAATTTAGAAAATGTTTTACGAAGGTTATGAAATCTGTACCCCTGTTTAAGAAGCTTTTCAGTGATAGTTTTATTACGAATGTGGAAGTCCTCAACAGAGGTACAAGCCCTAGCAAAACGAATAAGTTGTGAAATATAAACCCCGTAAGATGTAGAACGGGGAACATCGCCATCTAGATGAGGATAGTTTACAAAGTTTATCGTAAATCTTAGAAGAAACAATACCGTTATTTATTAAAAGATCCAAATCTAAAAATGGTGCCGATAAATTTGACTCGTTTGTTTTATTAAGGCGTAATTCTTTTGGGTAAATAAAAGGAAACAACGTATCAAAAAATGGGTTGTCTATATTAAAAATATCATCTAGATAGCGCGATGTGTTGTTAAAGGCTTCGATCATATCTGCCTGTGTATCAGGTTTTAGACTTAGCATAAAGTCCCTCTCATAACAGTACAAAAATAGGTCTGCGACAAGGGGCGCACAGTTTGTACCCATAGGGATACCAATCACTTGGCGGTATATGGTACTCCCAAAACGTACATAAATATTATCCAGAAGAAATGATAGTGATTTACAGACATCGATGCAAGTCCACATAGTGTAATGCTTAACCGTGTCATTTGTAAAAAATGCACGATCAGTATTACACGCCAGAAATAGTTTCCTTTCTCTGGCAAAAGTCTTTTCAATAAGTTGTATAAGTTTATCTTTTATTAAATTATGAGGTAAGGTAGTATATAGTGTTGAAAAGTCATACGTACTAATATTGCAAGCTTGGTATTTTCTATGTTCAAGCTTCGTCAAAATTTCATTCGAGTTTTTGATAGACCAAAACAGATTAAGTCCAGAATTTTCGTAAGTCTTGTCACAATACCTTTGAACATGTTCTTTGATTTTAATTAAAGACGATGTCAAAAGTTTGGAAAGCTTAGTAGTAGTACATGCACTTGAATTAGCAATAGAACGAGACTTATATGGTGTTTTGTGGAGTTTTGGTATCCAGTACATAGTAGGAAGTTTATGACATGTAATGTTGACGTCAGCTTTTAATTGTTTACAAGTATCAAGATGATCAGATACTACATTATGCTCCGTTAAATTAGTCGTTGTATAGGAATTGGTATTCACAAGTTCCTGGTTTAAAGTATCAACATAATGTAATCGTCATACAATTATCACATTATTGGATGCTTTGTCTGCAGGAACGAGTACATATTTGAAATGAAAGTCTTGTATGCCCTTCTTTAAGTGACGAATGTTAAATTTAGGTTTAGGTGGTAAAAGATGGTTATTGGATAAATGGAACGAAATCCGGGTATCGATAATATCAAAAATTAATTATTTCCATTTTGTAAGAGCGTCATTTTCAGCATGTTCTCTGCGGCACCAGTTGGTACTATACTTATTCAAAGCTTCAGAAATATGATTGCGACAAGTATCGAAATCAATTAAGGCAGGTAATCTAAATTTAGGTCCCTTACTCAAAAGCGCTCTAATGCGTTTATCTTTAATGATATCAAAATTGTCAGTTATTATATGACCCACTGGAGCGTAACAGAATTTAGAAGAGGTACAGTCACATGTATCTGGTGTGTTTTCGAGAATTTTAAGATCAGAAACAATTTTATTGTAGTTAAAAATTAACCCTCTAACAGATTTATTATACTAATAACAAATAATAGGTGGTTCAAGATTTTTGAAATAATTTGGAATAGCATTCATCACATTTTTGTTACGGAGAATACTTTGTAAATCTATGAAATCAATACCTTTATTTATAAAAGGGACCTTAATGAAATATCTTTTGTGATCGTTTAAAGAATCAATATGAGGTCTAAGAACATGCTGAGTATAACTTTGTATTAAACCTGCAGTATAATACAGAGGATCTGTGCGTAAAATTATTCCATCAGCCTTGTCGTCAATATCTTTTAAAGACGACAATGACAACGAAGAAAGCCGAGAAAGCATTTTATGTTTACCAGAATGTAACAGCAGATTATGCAAGTCTGTAATAGAAATCGACTGACGTGATTTACGTTTAATATTTCCATTTATACGAATACCATGCGATCTAGATTTACGCTTTCGTGTAGAATAAATCGAAACAATATCAATTGAAGGTTCTTTAGAAATATTGCCAGATTGGTATATATTATCATTCAAGCCTAAAGGAAAGGGTATCTGTAAATTTTTAATCCATTTTAATTCCGTTATAAATCTAGCCTTACATTTGAAACTATTAGTAGCATTTATATCATACGTAATATGTTCAACAGGTTGAATTGAAATAAAATCTAATCCATGTCCAGATTTCCGAAAATGTTGATACAGAAAGTTCCTCAGTTTTTTGTTCTTACAAGTACGAAGATGTTCATTAAACCTAGTTTTGAGAGGACGACCGGTTTGCCCAACATACTGGATACCACAACCTGGTGCTTTTCAAGTTAACACGTATACAATATAACTTTGAGAAAAAACAGCAGACGACAAATTTAAGCACACGGTATTGCAGCCAAGAAATGGTTGGCCATAAATGTAGAACGGTAGCCAACTCGCAATTGATGGCCTACGACGGTCATCGATTTCTTTGCTGAACGCATGGCAGGACCTTTACTGTTTGCCAACAGCCATTGATTTAGGGAAACAATAATTAATTGCTTTTTAGCAATATAAGGGTACCAGCTCTAGCTCTATAATAGGCAATGAGAATTAATCAGCATAGTATTAGTTACAATATTCAACTTTAGTCAGCAGAGTTTCTTTCTGCCGATTTGGGAAATAAACGACTATGTATCTCCTTTAAACCTTTCACTGCCAAATTATTTCGTGCGTGTTTTCCCCATCATTGTTTCATTGTCATCTGCTTCAATTGTGTTGTCTTAAAATGTCGTTTCAAAGTTAAGAAATATGACTGAAGACATTTCAAAACGAGTGTCAAACAGTTTGAATCCTGATCAGACGCCGCGTCATTGGGGATGAAGGGTTAACTGTGCAGTTTCTTGTACAATGCAACTACCCTTCTAGTGACGCTCAAAAATTACCAAAGTTGATCCATAGCTTTCTTTCAACACGCACTTTGCGCTAAACTGTAGAGTATAACATTATTTTGAAAACGTTGACGATTTATTTTTTATCTGAGTGGCAAGTAGTTTTAGGTCTCCAAACTGTTTAGAAGGGACCAAGGGGTGTGTAGAACAAACGTGTTTGCTAACCCTTTCAACCCTACATGCCCTCTGTAGAGATTACTGATTACATAATTATGCAAACAGTGTCACTCGTCATTAAGGGTTTTTTTCTGTCAAAATGTCCAATATAAAACTTTGAGAAAAAGAGCAGACGACAACTTTAAGCAGAATACATTGCAGTAGTGCAAGCGTTAGACATAATTGTCCTGTTTAGGGAACAGCGGCAAGGGTCGTTGGAAGGAGGGAGTCGTTGTTGGGAGGGCCGTTGCAGAGAGGGAACACTATACATTACCAACAAGAGATATTTAGGGTTGAAAGGGTCTATAATGGAGAATAGCACATCTACTGTAGCTGATATTGCAATACAGCGCTCCCTTCCTACAACGGCCCACCAAACAACGATTCTCTCCTTACAACAGTGTTTGCCGCTGCCCCCCACAAACAAAAGTTATGTTCAACATTTTAACTGCTGCAATATCGTCTGCTTAAGTTGTCGTCTGCTGTTTGCCTAAACGTTACATATTGGTCGATATTTTGACGGAATATAATGACGACAAACAGATTGGGCTTTGATTGAATACCCGCGGTGCGCAGCGTCTAATCTGGATTCAAGCTGTTTGCAAATCCAAACATATACTAAATGGTTCCCTCCTATTAACAACTTTATCCGAATAACACACACACACATACATTTTGTCACCCATTGAGGGTGTCGTAAAGAAGGAGTATTGTAATTGTTTTGAGGGGTGGACATTGCTGAGTTTTCCTCCACAATTAGTTTGGTCATTATTTTCTACCTATCGCGTAGGCAATTTATTCACGAATACAAATAGGTCTTGCAAATACATTCAGTAGGCATAGCGGCATTTCCCGGCTAATGAGGATTTGATGGAAGAAGTCTGTTGCTCTTCCCGTAAATAAGATCAATTTGTACTGATTGTCACACGGTTAACCCTTATAGTGTTGAGATAAAGCGTTTAAGTTGAGTCTAAGTGTGTTCCCAAGCATTTGATTGGTCAGATTTGAGCCTCGGCTCAAATCTGACCAATCAAATGCTTGGGAACGAGTTTAGACTCAAGTCAAAAGCTTTATAACCTCGAAGCCAGGGTTCCAGAAAAGAGGGAGTTAACCCTTTCACTGCCAAATATTTCGTGAGAATCTTACCCCTTCATCGTTTCCTTGTCGTCTGCTTCAATTGTGTTGTCTGCAATGTCATTTATAAAATTTAAAAATGAGGCATTATGACTGAATACATTTCAAAATGAGTGTCAAACAGTGTGGATTCTGATCAGACGCATCACGCGGTGTCTGATCAGAACCCAAACTGTTTGCAAACGCGCTTTTAAGCGCCATTGAGAGTGAACGGGTTATTTGAACTCATTTCAGCACCAAATCTTATGGTGTTACTATTCATTAGAATCATCTCTTCAAGACGATTCAAATAAGCAGTGACACAGTAGGGTTTTAGAAGAAATAAAGATTTTAATTTTATAAACACCCCCTTATCTTCAACCCTGGTGGGGAAGACGTTAGTCGTTCCCGTTTTACCATTCCCTTGTTGAATAGTTATATATAAATAATGACTACTATGGACATCTATCCTATGACCCGTTAGATTGGCTCTGGAAAATGTGTCCACAAGAAGGAGTACTACTTTAGGTTAGACAAAACAATACAAATATTGATCGAAAGCACAGCCTGGTCTGGGTCGACTCTGTTATTTGTTTTGGGGTTTTTTGTGTGTGTTTTTTTTTTTAAAAAACCCCACAAAAAACACAAAAACAAGCAATACATACATGTACGTTATTAGCAAGAGAAGGGTTAAACAAAAAATAAAAAAATGTAGAAACTACCTGCATGTCATGGAAACTGTTGAGAATTTATTAAAATCTAAGAGGAAAATATTTTCGAGACAGAAGCGACTCGAGTTTCTCGGCATCCGGTCTGGGTCCAAACTATTTGCATAAACTTGTTTAACACACCCTAAGATTGCCATACTTCTAAATACAGCAAATATTCTCTTTTACGACCGCTACATTGTGTTTATTATTGGATATTTAATTAATGTGACTGCTTGAAGCAAGGTGATAGCAAAACAGAACGCTCCTGGACCTTTAGGGGCTTTCTGTTTTACTGTCTCCTTGCTTTAAGCTATCACATGTCTTTAATATATTAATTTAGCATTATTTAAGCTGTCGTTATAGAACGCTTTTGCTTTATATCATTTATTTTAGAAAAAGGGAGTTTCTGCTCGAAATATGAGCACTATATTTTATAGGTTTTATAGTGTTATTGGAAACATTGATGACGCATAGAAATAAATGATGTGATTTGCAAATTTCGAGTGCCACCAAATGAAACATGGCTAAACTATTATAGATTGTCATCTGACCAAAAACTGCATATTATAGTAGGGAAGACGACATTCTTTCCATATTTAACACAAGTATGCCTGAATATTGCAATGAACTCTCCCTGTGTGCTTGCGAATATATTTCTGTTAGGTATACAATGGTGATCAAAGGACATTGCCTTTTTTCCCATGCAGCATAACATTTCTTACATGCAATAGTAACCATGGTAGACACTTATGAGACACCGGGATACAAGGGTCTACACTTTTTAGCAATGCCCTCTTTAATAGAAACAATATACTTTAACGGTATAATGTTTTGAAAGGGAGGCGCTTTATTGTAACCGGTTTCAAATATTTATTTCAGGTATACATGTAATCATGATTGAGGTATATGTAACAATATGTCTCGCAAATTAAAGTTTTAGAAGGAGCGGTTTGTGTTGCATTTGCTTTTAGAGCTCTTGGTTTTATGAAACGTCATACGACAACAACAGTCTGAATGAAGACTTTAAAATACATTTATTTTCTGATCTCAAGACGAGTCTAAAGAGATGTCACAGGACAGGATTAGATGGAGAAATAAATGATTTATATTTTTTGAATCTGACTTACGACCATTTTTGTCATACGACGTTTCATAAAACGGGCCCTTGAATGTTTGGTCATCAGCATGGTAAGTTTTTCCGGATATCACAAGTTTGATAACCCGAAGGTACTCTAGTAACTCTACCCTAAGGAAGGGTGGGCCCTGTTATTCCATGTTTTGGATAGCCAAGCTAAACACGAAAGCAATACACTGAGCTGTAAAACTTTAATGTAGTATTTGAATCCAAGTGTCAATCTGTAAATAGGCGCCACGTAACTTCACGTATGTGTCTGTTCTGTTTTCACTGTTATTGCAATATATATCAGCTGTACATGTAGGAAGGAACATTATTATTTCCCTAACGAGATGATTGTAAAAAAAACATTGTGTCGATTGCAATTAGACGCCGAATAACCTAGTAACATACTGTCCATTGTGTAGCGGAGAAGACGTTATACTTTCCAGTATGATCTTTGTTCAAAATATGAAGATAATAAATCTTCAACATAATTTTTCCACATTTTATTGAGATGTGTTTGGCTTCCATTAAACAATAAAGAATAACATCTCCTATATTCTTTAGTGTAGCATGTTCCCTCTTAATTTAATATCGGCGATGCTGCACTTTATTACACTATATTGTATTTTGTTTGTTTTGTATTGAATCGCATTAAATATAGCGCCCCTCTCTACAACAACAACACCTAATAGGAGACACATATTGTGTGTGTTGTTAGGAGGGAGTCGTTATAGGGAGGGGAAATTAAGACTTGGCTTACATTTGCAAACAGCTTGAATCCAGATCAGACGCCGCGTAACGCGGCGTCTGATCTGGATTCAAGCTGTTTGTCACTTATCATTATATCAATTCTATCTAAATGTCCACTTATAATATGTAACTTTGAGGAAAACAGCAGACGACAAATTTGGGCAGACGGTATTGCAGCCGTGAAAAGTTTGAACATTCATGTCGTGTTTAGAGAACAGCGAAAATGGTCGTTACATGTATAAGGAGGGTCGTTGTTTGGAGGGTCGTAGTAGTGAGGGAACATTGTATTTTGTTTTTGGAAATTGCGAAGTCAAAGGCTAGGCTAGAAGGAATAGAAAAAATGCATATGGTTTCTTTTGTTATTTTATAATTTTATGGTGTGAAACAAGGAAGTTATTTAACAGTGTATAGTACAATATTGAATTCAATTGGACTCGAATACAGCAGTCATAATCCAAATATGGATTTTGACTGCTGTGAACTAATCCAATAGAATTCAGTATCGTACTCAACACTGTTCAATAAACTAATATTACTACACTATATTGTGTTTTGTGTTTGCTTTGTATTGTAGCTCATGAAATATGTACGTTTTGCACGAAATGCGCTAATTTACCTCAGTTGTAATTTCCCTAGACGATTACCAGGAAACTAGAAAACTTTCTAAGTGTGAAATATTCCACGTTCATCAAAATTGTTTGTAAATTAAAACTGGTTTTTGTGCATGTAAGTATTCCATTGTTGCATTTTCTATTATCCGGTCTGATTTAAAAAGCAAAGTGTGGTGGATTAAAGGGAGAATAGGAAATGAGAAAATGGAATTAGAGAGACATTGTGGACGGAATAAAAAGGCAGAATGAGATAGAGAGAGAGAGAGAGAGAGAAAGAAAGAGAGATAGAAACTGGCATACATTTATAGCGAGAGAGAGATTGAGGAAAAGCGAGAGGAAGACCGACAGAGAGAGAGACAGATATAAAGACAGACCGAAATAGAAAAGAGACATTAGGAGAGAGAATAAGCTAAGAATTCTTTGTAGTATTGATGATTCTGTCTCGTGCATTGTGAATTTTTCCATCAATGATTTTGTTGGAGTGTTATGCGGTGTGTATGTGGCATATTCTGCAATATGTTTTTTCTAACTTTTCAAGCTAAATGTATGTGTGGCGGTATGAGTATTTCCTCGGAATGTCTATAAAGACAGTATAGATATGTAAATCAGTTCTAATAAAACTCTCTTGTGAGGACTGTAATGAATAAGTCTAAATTCGGCAGTCTGTCACTATTGATGAAGTATCAAATGAAATTGTCTATAAGCTTATTTAGCTAAAAGCGGAAGATGAAACAACACACCGCCGGTCAACACATCAGACGAATTGCCCTTTGTAGTCTTAACCCTTTCACTCTCAATGACGCTTAATAGCTTGTTTGCAAACAGTTTGTATCCTAATCAGACGTCTGATCAGGACCCAAGTGTTTGACACTCGTTTTAAAATTTCTTCAGTCTTACTGTCTTATTTTTTTAACTTTGAAACGACATTGCAGACAACAAAATTGAAGCAGACGACAGTGAAACGGTGAAGGGGTAGAAATCTCACGAACACGTTGGTAGTGAAAGGATTAAACAATGGAAATGAAGTAGCCAATGTCAAGATAACAATGAGCTCCTACTATTACATGTACTAGAGTGAGAAAACATAAGTTCACCCAGTTTTAATAAAAAATAAAAGCAAGGGAAGTTCCATATGTTTTTGAAAGTGACATATTATAAGAATGTTAACAATAACTTTTCATTTACACATTATATTACAGCGTTCCCTCTCTACAACGACACCCAACGGGTGACAAAAAGTGTGTGCGTTGTTCAGATGGAGTCGTACTAGGGGGAACCATTTGCAAACAGCTTGAATCCAGATCAGAGCTGTGTAAACGCGGCGTCTGATCTTGATTCAAGTTGTTTTTTACTCGTCATTAGTTTTTTCTGTCAAAATGTCCATTATGTAACTTTGAGAAAAACAGCAGACGACAATTTTAATTAGACTTCATCGCAGTCGTAAATATGTTGGACATAATTGTCCTCTTTTGGGAACTGCGACAAGGGTCGTTGTAAGGAGGGAGTCGTTGTTGGGAGGGCCGTTTAGGGAGGGAGCACTGTATAACCTGTTCATCGTCTTTTTTTATCATGTATCCTTGTAATGACTAAACTATTCAATATTGTCTTAAACGCAATTTATTTGCAGATAGGTGACCGCCTTCTTCGTGGAGAACAATACCAATCACTCTTGGAAGAAGGTTTCCCTTTCACTTTAACCCATTGCCCCATAGCCGGTTTCCAGTTTTGAAGAAATTTGACCACTTAAGCAGGTTGAAAGTAAAGCAGAATGCGCCATAAGGCGCATTCTGCTTTACTTTCAGCCTGCTTTAATCTAATATCTGCTAGAATTTAGAAACTATTTCTTATGATTTTAATTTGTGAAAGTATTAATTGGAACTATTTTCTTCAGTAGAGGAATTAATTTAAAGGCGTAAAAAGGCGTATTTATGGGGTAATGGTTTAAGTTGCCTAAGGTTGAGAACCAAAATGATATTGGCCCTATATTGGTCAATATTGGTACTCTATAGAGTGCGACCAGCCCTTCCTGTCAACCGACGGCTCGTACCTAACCGACCTTAAATATCGGTATTGATATCTTCCAGGGAATCAACAATAAGTTAACTCAATAATGTGTTTTGTTTGTTCGATGAGACATTTCTTTATTGCCATGGGTCAAGTTCGTGAAATATGAGCTACGGAACTAACGACGTTATTCCGATCTGTTTAAACGAAGTCAAACGCAAACAATAGTAGAAAACTATATATTTACTACAGTCGAACTTAGATGTCTCGAAGTCCGTTTTGTCGAACATACCCGTATTTCAAAGCCACGTGTATGAGTATGTTCGACTTAACCGAGCATGACATAATGCAGTTCATATGTCGAACTATCGAATAGTCCGACTTCAAGGAGTTCGAGATACCGAAATTCGATTGTATTCACATCATAAATTAACCCTTATCCTGCTGATCGCGACTTCACTTTTGTGCAAACAGTTTGGATCCAGATCAGACACCGCGTGACGCGACGTCTGATCTGGACACACACTATTTGACATTTGCTTTTCGGTTTCTTTGATAAAAAATGTATAAATCTAAATTTAACAAATTTTGCAGACGACAATTTCGAAGCAGACGACTTTGCAGCAGGGTTAGGTTTAAAACGAAACACTTTGAAGCCTAATCAGACTCAAACATAATCGGCGTCTGACCTTGCATCAATTCTTCAGCAACGACCTAAACTATTTTACCACAAACGCACTGTTTGGGAAACAATAATAGTTTTACCCATTGTGGTTAATTTTTCAGAGTGAATTAAAATATCTAATTAAAACTTGGAGAGGAAAATCGTTGACAGTTTGTGAGTTGCAGTCTTTCATTTCCCAATATTCCAACCACTTGTTATTTTAAGTGTTTATTCTGGACACTGTCGCCAGCTCAAACCATATAGAAGCAACCTTAATAAACCTTTATTCCTGTAAACAAAAATCACTCTTGAATTTGCAAATTGTCTGGATCCAGATAAGATGCCGACTTACTCGGCGTCTGGTCTAGGTCAAAACCTTTTACCATTTTTATAAAAGAAATGCTATTTTAAGAGGCATTAATACTCTACTAATTATTCCGGCTACCAAATACAAATACAAATAGAATATACTTTAACAAGATGAGGAATGAACCCTTTCATGATTAAATATATCGCCAGGAGTTTACCCCTTCACCGCCATATAGTCGTCTGCTTTAATATCGTTTCAAAATTAGGTTTAAGACAATATAACTTAATGTAATTTCAAAACAATTGGCAAACAGCTTTGATCCTGATCAGACGCCGTATAACGGGGCGTCGGATCAGGATCAAAACTATTTGCAAATGCGCTGTTTGACGTCGTTGAGAGTGAAAGGGTGTAAGCGATTACTAGCCTACATTGACCATAACCTCACTTACTATTGCCGTGGTGCGATGCTTTCAATTTGTTCCTATAGGCTATGGTGATGAAGCGACGTTATTTGGCCTTCCGCTGACACCTAATTAATCATATCCATGTTCTTATTTGCTTTCCGTGGACAGCTCACATAAAGCTAACGATGACCACGACGGCTCATATTGAATAAGCCACATATCAAGGAGAAAAGGACATTCGGACAAATAGTCGTAGCAACATCTGCGCCAATATATTGGTGTATCTACAATACTTGTAAACGCAATATATTTGATTGTAGAAAATGACAGTTTTCGTTTTGGCGATAAACATGCTGATGCTTCTTCAAACGCCGGATTATTGCGATTATCTAGAACTAGTTTAAATGAACACCTAGTCAAGTAAATTTTTTTAATAAAAGCATGCAGCAACAAATAGTCGAAGCAACATCTGCGCCAATAAATTGGTTTATCTACAATACTTGTAAATGCAAAATATTTGAATGTAACAAATGACATTTTTCGTTTCAGCGCGAACTATTTTGAGGCTTCTTCACATGCCGATTTATTGCAATTACATGTACCTTGAACTGGCTTAAGTCGAACATACCGGCTTTTAAGTTGCTAAATTAGTTGGAATTGTCTTAATTTTGGGGCAAATGTCATTCGGCGTTCTCATGTGTATACAATCGAGCCTTGGCATGAGAACACCTGATTATTGCATGCAAACAGTGTAGTTTCAGGTCAGTTGTAGAGTCAAAGACGCGGTGGTTGTTCTTGATCTACACTATTTGATAACCACATGCATCTAAAGCATTTTATGTAGCTGTATTATATAGAGTATTTGGCAGTGTAGACCAAACTCAGATACAGAGCCTGTGCTGATAACGATGCTTGGTCTATACAATGTTGCAATGCAATCAGAGAGGTTTTGTCATGACACGGCTCATTTGTTTAACGACATTTCCCAAGAAGCGTATCTGTTCTACACTATTTGGCCATGTTTCGAAATTCAATCAGCCGACACGACCGTGTGTGATATAAATGTCTAACATAGGAGAGCCTGATACTAAATATGATCTATAAAAACATCATTTTATCACCACCCTGTCTGCAGTGTGAAATCTGATCACGTGATACGTCCTTAATGGTTGTAATTGTAACTCATTGGTATCCCAAGATCATTAATTATTCTGTATATTAATCGTTTGGGAGAAACAATATTGCTCTTGCATAGGCACTAAGCAACAAGTTATAACGTTAGTATTTGCCGTTTAAATGTAATAAGACAAAAACATAATGCAGCAAGGCTGTTATAGGTTGATAATGAAAATTTCTAAAATTTCTAAATGTTCTATTGTTCAAGCGCTATAACTTAATGCAGGTTGAAAGTAAAACAGAATTCGCCTTAAGACGCATTCTGCTTCATGTAAAGCCTGCGTTAAGCTACCATCAGTTCTGCTATGATAAAAGTCCGAAGATTTTGGACAAATCCGGAGAAATGGCAGCCTTGATGCAGTAAAAGATACAAAAAAAGACGTTTTTTTAAATTATATACGCTATAGAACTACATTTGTAACAGTTAGACCTGATCAAGTACATGTGAGTTTGATTGTGAGCTGGTTCCAAACTGTTAACGATGGACACTTATTATTGACTATCAATGAGCCGTGCCATGGGAAATCCTTCCTTATTGCATTGCAAACAGTGTAGATCAAGGCCAGCCTACATGCGTCTTTAGTGTTTTATGTGGCTTTATTATATACGGTTTTGGCAGTGTACACCAAACTAACTTAAAGGTACATGGCCTGGGATGAAAATGGCGCTTGGTCTGTACTGCATGTATGTTGCAATGTCAATACATAAGCCTGGTTTTGTAATGACACGGCTAAATGGTTTTGGTTAAGACAAATAACGACAAAGAGCTTTGCGTATAATTGTATCGTATATTAAGCTGTATTCAGTATTAAATAATTTGACTTTATCGCTATTTATCTAAGCCGATAAGTACACGTTTGAATGTACTCAGTGAACGGAGGATTCTGTGCTCGGCAACTGTTTGACGTAACACAATATTCCCTAGCGATCGGGTATATTAAGCAAACGTGTACCTACAATGTATGATTACTACACTTGCTCTATGTTAACTCTCTAGACCCATATCGGCAGTGGTTGTCTTTTTTTAAATTAATATCAAGCAAAATGAACTCTGATGTTTGAAATTACTTGTGCAGACCAACTAATGGAAACCAGGCGAAATTATCGAACGACAATGTTAAGGAAAACATGAAATGCTTTCAAAATTAATGAAATGCATGACCTCAAAGCCGAGGGTAATTGAGCTATTGTTTTTGTGTGACATTTGTCTTGAAGAATTAGGCTTGTCACGAAAACAAATGTTTGAAGAAACAAAACGTAATGCGGCGTCTAATCTGGATAGAAGCTGTTTGCAATTGTGAGCCAATTTTCCTCCATATAACGACTCCATCTGAACAACGCACATAATTATGTTTCGTCTCCCATCGGATGACGTTGTAGAGAGGACACGCTGTATATATTTTTAGCATTGTATTGCGTGAATTTTGCGTTTAGTTTCGTTTAAACAGATATCGAAATAGTTCTGTAGCTCATATTTCACGAACTTGACCCCTGGCAATAAAAAAATGTCTCACTGAACAAACAAAACACGTTATTGAGTTAACCTATTGGTGATTCATTTGAGGAGATCAATGATTTATACCGCTATTGAAGCAACTCAAATGAAAGAGAAAGATCTCAAGAGCTATTGCTATTGTGTTTCATGTAGTCTGCAAAGAATATGCGTTTAAGGCAATAGTGATTAATAGTGTTTGCCGTACAAGTCCACCTGATGTACAGAAGTGGACATGTTTTATGCGTAAATGATAACGTATCGTATACATCCTTCTATACTGAACCGCCTTTACTTTAAAAATAACCTATTACTCCATAGCCTGTTTCTATTTTTGAAGATAGTTAGCCACTTAAAGCAGGTTGAAAATAAAGCAGAATGCCCCTTAAGTGACATTCTGCTTAAATTTCAGCCTGCTTTAAGCTATTATCCGCTAGAATTTAGAATGTGTTTCTTACAATACATGTACATGATAGTATAAATTGGAAATATTGTTTGAGTGTATGAGTCAATTAAAGGCGTAAAAAGCGTATTTATAGGGTAATGGGTTAAGCTTCGTTGAAAATAGTCGCAGTAATATCGTTTTCCATTGGAAGTATATGGAGCCCATGGTAATCTTGACCTTGGCATTTTATTTTCTATTGGAAGGCTATAAAGAACATTTCGTCTAATGTCTTGACCATCAATGTGCTGATCCTGCTTCCACTTTAGCTCAATTAGCTCATAGACAATTTCATTTGATACTTCATCAATAGGAACAGACTTTCCGAATTTAGGTCCAATCATTATAGTCCTCAAGGGAGAGTTTTATTAGAACTGATTTACATATCTATACTGTCTTCATAGACATAGGGAAAGCCTTTAACTATCACGCATACAGTGGAGAAAAAAATATAGTTTCCCGTTCAAACGCAAACGAAACGCATTGTTATTAAATGTAGAAAAAATGCATTTTCGATAGTTTTTATTACTTATATGTATCTGAGAGGCAATCAGTTCTGAGAGCAGGCTCTAAATGGTTTGCAAATGAAATTATAGATTTAGCTTGATCACGTTTATTGAGAAAGAATAACACTGTATAGCTCTCACCTGTAAATTTAGCAGCAAAGGTGAGCGCTATAGAATAATTACACCGCACACAACCCGAAAACCAGTCCAACAGCATAATTCATGGAACAACACGCAAGGAGCACAATCATTAAAACTATAAAGATTTCTAAAAACAGACTCGGTCTTAACAAAGACCAAAAAAGGCAGATATAAATGCAGTATATATAGGGTGTAATTTTAACTGCGTTAGTTGACGTTTCTTTATAAACGCATATGATTTACACATAATTATATTATACGCGCATATGAATTAGACGATGAAACAAAGATGAATCGAAGAACTAAGATTCAGTGGTTTTATACCGATCATATCTCTCTAATGCCTTTTGCACGACAATGTAACACATTTGCTTTACTGTGATTTTCATTTACTTGTCTCTTTAAATTGTTGATAGAGTGGAGAAAACGTTATTCTTTCCCAATAAACGCTTTTACGCTAAAACTATTATTTGCAGTGCAAACAGTTTGGAGCCAGATCAGACGCCTGGTAACCCGGCGTCTGATCAGGCTCCAAACTGTTTGCCACCAAGATAAACATTTATTATCAGAATTGTCCAAAAATTGCACTTTTCTACGTTTTAGTGCTTTGCGTTTGCGTACGTTTGCGTTTAAACGGGAAATAATAACGTTTTCTCCACTGTATACGGCGACATAACGAAACATCGATGCCTTAGTCATTTCATCGCCTATTCGTATTATGCGAAATCTAAACTGTTTCGCAGGCAGAGTATTGTCTGTTCAAACTTGTATGTATTATGCCACATTCAGAATATTGAATTTCTAACAGAATAGATATAATATTAATGCTATACAGTTTGGATCCAGATCAAACGTAGCATGGCGTCTGAATTGGATCCAAACTGTTTGAAGAGTCGATCTTAGTCGCCTATGGCAGTTAAAGATTTCCTGCAAAATAAACACGTCTTGAAATTCCGTTTGAAGTATTGATCTATTAATGACCGCTGTGTTTCAGTAAAATGTTAACATATTTGATTACGGTAGGTTAATCTATAAGATGAAAAGTTTATGAATTATAATTTTTCTGTTTCATTATTGATTTGTAGATCTACTAATGATAGGGTAAACATATAATCTACAGTCAATGTTATACTAAGCGGGTTACCTTATGAGTCACGTGCATGTAAATGATTTCAGGTGACTGTTTAATGATGCTTGAAATTAATACAGTAAATTCCAATAGGAGTTTTCTGCTTTACTTGTGTCCTGCAAGCCGCTGTCACCGACACTAAAGAAGAAAACATTGCATTATGTGACCAAGTTGCACTACTTTAACTGGATATAATTATATCCCAAGGCACCAACTTATATAAATATTGTAAAACAGTATCATATCCAATAATCATTCAATGATAGACAAATGTTGACTCAAACTTTAACATGTCAGGTGTTATTCGCAGGATCGATCATCTATCCAGTGTACAATGCAACTGTACACCTTGGTTAATTGCTTGTCAACATCCGTGTTTAAATTCAAGTGTCTTATTAACCTCATTTCTATACGATAACCTTACATGTTACCCCTGCTCTGTCGTGAAATTGCCTTCCTTAAACAATTATCATCGATATTTGTTTCTCTGATTTAAATATCTAGATAATTTGACTAAAGTACTGTAGTGCTGAGTATCAAACACTTTGGATCCTGATCAGACGCCGCGGTTTCGCAGCATCTGATAGGGCTCCAAATTATTTGCAAATACAGCGCTCCCTCTCTACAACGGCCCTCCAAACAACGACTCCCTCCTTAGAACGACACTTTTCGCAATTCCCTAAACAAAATGATTAGTTCTAACCAATTAACTGCTGCAATGTCGTCTGCTTAAAATTGTCGTCTGCTTTTTTTCTAAAAGTGACATAATGGACATTTGACAGAAAATTAATAAATGGTTTCAAGCTGTTTGCACATTTAAGCTAATTTCCCTCTCTCTAACGACTCCCGCCGAACAACGCACACACTCTCTGTCTCCCATTGGGTGTCTTTGTAGAGAGGGAGCGCTGTAACTATTGTACTCGGAGTAAGACCGTGAAGGGATTAATATTGTACAAACGAGTCGTCAATTTTATCATTGCTTTTGCTACTATAGTGGAAAAGACGTTATTCTTTCCCAATAAACGCGTTTATGTTAAAACTATTATTTCCATTGCAAACAGTTATGGGCCAGATCAGACGCCGGGTCATCCGGCGTCTGATAAGGCTCCAAATTGTTTGCCACTCATATAACACAGCAATAATTATAAATGTCAAAAAAGGTATTTTCCTATATTTTAGCGGTTTGCGTTTGCGTTTCGTTTGCGTTTAAACGGAAATAATAACGTTTTCTCCACTGTATAGTACTATTATACAGATACAGTGGAGAATCTGTTATTCTTTCCCAATAAACGCGTTTACGCTAAAACTATCATTTGCAGTGCAAACAGTTTGGAGCCAGATCAGACGCCGGGTAACCCGGCGTCTGATCAGGCTTCAAAATGTTTGCCACCAAGATAAACAAGAATTATTAGAATTGTCCAAAAGTTGTTCTTTTCTACGTTTTAGTGGTTTGCGTTTGCGTACGTTTGCGTTTAAACGGGAAAGAATAACAGATTCCCCCTGTAAAACGCCGTATAATTCGGAATTGCACCTGGGTCCAAACTGTTGGACACTCTGGTTTTGTGGTTTCTAATTAAGAGTTTGATAGACAAACTCTGACAATTATTTCAGAATGCAAAAAGTCTATGTTATGCTATATATTGATTTTATGTGTTGTAATTCTAGCTGAATATTAACTTGAATTAGAGTTTTATTGATACGCAATTGACATGTAAATAATAGGACTTCCATGCACTCTATAACCTAATCTCTTGAATTGTTGTTATTTGCATTTTCTACTTAACTATAATCCAATTAATGGCGTGACGAAAAACGGGTATAGTAAACAGTTATAAAGATGATAATTAAAGAGTAAAAGTGCAAAGGAAATAAACTTAAAATTATAGAGACTAATTGGCAAAAACTAATGAAGCAAATTGAAATGAAACAAAGAAAAAATGCAACGACAGTACAGTGAAATTGCAGTGAAAATAAATGTTCAGGCTTTTCTGAAAACCTTTATTGCCACCGTGCCTTGATAGCCCGTCTCATACAGTCAAATGATATAATATGGTCTGCTCCTTACAATTTCCATCTGTTTTTTAATGAAATTTGGAATATTATGCAATAGTTTCTGAAGAAACGTTGTTATCAGTGCCAAACAGTCTGGATCCTAATCCAGAGACCACGTTACGAGGCGTCTTATCATGATTCAAACAATTTGTAAATGATAGTGTTGTTGCGCTCGGCAGAGAAGAGGTTAATTTAACTGATTTTTATTGAGCAATAACATCGAAAAAGTATGTTAAAATCGCCTTTGGCCAGGTAAAATTACCCTTATAATAAAAAAAACAGTTGAAGAAAGGTTTGAATAGAAATTACCTCAACGGCCTTTCGCCGCCAAAATCAATTATTTTAACTCTTTCACTGCAAATGGCGCCCAAAGGAGATTTTTAAACAATTTGAATCCTGATCAGAGGCCGCGTAACGCGGCGTCTGATTCGGATCCAACCTGTTTGAATCTGGTATCGATATTTTGTCAGCCAAAAAGGGCCTAAATTTGACTAGAAACAATACTCCAGATGACATTATCAATGCAGACGTTATTTTTACGGTGAAAACAGACGAAATGATGCGATCTGAATATTTGTTTCAAAGCTATATTTAAACCATAAAGGCTGAAGAAATGTCAAAAAAGCCTGTAGCCCGATTAAGTGTTAAACTATTTGATATTCAGGTTAATACTAATATTCGATTAAACGTTTCGTAAAGTTGTCGTTTCTATATTGTATTGCATTACATTTACATAACATTTCATTTAGCTATATACTGTCAAGTTTTATCGCCTGCTTTAACCCTCTTACCGCCAAAATATCGTCTGCATGTATAGTGTCGTCTGCAATATCTTTAAAGTAAGGTTAAAGGCTTTTTTAACTGAAGAAATGTCGATACGAGTGTAAAACAGTTTGGATCCTGATCAGACGCCGCGTGACGCGGCGTCTGATCAGGATCCAAACTGTTTGAAAAGACGCATTTTGGCGCCGTTGGCAGTAAAAGAGGTAAACGGAAATGACAACATAATTTTCAATTTATCTGACTTCAAACTTTTTATTTGGACAAAAATTAGCATTTAGTTGTGTTGTAAAGAAAACTATCAATCCGAGGAAATTGTTAATTATGTATGGTTAAGCTTATTAGTATTAACTGTATTTATTGACACAGTGTTTAAAGGACACGCGACCGATATGGTAACAATAATAGCGGTATTGCTTAACTGCTACTTGTTTACTTAGTATGCATAATGTAAATATGTTATTAATTGGCCCACTGACATCTGGGAAAAGTCACAGGTGTTAACAGTAAAACGATTACATAGGATCACTCGGTGTCGCCCTCAACCCAAATTATTTGGGAGATTTTTACCCCTTTACCGCTTTATTGTCGTCTGTTTGAATATTGCTGTCTGCAAGATTCGTTTCAAAGTTAGATTTAAGGTTTTTTGGCTTAATATATATCGATAATAGTGTCAAACTGTTTGAGTTTTGATCAGACACCGCGTTAAAGCTTCAGGCGCATTCTGCTTTACTTTCAACCTGCTTTAAGTAATCGCGTTTAAAAAAAATGATAAAATTGAAAGTCTTAGGATTTTTATAGTCAACTATTAGAAGAATCTATCTCGGTATACATGGTCCAGGTTGATATTTCTGTTAAACATGCCTTGCATCTCATAATTATAGTACCATCAGTTTTATGTTATTAAACATCTGTTCTGTTCTGTTCTGTTACACGCTGTCTGATCAGGACCCAAACAGTTTGCAAAAGCGCTTTAAGGCGCCATTGAGAATGAAAGGGTTAAATAATCTATTTTCAATAGAGTTTTTCTTTTCTTAAAGAATAAAACCGCAATGTAGTAAAATACAGTCGAAACTCGATAATTCAAACACGCGTTAGTTCGAATATATACCCTTATTTCAAACTTAAAACGTGGCTTAGCCACGTTTTAACTTTATATACCGATATGTGCGACTTAAGCGAGAGATCGACTTATCAAAATTCAACTGTTTGACATACTGATACGATCAATTTAAGTGAGTTTGAAGTTTCGAGTTTCGACTGTAAATAGATTAATATCAGTTTCTTGGAAATTGATAGCGAATTGTTTAAGTCATTTTGGCGACAAATAAGAGGAGTGACAGACACCGAGCTTCATGGTGACTGAACTGTTCTAACTTTTACATCATGTCTTCGTTCAGCATTTATCGCATAACTTGCGGTCTGAGAGTGGCATAAAGCCACCACACAAATAGTGATAGTGATAGTACAATGAAACCCCTCTAAACCGGACATGTGTGGGGACAACAAAAATGTCCGGTTTAGAGGGGTTTCCGGTTTAGAGGGGTTTTAACTTATTTCTAGTATGGAATATAGCTGACCATTTAAAGCAGGTTAAAAGTAAAGCAGAATGCGCCTTAAGGCGCATTCTGCTTTACTTTCAATCTATTTTAAGCTATCATCTGCTAGAATGTACAAACTATTTTTTCAGTGTAAGAAAAAAACAAAGACGTAATAAGGCGTGTTGATTTTGTGATTGGTAAAAAAAAAAAAGGATTGGAAACGGGACCAAAGCTTTTGTCCGGTTTAGAGAGGATTCCGGTATTTAGAGGTTCCGGTTTAGAGGGGTTTAACTGTAAATAGTATTTCACTAGTGGAATATCGTTTTGTGCTCCGGACAAACCTGGTCGTCCGCAAACGATGCATGTGTTTGAAATTGTTATTTGAAAAAGAAAATCTCACATTCGCACTTTTAATAAACTCGTTGAATGAAATTAATATGACGTTCGCCAAGGCTCTCGAGATATCATTTTATTCCACTCGTGCATTGAAATGATAAAAAAGAGCACTCATCCTCTATTCATATACAACAGAATAATTGGTTGCATTCCTAAACAACTTTTTGTTTTAAAAGAAAAAACGTATGTTCATTCAAACCAGTTTGGAGCGAGATGTTTCATAAGGCTACACACAGTTGGCTACACACAAACTCGGATTCGATCACCAGAGCCAACAATATCAAGAACCGATCTTTAATTTATCACCCAATAGTCTAGTTTTGAAAACAGGTAACAACTTTAAATTGGTTGAAAGTAAAGCAGAATGCGCCTAAAAGGGCACAACCTTCTTTACATTTAGTCGAAAAATGCGCCTAAAAGGCGAACTTTTCTTTGCTTTTAGTTTGATTTCAGCTACAATTTGCTAAGATGTAGAAACTATTTCTTATGGTACATATTCTTGACTGTATAAATTGGAACTATATTCTTCTGCGTACGAATAAATTAAAGGCTAAAAAAGGCGTATTTATGGGGTAATTGATTAAATAGAAAATTACAATAAATTTCCCACTGTACCCAACACCTGAGTGAATAGCAGTTATGGCTCACCTCTTCCTTTTCTAAGGCGACGACCAACTGACAAAGTCAATGGTTTTCCCTCACTCCTCCAAACTAGAGCGGAAATCTCTGAGGCAATCAGTCAACTATAAATATTTATGGCGTGATCTTACGATTCATAGTTCTCTAGTGCCGATAGGAATTTCGATAAAAATTATGAGAGGTTGTCAGTGTAGATAATTTGGTTGAATCTGCTTCTAAAACAGGGAGTAGATGTTACAGCGCTCTCACTGTACAACGTGCTGATACAGTGGAGAATCTGTTATTCTTTCTCGTTTAAACGCAAACGTACGCAAACGCAAAGCATTAAAACGTAGAAAAGAACAATTTTTGGACAATTCTGATAATTCATGTTTATCTTGGTGGCAAACAGTTTGGAGCCTGATCAGACGCCGGGTTACCCGGCGTCTGATCTGGCTCCAAACTGTTTGCACTGCAAATAATAGTTTTAGCGTAAACGCGTTTATTGGGAAAGAATAACACATTCTCCACTGTAGTTATGAACGGTTGTCAGTTTAGTGAAGTTGATTGTGAAACAGTAGTAAATATAACAGCGCTCTCTATGTACAACGACGCCCAATGGGATACAAACAAAGTGTGCATTGTTGGGAGGGAGTCGTTACAGGGAGGGAAGTTAACGTACATATGCAAACAGCTTGAATCCGGAACAGACGCCGCTTAACACTGTATTTGTTCAAATGTGTTATGAATTGATTGCTGTCAATTGCACCCAGTTTGTAGCAAGATCGGACGCCGCTTCAAAACTGTTGGCCACTCAAATTCTATATATCATCAATCTGAACAAACACATTTTCTACATTTCATTGCATGGGGACAGCTCACTGAACCCTATCTACGATTATACTCATCCTAAAGCAAACAGTGCACATTCAAACAGTATAGTTGCCATATGCAAACAGTGTAGATCGAGATCAAAGGATTCCTAAAGGAGTCCTCTGACAAGTGTCTGAAACAGTTTTCATTTGCTGATCAGGATCCTAACTGTTTGACACTCGTTTTGAAATATGTCAGTTTTACTGCCTTAAATCTAACTTTAAAACGATATTGCATACATGTACGACAATATTGAAGCAGGTGGCAATATGGCGGTAAAGGGTAACGACCTCACGAAAGAAATTATCATGAAAAACAGAAACGTATAACGTCTTCTCCACTGTAATAAAATGGACTAGACTAAATGGAGTTCCGGAATCATCCATTTGAAGTTTTAGGTGAATGACTATTGGAAGTTCCATTTGAAGGAAACCTTGAACAGAAATATCGGGTGCCAGAATAAATTGCAAGTTCGACCTACGTCGGTGTCCGTAGAAATAATGAATAAATGAATGAATAAATAAATAAAATGTCAATTATTGATCAATCTTGTTAATGGTTGATTGAATGTGCATGGTAATGAATGCTTGAACGAATGGTCTAATGAATTAATGAATGTATTAATGAACGAAGAAATGAATAACTATGACAATGAACTGATAAGTGTCATGCTTGTTGACTTACCGAATGAAACGAATGAACAAAGACATTGATTGAAAGAAACAATGAACATATGATTGATAAACAAATAATGAACGAATAAATGAATGAATTAACTTTATTGTTGGATTGATTGACAGCCGAATATTTGAATGTGAGTTTTAGCTAGAAGCGTATTAACCGTTAACTTATTCACCCTGAAACTTCAGTTTGAATCCAGTTGACTTTTGCAATATATTAAGCGCAGACAATATTTGCATATGACTATAAGAATCCACCAAGTGTAGCGATGTAGGATAGAATTTTCTCCCCGAAGTCAGAAATTGCATGCAGGGTCGAGGCTTGCCGAGTCCTTGCGTAAATTTTCTGACACGATGGGGAGAGATTCCTATCTTACATTAACGAAACGAAAGGTGGATTTTTATCTCCCATTCAAATCATTAAAATATGATACAAATAACGAAATAATTGCAGTTTGTGTGCAATTTTCCGCCAAAACATGACATTGTTTATAGTAACGTTATCACAAATGACGTCATTTAGTTACCCGCGTCAAGCAACGCTTGAGGATAAGCTGGGCAAAAATTTGACTTCAAGTGGTAGGGAGGATAGAGTAATTCCCAATGGGGAAATCCCTATCCCACATAGACGAAAATGGGAGAAATGTCTACCCTGACCTTGACAGTGAAAAATTGATTTAGACATCACGGCGGTGGATAGGTTAAATGTCACGTTATATTATCAGAGTTTCGAAGGAGGCGTTTTTATTTTAGATTCTTTAACATGAATATGTCATTCCGTGTAGTAAGTGGTAATTACTCTTTGAACGAAATCATCAGTCTCTCCGAATTTATAAGACGAGAACAAGAGAGTGTAGCGTAAACAAGCAGAATGTATTACCCCTGAGACATTCAATGAAAACGTCCCGTTTTCAATACCGTCTTGTCGAATTTTGACTAAGTACGGTTGAGTTCTACATTATATCTCAAAGAGTCAAACAGTGTACATGAATATCCCTTATCAGAAGGCTTCCTAAAGTAGCCCTCTGATCATGGTCTACACTGTTTGCACATCTTAAGTGTTCACCCAAAAACTATACTATCTGTAATTATTACTTGAGTGTATACTCTAACGAGGTTCAACGTGTCAACTATTTTGGACAGGCATCTAAACATTTGACCGGCTGAACTTATAGACTGGCAAAAGCAAATTGTCTGGTATTTGCAAATAGTTCTGATCCAGATCTGACGCTGGGTAATTCTGTGCCTAACAATGATGAAAACTATTTGTAATGCGTCTCAAGGTTTTATGCAATATTTTGAACATGACATATAGAGTAGGAATACTTAAGATTACAATAGCTTTGTGGTAGACGATAAAATGACAAGATGATTATTCTTAAATTAGCATCGTGCTGTCGCCACTGAAGGAAACGTACGTGTTGGCCTGTTTCAAACACATTGTAGCCAATTCAGACGCTGATAGTCCCGTTATAATGATTAAGCGCTAATTTGTTTACAAACATTATCAACTAATAACAAGAACATTCTTTTTTCTAAATAGTATTACATTGCGTTTCGTTTAAACGATATATTTCAATCACACAAAACCGCCTCTGGTCAACTTTCGGCGGAAAATACATTATATGGCGGAACGACTACAAACTACGGATTCAGTTGACTTTATAGGGTTTTAAAATGTTTATGTGATAAATAGAATATCACAATCGTGCTCATTGTTTATCATTTTTCATAAACAATTTGACTTAATTAAATATAACGCTCGCCAAGGTTCGCATCATATTTGTTTAGTCAAATCGTTTGTTAAGAATGATTATTAATGAGCACTCATGTAAGAGCCTCTATTTTTTCTGTCATAGCTCAACTATACTGCACCTTGCATGGTGAATTTGCTCGCAGTTGACAAATAACATTTGACGGTTCGCTGACAGCAATGTCACTGCAGTAATACAAACATCTGTAAAATGATAAAGTAATACAATATTGTTTGCGAAATGAATAAAAAGGATGATTGAATTTCGCAAGCAATGAGAGGGTTGAAATTAGGATAGACGATGTTTGTAATGAAAACAGTTGATTAAGAATACAAGGCATTTTAGGGAATTCATCTGAGAAATTATTCATGAAATGAACACAACTGTCACAACTTATCAGAATTCTGCATTTCTCTTTGACACTGCTGATATTGTTCTAATCCATGTATATTCGTACCTCGATAACTCAAGAGAGACTTGTTCAAGCTGACCTACACGTCGAACTTCGATATCTCGAATTCGCTTAACTCGAACTATCCGATAGTTGGACACATGAACTGCATCATTGCATGCTCAGTTCAGTCGAACATTTCCATATTTCAAAGTTAAAAAGTGGGCCTTTTTCACAGAAAACCATGTCCAAACACATGTCACATTTTTGTTACATGCTTTTTATTGAAAAAAGGGCTTTATTGAAAAAGGCCTTTAAAGATCGAAATATTTGAAAAGAGCAGTTTTATAAATTAATACTATTTGAATTCCCTATCGTATCTGTTATATTGTTTTATTTATTGTGTTACCTTAACGCCAAGGTCAATCAAACATGGCGACTTTCTCTTGCCAAACATCTTCAAGGTTCAGATGCCATTGGCTTTCTTGAAATCCACTGTTAACGTGGAGGTATTTGACAGGTCATCTGTGCTTTACAGCTCCTGTCCATCATAAAGTCGTCAATGCCTGACTTCCACGGTAGCCTGTAATTTCGGTACCAAGGGTGATACAATTACCCCCTTCACTGCCTTACCGCAAGTACAATTGTTATTTGAAAACAGTTTGGGTCCTGATCAGACTGATCAGAATCCAAGCTGTTTGACACTTATTTCAATATTTCTTAATAAAAAATACGAAAACAATTTAGAAAGAAAGTAGGCGTCAATTGTGTAGAATTTATGACGTCATTATGATTATGTTGTGAAGGGGTTAACTGAAAAGCTTAATTTAGAAATAATTTAAAAAATAAATCTTACGAAATACTAAGGTTTACATTTCATTATACTGAAACTGTCGGAGACTATCGGTATCAACTCATTCGAAATAAGGTCAATGGTCTTTTTATTGGTTATCCCAGGTGCATTGTGCATTTTATTTCGAAAATATTTTCGTCATTTTTCGATGCTCCTTCATTTGTTTATGTATTCACCACATTATACAGTGGAGAATCTGTTATTCGTTCCCAATAAACGCGTTTACGCTAAAACTATTATTTGCAGTGCAAACAGTTTGGAGCCAGATCAGACGCCGGGTAACCCGGCGTCTGATCAGGCTCCAAACTGTTTGCCACCAAGATAAACAAGAATTATCAGAATTGTCCAAAAATTGTTCTTTTCTACGTTTTAATGCTTTGCGTTTGCGTACGTTTGCGTTTAAACGGGAAATAATAACATATTCTCCACTGTACTATATACATGTATGCTTTTATGAGCTTATACGTACACAACATTGAATTTTGTTGAATTGAAGATTTTGAATACAATTTGGAGACACCGTAACTCGAAAGCTTATCTTGCATTAGCCCCCAAATACTATTTGTTTAGCACAAAACATTTTTGGGCAAGATTATGGTTTTCTACTATATCACTGATCAATTGTGTTTGTTTGAACATAGTCCAACCCAACTAGACAACGAATCCGTTACGTGAATCAATATCATTATAATATGGGGTAAACGTTAAAACTTAATTGATACATTCAGCCCTAGCGACCACTATACTCGTTTGTAACAAAAACTGCACATATATAAAGAACTAGTGTCCTATGAAAACAAAGTAGACCCTGATCAATGGGCTCATGCAGGATCCCTCTTATCAGGGCCTGCACTGTTTATCAATTTGCAATATATTGACAGGTTGATCAGATGTAATTTGAAATTTGAATTGTTAATTAAACGATTTAGGGATGATTCAGTTAAAAACGCCGATTGCTAACGATTCGGAATACTAATTCATTTGAATTACTCGGCGTCTGATCAAGCTCAACATGTTTTGCCATTCAGATTCATATGAATCGTCGATATTTTCTTAAAACTGTTAACGTTTTAATTGCATTTCATTACAATTATGTTTCGTACATCTAAACATGAAAGAGTTACGTTTTGTAAACTGTAAATGTACTTGTCTGGAGTCAGGCAAGCCAATTATGAGGTGATTGAGATATTCCAGTATTATGTTAGACAAGGCAATGAAGCCTGGGTCTTGACCAGTCAGCTGGATATATTTATGTCTTACCGTCATCGAGGCTGTATGATTATAGAGAAGGAAATGTCAGTCATTCCCGTAACCGCATCGATAGCTGAGTCGAAAGAAAAATATAAGAAATAGACCATAACCCCGATCCCATGCAAGATGTGTACCAAACAATTAAAACTTTGAGACGAGGTCAGCTTAGGCGAATTTCAGTTGAACGACATGTCAAGTGACAGGAACCTTCCGCTTGATGGATGCATTTTCGTGTTCAGGCTGGAAACTGTTGATATTCAGATTAAAAGAAACAATAAAACCTCTCTATCACGGACTTAAAAGTAAGTTAATCATTTGGTTTTGAATCAAGATGTGCCAGTAAAACAGAAACCTCCTGTAACCCTTTACCTGATAGCATTGTTTCTAGTATTGAAGATATGTGACTACTTAAAGCAGGTTGAAAGTAAAGCAGAATGCGCCCTAAGGCGCATTCTGCTTTACTTTCAGCCTGCTTTAAGCTATTAACTGCTAGAATAAGGAAAGTATTAAATATGACACATACTAATTACGGTATAATTTGGAACTATTTTCTTCAGCGGATGAATAAAATGAATGTGCTAAAAGTCGCTCCTATAAGGGAAAGGGTTAAGACCTTTCTGTATTATAGTCATCCTGTTTTAAGCTGTCACTTATCTTCTGAACAAAGTTTTCGTAAAAACGCGAAAGAAGAACGTTTCACGGACGGTTTAAAAGTGTTGTCCGAAAATCGGTAAATAACAGAAACAGTTGTATTTCCATGACAACTGACACATGATTTCCGTTCCAATTTAAGTCGACACAGGTCTCTTACCAACCCTAATCAATCAGCTGTCATTTTTTCTTATCTTTTCACCGCCAAATTTAGCAATTGATGTTTAACTTTTTATCACCATATTATCGCATGTTTCTACAAAATGTAGCATACGTTTGTCAACACTGGCGGGAGCAGTTCCGAAACCCGTTTAAATCGCAACGGCGTTCGTAGATCAACGTGTATTAAATCTTAATTAGAAAAAGAAACGAAGACACGATCCGCAAACACAATTCTACGCCGACATTAAATCTGTTTAAGGGTCTTTCCGTTGACAGGAGTTCAATCATAAAAATTGCATTTTACATGTTCAAGAAAATGCGAATTAAGACTAACAAGCGCTGTTGTTTTTAACAAGGGGTTATCGTGTTTAATGTCTTGGAACAATCGCACATGTTTGGCGAATTTATGGTAAAATCACAGGCACCAAACTCAATTGTTCTGCACGCTTCGCGTATAATCGTTATTTTCATTTGCAATCAGTTAAAATTAAGGATTAGAACAGGCTATGGAGTTAAGGGTTAAACTATCATTTTCTGATTGTATCTCCCTAATCACAAAGCGTCTGAGCGGGATCAAACTGTTTGAAAATAACTAATGATTGTTTTTGAGGTACGGTCTGTCTCGAAAGGTGCGATAAACCGTATGTCATCGAAATTATATATATTATTATTGACTGTTTGACACCACGGTTTGGTGCTTCTAGCAGATTAAACAAAAGGTTTAATTAAACCGACTCAATTAAACCGAGTCTGCAAGTCTGCAATTTTCAGTATTTGCTTTGTTTTCTGTGCTTTCAAAGGATCTCCCCTTATTCAGATTCAACTTGATAAGAGCATAGGCGTTCGTTTCGATGACATACGGTTTAACTCCTAAAACTTTCAAGACGGACTGTATTATTTTTGGGCTTAGTATAAGATAAACGAAAATACTTCGGCGTTGAAAAATTCCTACAAATCACACAGTGAACACAAACATGTAAATGATAAGGTGGCGTTATAATGTGTTTGTATTATGAATCGTCACGCGGCGCCTGGCCTAGGTTCAAACTGTTTGTCACTCATCTTTATGTTTCTTATGTCAACATAAACAGTACGTAACTTTGAGAAAAAAGCAAACTACATTTGTAAGCAGACTATATTACACCAGTGAAAGCGTTAACCATAATGGTCTTGTTTGGGCAACAGTGGTAAGCGTTTCAATGCAAGTAGAAATCGTTGTTCGATCGGGTGTTGTAGGGAGGGACCTGTTACGTGCCGATTTTCCTGACGTATAACAAGTTGCTTAACAACTTTTTGTTATTATGTCAGTTGGTCACATGACTGCTGTTATTATGTAAGTTGGTCACATGACTGCTGTTATTATGTCAGTTGGTCACATGACTGCTTTTATTATGTCAGTTGCGTTGTTATATTAAGTATTCTAAAACTATATCAATAGAATCCCGAAGTGTGACGACGCTTATTCGATATATTCGTTGCAATCAAAATGTATGAAAGTATGCCACACCGGTTGCTTGCTGATATACTTATTTTATTGTCCACCTTTTAGAAGTCCTGAGTAAAAAAATCTAGATTCTACAAGGTTATTTTATTTACCAGGATGTGACGTCACTGACGTCATCTATATATTAGTGCGCTTTCCTAAAGTTACTTTTCTAATTCTTTAGTGAGAATCTTAGAACAAAAATAAATCTAGCTTAAAACAACATTATCTATAATTATATTTTTCTGTCGTGACAAGTATAAATAGAATATTTGGTTCCTAGCTTTGAATGAGTAAAGTTATCTGGCTCGGCTTCTAAAACAATCAGGTTCGCTCTCGGCTCACCTGCTATATTCATCCGCCTTGCCAGATAACATTTCTCATTTAGAGCTAGGAACCAACATTAATATTCACTATGTATCTCCGTCATGTATATACATGTTGTTTTCCAGCAGGGAGAGTTCATTGGAATATCATTGCATAAATGAGAAAAGCTGGAAGTTATGTTATACGAACATCATCATCAGTGAATTGTTCTGAGTAGCCTTAATAATAGGGTTACTGTCCATATCTATGGTCTAGTGCTCACGGAATTGCCTCCAACATAAGTGACATTACCCGTCGAATAAGATTTGTCAATTCGCTGAGACGGAAATAATTGGCTGATGTCTATTACATATGTACTCGGCCAATGAAACATTAGTACGGTAATGACACGTGCTGATGTCAATTGCATATGTAGTCAGCCAATGAAATATTAGTACGGTAATGACACGTGCTTAGTCTTCTGGACGCTTGTTATTGGTCTCTTGTGACTTCCTGCCATCTATTGTCAAATTCACTTTAACTCACCAGAAACCGTAAGGGCTTCCTTTTCCGAAATCTTCGGATTTCTATCCTAGCAGATTGTAGCTTAATGCGGGTTGAAAGTTAATCAGAATGCGCCTTAATGCGCATGTTGCTTTACTTCCAATATGTGTTCGGAAATCGCGCTTGAAAAATTTAATCATTTTAGGATTGTTCATGATCAACTTATGGCAGCCCTGTACCGTTACAGTGGCTAAAACCTTATAGTTTTTTTTTTATTGAACCTGCTGTGTGCTGTGAGTGAATTTGAAATAACTGTTGCAAACAGTTTGCATCCAGAAGTGACGCAGAATTACCCTCTAGGAATCAAATACGTATGTAAGTTTGATGCTATTTTATGACCTAAAAGACATATTTTGAGAATTGCTATCAACGAAGTCTAAGAAAAAGATATATATATAGCAAGCTAAACATTTAATGAACTGATCAAAAACGAAATGCAATAAAATGTGGCAAATGATTTGGTTCAATTATTGAATAAATAAGAGCGTCGCTGTGTATAATCAGAATTTGAAAATAAGTTTTGTTTCTGTATTTCTCAGCCTCTGATCTGGCCTTCTACAGATCACAATATACACAAGCATGTGTTTAAACACATGTTCTTTTCATTCATATGCTATTCATATGTGTAATCATTTACCCCATTAGCCTGTTTCTAGTTTTGACTAGGTGACTACTAAAAGCAGGTTGAAAGTAAAGCAGAATGCGCATTTAGGCGTATTCTACTTTACTTCAGCCTGCTTTAAGTGTTTACCTGCTAGAATTAAATAAATAGTCCTTATGATACATATTCATGACTGCATAAATTGAAACTATTTTATCACTGGAGGAATAAACTGAATATATGGGGGTGAGGAAAGGTTAAAGAAAATAATGTTGAATTAATACATTAAGCTATAGTGTTCATAACAACCCAACACAATTGAAGTAAGAAATGTACATATTTGCAACGCAAAACTCTCTTTATCAGAATCTGTTAAATAATCAGTTTCTTAGAAAACCTATAGCACTGAGTTCTTAAATTACATACCCTTCAAATAACCCCGCCACTAGCTATATAACATTACACAAGACAATCCCTACAATCTGGGGTTGTTTTAAATAAGCTGAGATTGTCTAGTCTTTCAATTTTCCCGCTGGTAAAAAGTCTTAAATTTGTCTAAGGCGATTTAGATGTCAACGACTTGGACGTAAATCGAATCTTTGCTCCTTCACCGTCGAACTTGGTTTGACAAAACATGGTATCTGCTTTTTCACTGTTAACCTTAGATTTTATGGCATTTTGGCCAAAGAGACATTGGTATTTTTATCAAACTGATTGAATCAAGATCAGACGCCGAGTAACACGGCGTCTCATCTAGTTAAAACTGTTTGCAAAATGTTACTGTAGGTAAATTGTGGTGGCAAATGGGTAAATAGGCTGTTTAGGAAGATGGGGTCAATATTGAAATAGCTTTTAAGATCGTTGACGCGTCGTAAAAACAAACCTATAGATTTATTAGGGAAACAATGTACGTACGGTGAAATAACGTAGGTACAATCAATCAGCAAAAGAAACATTTATAGTACAGTGGAGAAAACGCTATATTGTATCCCTTTTAACGAAAATGAAATGCACACGCAAGGCCAAAACATGAGCAAAAGAGAAACATTTTGAAATGTCTCACAATTTATCTAAACATGAGTGGCAAAACGTTTGAAACCTGATCATATGCCGGGTTACCGGGCGTCTGATGTGGCTATAAACTGTTTTCAGTGGAAATAACAGTTTTAGCGTAAACGCTTTTATTGGGAAATAATAATTTAGTAGTGGAAGAGCAAAAAAAACCGTTTTCCAAGCTGCTGAGGGAATTTTCTGTAATTGCGAATGTGTGTTCGTTTATGACCTCTTGCCCACTTAGTATTCAAATCTAATCGCCGCCATAACAAGTGGTCTCTGATTCAATTAAATGTCACCCGGCGAAACTAATCTAATCCCACAGTAATCACGAGCTTTCTGTCTCCTATAGATGCTCGTCCTTGCCACCGTCGATAAAATGACTCAAACGTTGTTTTTACCCCTTCTCGACGTTCAGTCGGGGACATGCTGTTTAACCCTTGTCTATCCGTTCGTTCGCTCGTCCGTCCGACCTTTATATACAGTACATACTTTGTCCGGCTAACTTCTCCTACAATATTCAAACTACAACCTTATTATGTGGCTGAGTGTTTGCACACATATCACAGATGTACATGTGAACAGGGTTTCGATATGCTTTCATGTTTAACTAAATGACAGCCAGTTGAACTAAGTTATTGTTTGCCGTGGGGCATCATAAATGTCTTACAGAAAAAGCCATCTCACTAGTGTCACAGTCAAATGTTATCTCCTGCTTAAATTATTTCACTGCCAAGTTTTAACGTCTGTTTTTACATTCTTTCCGCCGAAATAGTGTCTTCATCGCTGGTGTCGTCTGCAATATTTGTTCAAGTCCCATCTAGGGCTGTTTTGACAGAAGAAATATCGATACGAGTGTCAAATAGTTTGTATCCTGACCATTATGACGCGTCTGACCAGGTTACAAACTGTTTGCAATGTCCCCTTATGACGCCATTGGCAGTGAAAGAGTTAAACCTTCCTTTGCTGTAGTATCGTCTGATTAAAAACCATGTTCTGCCTTATTGTCCCAAATATAAATGCCTGAATACATGTGTAAATGATTGGGAACCAATTCAGATCATGATCTTGATATATGCTGTTTGCAACGTCAGTTCTTGCATGTATACATCCGTACACTAGCTCTAAACTGGAATATGTATTTAACATACTGCAGTGTTGTATTCATGAATTTAAAAGAAGGACCGTATGTGTTCTTTGTTCTTTGTTATAATTGTTTGTTTATATAAGTCAATAATTGATATTAATTGTTCTAGTTATTTAACCCTTTATTGTTATTTCTGATAAAGTATTTACAAACTATCGGCTAATTTGCTACTTCAACACTAAATATTGACCTCCGTTGGGCGAAACATTCGATTAAGTCTACTCTATAGGAAAATACAATAACAATGAGTTGTTTAACCCTTTCGCCTTCACAGGCAACTAAAATCGCATTTGCAAACAGTTTGGACCCAGATCAGACGCCGCATAATGCGGAGTCTGATTAGGATTCAATCTGGCTGGCACCCGCATGAATAATATTTTTAACCAGAACTTCAAATATTTAAAATTTGCATACAAGTGCAGATAGCAAATTTTAGTAGAATATACTTTGTCTGCTAAAGGGTTTTAATAGATTTTAATTTGACGGTGTATTGGTTAAGACGCTGGTTTCTGTCAGTCTGTAAGAATCTCTGACTAGATATCGTAGAACTTTTAGCCAACATTGTTAACAAGGTATTTATTGCCTTACATGTAGCATCAATTTTGTTTCTAGGTCTGCTGTGAACAAGCGTTTGATATTACTAAAAGTCATAATAAGTTGTGTTTTCGGAATTAATACATAGAGCATCTTGAAACATGATTAAAGTAAAACCGAAAACTCCTAAAGGAGCTTTCTGTTTTACTTTCATTCTATTTTAAGGAACTTAGTTTTATTTGGTTGAGTCCATCCTACGACATTAACGTTACACCTGGTCAAGTTGTCTAGTTTCAATTGACACAATACAGGTAGATTCGACTTGCATGATCGAGGTTAGACTGTATTTCAAAACTTGAAAACGAACCTCCTTTTGAAATGCTGTAATGACATGGTTCTCCTGTAGAGTATAATCTGTACCAACGCTTTATTGTGTGTCATTTAAATACACGCGGCAATGGGTGTGTTGGACCTTATGGATTAATTAATTTTGTTCTGAATATATTTCGATATTTAAGACATATGGACGGTAATTTGTAGACACATTCAAAGGTAAGTGAAATTGAAATACGTTTTAGTTTATGTTTTCTTTATTGCACAGCATTGTGGTATAATCAGTTATTCTTGCTCCGTGTACTCGCATTAGCTAACGAAAACATACATGTCCATTACACACGGTTTGGAGGTGCCTTGTAATTTTATGATTGAATTCTTGCATGTAAATGTTTAAAACTGTTTTGATGAATCGGCAATATTTTATATAACTTAAATATTGTTGAAATGTTATTGCACTGTCTTTGCGTAAGACTTGTTAAAACGAGGAATGAAAATGTTATGCCCATTGCAGTGTACATGTAGCTGATTTGCTAAACGTTTGCAATGCTACAGTATCAATAGACAGTTAACCATTTTATTGCCATTATATGGTCTGCTGTTATACTGTAGTATACTACGTATAGGTTAGTGTCTATTAGTCGATTTAACAAAAATTAAAAGTCAACCGAGGGGCACCCGAGCGACTTTTAATCTTTTGTTAAAATAGACTAATAGACACTAACCAATTTAGTGGTTGAAATAATTTGTTGGTACCGACAAAGAGCTATACCGTCAGTTGGAAGTAACAAAACGCTTGTTCTTCCCGAAACACCCTTTTTAAATAGTACCGACAAAGAGATGCCAAAGGAAATGGACATATGCCGCACCCAAAGAAACACATGCGAATCAACCAAAATACGCATGCGCAGGATTAAATGTTTTAGTCGTTGATTAGTGTTTGATAATACTGACTTACAAAAATTAATCCTCGAAAATATTTCAAAAATACTCAACTCTCATTGGTCAAAAAATAATTTCAACCACTAACTAGATTTAAGGCAAAATGAATGAAGTCATATACATGTTTAATATTCATTGCCTAACAATTTAGAACCTGTTCAGTCTGTTTGCTAAGTCGTAAGTAGTCACATACATCTATGAAAAGGTTTCATATTTCTACTATCAAAAGTTATCAATCAAACTGTAATAAAACTTAAATCGGAATAAATTGAGACGAGAATGCGACCTTTTGCCTCTCTAGAGTCGCGTTCAAACGTCTTTAACTCTTTTATTTCAATATAATCAACGTAGCACGCCTTTTGCCCATTTGCTGCTAATACATGTGCTTTTCTGCCAAGCAATTCTTGCTTGAAACAACTTCCTTTTATTATTTAGTATTCGTCTTGGTTTGAATGATAAAGATAATTTACTCCTCCAGACATATAGTGATGATCTAGAAACACTATTTTAGCGCATTAGCCATCTCTTGTTGTCTTCATTTTAAATGAAACGTGGCCTGGCAGTCATAATTTTGTGATTAGCAACAATATTGCGTTCTTTATGAAACCAGTATTATGTATATTTCCAATTTTGACATGTCATAGCACTGACACACTGATGCGACCATTGCAGTTGTCATACTTTTGTGATTAGCAACAATATTACGTTCTTTATGAAACCAGCATAATGTTTATTTCCAATTTTGACATGTCAAGACACTGATACACTGATGTGAAATGACAGATATTGGCGCTTTATTGTGAAATCGACAAATATCGGGGTGTACATTTCACATATATTGGAACATTAAACCTTTCACTACCTTACCCCGAGTACAGTCGTTATTTGCAAACAGTTTGGATCCTGATCAGACGACGCATTACGCGCCGTCTGATCAGGATCCAAACTGTTTGACACTCAAATTTATAATTCTTAAGTTAAAATGCCTATAAATTAAATCTGATAAATAAAAGCAGACGATAATTGTTTAAAATTGATGACGTCATGACAGTTAATGGCTTCAGGCTCGTAGACATATTAATCTACCTCAGCTATGAGGGCGTTAATGTGTTTGAGGTGACAATTTTGACGAGGACGACGGAACAAATATGGTCTTAACGACCTTTCTGCTATTTGCAGAAACGCATAAACGGTACACAGTGAAGACTCGAAACAACGACACGGTTAGTTACTAATAAAAATGTCGTTGTAACGAGTTTGTCATTACAGTAAAACTTGTCTATGACGACCAATAAAAATAAGGCTAATTTGTTGTTTAAAAGACAGGTGACTGCTTAAAGCAAGGTGACAGTTAAACAGAAAGCTCCTTAAGGAGCTTTCTGTTTAACTGTCACCTTGCTTTAAGCAGTCATCTGTTTTAAACCCCTAATAATTAACACAATGTAGTGGTCGTTATAGAGAGGTTTTGCTGTATATTGAATCCCATATATATATTTAACAACGTTCAGGTTTGTCCCCACGTGTCAATAAGTAAGAATTCCTATGTAACGGATGCCAGTGTATCGAGTCCTGACTGTATATAATTGAGCAAAATCACATTTCTTTATCTAGTATACAATACACGTTATTAAATCGGGGTGATATGAACATTAATTGAACAATGCGCCGCCGGGCAAATACTTAATGCAGGATAAAAGTAAAGCAGAACTCCCTTTGCCTTACTTTTTTCCCGTGTTAAGCTATCGCCTGGAATAAAGATAGGTAAATCGTCCTAACTTTAATGGCGGCTTTCCGGGTATTTGACGTTGGTGCTTAGAGCGTAATATGATGCCTTTAAGTATCAATTGTCTCCCATATAAGTAGTCTTATAGACTGTTTGATGAAATGCAATATTTCGATTTGACAACTACAGCGCTCCCTCTCTGCAACGATATCCAATGGGAGACAACATTTATGTACGTTGTTCGGAGGGAGTCATTGTAGGGAGGGGAATTGGCTTCATTTGCAAACAGCTTAAATCCAGATCAGGCGCCGCGTAACGCGGCGTCTGATCTGGATTCAAGCTGTTTGCCACTCGTCATTATGGTATATTTCTTACAAAATGTATACTAGTAATAAGTAAACTTGAGAAAAACAGCAAACGACATTAAGTACATGTACACTATATTGCAGTCCTGAAAAGGTTGAACATAATTACATTGTTTTGGGAACAACGGAAATAATCGCTGTATGGAGGGAACCTTTGTTCGGAGGGCCGTTGTAGAGAGGGAGTACTGTATTTCTCTGAACTTTGTGGATTGAAGCCTCATTTTTTAATCCTTTTGCCCGTCTTACGAAAAGGTGTACAACAAATATTGTCGTACGTCAGCCTCAATTTTTTTTTTCCATCTTATCCTGTCGTGTTACATCTCTTTGGATTCCAAAGAGATGTCAAAGGACATGATTACATGGAGAAATCAGAAATTAGATGTATTCTAAATGTTTTGACTTACGACCATTCTTGCCGTACGACGTTTCGTAAGACGGGTCCTAGGGGCCTTTAGAGGCGTCTTATCAAGAGCTACACTGTTTGCTATTTCATATTAAACAATGTAGCTTCTTATCTTCATGTAAGCACAGAGGGAGAATTTATGAAAAATCACCGCACAAATAGGTTATTTACATTGTTCACAGGTTTGAACTTTGTCCTCTCTTGTATAAATGGTAATAAGAAAGTGACTGATTTCTGATTCGTGTTGACCTCTCACTCATTACGTCTTCTAATGATTTAACGGAAACTAAAAGAATGTTATTATAGTATTAGACGTTTTCCTAGAAAAAACTAATCTTTTGTCCACTATAATCATGCGGTGTCATCAGCCTCTTTGAATGGAACTACGATTGATTCAATCTACCTCTCATAAGCGACTTTTCAGTTAGAAACAATATAGAATATTGAAGGCATGT
This sequence comes from Gari tellinella, assembly GCA_922989275.2. Classification (NCBI taxonomy): domain Eukaryota; kingdom Metazoa; phylum Mollusca; class Bivalvia; order Cardiida; family Psammobiidae; genus Gari; species Gari tellinella. The sequence continues at coordinate 28,793,331 of OV277874.1, read as the reverse complement.
GTGTAGTTAGTACTGTTGGTTAAATTGAAGCCATATACATGTGTATTGATGCATTTGTCACCGCGTTAGTACAACCATAAAAGTAAATGAGACTTTATTTCCCAGTTGGTATGCTGGCTTTGAAGGATAAAGTGATTCTGGCTAGACTTTACAATTTGTTAGCACACAAAAAATGTCACATAGTGATAATACTAACCGTCATTTATATTGGAGAGGTCGATATCCTTTCCCAATAAAACTTGTTTATACGCAAACGATTATATATATATTTGCAACCACATGGAGCTTCCCCATACTAGATGAACGTTATATATTAGGCATATTACTTATGTTTTACAATGAAGAGGGTACTCTTCTTGTCCGTTTAATCGACATAAATGCAAACACAATGTAGAAGGGACAACATTTTTAAATAGTCAAGAAATAGTTTACGACCGTGTCATTTGCAACAAAAGTAATATGGAAGTACTGTGGAGAAAACTTTATTCTTTCCGTTTTAAACGGAAACGGTACGCAAACGCAAGAAAATAAATCAGAAAGCATGACTCTTTCGACAATTCTGACTATTCATGTTAAACTGAGTTGCAAACATTGTGGAGCCTGATCAGACACCGGGTTACCCGACGTCTGATCTTGCTCCAGTGGAAAATAGTAACATCTTTTCGACTCTATGTTACCGCAGTTATTGAGTTACAATGGAGAAAACGTTATTCTTTCCAAATAAACGCGTTTATGTTTAAACTATTATTTCAAGTACAAACAGTTGGGAGCCAGATCAGACACCGGGTTTACCCGGCGACTGATCAGGATCGAACATGTTTGACACTTAGATTAAGATAAACAGCTAGAAATGTCAAAAAGTCATATCTTTCTACATTATATAGCATTGCGTTTGCGTTCCGTTTGCATTTACATGTAAACGGGAATGAATGACGTTTTTCCCACTGTATATTTCTCTTACAAGTACAATACACATGTATTAATCGTAATTTCTTTAATTTAGAGAATTCTCAATAAACAGTATTTGATCATTCTAAATTTCACCGTTCATTTAATAGCTTGTATTTCACATAAGAATCATAACAAGACATATAAAAGTTGTTTCATTTCAGTTTGAATGTATCATGCATCTCGTAAAGAGCAGGATTTTATTTCTTGCATATGATTTATTACTTGTATCATGTTATATATAATTAACTTTACATGTAAAAATACAGTAAAACTTCGCTGCAAGTCATTTCAAGAGATGTTTTGTTTTTCGCTGTGTATGGTTTTGCTCTACTTAGAATTTGTAACAGAAAGTAGATGAAAGTTTTCGATACGTTTTCGTTACCGTTTCTGATAATCAAGTTTAACCCATTTACGCCCAGTGGATTATTCCATGTTTATATATTGGATTAGTACACTTTTTAACAAAGGGATGCCTGGTCAAACGTTTCATTTTCATTTTGTTTTATATTGAAATTCCTATCAGCAAACAGTGTAGACTCTGATCAGACGCCGCATAATGCGGCGTCTGATTAGAGTTTACGCAGTTTGCCTATGTCCCATATATGGGATCGTGGGCACAAATGGGTTAAAAAACTTTCGAACATAACTAACATAACTAACGTTCTTCAGATTATCTTTAGTCGTAAAATCAACGATGACATACTGATAATATGTATCGACGGCTTATCACAGAATAAAGGTAAATCAAAGTTATCATTACTTTCATCTTATTGTTAGTAGCAACCTGCATTAAACAAAATGTATATGAGCAACAAACAAATATCCAAATTAATACTCGTTGCATTGTAAAACAGTGTAGACAAAGTGAAGCTGCCACATCCAGACGATGCATCAGAAACACTGTGGTTGGTCTGGATATACACTATCTGCAATGCAAGTTCTCTCATGACACATGTCTTGCTCGTGTTGTTTGTAATATCTAGAGCTTCCTGCCAGAAAAGGGATAACGAGTTAAATGCCACTCAGGCAATCCAATGTACTACTGACGCATTTTCACGCGTCTTGTGGCTCGAGTAGAGATATATCGTAAAGCACCATAGCCGTTTGTCGGTGTGGTCAACGCAATGCAAACTGTATGTGGGAGTGTATCGGCGATAGACGCGGCAGAAGGTCTGTTTGTACAGTGTTTGCATTTTGCAAATACGTCTGGTTCTCTCATGACACGGTTAACATTTTAAGTGACAGTACTATAAAAAATTTACTAGATTAACCAAATGCATACATGTGTATACAGTGGAGAATCTGTTATTCTTTCCCGTTTAAACGCAAACGAAGCGCAAACGCAACGTACTAAAACGTAGAAAAGTACAACTTTTGGACAAATCTGATAATTCATATTTATATTGGTGGCAAACAGTTTGGAGCCATATCAGACGCCGGGTTACCCGGCGTCTGATCTGGCTCCAAACTGTTTGTAAAAGAAAAACTTGTTTTAAGGTAAACGCGTTTATCGGGAAAGAATAACAGATTATCTACTGTACCACGTATGTGAAAGGGTTCAGCGAGGGAAAATGCCGCAGGGTCTGATTCTATACTGTTTGAATGCCAAACTTCTGTTTTTTCTCATTGCACGACTCACATTCTAATTAGTATTACTATCTGAGGTTTACGGTAACCAGACTCCACTAGTTTTATCGTATAGTTCGGCTCTCGGCTGGCGCCTGTCCTTGCATTGATTCCGTACAAGATTGAAGCATGTGTTTTAGGCCCATTTAGTATTCAAATCTAATAGGAAATATTACAAGTGGTCTCTGATCGAATTAAATGGCCTCTAGGCAATCCAATCTAATAGTGGCGTAATTACTCGCGTCTTCTGCCAATAGTGGAAATGAATCGGAAAATACCACAGCCGCTTGTCTGTGTGCCCTATGAAAACAGAGTATAAACTGGTGTAACAGGTTTTACTTTTCTCCCATTAGAAGCGCCTTTTATCCTCTACTGAAGAAAATATTTCTAATTTTTACATTATAAACATTACCAAAGGAAATATCTTCTCTACCCTAACAGATGGGGACTTAACCCTTCCCCATAGAAACACCTTATAGCGCATTCGATTCTTTCCTCCACTGAATAAAATAGTCCCTATTTATACAGTCATGAACATGTTCCAAAACAAATATGTTCTATATCCTAGCAGATGATACATGTAGCTTTAAGCAGGGTGAAAGTAAAGCAGAATATGCCTGAAGGCACATTCTGCTTTACTTTCTCCCTGCTTTATGTGGAAACTATCTTCTAAATTGGAGTAGTTGGTTAAACACAATCCAGGCAATCCGATGTAATAAAGGCGAAATTACTCGCGTCATGTGTTAGGAGTGGAGATGGATCGGAAAATACCACAGTCGCTTGTCTGTTTGCTCGATAAAGAATATCTTGTGTAACAGGTTTAGCCCTTTCCTCCATTATAAGCGCATGTTAGCGCATTTAGTTCATTAACTAGTGATGTGTTTATTATATGCCTTCAATATACACAAACATCAACTAAATAGTTTTTTTTTTAATCATTCTATATCCAGAAACTTTTGATATTTGAAGCCGAACCAGAATTATTTCACGCTACGAAGAATAACGCGAAACTTGTGCATGTACGTATTTATACATACAAGGAATAAGATACATGTACATACTTTTGCATATTTCTGTACTGATATACGCACAAAGGTTCGAAACATCGGAAGGCATATGATAAATATTATATATATGCTTTTAAACAGAATGACGCCGAAATTGAATATCCCCGTCTCATCTACATAGATTAATGACCATGCCATTCGCAGTCTGGTTACAAGAGTGATTATTTTGATTTCTTGAACTAATAGGCTCGATATGTAACATACAAGCCTTCCTCAGAGACGATATCAGACAAATGTGTAATTTAGCGTCATTATGTTTATCTAGCTTGACCCTTGATCATGTTAATACGGCTTGACTGACGTTTACAGATAGTTTAATATCCGGATTAGACGCCGGGGAAACCCAGCATTTGACCAGAATTAAACAAGTTTGACATTTGTGGCTGCTTCTTTTCCAGTTTATCCCTCAGCTGTCATTTGTCGTCTGCCTTATACTATCGTCTGCAAAAGTTTACTATCGTCTGCAAAAGTTTTACAAGTACGGTGCTCCCTCTCTACAACAATACCCTAAGAGAAACAAGGCTTGTGCGTGTTGTTGGGAGGGAGTCGTTATAGGGACAGGAAACTAGAACCTTCTAATAGGGTGCTGAGCACGACTTGAGTTACATTTACAAACAGTTTGAATCCAGATCAGACGCCACGTAACGCGGCGTCTAATCTGGATTTAAACTGTTTCTCACTCATTATAATGTATATTCTGTCAAAATGTCCAGTATATAACTTTGAGCAAAAATACAGCAGACAACTTTTAGCAGACGACATTGCAGCATCAAAAAGTCCTTGACGTAATGTCTTCTTTTGGAAACAGCGGCAAACATTGTTGTAAAGAGGGTAACCTAGTTAGGTGGGTCGTTGTAGGGAGGGATTACTTTATATATGATTTATGAAACAGAATTTTGACTTTTCAGAGACCCTAACTACGAGTATCTAACAGTTTAGACATACACTATAAACACATTACTTGATCCATCTTGTTTGCCTTTTAGGTGGAGATTTGCAAGATAGAGGTTGACTGACTCTAATACTTAATCAGACAGATTATGTAGACTGTCGTACAGTAGACGGTTTTATATCAGACAACATACTGGCAAACACGGCTTTTAATACAAATTGTAAGAGACGTGTTCTCTTTAACCTTCTGCACGCAACGGGAACTTTTTTTCCAATAGTTTGTTAGTTCGAGTGTATCTAATCGCCATTTATATACATGGAGTCGGGGTTGGGTCATATGTTACGATAAACTTTAAATGTATGTTAAATAAACAGTGACAAAAAAACTAAAGCTATAAAACATTATAACTAGTTTATAAACAAATGATAGAAACAGAGAGACAGAAATACAGAGAAAGAGAGAAACAGGGGAAGAGAACGAGAGACAGAATGTGTCCATTCATTCATCACTGAAAACATTTAATACACAACTCCTGTTTCTTCTTACGTCCAGTCCATGTCACATGTAGGCTATCTAAGGAGGAAATTTACAATTTGTTTCAAAATGATTAACGATGTAGACACTGACCAGAATCTACAATTTTTGCATAAAAACTAGGACAATTGCACTCGTCATAGGTTCACGGTTTGTAAAGGACGAATATACTCGTCGCTAGGTTTGCACTTGTTTAGTTACATATACTAGTCCAGAGGCAATGCGGTAATGAATTCATTCTGCAGAGCGCATTCAGTAACGCTTAAACGTGTTATCATTTGTGTAACTGCATTTTACGACAGTGTTTTACGACAGCCACTTAATGGAATTGTTGACGTTAATGCCTGAAGATGATTGGTTGACGACTGCACGAGGCACATGCCCACTGCAATTGGAAACACTATACTACTAGTTAAACCTCTCTAAAACGACCACTAAAGCGAAAGCTATTTGATTGTTTTTCATTATTTTAGAAAATAATGATAAAAGGTGACAGCTTATTTTCATCATTGTTTAACGTATTTGATTCTATCTCGATGTATAACGCCATTGAATGCAAAATTTATGAAAAACAGGCGTTTAACCAAATTAGCAAGATTCATGGTTCAAGCTTAACGCAAGGTAACATTAAAACAGAAAGCACCTAAAGGAGATGTCTGTTTACCGCAACATTGCTTTACACAGTCAGCTGTCGTAAACAGATAGTAATTAAAACAAGTTTGTGGTCGTAGTAGAGAGGTGTTACTCTGCATCAATATTTGAACTAAAGATATGACGTCCGATTCTTTCTTGAGGTTTTCAAAAGATTTGAGCGTAACTACTTTGCAATACATCAGTGCATATCAAACTGTCCTATACCATATTGCGATGGAGTATCACATCTGCTCCGTACAGTGGTAAATACGCTATTCCTACCCACTTTACGCGTTTCTTAAGCGTTTCTTACGCGTTTATTATCCGTTTCGTTAAATGTGTTTCCTAGCCGTTTCCTTACGCGTTTCTTTACGCGTTTAACCCTTTCACCAATTAAAGCGCCTTTTAGCGCATTTGATTAATTCCTCCACTGACGAAACTAGTACAGACATAAACGTATAACAAACGTAATATTTTCTAAATTCTAGCAGATGGTAGCTTAAACCAGGCTGAAAATAAAGCAGAATGTGCCTTAGGGCACATTCTGCTTTATTTTCAACCTGCTTTAAGTGGTCACCTGTATTCAAAACTAGAAACAGGCTATTTGGTAATAGTGGGTTAAAAGAGCCCGGATGAAAGGGTCATCACTTAGCCGGCGGACCCCTTAGCCGAGACTACATTGGTATTATCTATTATTAACGCGTTTAAGCGCGTTAAAATCGTTAGGCGTCAACCGTTCGTAAACCGTTCACTATGCGTTTCTTACGCATAGATTAACGCGTAAATGGGTAGGAATAGCGTATTTACCACTGTATATGTAACTCAACCTTTTCATCACCAAGATATAACACCGTTAGCTGCAACATGGTTTTAAGCTACGAGTAACCACATTTGGAATGAAGAAAGCTCTGAAGGATTGTGTCAGATAGTGTAGATCGTGATCAAACGCCGATATACTCGGTGTCTGATCTCGGTCCAAACTATTTGAAAGTTCATATTCATCGCCTATGGTTGTAAAATAGATAACATTCTCTATGTCAGTTTAGCAATTCGTGCGGCGGTTTAGGGTGTCCATTTTACAATTTATGACTGCAATATCTCAGTAGAAGTCTGTAGCATTACATGTGTATGATTAAGGTCTATAATTAAGTCTAGTTAGTTGTCCATTAAATGTTGGGTCAGCCACAATCTTGAGTGTTACGAGTAAATAAAATAAAGCTAAATTAAATTTTGGCTAAATATAAGTGCATCATTGTACAGGAATCCAAACTATTATGGTCAAGCAAAATAATTGTATAACATTATGTGTTTGCCTAGTTGTCGACAATTAATTCACCTATTACAATAAGTATATACATGTCATTCTCACAGCCACACATTTTTAACACATTTACGCCCAGTAAATTATTTCAGTCTTATATATTTGATAAGTCATTTTAATCTAAAGGTTACCTGGTCGCAGTTTTCACATATTTTGTTTTATATTGAAACTCCTTTCGGCAAACGGTGTAGACTCTGATCAGACGCCGCATTATGAGGCGTCTGATCAGAGTCTACACTGTTTGAATATGTCCCGTATATGGGATAGTGGACATACATGGGTTAAAATATTATAAAATATTCATCAGTTTTCGCGTATTCTCAATTGCAGACGTTATAACTTGCTTGCAAACACTCAGGCGTTTAGAGAAAACAGTTCTGATTATCAATTCCGTTAGCCTTCGAGGTATGTAAGCAATTGGCACCGTGGTCCAAAGACGAGACAAATTTGATATTTTTTTCAGGAAACAAAATTAGTTACAATTATAGTTTAATTCGGAAAGTCAAAAATCAATATTCAATTTCTGTGAAATCCTTTGCGATTCCTTGGGGTATTTTTTATTGTCTTTATAATTAACTGAGATCTCTGGAGAAACCAACGTGTTGCATTGGTATGTCTAATAAAACAAACTGATGTATTGAATTGTCCAAGGGATGTATAGTAAAAGAAAAATGGGATCTTTATACGAACCGGAAATCTTTGAAATCTCGGAAAAATTTTCTCCGCATTTTGGTCTGCCAACCGAAACAAAAATATGTCTCTGAAGTTTAATGCAGGAAAGCACACACAGGGATAGCTTCAAAAGTTGTTAAACTACACGTGACCTTCAATCAGCAGCAATATGCTCTATGAATATACATAACAACAATTTCATATTTAAAATATTTACTATTAAATATCATCATATTGGTATTAAATAGTAAATATTCTAAATAGGAAAATGTTATTATAACATCCTGAGAAGCATTGTATATAGCTCCCACAAAGCGTCCGAAGTTGACTGGTTTTATTGAATTGTTTATTTTGAGGTTCCGGCAAGGCCGATTAGTTAAAACAACACATAGCCTAATCAGACGGGAAATACATCTTTACTATTCACATGTACACTTTTAAATAAAGACAAGTATAAAACGTGACAGTATCACTAAACAGACTAAGATAATGGTTGTTCGCAATAGTGTTTTAGGGGCCCGTTTCATAAAACTTCGTTAGACAAATGTCTCAGTTATTATCTATTTCTTCATCTCAAATACGACTCAAAAGATATGTCACAATACAGGATTAGATGTAGTCCACTGTGAGTACAGTTAGTGACAGCGAGCTATTTTTAGACTTCAGGCGCTGTCCTCACTGAGAACGACACCCGTCAAAAGTTAGCTTGTCGTCACAGGGGTTCATTGTCAATTATTGTTGAGACTAGATAAGATGGATAAATAAGAAATTAATGTATTTTAAAGTTTTAACTTACGACAGTTTTTGTCGTTGGAAGTTTTATGAAACGGGCACTCTACTTCGGACAAAATGTTCTAACAATTTGCATAAAAAACCTCTAGCACGGCCATTTATCAAGTCGACAACATTAGGGTTTCCATCAATAGGATACTTTGTAATGTTGCATATTCCTGGTCCGTCCAAATTATTCATGTGATATGGAAATAAGTAAAGTTGTTTCTCAGAACGTCTTGGTTGAGATAGAACTTGGCAGATTCAGGAAGCTAACTCCCTGGGAAATGATGGGTACATAGTAAAAACAATGGTTTTCATCTATCAACGTCAAATAGTTATTGATATTTGTTGTTACTAAACTTTCCTGTCTTTTAACTTTTACGCCGTTATGTTTTCTTTCAAAAGAGAAAACGTTATGCTTTCCAAACCAAATGTGTGTCAACACCAATACAATTATTAAAATAATTCAAAAATGTTTTCGAACAGAGTTTGTGTTTTAACACGTGTTTTTAGAATGAAATAGATATCAATCACAGCTAGATCTAATTGGTTTCGGTACGATTTGTGATTGCATTTTTAAAGAAGATGAAGTTAATGATTCTACATATAAACTCTATAAAGTCGTTTGCAAAAGGTTTGGGTCTTATCAGAACCCAAACTGTTTGAAATTTTATCGATATTTCTTAAGACATACAACCTTAAATCTTACTTTGAAACGTGTTTTGCAGACAACAATATTGATGCAAACGACACTAAAACGGTGAAGGGGTAAACATCTCCCGAAAAGTTAAAGGACAGGGTTAAATCATACTTTGAATAGATATTGCTGACAACAATATAGAACAATATATTATCCGATTTTCTGACCTGTCCGAGTTATTTTTAGAACAGAATAGTTATTAATCGTACATAGGTAAGCAAGGTAACATCGCCATTCCAATATGCAATCGTACACTTTCCTACTTGAAATAAGTATGATCCTCGTGCAACACGAGGCCGTTGCGCTTACTTTACTGATATTTTATTCTTTCCAAATAAACGCATGTATATACTAAAACTAGTATTTCCATTGCAAACAGGTTGGAGCCAGATCAGACGCCGAGTAACGGCGTCTGATCAGGCTCCACCTGTTTGCTACTCAGATTAAAAATATAGGGAAAGAAAAATGTATCCTCTACTGTACATTACGCACAAAAATTACAGCTCTCCGTATTTCTAACTGGATGTAGAAAAAAGTCATCCCTTTTAAAGTTTTAGATGTTTCAATCTAAAAATAACTTGGATAGGTCAGAAGAAAACACTAATAACGGCGATGAAGGAGTACAAAGCTCAAGATAAATTTGGCCCTGAACGGGTTGAAGCAGATAGCGTTTTCAGAAAGATTATGTTCATTCAATGCGTTCGACGAGTTGATACTCAAATAAAGCGAGTCAAACAGCCAATTTAAATGATAACAATAAAATGCAATTTCAGTCCATTTTGTTTTTCAGTAAATTGGACAAAAGTGATTATTTAACTGAAATGCTTTCATTCAATTTCACAATCTGAATTTGGACACACTTTCAGCGCGTCTACATTTTTAATTTGTTATTTTTCGACATTGTACAATAAATTATTACCATTTAGTTTGGGAATCATTATCCTTTTATCAAACAGTTTTGAACCTGATCAGGCTACGAGAAACTTGGCGTGTGATCAGGATCCCAATTGATTGTAAATGAAAGCCAAGTCTCGCATACAACTTTGAGGGTTTAACACATATTGTTAAAATGATGCCTAGAGTTTTGTACGAAATTACTTCTAGCTAATAGAATTGAAACCAGAAAATAGTTTTTTGATTATGAAAAAGCGGAAATGGTAATGAATGTTCTGGTTTAAAAGACATGCTTTTTGTTTTACTTCGGGATTGAAACTTTATAATTATAATCAGCCTTTTAGCATGATTGTGTGTACACATTTGTCACAGTGATTTTTAAAGCTGAATTATTTACCATTTCGGTTGAAACAATGATCATAATGCATGTACTACACGATTTTGGTATATACATGTACGAGAAGACATTGTACATTTTATTCGACATCTCGTCTTGATCAGAACAGCTTTAAATTATTGCATGTATCAAAATCCTGATAATTTCGTTAATAGAACAGTTAAAACATTTTACGGAAATCTTATTCATATCATTAAGGAAACAAAGCCACATAATTTGGTTAACAATAAAGAAATATTAGAACATATAATTAGAAATATCTGCCACCGATATGATTTAAATACTGTTAAAACAACAGCACACAATAATTAGAATTGAGTTTAAAGCCTGATTATTTGAAAATGTACTAGACGCTTGATTCGCCTACTACTATGGCCATTATTCACAATTGTTAGGTACAAACATATTTATCTCCGACCAACCCAATATAACATTGCAGAATGTCTTAAAAAAGAGTTATTTGCAGTTGACATCAGAACTGCAGTAAAATCCAGAAATCTGCTTTATCTGACAATGATTTCCGGACCCAAATGTCGAATGACATACATTTAAACTTCGTTTAAGTCGAGCTAAATACGTTTTAACTTTGAAATACGGGTATGTTCCACTTAAGCGAATATGAAATATCAAACTTCGATTGTTTATCTAACATTTGCTTTAACCGGTACACTGATTTATCCGACATCACCAGGTGACACCGAAGGATGTCAGATAAGACAGGTTAAACTTTAGTAGGATGAGCAACTTTTTAAAAATTAACTTTGTTTATCCTGTATTCTCGTGTCTTTTTACGAAGTTATTCGATCCCGTTTGAACGACATTAAACGCTAACACAATGCAGTCAAATGGAGAACATTACACGGCTATCGCGATCCATGTTATTTTCAGATAATTATCTGTCGTTTATTTCGCTTGAACGCCGAAATAAAATCAGTTCATTGCTTAAACAAAACGCTAATCAAATGCAATAATTTAGAGAAATTATTACTTCTTGACAATATTTATTATCTTTTTTAATACGATTGGCAAACAGTTTAGAGCCCGGTGTCTGATTTGGCTCTAAACTGTTTGCAATGAAAATGATAGTTTTAACGTAAACGCGTTTAGTGGGAAAGAATAATGTCTTATCCACTGTAATCAACTCTATTCAGCTTGGGAAAAAGAAATTAGGTTTTCAAAGATAGGATCTAACCCCTTATAATAACAAACACATTAATCAATCAATCAGTCATAGCGGAAAAGAGAAATATAACGTATTTGTAGCTTTAATGAATAATTCAACGTTCGAAATTTCGTCTCTATTCAAAATAGTTTCTACCAAACACGACAGCTTTATATGACAACCGGTTCATAATGCCTCTCCACGCTTCGGAGGTAATTTGTGATAAGAAATGCAAGTTTCCTCTAATTCAAAACTGTAAAAATAAAAAGGTAATACAGTAAAGCGTCGCTATTACAGTGGAGAATCTGTTATTCTTTCCCGTTTAAACGCAAACGTACGCAAACGCAAAGCGCTAAAACGTAGAAAAGAACTACTTTTGGACAATTCTGATATTTTATGTTTATCTTGGTGGCAAACAGTTTGGAGCCTGGTCAGATGTCGGGTTACCCGGCGTCTGATCTGGCTCCAAACTGTTTGTACTGCAAATAATAGTTTTAGCGTAAACGCGTTTATTGGGAAAGAATAACACATTCTCCACTGTACGACCACTAAAATGAAGGCTAATTGATTGTTTAATAGACAGGTGACAGCTTAAAGCAAGATGCCAGTGAAAAAGAAAGCTCCCAAAGGAGCTTTCTGTTTCACTGTCACCTTGCTTTAAGCGGTCACCTATCGTAAACACCCTCATAATTAACATAATTTAGTGGTCGTAATAAAGAGGTTTTACTGTATTCAATAAAACGCAAGTTTCATCAACTCTGCAGACGACAGAATTTGCGGATGACATTTAGAAAACAAAAGGTAAAGAAACTTTTAAAATAAGCCCGATAGTTCTCAAAATTGAGTCAACCCTTTCGACGCCAAATTAATCTTAAGGTTTAGACCCCTTCATCGTTATGTTGTCTTCTGCTTTAACCCTTTCCCCCATAGAAGCGACTTTTAGCGTGTTTAATTTAGCGTATTTAATTTATTCCTCCGCTGAAGAAAATAGTTCCAGTTTAAACCCTCATGAACAATTACCATTACAAATATTTTATATAGCCTAGCAGATTTTAGCTTAAAGCAGGCTGAAAGTAAAGCAGAATGTGCCTTAAGGCACATTCTGCTTTACTTTCAACCTGCTTTAAGTGGTCACCTGAATTCAAAACTAAAACAGGCTATGAGGTAAAGGGTTAATAGTGTTGCCTGAATATCGTTTGGAAGTTAGATTTAATGTAATATGACTTAAGAAATATCGATATAAGACTAGTGACAAACAGTTTGGATCCTGATCAGACTCTGCGTTACGCGGCGCCGGATTTGGATCCAAAATGTTTGCAATTTCATTTTTATCCGACTCCGGTGGTAGACTTGTTAAGAATATCTATTTTAAATGAAATCAGAATATCAAACAAACTGTTTGCAACAGTCACTGATCCACCCGCAGGTTGTAGACGATTACAGTCAGTAGAGACTTTCTGGAACCATCGTTATTGCAATTGTATTTGTGTATGGCCAATGGCTAGTTCTACATTTAAATGTCAAACAAGATTATTTCGTTATTTTTCCCGTTTAACCCTTTCACTGCCAAATCTGTCGTGATATTGTTTACCCCTTCATCGTTTCATTGTCGTCTGCTTCAATGTTGTTGTCTGCAATGTCGTTTCAAAGTTAAAAAATAATTAATTTCAAAACGAGTGTCAAACAGTTTGAATCCTGATCAGACGCCGCGTGACGTGGCGTCTGATTAGGTTTCTAACTGTTTGCAATGTCACCTTTTGCGCCATTGGCAGTGAAAGAGTCTAAGGAAAAGAAGAAAAAAACAATGCAATGTCATGTAATGCATTTTTTTCAAATATATGTGTCAAACAATTTGGAGTTACTCGGCGTCTGATATTGCTCAAAACTATTTCAATGGAAATGTCTATTGACGTACAAACATTGGTGATTTGAAATAGCAATAGTTTTCCTCCTGCATGACAAGTGGTCTACGGTATAATTAAACCACCCCGAGGGATACTAGTCTAATAAGATGCAATCAAGTCTCTTCAAGTATTCTAGATATATATTAACTGTCCGTAAGAGGAAAGATGCAAGGTTGCAAATATTTGCACAGTCCCTAATTGGTCCATGTGGTTAGTTTAAATATACAAATATTTGGAAACATTTATAGAATATTTTACAAAAATAGTTTTTTTTATTATTTGTTTCTGTCATATTAATAACTTCTGTGTTCATTTGGTTTTTTGTTGTTGTGTTTTTTGTTGTGTTTTTTGTTTTTCGCTTATACTATGATAAAACGATGCATATAGCCGCGTCTGTTCACAGTCGACACTTTTTACTGATAGGAATTTCATTAGAAAACAAAGCGACAATGAACATGTAGACACGGCACCCTATAGATAAAAAGGACCAATCCAATATCTTAGCAGGGAAGAACCTATCAGGCATAAATTGGTTGATCGTGTCTTTGTTTCGCCTTTCGTTTGCCAAGCTGTGTCTAAGATGGAACTACCAATACAGCAAGTAAGCACCAATCTCTTAGCACTGTTGTTATTAGATTTTGTTTGTTTGCTGTAGACAGCGACAAACACTAACATTGTTCCTCCCAATACTGCGTGACAAATGTCCTCCCTTAGGAAACGACAATATTGCATGGCGAACTCATCTACCCCCTTAAACCTTTACCCCATAGCCTGTTTCTAGAATTTAAACAGGTTACTACTTAAAGCAGGTTGAAAATAAAGCAGAATGCGCTTTAAAGCGCATTCTGCTATACTTTCAACCAGCTTTAACCCAACAGCTGCTAGAATAAATAAAGTATACCTTATGATACATTTATGGCTTTATAAATTGGAACTATTTTATTCAGCGGAGGAATAAACTGAATGCGCTAAAAGTCGCTTCCATAGGGGGAAAGGGTTAAACCTAAAATGGACAATTCAAGTTTCCAACTAAGTCTAGTGTATTCGCCTACTACGTTTTGCAATATTCAAAATTGTTTAGGTACAAACACATTTATCTCTGACCAATCCAATATGGATTGCAGCTGACACTACTCCAAGCTAATATGTCTTAAAAGAGTTTCCAACTAAGTCTAGTGTATTTATTACTGTTTAGGGCTTTTATTTGGCAAAATATTGCAAAATGATAAACAATGCAGACTGACCAGAGGAATACTATTCACTGTTTGCATAGCAAACTTAAAAGGTACACTACTTATAAATGAAGAGTATACCCGTCGCTAAGGTTGCATGTGTTGTCATAGTATAGCATCGCTCTCACAATAGATGAAATATAACATGCCAGTTTGTAGTCTTCTAATTCTGATATTTGCCAAACTAAATGCAAGACAGAAAAATACTGAACGCTTATAGTACAACGTTATCTGTTCAAGTTCAAATTACTAGATATCATCGGAAATACTCCATTTTAGCATATTTAACATAGCTTTGCTGTTTAGGCATGTGACCTCTTAAAAGACCAACCATTTGCTTTACTGCTTTAGGTCATTGCAAGATTACTGTTTTACTGCGCATTGAATCAAATATATACTGCCAATCCCGTTTGAACTGACAATTCAATATATTATCCTGGGAAATACTTGATATCGGGGTGACCTAATGCACGATAAATATAATACAGAAAAGTCCTAAAGGAATTGGTTATTAAAGAAAACCCTGCTACATAAAAAAGTTTTAGTTTCACGAAAAGTTGCCTGTGCCAAAACAAACTTCGTGACTTTATGTACAGTATAATTATGAGTGTCTGTTGTATAAGCTCTCTGTGCTGCGATAAACAAGTGGTCGCTTATCACAAATCTGAATAAACCCATACTAATATATAGTTCGTCGACTTTCCGCTGTCTCCTCTTTGAAGTGACAGCAAGCAACAGGCAAAGCTTGAAATCACAGCAGCGATAAATAAACGCAGCCCTCTTCGACAGAAAATATTGGATTTCGTGTGTTCAAAAGAAACGGACAAACTACGCTAAGAGTTTTAGAAGTAGTACTTGATAAATCTCCACAACGGATTGCCAATAAGCACGCGCACGGAGTGCTTATAGTGTAATATAGTGGGTGGTTAGAGTTCTTAATCTCTACATTGTGTTGGCCACAAGTGCAATTTCTATTTCTGGCATTTGCAAACAGTTTGAATGCAGATCAAACTCGGCGTCTGATCAGCATCCAAACTGTTTGTCATTTCTATTGATGTTTCTTCAAACGAAAAGCTATACAAAATATTTTCAAATGGTTTAGACCTACATCAGATGCAGGGTCATTCGGCGTCTGATCAGGATCACAACTGTTTGACAATGCAATTAGCAATTTGTTAAGAACAGTTCCTTCATGAATCGAAATCAAATAGTTAAAACTTACATTCCTTCATATGCAGAAGATAGTCCGGCAGTGAATGGTTGTTATCAAGTTAATCATAGTGTTATATTAAAAGTGATAGTGGATTAGAGTTGTAATATATTTAGCATTGATATGATTTTTTTCCATTCAAATAGAAGTGTTTATCGGCATGGGATACGTTGCAAGAAACTTGAGTAATATTCGATGATTTAATTCCTTTCTTAACTATCTAATACCATGGAGAATATTTGTGAATATCACATTTTGGCTCAACTTGTATATAGTGCATTGCAAATTATGTAGTTGTTTGTGTTACCAAGATACAAACGTTTCCGTGAATATGTTTAATTGTGCAGAATAAGTGAGTTTTAAACTTGTTACATGCAGAGAAACCCGTAAACCGTTTTAAGTTCTGTATCTAGTGCTGGTGGTTTTGGAACTAACTGGATCTTTATCACTTTCTAATGAGGTTTGTATGCAAAACGATTGCTTTTTTTAGTTCTCACTTTACTGTTGCCGTAGATTAGAACTTGTTTTTCAATATTTGTAAACGTCTGTACTTATTTTCATTGGGTACATATTTGGTAACTTTTGCAAACAGCATGGAACTAAATGAAATACCGAGTAACTCGACGTCTCAGTTTGATTCAAACTGGTTGACGCCATTTGCATATATTTTGATATAATGATTTATATTTAGTTGATTACAACGGACATTATGGCAGACAAAATGCAAATGGTCAACCCTTTAAAGACCACAGCCCTCTAAATAGACAATGTAGACCCAAGTTACAGGGCTCCTAATCAGTGTCTGCACTGTTTGATATTAATATTTGTGTTAGTTATTTTCAGATAAGTTATATAGACTATCCGAACATAATAATAAATACGTACATTAGATATTGGGGGTTGAAATTGTTAGACCTGTTGTAAGTATCCATTTAAAAAGAAAGGCATAGTAGAAAATACATATATTCTGTATTACCTTTAACAGTAATCTTATCTGCATAATATATATCATATGGATTTAATTTGCAACTTCTGTGTTACACTTTACCGTAGTGTCCAACAACTCTGATTCAGACAAGGATCATTTAGATCGACACGGTTTGCACTTTTTATCACAAAATCGCTATACGAAAATGATAACAAACAACAGATGGTAAATTGGT
Source organism: Gari tellinella (assembly GCA_922989275.2). Taxonomy (NCBI): domain Eukaryota; kingdom Metazoa; phylum Mollusca; class Bivalvia; order Cardiida; family Psammobiidae; genus Gari; species Gari tellinella. The sequence continues at coordinate 28,776,199 of OV277874.1, read as the reverse complement.
GAAAATATAGTTTAGAGTATTAAAAGTATATTAATTGTATTGCTTGTTACGTCTAATACCCCAAAGAAACATCACTAAATAGCATCCGTTTATTGTTTGCATAATTATAAATAAAAAGAATATGTGATATTGGCACTGATTTCAGCAGTTTTTCAGCTCTATGTCAAACTCGTTTGCTGTTTTATTGAAATGTATTTTTAATAGATATTTTCTCAGAAACTATCAGTAAAATTATAATAAACCAGTGCTTATTCAAGGAATACATATTTTAATAAGTGTATATGTGCGTATTCTGTAAATTCACAATTATAGAAAATTGAAATAAATAAGCCATAGTTTAAACCGTTTGAACATGTCCTTCCTAATTGTTGATACGTAATTCAATCTCTCAAACGGGTGTGATATAATTGTGACTATAGAAAAGCTTTCCTGCATTTTTCGCTGTGTCTCTGCATTTATAGCATCAAACCGATATCATTTGACACAAATATACGATACTTTAGTGGATATCGATTAACGCCCTGAAAGAGAAAGTCATTGTTGCATTTTAAAAGAAAGTAATCTTTGATAAGTCTGTACGTTCTTGGATTTCTATCGCCAAAGGAAAGAAAAAGCCTCGACATATTAACTTTCAAAGGGTGTAACTATATATTCAGTCAAAATTAAACAAAAACAAAAAACAAACACTACACTATTTGGAAAATAAATTAAGATGCAATAGGTACGTAAACGATAGTTTGTCTGCGAAATCGTTAAAACTGACGGTAAAAAGGTAAACCATATAACTGACAAGGTCGCCAAAACTGACATTTGCAAACATTTGGGATCCTGAGTAAACAACGCGTCAGGCGCTGTTTGATCAGGATCTAAAGTGTGTGCCACTCATATCAATGTTATCTATGTCATATACCTATATAATTCCAAATTTAAAAAGTAAAAGCAGACAAAAAATATAAGCAGGCGATAACATGGCGGCGACTGTGTTAGACGGGAATATCCGCAATTATGACACCGAGAGAGTACAGCAGAAATTTGAACGTTTGACCTGGATACTCTTTTCCCTATCGATATATTTATAGAAATGCGCTAATGAACTATGACACTTAAATTATAAAGATGAAAGAAAGTGGTGACACTTATTATACGTAAGGAGGATATTGTCAGATATACTGGCTATTGACCGATTATGACCGTACATGGCTTAAGTTGAGTACCCCAAATGGAATAGGTTCAATATTAACTTATCATGAACTGTTTTTATTGGACATTAAAGAGTTAAATGGCATATTTGTTGCCAGTATAAATGTTATACATTCAAAAGGTAGGCTATGTAAGTTTTCATGATAACCTTTTACAGAGAATGTATTGATTTTCGTAAATCGGTATTCTAAGGAGAGTGATCGGCTATTTTTGTCTATTGACAGCCCCTTCAAAACCATGCTAAACAATTTGGAGCCTGATCAAACGCCGGGTTACCGGAGTCTGATCTGGCTCAAAACTGTTTGGCATGGCTCGGAACAGTTGGCAAAAATGGTCGATCACTCTCCGTAGATGACCGATTGTACTCAGGAGTCATCGACCTTAAATTTAGATATTCTTTTAGTATGGTTTCATCTGGATATAAACAGCTAAACAGCTAAACACCTCACCTTATATCCAAACTTATCAGCAGCATGTCGTATTTGACATTTCAGAACAGGAATAAAATAAATCAGAATACTCCTAAAGTTTATTTTATTACAACCCCATGTAAGGTGTAACCGGACAATCAATATCATTGACCAACCCATGCAAGTCTAGTTTCTGGTAGAGAGGGCACAGGATCACAATCAAAACAAAAAAATAGGTTTCGTAAAAATGGTTTATATAATCGAACACAAAAAATCAACACTGCCAATCAAACTGTTTGATATAGGTGGCAACTTGCTCTATACATGTAGCACCAACATATGCCGACAGTTTGGATTCAGATCAGAATCCAATCTGTTTGAAACTAACATCAATGTTTCATCAGTTGACGAATGCTTTAAATTTACATTTTATATGAAACAAAACAGACGACCAACTTAAACTGAATGCGTTAGATGGATTTTATATCATTATGGTAGTGAAAGAGTTAACTCATTATCCCCTGAAACTTCCAATGGACAATTCCAGTTTACAATAAAGGCTGGTCCATTTTAGACTATTTAGGGGGTTATATTTTATAATAAATTGCAATATGACAAACAGTGAAGTCCCTGATTAGAGGGCTCCTACAGGAGCCCTCTAATCAGGGACTTCACTGCTTGCATAAATAAGTTCAGTGTGCTCTTAACAGGTACACTTTTGGCAAAGGACGCATATATGCGTCACTAGGGCTCAATGGGATAATGCAGGAGTTCGTACTGGAGCTTTATATTGATGTTTCATTTTTCTCTACGCACTTATCAGCAATCTTTCATTAGCTGTATTGATATTTCTTCAAAGAACAAAAGCGGAATGTTTAGTTTTGCCTTCAATTAAAGATTTACTGCTTCGATAACTCGAGCTCTCATCATTCGAACAAAGATATATTTAAAAATAACGACGTATCTTAATAGAAATTAAACTATTAAATATATGGTGTGCATAGCTTATAAATGCGAGCAAGAGTTATCGACATCCAAATAAGTACATGTCAGTTTGACTTAAATTACATGTAGTTCGATTAACATTTATAGAAAATCGAATGTAACAAACGAATAATATAATTACATAGGTATTACTGTATTATTAGATGAATCAACTACACATTTTAATGGATACAAACTATAACCTTGAACAGTTAATTATCTGAATGAAAACGATGCTCTCCACCTTCAATCCTTAAAAGTCTCTTACGGTTTTGTCCTTTGCATAATAACCATTTTAGCTTTGTTTCAAAATTGAGAATCAGTTTAATAACAAGACGTCTTAAATACGTCAATATTGAATAGTTTAGCAAAATCAATCGTCTGCTGTCCTATTCGTTCCGACTGCTAATATATTCTCATATGGAACCAAACGGATGCAGTTGTAATATGCATGCCAGAATTACAAATCGCTGCCATTACTACAGTGCTCCCTCAGTACACCCAATTAGAGCCACGTTTGTGTGTGTTGTTCGGAGGGAGTCGTTATAGAATGGGAAAATTAAGACTTGGCTTACATTTGCAAACAGTTTTAATCCAGATCAGACGCCGGGTGACGCGGCGTCTGATCTAGATTCAAACTGTTTGTCAATCGGCATTATATTTTTTCTTTCAAAATGTTCACTTACGTATATGTAACTTTGAGACAAACAGCAGACGAGAACTTTAAGCAAACGGTATTGCAGTAATGAAAAGATTGGACAATAATGTCTTGTTTGGGGAACAGCGGCAAGTGTCGTTGTAAGTAGGGAGTTGTTGTAGGGAGGGTTGTTGTAGGGAGGGAGCACTGTACGTCAACGGACAGGCTAACGTAGACGGTGACATTGTATCGCCTGCTTAAATGACGTCTGTTTTTATTGATAAACTTTGTAATTTAAGTGTTTTAACTTAATAAACATTTGATATGGGTGTCTAAAAGATAAAATGCTTACAACAAGTATCATATGTTCTCTATTTCGTTCATAACCTGCTATTGATGACACCTACATATAATTTTAAAAGCAATATCCTAAAACTCTATCATCCTATACCACAGTGCAAAGCCATTTGAACAAAAATATATTTTTTACGACTTATGAAATACTGCCAAATTAATAGAAACACTTCGCGTGCTCCCATAAAATCTGCTCGTGTTTAATTTAAAACAGACTGAATACAACTTGAACACTGTCATACCAGCTTGGCTAAATTCTTGCTGATAGAGACGTGTGATGGTCAACCCTAAGGGAACTACTTTCACCAAAGTATACCGAGCACTTCCTATAACAGTATAATACCATCAATATTGGTCACCACAAGGAGCTTGACATGTGTACTGTTTTAATCTTTTGCAATATTGTCTGCTAAAATAACGTCTGCATATCTTAACATATTTACTTGAATGGAATGAAAGATACACATATCAGTAAACGTGTAGCTAGTTAAACGTGAAACATATTAGACAATGGTGAGCATATTGATAGCAACTTGCCATTCATCTTGTATTATGAAGTTACATTTATCACATAATTTGCGGTCTGGGAGTTGCTTAAAGCGATTGTATAAATATCGTAATCCACTAGTGGAATATCGTTTTTTGGACTCCGGCCCAACTTGTTCGTCCACAAGCGCTGCATGTAGCGGGACGCCAAATGACGTCATTTACTATGACGTTAACGTAAACAACGTAAAGTTTGGCGGAAATTCTATATAGCGTAGGGCCTACAAACTACGGCTTCAAATCAATTTAATAGGTGCTTGAACTTGTAATGTGATAAATAGAATATCACATTCGTGTTCATTATTTATCATTTTTAATAAACTCGTTGACTAAAATGAATATGACGCTCGCCAAGGCTCGCGTCATATTATTTTAGTCAACTCGTTTATTAAAAATGATAAATAATGAACACTCATACAATATCCTCTATGTACAGTGTTCCCTCTCTACAATGACGTCCAGTATGAGACACAGGTTGTGTGTGTTGTTCGGAGGGAGTCGTTATAGAGATGAAACATAAAGACTTGGCTTACACTTGCAAACAGCTTGAATCCAGATCAGACGCCGCGTAAAGCGGCGTCTGATCTGGATTCAAGCAATTTGTCACACATAATTATATTTATTCTATCAAATTTTCCACTTATATGCAATTTTAAGAAAAACAGCAGACGACAATTTTAACCAGACGACATTGCAGCCGTAAAAGCGTAAGACATAATTATCCGCTTTAGGGAACTGCGACAAGGGTCGTTTTAAGGAGGGAGTCGTTGTTGGGAGGGCCGTTGTAGGGAGGGAACGCTGTATTGATTAGACAAATACAAATTGGCCATGCGATCATGACAATGGCACTTTTCTTCATATATTGCAATTTCAAACGTCACAATGGCAGCTAATTACATTTGTCAAAATGTTGTAACCGTAGTAAATTCCTAAAAACTAATGAATTAACTGTCCACTCGGCGTCTCACCTAGGTTGGAACTGTTCTTGTGCCATTTTTCAAACAAAAACAGAATATGTTACAATTTCGAAATGTGACAATCTTTGGCCGGCACACTAAAGGTCAATTGAAATTTTATATCATGTTTGCTCGTCTTTACAGATAATGTTTTCGGAGCATTTCAAATTAATGTCTAAAAGATTATTCAAGCAACCTAAATTGAATTTTAATAAAACACGCACACTTTTAGGATGCATTTTGGTCGTTGTCGTTTCATATTTTGGCATTATCTCGAAGCACTAAATGGAACCAGTGACACTGAAGTTAGTCACGCAGGGTTATACAGTCTCTTTACTAAGACGATAGTGTTGTATTGGTTTTCTATTTGTGTGTACGGTTACAGAGGAGAACACGTTATCCTTAACCCTTTACCTGATAGCATTGTTTCTAGTATTGAAGATATGTGACTACTTAAAGCAGGTTGAAAGGAAAGCAGAATGCGCCCTAAGGCGCATTCTGCTTTACTTTCAGCCTGCTTTAAGCTATTAACTGCTAGAATAAGGAAAGTATTAAATATGACACATATTCATTCCGGTATAATATGGAACTATTTTCCTCAGCGGATGAATAAAATGAATGTGCTAAAAGTCGCTTCTATAAGGAAAAGGGTTAACCAATAAATGCGTTTACGCTAAAACTATACTATCCATCGCAAACAGTTCACTGTCATCGGCGCCAAAAGGCGACTTTACAAACAGTTCGATAAAGCGGCGTCTAATCAGAATTCAAACTGTTTGACACTCATATCGATATTTCTTAAGTCCAACTACCTTACAAAGATATAACTTTGAAAGCTACTTGCAGACAACACTATTAAAACAGACGGCAATAAAGCGATGATGGGGTAAAACAGTCACAATTACGTTTTACGATTTAGTCACGATTAAAAGTTAAGAGGTTATTATCATGGCACATAGAGTTTTACAAATACATATTTTTCATGAATCATTTAAATGTACGTTATTTGAATGAACAATTGCAACAATAATTATTTCAGCGGATTAATTGTATAACTAAAATTAGTGTCATGTCACTCTTGTGCCGTATACATGTATGGGTCCAATATGCGTATAGCAGATTCAACCAAAGAGTGAATCATGTTTAAGTGATAATACTGTTTTAAGAGGGTTTTTTAAATCAATTTATGATCAGCATGAATGTGACAAACAGATGAATTTATGTTTGTATACTTGTACCGGTTACATAACAATTGTTTATTAATTCTTTAGCGAGGAATTTAACCCTTTACCCCTGTTTCTAGTTTTGAAGAGAAGCGAGCCCAAATCAGGTTTAAAGTAAAGCGGAATGTGACTGAAGGCGCATTCTGCTTTACTTTCAGTCCGCTTTAAGCTACCATGTGCTAGGATAGAGAAAACTTACTTTGGTACATTTTTATGACTGTATAAACTATATTCTTTAGCGGAGGAATAAATTGTATGCGCTAAAAGGAGCTTCAATAGAATATAGGGTTAAACCTACATTCCAGGGCTGCCATAAGTTGACATGAAAAATCCTAAGATTTCCAAATTTACATTTTTCAATTGCGATTTTACGAATCGTACCTTTCCCTAATAGCCTTTTTCTTGTTTTGTTGACATGCGACTACTTAAAGCATGCTGTAAGTAAAGCAGAATGCGCCTTAGGGCGCATTCTGCTTTACTTTCAGCCTGCTTTAAGCTACATGTACCATAACCTGGGGAAAAATCCGGAGATTTAGGAAAAATCCGGAGAAATGGCAGCCCTGACATTCAGAACCTTTCTATACAACAATACACCCATTAGTCCTTGTCACCATAGAATATCACCCGTCTAAAATAAAACAAGTTTTCCTGTACAAATCGGATATTTCATCTGTAAATATCTCCAGTTTCTAAAGACATTTAAGCACATTCATTGTGTGATATGAGTTTTATTACCGCATTGGATAACTTTAATGGCAGTGTATTAAGATGAATTTTAACAGTAGTATCACATAATATTTCATCTTCTATAATAACATCTAACTACAAAAGTGTTATCTCAATGCGATTTTTTTTTCAATGTAGTTGAAATACCTCTGTATGTACAATGTAATAACAAAAACGAATGTCAAACAGCTTAAACCTATGTCAGACGCCATGCTACCCGGTGTTTATCTTTTCTCCGAATTGTTTGCAAGTTCAAATAATTGAGAAGGGCTGTACGCAAGTCCATATTAAAAGTAGATAATTTTGAAGGAAAAAGAAGCTCAATTTATTGACGCTGTCAGACACTTATTAAGCGACAACCTCAAAGGGTCATACTAAGAGGTTAAAATATGACCTAGGCGTGCCTTCTGCCCATAATGGCACACCTGGTGTCATAATGGCCAGAGGGCTTTAGCCCGAGGGCTATTGTGACACCAGGGGTGCCATTATGGGCAGAAGGCACGCCTAGGTCATGTTTTGACCTTTTTATTGTATATCTTTAAGCAAATGACGTGGTTTTAAACATCGTTTTGCTGCCATCAACTGCTCACAAATTTTGAACGACAGGGTGACAAATTATGAGAAGCTCTAGCTCTTTCAGAAATGCTCAGATCGTAAGGTCTCGAACATATAGAGTTGGTAATGGGGACGTTTAGTCCATGCAGAAAATTTGTAGTAAATCTAGATCTAGAATGTCAAAAGTTCAAAACCGCTAATTGAGTAGAACTCTACATTTTGGCGACGTCGTGTTTCATTTTTTGAAATTTCCGCTGGATGGCGTGAAATAATGACGTCATAACTGTCATTTTGAATAACATAAACAATGTCAAGTAAGTTCACACTGTGACACACATAAGACTTGATCATTGTATAAACAAGAACCGTACCTTATACGTTACGACCATTCTGTCCCAGAACTCAAGTGTTAGAATACGATTTGACACCGACGCCAAACCCCTTCTCCTGCCATGTTTGAATAGATCTAAGTTGACAACATCAACGAGCTGCACGTGAAAAACTTCGAGGGGCGATTATCCATAATCGGCCCACTGGGCCATTATGGATTGGTCACATGACCTCCGTAATGACAGTTTTCAACGGCAAATTTGTTACTATTTATAGTAAGGTATACAATAATATAGCTTAATGCAGGGCAATACTTATGCAGAGACATTCTTGTAATACATTCATCTGTAATAAGTCATCTGTCAGCTTATTGAAACCGTATCTGTTTACCACTTGTTATACTGTTACTGTATCTACTTATGTTTTGATATCTATTGGTGTCGACAATGTGTCAATACTAAACTTTATTCTTCAGCGAAACCTTTTCCATACTTCTCGAGTATCGTTAGTTTTAACCCTGTCAGCGCTAAAGTTGTATACATGTTAACGCGGCGCCTGATCAGGATCAAAACAATTATCATTATTTTTAAGTCATACCACCTTAAATCATACTTTGAAACCAACTTCCAGAAAACAATACTAAAGCAGACGACAATAAAGTTATGTAGGGGTAAAAACATCACGATTAATTTTGTTTGGAAAAAGTTGTCGCTGAATTGTCTGCTTTGAGTATCGACCTCAAAGGTTGTCCAATTAGCACTAGTGCATGTTTTAATTGAAGAATCCTTGTCACGAAAATTTGTTTCTCGTTTAACCCTTTCGCCCCCATAATGGAGTAAAACGCGTCTAACTCAATCGTTGACTTAACCCTTTCCCCCATAGAAGCGACTTTTACCGTATTTAATTTATTCCTCCGCTGAAGAAAATAGTTCAAGTTTATATCCTCATGAACAATGACCATTACAAAAAGTTTATATAGCCTAGCAGATTTTAGCTTAAAGCAAGCTGAAAGTAAAGCAGAATGTGCCTTAAGGCACATTCTGCTTTACTTTCAGCCTGCTTTAAGTGGTCACCTGTCTTCAAAACTACAAACAAGCTATGGGGTAATGGGTTAATATTGTCTGTTTAAATTTTTCGTCTCTTTTTATTCGTAAATTTTAAGAGTTTTTTCTAACGAAACATTTGTTATGAGTGTCAAACAGTTCAAAGAGATACAGTTTGAATGACGTTTCTCTTACATAAAACACAATAAACGCAGTAAATGTAACTCTTGCTTTAAACAGTTGCCGTCCGATATTTATCCCAAAATTCAGATTTTGTTATTTTGAGTTAACAAACATGGACATGAGTGTCAAACATCGCGTTTAGCGGCATCAGATCAGGATCCAAATTGTTTGCAAATAGCAATTTTACTCGTGTCACATCAGTCAAATCAAGCACAATGTTATTGGTTTCAAATCTGACTCCAAACGTTTAATTGTTATAAATTGTCAAAATATAAAAAAAAAATATCTGTCTTTTTCAACAGTATATTGCATTGTAGTTTATATTTAATTATGTGTTGAGCAGCCTTTTACACATTATATTATTGCAATGATACTTGTCTCAAGTACCATACGATCTAAACAGTTAGATAATTTAGATGACACCATTGCACCGGGGTTTTCCGCGTTAGAATCCAGACTTTGATTTTTTATGTAAAAAATAAAGTATATATTTTCCCAAATTATTTAACGTGAACATAATAATACCTGCCATAAATTTAGAACTTAGGTAGACCAAATATATGGTCTATCGCTTTAAGGATCCCACAGGCAACTTCAACCTGCCTTATCCGGACAATTGAATAGTCGTATCGTTTTTCATACTGCCGCAGGGCTCGGTGTTCGAAGCTCGTTTTTCATATCATTTCTCTAGAGAGCGGGTGTAGACAATAAGTCAGATACTTTAGTTTTATCTTGCGACTTAACATACGAATTTTAAAACATGGATTATATTGCATATTTAACCGATTTTGAATATATCTACTCGACATCCGTTTAGGTTCCAAACTATTTGTCAATCGTATCTGTGTTCTTGTTATATACTTCAGCAACTCGCCTGTGGCAAAAGTCAACAATTTAGCGTGAACAGCAATTAATCCTAGAAATAATGAAAGTATATGCCGTTAATTTCAGGTAGCATTGAACAGTATCATACAAGTCTGATCCGGTTGTAAATTACTTGCAATGAACTTCTATATGTTAAAATTGAGGATAAACGCGTATATTGGAAAAGAACACCGACTTCACTCCTGTAATTCCTGCAGTCCAAAGGATTATATGTTATATTCAGAGGTGTCCGATCAAGTTCAGTGATTTACACATATTACTCACGGAATTTAAAAACTGTGCATGGTTAAAATTTATTTCAAATGTAAACGTTTTCAATAAGCTCACGTAAAAACGGTTTGTACAGCTGATTAAAGTGTGTAGAAGGTATTGGTTACCCTTTTCGTGAAATTTACGTTAATTTTGCGTGTCAAAAAACGTTTGTCTATATTTGCATAAGTTAGTCAGAATACTTATTTGTACAGTACATGCAACACGTTTTCAATGTACACTGGTTGTTTTGGCAGTAAATCATCGGGAAAACAAGTTAGATTTGTTTTATCAACCACGACACATTGGCAATGCTCGCGAGAACCTGCGACCAAGGATATCGCTATTAACGTAACGTCGACAATATACGTATTTTTCTGTTACACATGTGCGTGGTCGTTTTCAATCTTCAAAATTTACGGCTAGAAACATTCGAGGGGTTCGTCTAATCGGCCGAAGGACAGTGCTGAAAAGAATACGCTAATTTTGAATCCGTCCGTGACGTCCTACTGAACGTCCCGTTCTGACGTCAAACTCGCCATATTGTCTTAAAGCATGGCAGCGCTCAACAACACGTTGCCAGCGTGCGTTGTCCTGGCCTTCATACAGAACGAAAACATCGAGGCCAATCAGGTCATTGACTGGCCCGCAGTCATATCCGATCTCCGAACTTGGCACGTTTAGGATGAGATTGGGCGTCGTCTGCGAAGTCTATCGAACCAGCCTTTGACGTTGGAACAGTTGGCTGATTGTTTAGTCATGGTAAGGAATAGCATTCATTAGCAGTTTTTCGCAGCGTTGGGGAGGTCCACTCGACGCTGATGCCGTGCTTCCTTTGATGCAAGCGGAGGACACATGCGTTATTAATTGTGTGACATGGGTTTTGACCCCTAATTACAAAAACGCTTGGTAGTACAATACTGATTGACATCACACATTAATTACTCTTATGAACTGTTAGATCGATGTTTAAATAAACACTATAACACGGTCAATTTATATCTGATTTATTATTCCTATTATTTATAAGGCTATTCCCAATGCACAGTTTTTAAATTCCGTGAGTATATATCAATAATTTTGTCCAAAAGCAAAAGATCACATGTTTGACAAAAACTTAGTTTGCAAACGAAGTGTTTCAGTTACATGTATCCTCATTATATCAGTTATAACGGCCCTCCCAACAACGAGTCCCTCCTTAAAAACACGCTTGCTTCTGTTCCTCACACAAGACAATAATGTCTAACACTTTCAGTGCTGTAATTGTGTGTGCTACAAATGTCGTCTGCTGTTTATTCTCAAAGTTACATAATGGACAATTTGACCAAAACATATTAACGAGTGTTAAAAAACTTAAATCCAGATCAGAAGCCGCGTTACGCGCGGCGGCTGATCTGGATTCCAGCTATTTGAACATGTAAGCCACTCTCCCTCCCTATAACGACTGCCTTCGAACAACGCACACACTCTGCGTCTCCCATTCGATGTCGTTGTAGAGAGGGAGCTTTATACGACTAATATTCGGTTTTACATGACTGCGACACTAAGTATGTCATAAAGCGCCGATGCATGATGAAATATGATAAGGAATAATTTCAGGATGCTGAATTCTGATAATGGGATCAACACTACCGAAATGCCTTCATCCCAGCCTTATAAACAAAAACAATCCGAATGACAAGTAAAGCATAGAACCACGGCAATGTCGAAACGTCTCTGGGGACTACTGTAAGATAACATTTTTACGGTATTTATATTGTTCGGCATTTACCAATCCAATGCCTTCAGATGCCCTCAGTGATTGTTGAACGTTAGACGCTTAACCCTTTCCCCAATAGAAGCGCCTTTTAGCGGATATGATTTATTCTTCCGCTGAAGAATATAGTTCAAATTTAATCAGTAATGAATATGTATTATAGGGAATATGTTCTATGTTATAGCACATGATAGCTTAAAGCAGGCTGAAAGTAAAGCAGAATGCGCCTTAGGGCGCATTCTGCTTTACTTTCAACCTGCTTTAAGTAGTCACCTATCTTAAGTACTAGAAATAGGCTATCAGGTAAAGGGTTAACAGTGTCTCTACCAATAACGCCAAAAGGCGCTTTTGTACACAGTTTAGATTCGGATAAGTCGCTATGCAATGCGGCATCTGATAAGGATCCAAGCTGTTTGACGCTCATTTCGAAATGTCTTCCCGCTAACTTTAACACGATATTTCAGACAACAATATGTTAAAGCAGATGCCACTATTGCATAACAACGGTAGAAAAATCCTGATCAGTTTTAACATGAACGGTTCAAGCCAAACTTCAAGAAAAAAAGTTCAGTTTCGTTAAAAATCTTATTGCAGCTCTGATGATATTTCCCCAACGAAATTGCTGATAAATTTGGGTTTCTGAATGGCTACAGGCAACATACTGCAGTCAAAGTCAAACCTGTTAGCAATACGGTATGCTAAAGTACCACCTTCTGAAAAGGTTCTTTGTTATTTTTTATTTCAAATAGTTTTGGGCCTTTCTACGGTGGAAACGTCAGCACCAATACCATACGATTCAGTCCCTGGTCATACGTCAATTTACTCGGCGTCTGATCTGGATCTTATCTGTTTGAAAATGTTCATCACGTCATGCTTAGCACTTTATGTTTTGTAACAGGGACATTCAGATCATTTTAAGATTTAAGAAAGTGCAACACATCATTTACAAAAACAAATAATTTAGAGATTCATTATTCAAAGTCACAAGTCTTGAAATCTAAATTGAATCACAAAAAATAAATTGCCAGCAGGACCGGCTTTTAAGTTGCACTGCCATCGTACAAACTTCCCGAATGGCAACACTGTTGCCCAATAAAACACGTGATTGCTTTAAACTCTCGTGGCCATTTTCAAACAAACTGCTGTTTTCTGCAAATACTTATTTCAATAGCAAACATTTTCCAAACAAACGAGACGCCGACATTCTTGGCGTCTGATAGGGCTCGAAATTGTTTTTGCAATTTGGCATTAATGTGTGTATGCAATCACAGCTGTTTAAATGTTTTAACCATTTATTTAGATCTGCAGCTCTGCAAAAAGTTTAAATAAGAGATCAAACGCGACAATGATCATTATCCAACCTCTTTGGCCCCTTATCACGTTTTCTGTGGTCAAATGTCATAAAAGTTAAGCTTTAGAAATGCACTGATGGCCAAGCTTTAAGCAGACACTACCCTCTAGGGATTATCCCTGTGCTTGTTAGTCGCCACTTTACATGCATTTGAAAACAGTTTGGATCCTGATCAGACAACGCCAAAAGTTGCATGCATCAGCATCCCAGCTTCGTAACTCTTGATTCGAAAAATATTTTACAACCATTGCAGACTGTGTTACGCAAACGACGTCTTACAAGTAGCAATCTAAGAGTTAAATAGATCCTATTTATAAAGCTGTCACTTGTGACGATGAGATTTTACAAGAGATAATGGGGAATATTGCCTTTTGAGATTGAAGCACTTAAATATTGGATTGTTTGTCAAACTCCCGTGTTAACTCAAGAAATGTGATCAAGAATGAGACATTTGACGCCAAAATGCTTTTTCTGATACATGTCATCATTTTTAATAAATTTAGTTCTCAAATTTCTATTTTGCTTCAAACTGGTTATTCGTCTGAAATGTTCAGCTGTAAGAAATAGAGATTTTGCCATATAATTTAAGTGTTTTCATACTTTAATCGGTGTTAACGTTCTGCAATTCCCACCTTTGATTTTATCTCACGCGCGTTCATTTTGAAAGCAAAACGTACTAGTCACTGTATGACCCTCTTATGAGGAGACTACTCAGCATAAGAAAAACAAATATGGATATTTCATGACAGGGTTGGTGTCAAATGGGAAGTGCCTAAATACAAATTTCTGCTTTATTCGTACATCCGTTTATACTATCCACGGTCTGAAACACAATAGATGCGTTCAGTTTGACTGGTCGTTATGTGGGTAGTGTACTACATTTGGAGGAAAGTCCCTGTAGTGTGGCTTTTTAGTATGTGTTTGATGCCCAATTTAGCGTACAGCGTATGTCACTCACTGTTCAAAAGGGTAATAAAGGATCATATGGCACCGTTGAGATAGTGCTGTTCGTTCCCGTTGAAATAAAAAAATAGAAATTGACCAGGTTTTTAAAGATATGTTGATATTTTATATAGTTTCATGCTATTTGCCACTCAGGTATCAATACGTCGTCAACATTATTGATTAATATCATTTTCGAAAATTCAGTACACTTTCTCAATAACGTTTAAAGTTTTTTTTCCATTAATTTATCTCAGTTTTCTGTCGTATTTGTCCTAATTTTTGTCAGTTTGGTCAAATGTTCATTAGTATGGAGATGTCTTTTTGTAACGGGGTTTGCAATTTTGTCAACGCACTAATGAGCTTAACCCATTACCCCATAGGTTTTTTTTCTAGTTTTGAAAATAGGTGACTACTTAAAGTAGGTTGAAAATAAAGCATTTTGCTTTACTTTCAGCCTGCTTTAAGTAACCACCTGCTAGGAATTTAGAAAACAATTCTTCTAATACATATCTATGACTGTATAGATTGGAACTATTTTCTACAGTGGAGGAGGAAATGGAATGCGCTAAAAGGCGCTTCTATAAGGTAAAGGGTTAAACTGTACAATACATTGTACCACTTGGAACAAACGACCTATGTCTCTCTAATAAAATACAAACTAGAACCATTATTTTACAGCGAAGTGAGAAGACGCTATAAGGATCTTGTAGATGCGTGTTTGCCTGAAGTCAAAAATAGTTTAGAGCCAGTACATACACAAGCCGTTTCGATTTAAAGATATTGTCAAAATATATCAAACACCATCATTTCTCCGTTTTAGTTAAGTGTACATACATGTAAGTATCTAAGTATGTTTAGTTTCGTTAAAGAATATAAAGATATCCCTAATGAGTGTTAAGCATATACGGTTCAATAATACAAGCAATGAAGTTTTAAAGCTTCGTAAAAAGGCATACCAAAAAAAACCGATGATATTTTCAAAACCAAATAGAGGATAAATCTACTTTCTGAACTGCTGCAGGCATCATATGTTTGCCAATTCAAACTATGGTTCAATATTTTATGCTAAATTGCCTTCTGGAAAGTTCCTGATCTTTTACTTTGGACCATTTTCCAGTGGTAACGTCAATACAAATTCCACAAATTCCAGGCAATTTCCTTCCCGGTAATACCACGAGTTACTCTATGTCTGATTTGGATCTTAACTGTTAAGAAATGCTAGTCACGTCACGCTCATCACTTTATGGTTTAAGGCGACAGACAGATAAATGTAAGAATGTGCAACACATCATTTTCAAAAAACAAATGAATAAAGAGAGACATGATTCAAAGTCAAAAGTCTTGAAATCTAAATTGAATCCTAAAAAATAAATTGCTTGCAGGACCGGCTTTTAAATTGCTTTTCCATCGTTCAAAACGTCCAGAGCTGAAAAACTGTTTCCTCATACAACACGTGGCTGCAAATAGCGTTGTCCATTTTCAAACAAATTTCTTTTTTCTACAAAATACATATTTCAATTGCAATCAGTTTCAAAAAAGATTAGACGCCGAAGAACTTGGCGTCTGATAGGGCTTCAAATTGTTTGCCTCGCAGATTAAATAAATGATTGAAATCTTTAAACAGCAGCGATTGCGTACTTACGTTGTTGTCCATTGCCAAAAAAATATAAGAGATCAGAATCGAATGATAAACAAATTCAAAACTGTTTGGCACCTTTCCAAACTTGATTCGGTCACATGTCCTAAACACTAAATTTGACGAATACTCAGAAGGCAAAGTTGCATAGCGACAATATCTTGAGCAAAACCATTTGTCTGCTAGGTGCTACTTCACTAAGATTTGCAAACAGTTTGGATAGAGGTTAGACGCCGCCAAATACGGCGTCTGATCAGGATTCAAACGAATCAACAGCTGCGTTAGTGGTGTTCAAGCTAAAGGTGGCTGCAAAGTGTTTCCAAAACGGTTAGATACAATAGGTGTTAAGCAGACGGCAGTGTAGCAAGTGAAGAAATAAAGTGATCCTATTTATAAAGCTGCCACTTGTTACGATGAGTTTTATAGGAGACAATGGGTATATTGCCTTTTGAGATTGAAGCACTTAGAATCTTGGATTTTTGTCAAACTCCCGTATTTATTCAAGAAATGTGACCAAGAATGAGATATTAGAAGCCACACATTTTGCTTGATATATGTCAGCAGTTTAAAAAAATTCTCAAACTTCTATTAGACTTCAAACTGGTGATTCTTTCTTAAATGTTCAGCCGTTAGTGATAGCAATAGCAATATTATACAATTGCATTGAATAGTTTTCATAGTTTATTCGGTGTTGACCTTTTGTTTTAAGATGAGAAAATGTTAAAATTCAGCAATCTATTACATGTTAAGGTAATGCACCCTGTGTTATGCAATCTGTTTTACATTTGTTGAACATGTACCACTTGTCTTCAGGTATTTCTGTGAGTTCATTCAGCTAAACACAGGTTTTTTATGTTACATGTAAAGATGATAATTGCAGTATAGATTTAAGACACCGATTATGTCATAGCATGACATGTTAATTTCATATTTGCCTTGTCATTCTAGAAATGACTATATGTCAATCATTCACTGATCTAAATCTTCTCTACAGTACAGTAAAGAAGACGTTATTATTTCAACTACAGTGGAGAATCTGTTATTCTTTCCCAATAAACGCGTTTACGCTAAAACTATTATTTGCAGTGCAAACAGTTTGGAGCCAGATCAGACGCCGGGTAACCCGGCGTCTGATCAGGCTCCTAACTGTTTGCCATCAAGATAAACAAGAATTATCAGAATTGTCCAAAAGTTGTTCTTTTCTACGTTTTAGTGCTTTGCGTTTGCGTACGTTTGCGTTTAAACGGGAAAGAATAACAGATTCTCCACTGTAAATACAAAAACAAGGCGAAACACATTTTGAAACCCTTTATACCTTGCATTTTTCCGCGTAAATTCTGTGTCTGAGGTTACCTAGTAATTATGTATCTTACCAGGCTCTTAAATGTAGTAATCGTTAATATTTTCAAGAGACTGTCATTTCCTACATTTAATTGCAATGTCTTTGCGTTGTTTTGTTTTTTTCGAATATTATCGCTTTCTTCACTGCCTGTCTGTTATGTATTTTATTGTAGAATTACTTCCTGTGCAGACCATTGACGAGATATACTCGACACCAAACCTTCTATTGTTTCTATATAAAATCTCATTACTTGGTCTATAACTTCTGTTTTCTCCTCATTGTCGAGTCCAGAGTATATTTAACGCCAGCAGATGTTCATCTATGGCCTTTTATTAAGCACATTATTGTTATATATCATATAGCTTTTAGCAACATTTACCAACCAGGCTATTGTGACCACCTAAACGACAACTATGTTTAAGCATTAAAACACGTGTCGGCTTAAAACAAGATAGAAGTAAAGCAGAAACTCCTCTTAGGAGTTTTCTGCTATATCTTTATCTTGTTTTAAGCGCTTAACCCTTTACCTGATAGCCTAGTTATAATATTGAAGATAGGTGACTACTTAAAGCTGGTTGAAAGTAAAGCAGAATGCGCCCTAAGGCGCATTCTGCTTTGCTTTCAGCCTGCTTTAAGCTATCATGTGCTATAATATAGAAAATATTCCCCATAATACATATTCATAACTGATTAAATTGGAACTATTTCTTCAGCGGATGAATAAATCATATCCGCTAAAAGGCGCTTATATGGGGGAAAGGGTTAAATATAACGAAAAGTATGTACTCTATACTGTATACGTACCTACATTTAATATTGAGCGGCCGAACTATCGTGTTATTATTGTTCAGTTGTCTACAGAGTACTAGAATCACACCAGACTTCTGATAATGAGTCCATTTGTGTTGCACCATCTATCATAAAGCGCCGTACTTTAGCTACAATTGGGGCGGGATGATGTGATTATGACACTGTGAAGTGTTTCTACAGACAAATCTAGAATTCTAGACTTTTAGCACACTATGTTATTTGTCGTCTTCAAATATGTTGTCTGCAACAAGTATCAGATGTGACTTTGTCTGCAATTTTCTCCATCAGACACTATCACCTAATTGTCTAAACGTGTTGATTCAAGTGACATGTCAGATTTCTACATTTAACTTATTTGCAACACTAAGGGCTAATATAAACCATTTCCAAGCTTAAATGTCAATATGAACTTAGTTCTATATACGTGTATAGGGATACAGTAAGAAGGTCGATAAAGTTAACACATTCACCGCCATGACGTCATCTGCTCTAAACAGAACAACTGTTGTCGTATGCTTTTATTTCTCAAATTTAAATATCTGGTATTTTGGCTCAAGAAATATTGAAATGAGTGTCAAAGCAGTTTGGAATCTGATCAGACCCCAGTTAAATGACGTCTGATCAATTTCCAATATGATTGCAAATAACCACTGTCCTATGGGTAAGGCAATGAATGGGTGTATGTCGCTAATGCAAAACATTTCGATTTAGATCAGTCAGACCAAAAACAAAGTAACTCTACGTCTGACACCAAAACGCTCCGATTGTAATATAACAATTTATGTTAATTTCTACATTTTATTCTAGTGTAAATAATTATCTGTATGTGTGTAGTTACATTTAAGATGGTTTATGATAGCCGTTATGAAAATGGTTGATTATTTTACGATTTTCGCCTGAGGTTCATACGAGTTCGAATCCTGAATCTGAATTTAAAACATTAAACTGAACTATTTTCCAAAGTTTCTTTGCGGTATAACTGTTCTATTGCATAAACCCTGTCTTCGTCAAATTTATCGTGAGGATTTTACCCCTTCATTACATCGTTTGCCTAACTATTAGTGTCTGCAATATCGTTTCAAAGTAAGATATATGGTAGTATGACTTACGTGATTTCAAAACGAGTGTAACATACATGTACTTTGGACGCGGCGACGGATCAGACTTTAAACTGGCTTGCAATGGCACCTGTTAGCATCTTTGACAGTGAAACCACTCCCCTGTGTTCAGATACCCCGAATGAGTATTGAACGTATAACTTTCAAGAAAAACAATATTTAGAGTTTCGTAAAAAACCGTGATGACATTTTCCAAACCAAATGGACGATAAATCTATTTTCTGAACTGCTGCAGGCATCATATTTTTCTAATTCATATTTTTGTTCAATATTTTATGCCATGTTAACGCCTTCTGATAAGTGTTTTTTCTTTATTTTTTTTCAATTAAGCCTTTGGACATTTTCACGTGGGAAACATCAACACGAATGCCAAGAAATTTAATTTCCGGTAATACCACAGTAACACGGTGTCTGATTTGGATCCAAACTGTTTGAAAATGTTAGCCACGTCACGCTCAGCACTCTATGGTTTAAGGGGATAGACAGATATATTTAAGATTTAAGAATGTGCAACACATCATTTAAAAAAAAATAAAAGAATGAACAGGGTCATGATTCAAAGTCACATGTCTTGAAATCTAAATTGAATCACAAAATATAAATTGCTTGCAAGAACGCTTTCAAATTGCTTTGCCATCGTGCAAAACTTCCCTTGTGGTAAAACTGTTTCCAAATACAACACGTGATTGTAAATAATGTGATTGTGAAGAAACTTCATTTTTCTACAAAGTACATTTTTCAAAAGCAAACAGTTTCAAAACAGATTAGACGCCGAAGAACTTTGCGTCTGACAAGGCTCGAAATTATTTGCCACGCATATCAAAATAAATAGTTGAAATCTTTAATCAGCTGTGATTGCGTACAAATAATGATAACCATTGACTTAATAAGATACCAGGGGCCCGTTTCATAAAACTTCTTACGACAAATGTTGTCGTAAGTCAGATTATAAAAGTATCAATTATTATTTGTTTCTCCATCTAATCCTGTCTTGTGACATCTTTTTGGAATCGTCTTGAAAAGACGATTCCAAAAAGATGTCACAAGACAGGATTAGATAGAGAAATCACAAATTGAATGTATTTTAAAGTTTTGACTTACAACAACATTTGTCGTAAGAAGTTTTATGAAACGGGCCCCAGATTCGGCGGATCAACATAGTCAAAACTGTTGGGCACCTAATCGAAAATTATTCGGTCAAATTTCCTAAAAACTAAATTTGACAAATACTCAGAAGGCAATGTTCCAGAGCGGCATTATCTTGTGCATAACCATTTACCTGCTAGCGCTACTTCACTTGGATTTTCAAACAGTTTAGATCAAGTTCAGACAACGCGAAACGCGGTGTCTGATCAGGATCTAAACTGGTTTTAAGTCTCATGTCAGTGGATCGTAAGTGAAATTGCTTAAAATCATTTTTAAAACAATTGGAGACGAAAACTGTTAAGCAGACGACGTCTTACAAGTTTCAGGCGAATAGTTAAAGAGAACCTATTTATAAAGCTGTCACTTGTTACGATGAGTTTTATAAGAGATAATGGGAGTATTGCCTTTTGAGATTGAAGCACTTAAAATCTTTGAATTTTGTCAAACTCCCGTGTTTATTCAAGAAATTTTATCAAGAAGGATATATTAGACGCCACAATATTTTTTTCTGAAGTTTGTGAGCGGTATTAATAAATTGTGTTCTCAGGCTTCTATTTTGCTTAAAACTGGTGATATTTCCTTAAATGTTCGACCGTAAGTGATAACAATCTTATACCATAAAAGTTTAGTATTCATAGTGTATTCGGTGTTAAGTTTTTGACACGCTTTGGATATGAGAAAAAGGTTGAAATTTAGCAAAGTATGACATGAAAAGGTTAAGCACTCTGTGTTATGCAATCTGTTTTACATTTGATCAGCAAAATACCCCAATCGTCTTCAGATATGTTTGTGAGATTGTTCATCTAAACACAGGATTGATTTATATATTAAACTGTTGATTATTGAATTATAGATTTAAGACATATATTCTGTCATGTCATGGCAATATAATATTATATTTTCGCTAGGCTTACCCACCATAGACTCCACTATGTGTCAATCATTCACTGAACCAAATGTCCTAAGCGGTACAGTAGGGAGACGGTATCATTTCCACTTTTAAACAAAGCACACTACAATAAAATGATACAAAAATGTTTTTGAAAGCGGTTACACCTTGCATTGGTCCAATGTTCTCAGTATCAAATCAGACTCCACACAATCTGCGATACACAACTTTGTGCTAGATCAAGCGCGTTCATTTTGAGAACAACGTCATTTCTATTATACAACCCTCTGATAAGAGAATATCAATAAATGTAAATACTATTCTTAAAAGCAGGGTAGGTGTAAAACGGGATGTTCCTTAAGATAAATTGTGCGTTTTTGTTTTACTCGTGTATGCTACAATGGTCTGAAGCTTAAATGTTGTAGTTCGATATGGTGGGTACTGTGTAACATTTGGAAAAAAACCTGTTGTACTGCGGTTTTCATGGCCGTGTGGATTGGATAGTACTACGCGTATGACACTCGTTGTTTTCAGGGGAATTTAGCATCATATGGTTTTGCGTGAAAGACGTTATGTTGCCCATTTAACCTTTTTCCCGATAGAAACGCCTTTTAGCGCATTTACCTTTTTACTCCACTGAAGAAAATAGTTCCAATTTATAGCAGATGGTAACTTAAAGCAGGTTGAAAGTAAAGCAGAATGCGCCTTATGGCGCATTCTGCTTTACTTTCAACCTGTTATTAGATGGTCAACTATCTGCAATACTAGGAACAGGCTATTGGGTAAAGGGATAAATGAAATATAGATAGAATATGACCAGGGCTTTAAAAAAATTGTTGATGACTTATTAAGTTCATTGCTTATTATTGAGAAGTTTAGACTGAATCCACCAGAATTTAAGTTCCATGCTTTTTGCCACTCATGTATCAATACGTCGGCAACGTTATCAAATGTTTATAACATTGCCTATGCGTTTCTTGCAAACGGGAAAGAATAACGTCTAACACTTCCTGTCTGTAAAATATATTTTTGTATAAATTATATCATCTTTCTATCCGATTTACTCTCATTGTTTCGTTCCTGTCGTCAGAGCTTCATTAGTATGGAGATGATTTTTTGTATCGAATTTTGCAATTTTGTCAAAGCACTAATGAGCTTAAGCTGTACAAGATACTGTGTTGTATGGAGCAGACTACTTCTATCTCTAAAACACTGACACCCGTGTTTTACAACAAATTATGCAATATTGTTTTACCTTATACATTCGAGAATACGCTTTTTCCCTAGTAGACGCGTTTTTGTCAAAAGTCCTATGTCTATTGCGAACAGTTTAGATCCAGATCAGAAACATGGTTATCCGACACGGTTTGCTGTTCAGATAGATCTGTAATGTTCGTAAAGTGTTGCAATTTGTGTTATATAATTCATAGCACTGCGGTTGTGTATGTTTTGTTTAAACGGAAAAAATATGTTTTCGTCACCGCATGATGTTGAGATTTGAAATTTCATAGGTGTTGTTCGAAAACTTTATGCAGTATTTCGAGCATTAACTTCATTTATTTTGCGATAAAACAGTTATGTGTATCAAACAGTCTGGAATATAATCGAATGCTGACTAGTAGTAATATTGTGTCTTAACAGTCTGTTAATTATTGCCATCCATTTTTACTAAATCGTCAATATTTTCAAGAAAGTGTCAATTTCTGAATTAATTTCTAATTCGCTTGCGTTTCGTTTAAATGTAGAAAGTTAGCGGGTTTTCCACTGTCTATTTCTTAAGTACGTTTTTCATTGTGTAATAACTTCCTGTGCAGACACTTGACTAGATACTCCTGACACTAAACCTTCTATTGTTTCTTTATAAATCTCATTACCTGGTCTATTACTTCTGTTTTCGCCGCATTGTCGATTCCAAATAATATTTAATGACAACACATGGTCATCTGCGGCCTTTTATTTTGTAAAGCATTGGTATATATCAGATAGCTATTAGGCACATGTATCAAACCACGCTATAACAGCAACTTAAACTACGCAACTTTTTAAACATACGCATCCGCTTGAAACAAAATAAAAATAAAGCATGACTTTTCTGCGGTACTTTTATCTTGCTTACAGTAATCACATATAACAAACATATACCGAATACATGCATTATACTGAGCGGCTCTGATATCGTGATGTTATTGTTCAGTAGTCTACAGAATATAAGGTTCACGCCAGACTTCTGTTAATGAGTCCATTTATGTTGTACCATCTATCATAAAGTGCCGTAGTTTAGTTGCGATGGGGCGGGTTGATGTGATTATGACACTGTGAAGTGTTTCTACAGACAAACCTAGGCTCTTTAACTTTTAGCTCCCTCTGTTTTTGTCGTCTGCGAAATACAGTGGAGAAAAAAATGTTATTATTTCCCGTTTAAACGCAAATGAAACGCAAACGTATTTCAATAAATTGTAGAAAATTACACCTTTGTGTCATTCTCGCGATTTATTTTAACCTGAATGGCAAACAGTTTTGACTCCTGATCAGACGCCGGGTTACCCGGCGTCTGATCTGGCTCCAAGCTGATTGCAATGAAGATAATAGTTTTAGATAAACGCGTATATTGGAAAACAATAACGTAGTATCCACTGTATGTCGTTTGCAACAAGCCCAATATGTTACTTTGTCTGCATATTCCCTAGTGAAAAACAGTTATATAAACATAGAATGCCTTGAAATAATACAAAAAGTTGTATTGATAATATTTATTCGACCTAGTTTAAGTTTCCTTCTTCCTTAAACTCTGCGAGTAAAGCTGCGTTTGAGTGTCGTTTAATTGAGGTTTTATTATGGCGAGACTGTTGGCATTTTATCTATAATCATAATGCCCATTTTTCACATTAAGGCTCTTTCCAAGACGAATGACTGACCTTTGTGCAATTTACTCATAGAAAAGTGCCATAAAACCTTACCCTACAAAATTGTCAATACACTGACAATACTTACTTATTTGATCCAGAACAGACACGATGTAATGTGGCACCTGCTACGGATCCAGGTACTAGTTGATGCCGATAATTATTTTTCTCGTCAAAATTTCCTGAAATCTTAGTTTGAGACATAATATCAAATGGCCATTTCTTAGAAGACGACAAAAGTGGTTACAGTAATATTCACGACGTATCAGTGATTTTTTTCTCTTTGCTCATGCAATGGAGAATACAGTTTTCTTTCTAGTAAACCATTTTCCATAGACGTGCCTTTTTGTGCATTTACATGTAGTTCATTCCCCCACTGTAAAAAGTATTTCCAATGTATTCAGTCATTGAAGCTTTACCATAATGAAAAAGTGTTACATCATAGCAGATGGTAGCTTAAAGCAGACTTTCATTCCAAACAACGGGGTTTCGTGTTAATTTGTGAATATTGAAATCTTCCTAATAAAATCGTTGCAAACAGTTCAATGCCTTATCAGACTTCAATTAACCCGGCACCTTTTGATGCTCCAATCTATATAATAAATAATTTGTTAATGCTATTATTGTGTACATGGGCATGTTTGTACATTTTATTCATTGCGTTGTCGTGTCGTTTAACTTATTATCCATTGAGACTTGCAATGGACAATTCCAGTTAACAATAAAGGCTGGTCCATTTTAGACTATTTAGGGTTGTTTATTTATAATATATTACAAAATGACAAACAGTGAAGTTTCTGATTAGAGGGCTCCTGTATGAGCCCTCTAGTCAGGGGTTTCACTGTTTGTATTAGACAAGTGTACTCTTTATAGGTACAATTTTGGTAGAGGACGCATATATGCGTCAATAGGGCCCCATTAGAACCACTGACGTCTTGTTTTGAAGGTTATTGCTTTATGTTTACTTTCGTTTAAACGGAACACGTCTTCTCCACAGTAATAACAACTATTTCTGTATTAAATATATTTCCATAAAATCAGAATATTGCATTAACCGCATAAACTATATATGCATAGAAAAAGTATATCTTTAACACTACATACTTGGAATCTTGACAACATAATTCTCCTGGTTATAAAGTATTGACGAAACTGTCTGGAAATGCATATATATCACACATAAAAATGTTTCGAAAATCTCGAAGCTTCTCATTCATAATAATTTCAAAATTTGATTTTGGCAGTTTTCATATACAGTCAAAACGCAATACTTTGAACTCGCGTTAATTCGAACATACCCATATTTCAAAGTTGAAGGGTAGCTTAACCGCGGTTTAACGTTAAAACACGGGTATGTTCGACTTGAGGGACATCGAATGGTCGAAATTCAACATATGAAATAATGGTACGATCGATTTAAGCGAGTTCGAAGTAACGAGTTTCGACTGCACTGTCTTGCATCCTCGTATCTAAGCCATGCCGTTCGACAATACAACGTCCACATTTCCATACAGAATCGGAACCTTTATAATCATATGGCTGCCTTATTCAGGATAAAAATAGAAGTTGTACGCATTACTTTCACCATACATTACCCTTTCATGATCAGATTTAATGTGAGATAATTTTTCCCATTCACTGTCAATTTGTCGTCTGCTTCAATTTTGTTGTCTGCAACATCGTTTCAAAGTTAGATTTAACCCTTTCCCTTATAGAAGCGACTTTTAGCACATTCATTTTATTCATCCGCTGAAGAAAATAGTTCCAAATTATACCGTAATGAATATGTGTCATATTTAATACTTTCCTTATTCTAGCAGTTAATAGCTTAAAGCAGCTGAAAGTAAAGCAGAATGCGCCTTAGGGCGCATTCTGCTTTACTTTCAACCTGCTTTAAGTAGTCACATATCTTCAATACTAGAAACAATGCTATCAGGTAAAGGGTTAAGCAGTATAACTGACGTAATTGAAAAACAAGTGGCAAACAGTTTTGATGCTGATCACACGCTTGTTCCGCGGCGTCTGATCAAGACATAAACTGTTGGCAAATCTCTGTTTTTTTCCATTGCAGCTGATCAGACTCGAAAAGCAATTGCCACTCAGATTTGTAAACAATAAGAAAGAAAAGCAAAAAAGAACTACGGTAACCAATGTTTTTTTCTACATTTTAGTGCACTGCATTCGCGTTTCGTTTGCGTTTAAACGGGAAGAATAACGTATGTTAAAGCGTAATAACACATTCTCTACTGTGCGATCAACCCGATGAACTGTGCGGCCTTTTCACGTGCCATTAGAGAATAAATGACCCAAAATGTTTCTTGTTAAACACGGTTAGACGGCTGTTCAAACAGACATGCCTGATTGCAGAAGGTTGATATATATTGACTCTTTCACATCCTAGGTTTATCGTCTACTTTAGCCCTCTTACTGTCAAAATATCGTCTGCATTTGGATTGTCGTCTGCAATATTTGTCTGCAAAAAAGTCAGATTCATGGTTGATGTGACTGAAGAAAAGTCGATAAGACTGTCAAACAGTTTGGATCTTAATCAGACGCCGCGTTACGCGGCGTCTGATCAGGAACCAAACTGTTTGCAAAGTCGCCATTAGTCGCCATTGGCAGTTAAAAAATTATCAGAAATTTGCCATCCGTGATATATTGCATATTAAAGCATATACCGTTGAGAAAACTTAACTCTGACATCATGGGTGACGTCATACAATGGATACATGTAAGACGTTATTCTTTCCCACTATTAAACGCGTATATCCTCAAACTATTATGTTAATTGAGTCTAATGAGACAATGAGACAATTAGTAAGAAATGTAAAAGTGTGTGTACGACGTAGATTCTAATGTTCTACATTTTAGTATATTGCGTTCCCGTTTGGTTTGTGTTTTAACGGGGAAGAATAGCGTATTCTCTACTGTTATATCACCCTCAAACCGCCGTTGAACTATGCGGTCTTTTCACGTACCATTAGATAAGTGTTTACAAATGAGACCTAAACTGTTTCTTGTTAAACAAGGTTAGACGGCTGTTCAAACAAACATGCCTGATTTCACGAGGGTGATATATATTAACTATTTCACTTCCAAGGTTTATCGTCTACTTTAGCCCTATCACTGTCAAAAAAGCATCTGCATTTGGAGTGCCTTCTGAAATGTTTGTGTGCAAAACAGTCAAATTCATGGTTGATTTGATGAGGAAAAGCCGATACGAGTGTCAAACAGTTTGGATCCTGATCAGACGCCGCGTGACTCGGCGTCTGATCAGGATCCAAACTGTTTGCAAAAGCGCCATTTGGCACCGTTGTGAAAGAGTTAATCTGAATTTGGCCATCCGTGATACATTGCATATTAAACCATTTACCGTTGAAAAAACGTTATTCTGACATCATTGGTGACGTCATACAATGGATAAGACGTTATTCTTCCCCACTATTAAACGCGTATATACTCAAACTATTATGTTAATTGCGACTGATGAGACTCCAAACTGTTTGGCACTCAGATATATAAAACAATTAGTAAGAAATGTAAAAATGTGTGTACGACGTAGATTCTAATGTTCTACATTTTAGTGCAATGCGTTCCCGTTTGGTTTGTGTTTTAACGGGGAAGAATAGCGTATTCTCTACTGTTATATCATCCTCAAACCGCCGTTGAACTATGCGGTCTTTTCACGTACCATTAGAGAAGTGTTTACAAATGAGACCCAAACTGTTTCTTGTTAAACAAGGTTAGACGGCTGTTCAAACAAACATGCCTGATTTCAAGAGGGTGATATATATTAACTCTTTCACTTCCAAGGTTTATCGTCTACTTCAGCCCTATCACTGTCAAAAAAGCATCTGCATTTGGAGTGCCTTCTGAAATGTTTGTGTGCAAAACAATCAAATTCATGGTTGATTTGACTGAGGAAAAGCCGATACGAGTGTCAAACAGTTTGGATCCTGATCAGACGCCGCGTGACGTGGCGTCTGATCAGGATCCAAACTGTTTGCAAAAGCGCCATTTGGCACCGTTGTGAAAGAGTTAATCTGAATTTGGCCATCCGTGATACATTGCATATTAAACCATTTACCGTTGAAAAAACGTTATTCTGACATCATTGGTGACGTCATACAATGGATAAGACGTTATTCTTCCCCACTATTAAACGCGTATATACTCAAACTATTATGTTAAATTGCGACTGATGAGACTCCAAACTGTTTGGCACTCAGATATATAAAACAATTAGTAAGAAATATAAAATGTGCTTACGACGTAGATTCTAATGTTCTACAGTTTAGTGCATTGCGTTCCCGTTTGGTTTGTGTTTTAACGGGGAAGAATAGCGTATTCTCTACTGTTATATCATCCTCAAACCGCCGTTGAACTATGCGGTCTTTTCACGTACCATTAGAGAAGTGTTTACAAATGAGACCCAAACTGTTTCTTGTTAAACAAGGTTAGACGGCTGTTCAAACAAACATGCCTGATTTCACGAGGGTGATATATATTAACTCTTTCACTTCCAAGGTTTATCGTCTACTTCAGCCCTATCACTGTCAAAAAAGCATCTGCATTTGGAGTGCCTTCTGAAATGTTTGTGTGCAAAACAGTCAAATTCATGGTTGATTTGACTGAGGAAAAGCCGATACGAATGTCAAACAGTTTGGATCCTGATCAGACGCCGCGTGACGCGGCGTCTGATCAGGATCCAAACTGTTTGCAAAAGCGCCATTTGGCACTGTTGTGAAAGAGTTAATCTGAATTTGGCCATCCGTGATACATTGCATATTAAACCATATACCGTTGAAAAAAAACGTTATTCTGACATCATTGGTGACGTCATACAATGGATAAGACGTTATTCTTCCCCACTATTAAACGCGTATATACTCAAACTAATATGTTAATTGCGACTGATGAGACTCCAAAATGTTTGGCACTCAGATATATAAAACAATTAGTAAGAAATGTAAAAGTGTGTGTACGACGTAGATTCTAATGTTCTACATTTTAGTATATTGTGTTCCCGTTTGGTTTGTGTTTTAACGAAGAAGAATAACGTATTCTCTACTGTTAAATCTTCCTCAAACCGCCGTTGAACTATGCGGTCTTTTCACGTACCATTAGAGAAGTGTTTACAAATGAGACCCAAACTGTTTCTTGTTAAACAAGGTTAGACGGCTGTTCAAACAAACATGCCTGATTTCACGAGGTTGATATATATTAATCAGAATTGGACCATCCGTGATAAATTGCATATCAAACCATATAATTGAATCAACTTACGAGGCTAAAACGATTTCACCGTCGGAGAACTAGGAAATTCAATAATTCCACGTCCTTCCCTGTCTCTTGGCGAAACATCGCCGAATTCAAAAAATGTTGTCAGCATATTTTCTTTTTCTAATCGGCTTTGCAGATATACACATGCGTGCAAATATGAAACAATTAAACGAATTTTAATCAGTTTGGATCATGATCAAACGCAGACTACTGGGTGTCTGATCAGGATCCTACCTGCTATTAGATGCTACAAACGTCGTCTCTTTGACAGGATGAGGTTTGCATTCTGCAATATGTTTGATGTATATTTATTACTGCAAACAATAGTGATTCGGATATAGCACCGAGTCAGTCGGCTTTATATCTTACTTTATTTTAAACTGTGTTGGTACTCTGGTGGTATTACATTAAAAAAGTAGGTAGATAACTCAATGTTGCAATCAAAAAAGGTTTAGACAGGTTTGTGGCATGCTAAAGTTTAAGACGCCATCAACAGGCAGATACTTTTGAATAGCAGCAGTCTGACTTAATCATATTGCATTAGGTCAGGATATCATTTGTGCGTAAAGTTTCTATTCAAATCCTCTATATAACGTAGACATCTGCCTCTCATATGAGGTCCGTTGGTAATATAGTTGGAGCTTTATAGCACGAGTGCTCGCTTTATGGAACATACATGTATGCCTAAGTCAACCATTTCCCACCATAGAATCACCTTATGAAAGAATGAATGGTGTTGTACGGCTCGTCGACACAAGAAGGTCATTTAGGGCCGAATAAATAAGGAGAATATCCAATTGATAACAATATAAACTACTAGATCACGTCAATGTCAGTCCCGATTAATGGTAGAATCACTTTATAACATTTAATTTAAATAAAGAAAAAAGTAAAAGCAAGCATGTTTTATGCATTTATTTTACATGTTGAATGATACCGCTACCGGTTTCAATATATTGTTAAGCGGAAATAAAACTGGCATAGTTACGACGTCGTTGACGTTCATGACGTCATTGCGTCATATAAAGAGACTTTAATGGCGTCGCTGAGTCATCGGAAGACGGTTCAATTGGTAATGTAAACATAAACATTTAATTTATTCCTCAACTGAAGAACATATTTCCAATTTATACAGTCATGCATATGTTCTAAACGAAATATTTTCTATATCATAGCAGATGGTAGCTTCACGCAGGCTGAAAGTAAAGCAGAATGCGCCTTAAGGCGCATTCTGCTCTATTTTCAACCTGCTTTGAGTGGTCATCTGTCTTCAAAACTAGTTAATGGCTATATAGAGTAAAGAGTTACATTTTTGCATCACGCAATGCATGTATATTAGACTTAGATGAGCTCTAAATGTCGCTATGGTTTTGCAACCTAATGCAAGGATTAGGAATACCATGGTTCCGTGCAGAGACACAATGGACATATATTAACTCACGTACCTCCTGATATTTCAAATGGAAAGTTCAAATTTCCTATTCGGAATAGTCCTTATTTTAGTATTTATGGTGATTTCGAATATATTGCAAAATAACACAGAGTGTAGCCCTGTCCCCTATATCACCCTCTGATCTAGGTCGGCATTGATGTCGATAAACAATAAATCTTCACAGATACAGTGGAGAATCTGTTATTCATTCCCAATAAACGCGTTTACGCTAAAACTATTATTTGCAGTGCAAACAGTTTGGAGCCAGATCAGACGCCGGATAACCCGGCGTCTGATCAGGCTCCAAACTGTTTGCCACCAAGATAAACAAGAATTATCAGAATTGTCCAAAAGTTGTTCTTTTCTACGTTTTAGTGATTTGCGTTTGCGTACGTTTGCGTTTAAACGGGAAAGAATAACAGATTCTCCACTGTACACCGTTTATAAACGATGCATATACGCATCAAAAGGGTTCAATGGGTGACATTTTAAATTAGGTGCACATAATAAGCATACATATTCCCTATAAATCAATAGCGAGTTCACGTATGTTTCACAGTAATTCGCTTTGGGAAATAAAACCTATAAAAAAGATAAAAATTGGATGTATTTGCAGCGTAATAGAGAGTCTATTTCATCTAGATTTTCACTCGTCAAGCTTTTTTTGTATTTTACATGTACATGTATATAAAATAGAAATACAAGGAAAAAAAATATATGAGAAACATTCTCTTTATTTCAGTATTCTAACATGACATGATTTTTGTTACTAAAAAAAGAGAAAGCTCATCAGGATACTTCTTATAAGTTTAACAACGGTGGTAAAGTAGTTCGTATAAGCTCTTCCTTTTTCCTCCCGAGGTTATTTTTTTTATCATATATGAATGAATGACGTGACGTCATGAATTCATTTGTTATAACATTTTATTATTTATTTTTTTTATGTATGAGGGTAGTTTGCTGTGGTGATATTCGATTCTTGTAAAACACGTATTTTGCAATGTTTGTAATTCAGTTTTCAGCACCGTAACATCTCTGTCTAGTAGTCTAATTTATGCTTACCCTTCCTTCATTTTCTATTTTCAAAAAGCATATCCCTTTAGAATTAACTTCTTTGACATTTTAAAAAGTTTTAATCCTGATCACATACCGGGTAAATTGGCTTCAAATTAGTTTCTTAACTGTTAAACACGCCTTTGGAGAGCTCTGGAAATTAAATACCTAGACCCAAATACAGTCAACTCTTTCAAGCAAAGGAGTTTTTGAAAGAAAAAAATATCTAACCCATTACATTTGTACCCCATAGCTTGTTTCTGGTTTTGAAAACAGGTTCCTACTTACAGCAGGTTGAAAGTAAAACAGAATGCGCGATGAGGAAAATACTTATTGTAGTACATATTCATTACTGTACAAATTTGACCTTATTTCCTCAGGGTATGAATGAATTAAAAGTGTAAAAGGCGTATTTATGGGGTAATGGGTTAAAAACTAAACAAAAAAATCAACGACAACAACATTTTATTCCGTTTCATACAAATGACGCATTGTGTAACTATCATCACCTTCACTGCTAAAATATTGCCTGTTGGTAAATTTGTCGTTTGCCTAAAATATTTCCAATATTTAGATTTTAGAATGTTTTTTGGGAGAAACGTCTATATGAATGATAAACAGCTTGGATTCTGATCAGACGCCCAGTTACTCGGCCTCTGATCTGGATCCAAGCTGTTTCCATATACAAAACACGGAGCACGGCGGTAAAAGGGCTAATTTTCGAAACGATTGATTGTTGTTTTGCAATATTTAGGCATTTAAATACAGTTAAATCCAATTTATATGGCCATCCAAATTAACATGTAACCGGGAGCCTGGTATGAATGTGCATGCTAAATGCATGATAAAAATATGTTGGGATGAGCAAAAGGCCTTCACTCTGCAGAAAACTGTTCACCAGGTTTAATTCTGAAATAAATTATTTCTAATACCTATCACTGTTTAATATATCGAACAACGATCGCGAATATCCTTGTCTCCAACATGTGCGAGATCAATTTGATAACGTCACTATATAAAGTCGCTATTAATAAAGGCGTGATTACGTCACTTGGATTCCAAAAAAAAAATACATTGCTTTAAAAATAGCTTAATCTTGTTCGTGGTGGCTGATCTCAATCTCTTCTTGAATAGACTCCCCTTTATACATGTAAATTTGCAGGACTGAACAATAGAATATTACAAAAGTGGTATTACAGGTAGGACATTTAATATCAAGATACGCATACTCGTACGTTACATTGCATTCAGTTGTATAGTGTATACTATACTGAAGTCCGCTTTATAACCAATCGTATTAAACAATGTACTGTCATTATGACGTAACCCATGGGTCAATTATTCGTCTTCTATATAAGTTTAATATCATTACATACAGACAACAATTCTTTGACAGTCAGTTTCAATATGATGTGTAAATAATGTTTTTTTGTCTTGCAGGCCAAGAACAAAATCATCATGCTGAAAGTGTTGAAGGATATCAAGTCACGTGGTACATTCCGTCCTATTTCCGAGGAGGCGTCTAGATTGCGAGGGGAGATAACTCCACTGAGTGAGGTAAGAAGCACTTTGATTTACAAACAGACATGGTGTTCACAAGTGTTTACAGTTAATTCCTATGTTTTAACGCATCCCTAAAAAGTCATACTTTGACCAGATTTATTTAGAATTGTCCATTAACCCTTTACCCCATAGAAGCGACTTTTAGCGAATCTGATTTATTCCTCCGCTGAAGAAAATAGTTCCAATTTAATCAGTCATGAATATATATTATAGGGAAAATGTTCAATATATTCTAGCACAGGATAGCTTAAAGCAGGCTGAAAGTAAAGCAGAATGCGCCTTAAGCGCATTCTGCTTTACTTTCAACCTGCTTCAAGTAGTAACCTATTTTCAATTCTAGAAATAGGCTATCAGGTAAAGGGTTAAAGAGGTCAAGGAGTAAATGGAGATGACTTGTCAGAACAATGTGACATTTAGGCAGATACATGTACAAAGGAGAATACGTTATTCTTTCCGTTTAAACGCGAACAAAACGCAAACGCAGAGCACTCAAATGTAGAAAATACAACGTTTTGACGTTTCTCACTATTTATTTTGACCTCAGTGGCAAACAGTTAGAGCCTGTTCAGACGGCGGCTTACCTGGCGTCTGATTAGGCTCAAAACTGTTTGCAATGGAAATAATAGTTTTAGCGTAATCGCCTTTATTGAAAAATAATAATTTCTTCTCCACTGTAATTTTGTTTACTTATTGGCAATGATTTTTTTAACCCCTATTGTCTTGACGTCATCAATTATGTACTGACAGCTTGCTTTAAGCGATCACCTTTTGTAAACACCTGGGGCCCGTTTCATAGGCCTTCGTACGACAAAAACGGTCGTAAGTCAAAACTTTAAAATACATTAAATCTCTGATTTCTCCATCTAATCCTGTCTTGTGACATCTCTTTGGAATCGTCTTTTCAAGACGATTCCAAAGAAATGTCACAAGACAAGATTACATGTAGAAATAAATAAACATGGAGGCTTTTGTAATCTGACTTACGACAATATTTGTCGTATGAAGTTTTATGAAACGGGTCCCTGATAATTAGAACAATTTAGTGGTCGTAATAGAGGGGATTAACCGTATATGTTGTTTGTTAGAACGATTTATGTCCATTTAAAACCAATAATGGCTCCCTGCCTCCTAGTGGTTCTGATCTGCAGAGGCTCTCAACATACGAACGTTATAAAAGTTACAGTAAATATTGAAAAAAACCTATGAATAATCTGTTTTACAGCACAGATATATAGACAAAACTCCAGCAATCATATGCTGTGATTTCCCTCTATCTAACTCGTACCATGCTAGCGGCGGATATATCCTACAGAGATTACCTTTGCAAACAGTTTGGATCCAGATGAGACGCCGCCTTACGCGGCGTCTCATCAGGATACAAACTGTTTGACACACTGACCAGGCTGTTTTGAAAAGAAATTGTGAAAATTTTATTTTTAGAAAAGTAGCAGAAGACAATTGTTGCAGACGAAAAAATTACCCAGCATGCAAAGAGTTAGATAAACGTAGTGTTTGCTGGGGACCTAAAACCAGCTCCAGTCACGCAATTCTCGCGAGATTATTTATTGAATTATATACAG
The DNA here is from genome assembly GCA_922989275.2 of Gari tellinella. NCBI lineage: Eukaryota > Metazoa > Mollusca > Bivalvia > Cardiida > Psammobiidae > Gari > Gari tellinella. The sequence goes on along the minus strand of OV277874.1, from coordinate 28,741,111 downwards.
ATTTGGCGACTTCGTGTCTTGCTATTGGTCTAAGCGATTGTATCGATAAAAAAGGTTTACCATGAGTTTGCTCTGCTAAATAAGTCAATGATGTCATTAGACCAACTTTGAAGGTTCCTCGAACTAAATATATTGTTTAACCTTTCTTCATAGATTATTTCCACTTTGTTAACACAGGTTTCTGCTTAAAACAGACTCAGAGTAACACAGACTGGGCTACCATCTGCCATGATATAGAAACGGGTTATTATCGCTCTTTAATAACACTTTGTAGAAAAGTACATATATGTTTATGTATTGCTAAGGGGAATTCAACAGGAAATGGTTAAACGAAGTTGGCATGTTAAAACAGGATGATATATAGTACAGTAGATACGAAGCTTAATGTAACAATTATAAAAGAGTTAAAAAGCCTAATGTAAATAAAATTATATCGCATGTTTATAAATTTATAAATATATAGAAGATAATTAAGTGTTTCTAAAGGAAAGGGGTGGTAAACGCGGTTGACAGGATATTATATACTATAAAGTATAAGCTATAAAGCTAAGTGTAATAATTATAAAATAGAAAATTAGTCATATTATTACTATATATCGCATAGTTTGTGCATCTTATCGCCAGTTTAAAGTAGCTTGTAACTAGATCAGATGCTTTGTGATTTGGAGTCGTGAGACTAACCCTATTTACATTGTCAAGTCTGGTAGGAGATTTCTACTTCGTTGTCTTACCGTAGAATCAAAACTGTTTGATACTAGATCTAAGTATTATTTCAATATTTCTTAAAGTCAAAATATTTAGAATTTGAATTTGAGAAAAAAAGAAGAATTATTGAAAGCAAGTGCGTCATGGAAATAAAGGTTGACGCCATTGCAGTGACGGCGGTTAATCATATACGACGATATGATAGCGTTTACTTCCGATTACGTTATCGGTCTATCCCGATATAAACGACCAACCTTTAACTGCTTCTTACCATTCTTAAGGTTGAGAACCCGTAATGAGGCCTGAAGTTGACGAGAATGGCCGATCGCTGTACGAAAAGCACCGAGTTTTGGCCGATCCCATTAAGGGTAATCAGCCTTTACTGTTTGCAGAGACGCCTCACTCAGCACGATACGGGTTAACCAATAAAAGAAGGTCGACCGTAGTCATAGAGCTATTTACTAAAATTATTTCTGCCATACTGTAAGTGTCACGCAAATTCTCCATTAATGTTTGATGGTAGAAGAAATTACCTAAATATACTTTTAGGTATAATTGGTATCATATATCCCAAGGACCCGAGGAATGTCTTTGAAATCTGTACGAAGATGGTCGTTTGTTATGGCAGCTTGCACCGAAAAAAAACACCTTTAACCCTTTCGGCGCCGATGTCGCATAAAGTTGACTATGCAAACAGTTTGGATCATGATCTGACGCCGCGTAATGCGGCGTCCGAACAGTATCCAAGCTGTTTGACACCCATATCAATATTTACTAAGTCACATTATTTTAAATCTAACTTTGAAATGATTTTGCAGATGATAATAAAGCGGTGATAATAAAGCGGTGAAGCGGTAAAAACTCACGATTCATTTGGCGCCAAAAGGATTAATGTTAATGATTCATTTACACTGCACAATGTTTTGATCCAGATAAAAGCGAACAATGTGACGTATGATTAAGATCACAAGCCTGTTTCATTTTGTAATTTTCTTCAATTCAACCGAAATCAGTTTATAAGTCCGAAAATAAGAAAATCCTCTTCAAACAGGCAAAGCTATGGATATGATAGCTCTATTTTGCAATAAACAACTGTCTTTTAAGACGATTGCAGCTAGGTGTAATCAATTACTTTATAGCGTGTGTTTTTCTTTATGTTAGAGTTGTGTGTGATAGATTTATGTTGGTAATAAATCACTGTTAAGTGAAAAATACACATACTGTTGTATTTGCAAATTGCATTTTAGGACCGAGTTTTATACCAAAATACAGTCAAACCTATATATTATGACCACGAAAAGAGGTCTAATTATTGGCAGATGGCAGCTTAAAGGAAGGTTAAAGTAAAACAGAAAGCTCCTACAGGAGCTAATTGTTTTACTTTAACCTTGTTTTAAGCAGTCACATGCTTTAAACACCAGATAATTAACATTATATGGTTGTTGTATTAAGGAGGTTTAATGTAATGTGTTGGTCTTCGATGGTAAAAAAAAGTTATTCGTCTGAATTCGTGCTGTCATATACTTACTTGTTTCTGTCTTAACATCAATGTGATTTTAGGAAACTATGTATAAAACCTCTATATTAAAACTATTGAAACGAATGTTAATTGTTTGTATAAACAAAAACAAGTGACAGCTTCAAGCAAGTTGACAGTAAAACAGAAAGCATCTTTAAGCTTTCACTTGTCTTATATACAGTGGCGAATCTGTTATTCTTTCCCGTTTAAACGCAAACGTACGCAAACGCAAAACACTAAAACGTAGAAAAGAACAACTTTTGGACAATTCCGATAATTCCTGTTTGTCTTGGTGGCAAACAGTTTGGAGCCTGATCAGACGCCGGGTTACCCGGCGTCTGATCTGGCTCCAAACTGTTGCTCTGTAAATAATAGTTTTAGCGTAAACGCGTTTATTGGGAAAGAATAACAGATTCTCCACTGTACCTAAAAATTAACATAATTTAGTGGTCGTAATAAGGATATTAAATGTACAGTGCTCCATCCCTACAACCAACGACTCCCTACTTACAACGATCTTTGTCGTAGATCCCTGAGAAGGACAATTACGTCTAACGGTTTTTCAACTGTAATATCGTCTGCTTAAAATTGTCGTCTGCTGTTTTTCTCAAGTTACATAATGGACATTTCGACAGATAAAGAACTTAATGACGAGTGACATACAGCTTGAATCCAGATCAGATGTCGCGTTTCGCGGCGTCTGATCTGGATTCAAGCTGTTTGCAATTGTAGTCAGTTTCCCTCCCTATAACGAGTCCCTCCGTACATCACACACTTTTTATCTTCCACTGGGTGTCGTTGTAGAGAGGGAGCGCTGTACTTATTTCTTTTTCCTAACATCAATATATTTATGACACTATATCGAAAAGATGTGGCCACTTTAGCATACAACTACTGTGACATAGTTATGGTCATCACGCAAACTCGCCATTTGTTAGATAGCGGCACATGTGGAATTACCTAAATCTATTCGAGACACGTTAGTCACCAGTACGCTCCTTAAGGAGACATTTTGTAGCTTTATAACCCTTTCGGCGCCGATGTCGCACACAGTTGACTTGGCAAACAGTTTGGACCATGATCAGACGCCACGTAACGCGGCGTCTGATCAGTATCCAAGTTGTTTGACACTCATTTCAATATTTACTAAGTTTTCTTTGACTATTTTGCTGCTGTTTCAGAAGTTCTTAAATAACTTGCTTTCTTTTTATATAATTCAATCCTGTCGCAGTGGCTATGGTCCCTGTGACTTAAAATCACTAAACTCATCACCGCTGAGGGTTCGTATCCTGGTTTGGCCATTCGCATTGTTCATATGGGGAAGACTTTCAACTGGGTCGCGGAAGGTCGGTGGTTTTATCCAGTTGCACGGTTTGTGCACACGGCGCTTCTTGGGTCTTCTTGCACCTTTAAATAGCTTCGCAATATGACTGCAATACTGTTAAAGGGATGTTAACTCATAAACAATCATAAATTCAAGTTCACAAAGTACTGTGTGAGCATAACTTGCGCTAGTATTGTATTTGTAGCGTATTCGTTATAAAGTCTAGCCTAAATTTGTATACACCGCACAGCAAAACAAGAACAACAAATCCCAAGTGGCATATAGGATTATACTGGATGTCAGTTTGTAAAATATATCAATTTGTTTTCTTCTTAATTTTACAGAATCAAAAAGCAAATGTAAAAACAAATTCAATTTAATGGATTGTCGGAAATGTCATTTTCCAAAAATGTCGTTGTCAAACAGTATCTGCATGTTCAGTACCCATGCTACTCAACTAGATCGTTCTATTGTCTGATTTTTCTGACCTGTCGGAGTTATGTTTAGAACAGAATAGTTCATGATTGTAAAAGGATAACAGGGTAACATCGGATCTATATAGTCGTACACTTTCCAACTTGAGATAAGTATGATCCTCGTGCAGCACGGGACCCTGCGCTAACTTTACTATTAGCTTATTCTTTCCCAACAAACGCAATTATATACGAAAACTATTATTTCCATTGCTAACAGGTTGGAGCCAGTTCAAACCTGTATGCTACTCAGATTAAAAATATACAGTTTAGCGCATTGCATTTGCGTTTAAACGGGAAAGAATAATATATATTTTACTGTACAATACGCACAAAAATTACAGCTATCCGTATCTCTAACTGGATGTAGAGAAAACTCATCCCTTTTCAAGTTTTAGAGTGTTCCAATCTAAAAATATCTCCGACAGGTCAGAAGAAAATACTTATACTAGCTGTTTGCATTGAACGTATATTTTATGATAACAAAGTCAAAGCACAGCGATGGTTGACCCTGTAAAACAAATCGCCGCACCATGAGAACATACGATGCATCAAGTCATCTCTTGCTTCCCGTCTGATCAGAGTAAAAGCTGCCCCCACAAGGACAATGGAGAAAAGGATATCCTTTCCAAATTTAACGCAACAAATATGCACCTGCAATTTAATACATGTAACGTGTAGGAAAAACACATTGGTTTTATATAAGCGATTGATATTCATTTAAATGTGAAACAGTATTGAGCCTGATCCGCCACCGGGTTACCTGCCTCGAATATGACTCCAAACTCTTGGCATTGGACACGATTTATGTTTAACATAAAAGCGTATATTGATTAAGAAATAGCGTCTTCTCGACTGTAAGATCACAAACAACTTACAATGCTGCTGAATGTCAAACACTGTTGACCCTGACGTGGCGGCTGGTGATGGCCTTCACTGTTTGCAATGCTATAAGTTTATTTTTCTAATTACAAATCTCAGAAACATTGATTTTATCATTGTTGCAACCACTCAACTTGCGTCTCGTGACATGGTATATATTCATACATTTACGAGTTGCATGCTGCTGCCGAAGAAATATTTCCTCATCACATGTGGAATAAATGTCTGTATTGCACTGATACAAACAATAGCATGTACTTTGTATGTTCACTGTTTATTTTTCTCCACAGGGAAATCATTTGTTTATCTAGTGCATGATTCCATATTTAACTCTTTGCATGCTGGGTAAATTTTTCGTCTGCGACAATTTTCGTCTGCTTTTGTTCTAAAATTAGAATTTTTCAAAATTTCCTTTACATTCAGGGTCAGAATTGCAAACAGTTTGGATCCTGATGGGATGCCGCGTCAGGCTGCGTCTCATCTTGATCCAAACTGTTTGCAATGGTTACGACTGTGGCAGCTATATCCACCGCTAGCGTGCAAAGAGTTTAGACAAAGCCTTGTTTTACAGAAACTAATTTTGGTTAACATGTCCCCATGGCATACAAGCATGATTACTCCAACATGTTTTGAAAGAGCGACATTCCATCTGTATACATAAAAACCTCTCTATTACGACAACGGAATTGTGTTTAATATTACGTAATAAGAATATGTGCCTGCTTCAAACACAGTGGCAGCAAAACAGAAAGTTTTATGCTTTCAACTGGTTTAATGCAATCAATTAGCCGTCGTTTTAGTGGTCGTAATAGAGAGGTTAAGGGTTAAAAAGGACGTTATTATTTCCCGTTTAACCTTTCGAACCCTAGTCGTGCATATATGCATCCTTAACACACGTTATACTTATGAGGAGTACACATGGTATATGCAAACCTTAAATACCAAGATAAGAGAGCTCTCACATGAACCATCTTATCAGGATATACACTGTTGTACGTATTGAAATACATTGACAAAATTAGACATAAATAGTCAAACACGATCTAACCTAAATTTGAAATTCTCCACAGCAATTGTCCTTGAAATTGTCGGGTAAGAAAGTGTTAACGGTAACTTAAATGCAAACGCAATGCAATAAAATATATAGAATAACAAATAATTTATAAAAATAGTAAATATTTATTTTGCTCTGAGTAGAAAATAGCTCAGAGCCTTATAAAACGGTTGTTCAGGCCTATGTATAGTTATTCTAATATTTCAACATATAAGGACCTTCGTCAAAGAAATAAGAAAATTATGTCCCAACCTACGCCACATTTTTGTTACATGCATTCAACCATAATATTAAAGAGAATAATGTTTATTTAACAACACTGAAATGTGTATTTGGACATGATGTTCTTTGACAAAGACCCTTCGAGATCGAAATGTTAGAAAAGAGCAAATCTATAATTTAATATTACTTTAATTACCAATTTGGAATACTTTTATCTTTATTATAGTAATGCCGTCACTATGTGTTAAACCTTTCACTCCCAAAGACGCCACGTAACGCGGCGTCTGATCGGAATCCAAACTGTTTGACACTCTATTCGATATTAAGTAAGTCAAACAACCTAAAATCTAAATTTGAAACGTTTCTTGCAGACAACAATACTGAAGGAGATGACAATAAAGCGGTGAAGGGGTAAACATCTCTCGAAAAAATTGATCATGAAAGGGTTAATTAAAACACTTTATTATCATACATTCTTTGAATCCTACAAAATATTCCAAATCTGGATGGCAGTCTCAATCAGTATCAATGGCCTGTAACTGTTTTCTCTTGTTCTGTACGAAAATAGATAACATAGTGAAGAGGGTCGACCGTAGTCATAGAGTTATTAACTAATATTATTTCTAATGTATTGTAAGAATCACGCCATATAGCTATTAATTCTTAATGCATGGAAAGGAAATAGAAATTACCTAAATTTACTTTTAGATATAATTGGTATCAGATGTCCCGAAGAACAGAGATATTCTTTGAAATATTTCTCAAAATGTTCGTTTCTATTGGCAACATGCACCAAAACACCTTCAACCATTTCACTGCCACGACGTAATCAATTCGAAACAATAATGTTTTTATTTCTTTATTATTGAATTTTAGTTATTTGAACCGAACGAATATTGAAACGATTGTCAAACAGCTTAGATCCCGATATGCCTGATCCCGAGTGCAATGGTTATTTGCAAACAGTTTGAACACTGACTAGCGGCTTCAGGTCTGGATCCAAACGATTTGACAGTCAATTTTATATTTTTGTAGTCAAGTTAAGATACCTAAAAATTTAATTTTAGAACTAAATTCAGACTTTAAATATAAGGACAAGGCAGTACAAATGACGTCATGTACAAATACAGAACATGATCTTCATGCAGACGAACGTAAATGAATTGAGAGATTTATGTAATAAACAATAACCTGTACAGAAAAGTGTTGCTATTTGAAATAAAAGGTTTCATGGTCTGTGTTTTTCTCTCCGTATGTACAGTGGAGAATCTGTTATTCTTTCCCAATAAACGCGTTTACGCTAAAACTATTATTTGCAGTGCAAACAGTTTGGAGCCAGATCAGACGCCGGGTAACCCGGCGTCTGATCAGGCTCCAAACTGTTTGCCACCAAGATAAACATGAAATATCAGAATTGTCCAAACGTTGTTCTTTTCTACGTTTTAGCGCTTTGCGTTTGCGTACGTTTGCGTTTAAACGGGAAAGAATAACAGATTCTCCACTGTAAGGTGTTTGTATGATGGATTAAGGGGAGAAGACGTTATTCTTTCCCAATCAGCACCTGTGTTCTACGTTAATGATATTCATTGTAAACTGGTTATAGCATGACCTAATGCCGAGTCACTCGGCCTATGATATTGATCCATACTGCTTGTCACTCGTATTATACTGCATTGAGACCATGTTCATAGACCTAATACTATCTACACTTCATTGAATTGAATTAAGTTCGCCCTTGCATAGTTTAATGATAACTTCCCATTAGATATGATCGATATTTGATTTTTTAAGGCTGTGTTTTGTAATAACACCTTTGTTAACACCTTCAATCCTAGCGCAGATCTCCAGATAAGGGAAGTATTTCAAAACCTTTTTCGTATTTCTTTTTAAAATCCTATAGTGTTACTAGAGACGATTCTAATGGGTAGTGACACCATAGGATTTGGTGTTGAAATGAGCGAGAACATATTGGATTTGTTCAATTTAGTCCCTCTTATCTGAAATCCTGCTAGCGACTAGTATCTGTATTCAAGATTTAAGATGAGGGGAGTATTTGAAAATATAAACTCTTCTTTATTTCTGCATTAAACCCTATTGTGAGGATTCTAATGGGTAATAACACAATAGAAAATGTTGGACTTGATTATTTTACTCTCACTTACCTGAAAGGCTTCTCACTATTTACCAGCTCGGTACCTATAAGTGAGGAGTACACTTATCCTATTTTGAGCTATTGACCATAAAGGTACTGAACTCGTCCTGGCGAACATTTGCAAACTATGTACAAAACTGGAAACTACATATTTGGAAATAATAACGTCTTCTCCACTGTAGCAACAGTGCTGTGACATAGTTATGGTCATCACGCAAACTTCCCATTTGTTAGATAGTGGCGCATGTGGAATTACCTAAATCTATCTGGGACACATTAGTCCGCAGTGCGCTCCTGGGGGAGACATTTAGTAGCATGGACAAAAACGGTATCTTTTAGTTTGCTGCGATCTTAAAAGTAATCAATGTAATCGTTGACTAACAATTCAAAAGTAGTGCCCTTAGAGGCAAGAAGAAATTTTCTGCGTCATACCAGCTCAAGTTGAAGTATTATGTTGTTTTTATATTTGAACAAAGCGTGTCCAAATATTCATGAAACAGTTACATATAATAAAGAAAGGAAAGCAATGCAATAAAAGAAATAGCATCATGATGCATGTATTTCATTTTTGCATTGCTTTAGTTTCCTTAAAACAGTAACTAGCATCGTCGTCTTCATCGTCCCTGTTCAAGTTGACGTATTTTTATATCGGATTTTGAACCAATGTTTTTAATATAAGAATCTAATGTAGACAGCTGCTAAACGGGACTTTTGTAGTACGTGCAACCTAAATTCAACCACCGACATTGTTAGCGTTTAAAAACAGTTTCAAGGTTTAAAGTAATGCAACACTATGCTGTAGATTTCCAGTTACAGAACTTTTGTAATTCCAAATGTCATGCATTAAGCTCAAAGATGTATACAAAACGTAACTCATTTCCCCTACAGTTGACTTGTGTCTTGATCCTATGAAATGAAACAAACCAGCAGACAAATAAAAGTAAATCAAAAAATCATTTGTGATCAAACACCACTTAGGACCATTGCTGGACGAAATGGCAGTTCTCGGTATATTGACATTTACTGTGGTATTTGGCTCCAAAGAGAGTTATCATTAATCACAATTAAGGCATATGTCTGTCTTGCTGTTTATCACAAAGAAGAGGTGCATTATTGACGACAATTGTATGATGTAGGAGATTCCACATTAGTTTTGAGTCTATTTGTCTACTCAACATGGCTGCACATTCAGGTTTGTAACCATTTGACCACTTAACCCTTTACCCCATAGCCTATTTCTAGTTGTAAAGATAGGTGATCACTTAAAGCAGGTTGAACGTAAAGCAGAATGTGCCTTAAGGCACATTCTGCTTTACTTTCAGCCTGCTTTAAGCTAAAATCTGCTAGGTTATATAAAATATTTGTAATGGTAATTGTTCATGAGGGTATAAACTGGAACTATTTTCTTCAGCGGAGGAATTATTTAAATACGCTAAAAGTCGTTTCTATGGGGTAAAGGGTTAAACTGCATTGCGCTTTGTGATTGCCCTGTACAGAAGTGTCCCCCCCCCCCCTTAGAGTGCATACATTTAGCATGATAAGGATTAAGGCATATATCTGTCTTGCTGTGTATCACAAAGAAGATTTATCTGCTACCAATAGCTGCACATTAAGGTTTGTATCCGTTTGACCGCTTAAACTACAGCACGCTATACACTTGCCGTCTACTAGAGTGTCTACATTCTTCCAATTTTCTAAGGGAATTTATCTTCATTATCATTTAGAAATGATTATCAGTTTGGTACAAAGCTTGGATACAAATGTGACACTGATATAATCGGCGTCACATCTGTATCCAAACTGTCTGAGAAAGTTATCACCAGATTACCTCTTACAGTGCATTACGTTAATAAATACAGACGATTTCAAAATTGTCTAACGATTTTTACCAATTCAGGTATTATATTGTTCACAGAAAGAATAACTTCTTCTGCGTTGTCATATCAACCTACAAGTTGTAGATGTCGTAAATAGATATTGTTTTATTTATTAGCATCAAACACGGAATATCTAATTCCATGCATCAAATCAATCCTGCAATGACAAAACTCTTATAAGATGAACAACTCCTAATAATATTATATAAAACAGGACCTGGATATTATTAATCACAACATTCTCATTTCTCCAATAAATAAATCACAAATTTATTCACCGATCTGCATTAAATATACAATTTAGGAGTCGGGCTCTCACTTCCAGGAAGAAGTTAGACGTCCGAAATTTTTTTGTGAAAGGCTGTGCCAATATTGCAACCACGTGATATCCATTTATTTACAGGCAGACTATTTCGGACTGCATTCCCTGACATTTGCAAACAGTTAAGTCTGCTCGGAATATATTTTGTTTTGAAAATTGTATAGATTATTGTAGGTTCAAACACCTGAAATGATGTTTTATAGAAAGAAGCAGACGACAATTATGTCAAGGGACGTCAGCCGGTCATTTGCATAATGACTTAACATCACTGCAGTAGTGCAATTCCAGGGGTTTCCAAAGATATCTTTCTTTTAACCCATTCACTGCCTTACCCCGAGTACAGTAGTTATTTGCAAACAGTTTGTATCCTGATCAGACGCCGCCTAACGCGGCGACTGATCAGGATTCAAACTGGTTGGCACTCGTTTCAATATTTCTTATGTCAAAATACCTAAAAAATTATTTTTAGAATAGTAGCAGACGACAATTGTTTAAATTTGATGACGTCATGGCAGTGAAGGGGTTAAGTCCACAAGTTATAAAAAAATATATATGACAACACAGTACAATCACGATAGTATAGTTGAAAGTACGTTATATTTCCTAGTTTAACCATTTCTCTATCATTGTGACGTAAAAGTCCAGTTATCACAGTGACTGTCATTGGCTCTAATCAGTATCCAACTGCTTGCTAACTGGATCATTTTGAAGATAATATACTAAATTTATGGACAACTTTGAGTATACACAATCACCCTGTAATTCTGTTGAAAGATATCATTTGCTCTAATCAGTATCCAACTACTTGCGAATTGGATCATTTTGAAGAAAATATACTAAATAATGGACAACGTTGAGTATACACACTCACCCTGTAGTTCTGTTGAAAAGTGATCAATTCGATTAAATATTATTTTAGACAAGTACCAGACTGTCACAATATATAAACACGAATTCAAAATGACAAGGATACATTCAAAGAAATGCTCTGTTTTATTTTCTTATTCATCCATGTTATGTTTACAGAGTATTTGAAACAATTAAATGAATTTCAAATGACAGTCTACTTTAACGTCATAGGGATTCACTGTCGCATTATATATCAAGTATAAACTCTATCGAGATTCGATGATTTGAAATTTCTACGAACATAAAATACATTGTTATAATATGTGAGTTTGGAATTGAGACTCACACAATTTTCAAAACCATGAGCCGACACCGAGTTACAATTGTGAAGATGTATTTCACCCCGTTTCAACGGGAAACGGCAACTGCAAAGAAACTGCAAGGCAGTATAAGTTGAATAAAATGCTTAATATTAAACGTGTTGGCGATTGTTTTTATTTTGGTTTGAAAACTCTGAATGACAAACAGTATGAACCCGATTTGATTTAAACCATTTGTAATGGAGATATGATTTTCAAAATTATAACCGTATATTTGAAATAAACGACGTATCTCCACTGTATTGGGTTTTTGATCGGGTTTTAAACTGTTTGCAGATAAAAGATCTGGACCATAACAAAACATGTCATATTCATTGTAAACTGTGAAGATCAAGGCCAGCCGCCTTGTCAAATACGCGACGGCTGGCATTGATCTACACTGTTTGACACCCACATGTGTGTAAAGTATTGTATATAGCAGGATTATATATGGTTTATGTCAGGGTAGACCAAAATCAGATACAGAGCCTGGGGTGACAACGATGCTTGGTCTGTACAATGTTGCAATTCAATAGGACAGACTTTGTCATGGCATTGCTCAATTGCAGTACCACAGTAGTAACTATCAATGACATCGTCAAGACAGCCGCCAACATGTTCAGTGCTTCTGTACCATTGTTGTATCGTTATTTACGTAACCACGAATGACCAGTGATTGGAATCTATAACAAGACAATATCATATATAATTTGGTTTCCTGGAGACCGATCATTAATCACAGTTATGTGTTTACAGTATTTCCAGATGCCAATCATACAATCTGTAGTGATTGGTCGTGTCGTATGATTTATGAGCTATCAGTGACTGGTTATCATACCACTAGCGTCAGCTCATACATGTGTCTAACAGTCATTTCTTATAGACACACGACCCTCTTTAACCCTTTCACTCTCAATGATGCTTAAAAGCGCGTTTGCAAACAGTTTGGATCCTGATCAGACGCCGCATAACGCGGCGTCTGATCCGGACCCAAACTGTTTGAAACCCTTATCGATATGTTTTAATTCATGCAACCTTAAATCTAACTTTGAAACTGAAGCAGACGGCAATAAAGTGGTGAAGGGGTAAAAATCTCCCGAATAATTTGGTCATAAAAGGGTTAAAGGCGCGTGTCTTCTTGATGAATTACAAAATGAAAGCAGATACCTCCCGTGGAAGTAGCTTTACTTTGCATACAGCTAAATCTTAAAAACAACTTTCTACCTTTTTTTCTATACGCTATTAAAGATAAATTTCTACACGTCTCAAATACGTCGTACTGAAACGTTACATTCTTTTAACTTACAACTACAAACTTGACCTTCTTATGGAACTTATTTTCGTGATGAACAAAACACCGCAAAGCAATCTAAGACATAGTCTAAATGGATATTTTTAGGGTTTTCTTTCAATGTCATAGCTTTCCTTGGCAATGTTTACAAATGATACGTAGTGGTCCTTAATTTGTTATAGATTTTTTCCCTATATAATATGGAAACCGGACAGTGAAAACAGACAAATTGGGGAAGGCAATAAATCAAGCTATCCTTCCATTGTCACTCCCTGTCATGTGTATATCGACAATAGAGGAAGAAAATTGAGTACATGTACCTTGAACGATTTCCAGCTAAATAAATACGAAAGACTCAAGCATGAAACGTAACACAAACAATACACCCACTTCTCAAGCAGAACACACACACAGTCATACCATAACAAACACACACACGCAATCCCATTCCTTCATCTACACACTAAATAGAAAACAACACGCAAGACAAACATAATGCAAAGTCAATATAGGAGCCCGCCTTGGAACGGTCAGCAGCAATCAATAATTAATTATTAACAACCACTGGGGGGGGGGGGTTAAACCTGGGTTTAGGGGCGCCCAACCTCACTCTTATCCCCTATATTCACCTATAAAGACCAACAGTGTACATAAAATATAAACCCTGTTCCACAACCTTACAATCAAAATGACCGCCAGCACAGTAAGTAAATACATGTAAAACATCTAACAAAAATTCTATGACAAGATTATTAGTAACACGGGAAAGAATTAAACATTCAAGCCCGTGTTAAAAATAACCCACTGTTGCAACGGTCAAATTGTACTCCACTTCATTTCCATTTACAAACTGTTTGACATTTGGTTTGGGGTAGCTTAATTTAGAAACGTTTTACATGTGCAACATCGCGTGTGCCGATACTTTTGTTTAAACGTGAATAATAAAGTGTTCGCAAATACAAAGTATGCCTGCTCTCGTATACTTTAATTTCAAAGGTTTTAACATATATGCATGTTAACAACAAGAAGGTATATGTTTCTGTATCGAAGAACATTACTGTGACATAGTTAGGGTCATCACGCAAACTCGTCATTTGTTAGATAGCAGCGCATGTGGAATTACCTAAATCTATCTGGGTCACATTAGTCGGCAGTGCGTTCCTGGGGGAGACAGTTCGTATTATGGATAAAACTGTGTATGCTATTGTGCTGTTTTTGTCAAAAGTAATTAAATATAGTCGTTTACTGACAATTCAATCGAAATGGAATTTACACTAGTTTGTGTGAAATAGAAGGTCAGCATAAGCATCATGCAGAATGCTCAGGAAGAACGACATGACTGTTTTCATGCATTTTCCAGAAGCCGCTCTTATGCCTCTATAATGCGTTTGCAATTATTGATTAATGAACAAAATAGCAATATTGTATTAATACCAACGTATTTATTTAGATTTCGAAGACATTATTTTTTTCGTATTTAGAAGTTGATATTATCTCTTCAGCAGATAACTGTCTTCAACGGTTTTGATCTAGCCCATATATGCCAAATTACATAGCGTCTGACCTGTCCATATTGCTTTACACTGGTTAAACAATTATTTTGTCAATTCAAATAGTCATGCAACATGGCAAATATGCAGACTATATTTGAAGAATATACAAATGGATTCTTAGACTTCTTACACTGTATGGCCCCTTATAAAGACAAACAGAAGCCGTGATGTCCAAACAAGTTGAAATTTGAATCCTTTGTAAACACTTGTACGGCATTTTGATTCACTTGACACTTTTGGTGCTTACGTATCTTCGTTTTCTAAAGTTTTGCTACCTTTCCAAGTGTACTATATACTATATCTGTAGAACGTTTTCAGAACAAAAACGCGACCTAGTGACAACTTGTTTGTAGTCAGATCAAACACTCGTTTAGTCTTTGTCTGACAATTTAGCCAAATCGCTCACTAAGAATTAAACATAGGCACGCAAGGTACTTTCCGTCTGCAAAATATGTCGACTGCAGAAACTCCCAGAATAGATTAGAAAGTGTTTAAAGCAGAAATAAGATGCAGAGTGATTCTTGGCAAAACATTATGTTTGACTGTCACCATTCTTGCAGCAAGAAATCTTCTTCACCATTAGATTTGTTTGCGGTAAAACTGTCCCAGGCTTAAAGCATATCAAAATACACTATGCTACATTTAGAACGTTTCGCATTACATGTACTGTGTTCAAAACCCTGCCCAAACTCAAATCAAACCAGATTTAATTATTCATATACAGTTTGACTTACGTCCTTAAATAAGACAAGCCCACAGACAAATAAAAAGTAAATCAAGAAAATTGTTCGTGATCAAACACCACTTAGGGTTATTGCTGGCCTAAATGGCAAGTCTTTGAATTATGACTTATTATGTGTTATTTTGGCTCCAAAGAGAATATCCATTAATCACAATTAACCTTATCGTGCTAAGCGCGACTTGAAAATTGATTTCAAACAGTTTAGATCTAGATAAGACGGCGCGTTACGCGCCGTCTTATCTGGATCCAAAATGTTTGGTACTCATATTCAAATGTTTTGCTGTTTCAAACAAAAAAGTTTGTTTTTTTTATGTTGTCGCACACGACACATTTGAAGCTTACGAACATGTAGCATGCTAATGGTTAAGGCATATGTCTGGATTGCTGCTTATCAGAGAGGAGGTTCATTATTGACGGCAAAACTATGATATAGCAGATCCCATATTGGTGTTGAGTCTGTTTGTCTGCTATCCATAGCTGCACATAGAGTGTTTTAGCCCTTTGACCGCTAAACTGCAGGGCGATATGCAATTGCCGTCTTCAAAATTGTCTCCATACTTCCCATTCTCTTTTATGGGATACAGATCATACTCGCACTATCTGTTTGAAGAAGTCATCTCCAGATTCCCACATAGAGTGCATAAATTCAATAAATACTGTTGATTTTATATCTGAATATGTTTACAATTCAGATATCATTATTGTACAAAGAAACGCTTACACGAGACTTAAACATAATATTACCCTAACTAGTATGATCTCCCGAATAATTTGATAATGAAAGGGTTAAGGAATGTTTAGCATTTGCGTTCCATTTGAGCCATGTCATGACAAAACCTGCCTTATTGCATTGTAACATTGTACAGACCAAGCACCAGTGTCGTCCCAAGCTCTACATCTGAGTTTTGTCTACACTACCAAGACCCGTATATAATACTGCTTAATACAATGCTTTAGGTAATTGTTGGTGTCAAACAGAGTAGATCAATGCCAGCCGCCGCGTCTAAGACGCGGCGGCTGGCATTGATCTACACTGTTTCCAATGCAATAAGGCAGGTTTTGTCATGACACGGCTCATTTCCTTTATATGGGAGCGAAATGGCGTTTTATCCATGATTGTAATATGTGTCATCCTCCTATACGATGTAGAAATCGTAAAACTACTTTGCTTAAACTATCAAATCAATCCGCCTATGATAAAGATCCTATAAGATGAACAACTCCTAATACAATTATATATTACAGGGCTGGATATTATTAATCACAACATTCTCATTTCTCCAATAAATAAATCACAAATTTATTCGCCGATCTTCATTAAATATACAATTTAGGAGTTGGGTTCTCACTTCTAGAAAGAGGTTAGACGTCCGAAATGATTTTCCGAATGGCTGAGCCTATATTGCAATCACATGTGCTCATTTTACTCACATACTGTCTCGAACTGAATGCATTTACTTACATTTGCAAACAATTTCGATGCTGATCTAACGCCGAGTAGCTCGGCATCTGATCAGAATGTGAAATGTTTGAAAATCGTATAGATTATGGTAGGTTCAAACACCTGAAATTACATTTTATAGAAAGAAGCAGACGACAATTCTGTCGCCAGACGTCAGCCAGTTATCGATAAGGTAATTTGCATAATGACTTAACCTCGCTGCAGTAGTGCAATTCCAGGGTTTGCCAAATGTATTTTCCTGTTGACCTCCACAAATTATATAAATATACAGCGCTCCCTCTCTACAACGAGACCCAATTGGAGACACATATTATGTGTGTTGTTCGGAGGGAGTCGTTATAGGGAGGAAAAATTGACACTTGGCTTAAATTTGTACATGCGGCGTCTGATCTTGATTCAAGTTGTTTGTCACTCATACATGTAATTATATCAATTCTATCAAAAAATAAATACGAAAGACTCAAGCAGGAAACGCAACACAAACAATACACCCACCTCTCAAGCAGAACACACACACAGTCATGCCATAGCAAACACACACACGCACAATCCCATTCCTTCATCTACACACTAAATGGAAAACAACACGCAAGACAAACATAAAGCAAAGTGAACATAGGAGCCCGCCTTGGTACGGTCAGCAGCAATCAATAATTAATTATAAATTAATCATTAACTACCACTGGGGGGTAAACCTGGGTTTAGGGGCGCCCAACCTCACACTTATCTCCTATATTCACCTATAAAGACGAACAGTGTACATAAAATATAAACCCTGTTCCACAACCTCACAATCAAAAAGACCACCAGCACAGTAAGTAAATACATGTAAAACATTTAACAAAAATTCTATGACAAGATCATTAGTAACATGGGAAAGAATTAAACATTCAAGCCCGTGTTAAAAATAACCCACTATGGCAACGGTCAAATTGTACTCAAGCGACTAGTCTGTAGTTACGAGTAACTGTAAGACATTGAAGGGCCCAGGGTACGACAGAGAGGGAGAGAAAAAACAAAGCACGAAAATCCGACATAACTCTCCCGGTTAAGGACGGCTTTAGAGATACATCATCATGTAGTGCTAAGCCCTGTCTGTCGTCGCACAACCAAAGAGGAAAGCATAGTTATCAATTGTAGATTGATCGATAACCAAACGTGAAGTGCGCTGCAATATAGTTGGATCATAATCTTTTTTGGGGAAAAATCTAATACGTTTCACAAATAGATTTTGAAAATGTATATGTCCAAGAATCTTACGAAGTCTGTAAATCACATCACCATAAAACTCCGGATGTGAAATACCTTGCCGCAGAAAAGACTTTAAGTTACATTTATACTTGTTAATGAGAGGAAGATTTCTATAAAAGAATAAAAGTCTATAAAAGTCCACTTATATGTAACTTTGAAAAATTTTAGCAGCCGGTACCGCAGCCATGAAAAGGTTGGACATACATGTATTGTTTGGGGAACAGTGGCAATGGTCGTTGTAAAGAGGGAGTCTTTGTTGGGAGGAGCGTTGTAGGGAGGGAGCACTGTATATGACAAAGCACAGTAAAATTAAGATAGTATAGCTGAGAGTACGTTATATTTCCTAGATTAACCCTTCACTGTCATTGTGACGTAAACGTCCATTTAACACAGTGACTGTCATTTGCTCTAATCAAAATCCTTTTGTATGTCAACTACATATCATATTAACCAGCATGGGCTTAGTGATTTCTTCTCTATTTCTCTACTTCTCTTATATGTTTGATGTCTTTGATCTAAAGGGAACCTGGTCTAAATTTCATGTTCGTTATGTTTTATATTACTATTCCTATCAGAACACAGTGCAGACTCTGATTAGACGCCGATTTTTGCGGCGTCTGATTAGAGTGTACACTGTTTGCCCATGTCCGTAAATGACCATAGGCACCAATCGGTTAAATAAACTATACTACAAATAATGGACAATATCTTATTATACTTCAAGAGTTAACACAATCATCCAAAAGTTCTGTTGAAAGATGGTCAATTCAATAAAATATTACTTTAGACAAGTGCCAGACTCAAAATATATAAACACTAATTCAAAATGACAAGGATAAATTCAGAGAAATGCTCTGTTTTATTTTCCGATTTATCCATGTTATGGTTACAGAGTAATTGAAACAATTAGCTGAATTTCAAATGACAGTCTACTTAAACGCCATATGGATTCACAGTTACATTATAAATCAAGTATAAACTCGATCGAGATTCGAAGATTTTCTGTATGAGAGTCATGTCGTTTCAAGATCATGAGCAGACGCCGGGTTACAGTGGTGAAGATGTATTTCACCCCATATAAACGGAAAAAACAACAACTGTATAGAAACTGCAAGGCAGTGTAAATTGAAGAACATCGGTTTTTTTTCGAACAGTTTTGAGCCTGATTTGAATCAAAACTATTTGCAATGGACATACGATAATATTATTAGCGTATATTGAAAATAAATGACGTATCTCCACTGTACGGGGTGTTTGATCGGGTTCGAAACTGTTTACAAATAACTAAAGCGTCATGACAAAACCTGTCCTATTGTTTTGCAAACAGTGTAGATCAAAGCCAGCTAGACTTGTCTTGATCTACACTTTTTGACACCCACATATAGTATATCTAAAGCATTATATTTAGCAGTATTATTTGTGGCATTTGGCAGTGTAGACCAAACCCAAAGGCTGAGCCTGGGATGGAAACGGTGTTTGGTCTGTATAATGTTGCAGCGCAATAAGGCAGTGTTTTCATGGCACGGCTCAAATATATTACTACAGTATAACCGATCTTGACATCGTTCACACAGTCGCCAAACTATTTAATGCTAAGTTACCATTTTTGTGTCGTTATTTACGTAACCACTAATGACCACTGATTGGAATCTGTAACAAGACAATATCATATATAATTTGGTTTCCTGGAGACCGATCATTAATCACAGTTATGTTTTTACAGTATTTCCAGATGCCAATCATGCAATCGGTAGTGATTGGTCGTGTCATATGATGTATGAGCTATCAGAGACTGGTTATCATATGACTAGCGTCAGCTCATGCATGTGTCTAACAGTCATTTCATATAGACACACAATCCTCTTTAAAGTCACGTGTCTACTTGATGAATTACAAAATCAAATCAGATATATCCCGTAGAAATAGCTTTACCTCTGTTTTAATGTGTTCAATATAGTTCAATAAACATATTTTATCTTCAAAGTGTGTACATTTACAATCATGGTTATAATAAACAAATTATTAAAAGGATATAGTATTGCAGAAAGAGATAATGTTCGTAGTTTGTGTTTTTAATGCTAATTTGTATGGACATACATCTAATCTGACTCATCGAAAATAAATACAACTTAATACCTGTGTGACAAAGAACCGGTAATTGTTTATAATAGAAAACATATTCGCTTCAACAACATGTTTAGACGTATAAGGAAGAATGGAGAGAACTTAAAAGAAAGACATATGATCAATTCAAGGAAAATTCAGACAGCTCCCGAAAAAAATCCACTTTCGTCCTGCATGAACCTACCACATTTCTAAACACTACAGTGGTGAATACATTCTGACGTCATCCTTGATATCTTACAGAGCAGAAAACATTATTCATTCTCGTTTAGACGCAAACGATGTGCAAACGCATTGTATTAAAGGGAATCAAATGGTATGTTAACAAGTCTCACTATTCATTTAACATTGGTGTTCATGAGTTTAGAGCTTGATCTGACGCCGGAGTACTCGGCGCCTGATCTGGCTACAAATTATCGGCAATTGAAATAATTGTTTTAGCTTAAGTAATTGTTTTAGCTTAAAGACGTTTATTTGGAATGAATAACATTTTCCCCGCTGTATTTGCGAAATATTTGATAAACATTGTACAAGTACCTCGACGTCTCATTTTGCAAACAAAAACCGTTTGAGAGTTAACAATATATCCTGACAGAACATGGAAAAAATCGTTTCTGAGGACTGTTGCATACAACAAATCCTGCAGACGTCAATTACATAACATACTAAAACAAACAATGGTAAAGTTAAAACATTAAGAAAATGAAACAAACACAAGATATCCTCTACTATTCCATTGTCCTGTAAGACATGCTTCATCTATTTGTCTGTTCTTTACCTTTTTTGTCTAGCAAAGAGATATATAGTATATCGCTTAGTCGCATACCGTTTATAACATAGACATTAAACAATGCTGTAGACAGACTTAATCATTGTGGTGTTGTTTTATCTGTCAATCTTCTCCAAAGTATTTGATGTAACACCTGTGGCCATGTCTGCAGAAAGTCATGTCATCTTATGTACTTTTAGTTTTCATTTGATATTTTAACGCGACGAAACACAATGCAGTAAGATTTATGAAATTATAATAAGAAAGAAACAAAGATGAGATTTTGGCCCAAGAGCGGTTCTCTTTAAAGTAAAATAAATAGTTTTACCGCCATTTTGTTGTAAATTACCAGTCACTGAAAATCAAGTACTTATTGTTTACAGAGCTTGACATCGTCCATGTTGCTATTTATCTAAGGCATGTCCATTACATTATATAGGAGACATATATATCATAATTGCCGAATGCTTTCCTGTCACCAAGCCTCATTCTGTCTTTGAAACAGTGTTTTCATAAAGCAACAGAGTTTTTCTTAGATACATTGTACATCAGTAAATAATTCAGTTGAAGGTGGTTATACCTTAGTTTGTTTTTCTACGAATCTACAAACTTACAACACATTTAGAACAACTAAATTGTAAATCGCATAAATAAACGCATACTCACACCAAACAGATAACACTTCAATGTCATTTAATATAAAAGGTTATAAATGTTTGACTTATGACAAGTTTTCCAAGCGGCTCTGATAAGTAGTCTTAAATTGCTGATACGACGTACATGTACCTTGAAATGTATGTATATGATCATTCAAATAGTTCAGAGATCTATATAGAAGTTTTTGGGTTTCCTTTTGTCTTACATAAAGCTGAACCTTGAAAGAGTTTTCCTTTTCCGTACATTATACTTCGACATGTCTTAAAGACTGTCCAAAGGTTGACAAGATTTAGAATTTACACTACACGATTAGGTTTCCTATGGAATCGTTTTCTTTCGCGTGGAACAAAACACCGCAAAGCAATCTAAGACATAGTCTAAATGGATATTTCTAGGGTTTTCTTTCAATGTCATAGCTTTCCTTGGCATTGTTTACAAATGATACGTAGTGGTCCTTAATTTGTTATAGATTTTTTCCCTACATAATAGGGAAACCGGACAGTGAAAACAGACAAATTGGGGAGGGCAATAAATCAAGCTATCCTTCCATTGTCACTCCCTGTCATGGGTATCTCGACAATAGAGGAAGAAATGTGAGTACATGTACCTTGAACGATTTCCAGCTAAAATATACGTCACTTACGTTTTCAAACAGTTTGGATGCTGATCAGACGTCGAGTAATTCGGCGTCTGATCTGGATCCACCCTGTTTGAAAATCGAGTAAATTCAAACACACTTTATTTCATAACATTAACATATAATATGAGTAATATATAAATATACATAAGGATTGCAGCAGAAACAATTGCTCAGTGAATCAGTCTTTGACCGTTTGGTTGAGGTATCTTGGTAGTAAAATGTTATACATGTAAATCCAAATTAGCAAAGATATTGCGGACGATCATTATTGCTACGTGTTATTGTTTTAGCATTATAAGGAGCCGTTACTCAAGCTTAACTTACCAGTATAAGGACTGATATATTGTTATGATATGCACTCCCTTCAGCAATATATTGAGAGTGTTGGGAATCTTTAGATGTAGCTGACCGTTTATATGCGATACAAAATATTAAAGAAAGCTTCTAACGGAGCTTGTTTCAATACGTGTGTCCTACAGTAAGCCTTCATATGTGTAGAAACATCGACTTATATGTTTGTTAGTGTCATTTTTAGAAGAAGTTTATGTACAAAGGGGAACAAATTTGAAATGCTGGGCATTCAAGTTCAAATATGTTAACCTTAATGTATTAAAAATAAGTTGGTCATACTGCCTTATTTTGTAAATTTGAAACGACATTGTAGACAACAAAATTGAAGCAGACGACAAAAAAGCGATGAAGGGGTAAACATCTCCATAATAATTTGATTATGAAAGGGTTAAGACTATAAGGAACGTTAGGTACTAGATAACTGCTATACTAGCGTTTGCTTTGCTATATAATCTAGCAACATCATTTACGAGTAGTGTTTCAATATTGTCGTTTGCAAACACCAAATAACTTAGGAATAATAAAATGTTAGATGCCTACCTACAGATGAACCTGTGACCTCTGGTAATATATATAAAACTTTATTTGTCAGAATACAAATATAAGCTTGAATGTAAATTAAAGTCACCAGGGAAACCAATTTCAAATATAAACATGAAGATTTGACATCAAATCAGGAGCGCCTGTCTCGGGTAGTAACCTCGTCATTGAAGTAATATTGCAAGCTTGAATATGTCGTTGGCTTAATATTGTGTCTTCTTTATTGCTCTTGCATTTATGTATGAATTTTGACAACAGACATATCGATATTGGATTTAGATTTGGATTTGTTGTGATTTTACGTCGCTTAATCCATAGTGTTTTAGTCACATCGATATTTGTGTCAAACAGTTAGGATCCTGATCAGACGCCGCGTTAGGGTTCAAACTGTTTGCAAAAGCAGGTGCAATTGAATTTACCAGTGAAATTGCAATTGCTAACCGGTAAGCTAGGAAATTCTGTTGCTGTTAGAATAAGACATTTCTTGGAATCTAAATTATAGATAATGCTCAATTTGCTTGCGTCTAATGTCTAAACAGAACTAATGTCATAAATGATTCCTCTACATCAATATCTAAAATTGGCTTCTGTCAGGTCTGTTGCAGAAGATAAGATTTCTCTAGATTGTAATTCATGTACATAACAGCGCATCAGTTTTCGAATATGGCTTCTGTTAATTTTAAAGAGACAGAGAACCGAATGGTGAATCGGTAAATACAATGAAAGTACGCGATTAAATCATACTTGTGGCACTATTGTGCATATTGCATTAAAGTAAATTGATCTGTATAAAAACATGCAATGCAGTAGTAAAGGGAACACCTATACTACTCAATGCATTTACATTTCGTTTGCTTTTAAACGGGAAAAAATGACATCTCATTCACTGTACATATAGTAATGTATGTAAATGTAATGACGTTTGTTTTCCTATATTAATATCTGAGAACTTAACTGTATTATTAGATTAATATCTGCAAAAGAAATAAAATTGATCCTGGACCAACATATCAACTTTTATTTTCAGTGGTAATGCATTTGGCTTACTTTAAACGCAATATCAAAGTAAAGCAAAACGTTCATTTGGGAGTTTTGCTGATTGCATTCGTCTTTCTTTAAGCTTCATCATCATCGGCATCCGTCCGTCTCTGTAGACGATGGATTGCGCTCATTTGTTGTTGTTTTGGAACAGCGTATGCGGTGGCTGTGAAGACCAATCCTTGAGTGACAGTCCCTTGTACAATCCACGCAGATGAATATTGTGTCATCTCTGGCATATGATGCCTTCCGGCTTATCCTCTTGAGGTCCCTCTTTTCAGATCGTTTCTCCCATGACTTCTTTACTCCGCTTTTTATAGTGTGCCGCCATTGGTTGCGTTCTGAAGCTAGTCTTTCCCAGCTGTCAACATTTATCTGGACATACTTAAGGTTCCTCTTGCAGGCGTCTTTGAAGCGAAGAAATGGGCGGCCGGTTGGTCGAGTTGCAGCTTCAAGTTGGCCACATAACAAGTCTTTGGGAATGCGTCCCTTGTCCATGCGGTGCACATGTCCGAGCCATCGAAGACGCCTTTCAGTGAGCATTGCTTGGATTGTTGTTGTGGCAGCTTTGCTGAGGACATCAGTATTAGTAACTTTGTCCTGCCATGTTATGTTCAGCAGTCTTCGTAGACATCTCATATGGAATGCATTCAGCTTGGATTCTTGTCGTGTGTAAGTGGTCCATGTCTCACTTCCATAAAGGAGAGTACTGATTACAAATGCATGATAGACCTTCATCTTAGTGCTAAGGGCCAAGTTCTTGTTTTCCCATACTCTCTTTTTCAACTTGGACATGACTGTTGCAGCTTTTCCGATACGTGCATTGATCTCGGAATCGAGAGATAGCTTGTCAGAGATGTTGGATCCCAGGTATCTAAAGTTGTTTACAACAGCCAGTGTGAATTCATTGACGCTTATTGATGGAGGTATTGGAGCATCCTGAGCCATGACTTCAGTCTTCTTGATGCTAATGGTTAGAGCAAATTCATTGCATGCATCTTTTCTTTAAGCTTACACCCGTCTTTATCACCATGAGCATGTAATGGTATATGTGGCCATGTTAGCGATTTAATACTTTTTTTTATATCAGCATAAACCCTTTAAGTGCTAGGCGCGACTTAGCTTAAATCTGGAAACAGTTTGGATTCTGAATAATTCGGAGTCTGATCTGGATCCAAACTATTTGCCACTTGTATTAATTTTACCATTATAAAAAAAACTGCATTCAAATGATTTACATAGTTTTAGTACTTCACAACAGATATGTTCTTTAAAGCTCACGATATTCAAGCGCGCTGGGCATTAAGTATATGTAATATACGAGGCATTTGGTGGCATTTCATCAAGGTCTTGTTTTAGATAGACTGTGATATATTACCTACTGGGTCAAACATCGCTATGGCCTTATTTACAGTGGAGAAGACGTTATTCTTTCCAAATAAACGCGGTTACGCTAAAACTATTATTTCCATTGCAAACAGTCTGGTGCAAGATCAAAATAAATGTTTAAAAACGTAAAAACATTGTCCTTTTCTACATTTAAGTGCGTTTCGTTTGCGTTCCGTTTGCGTTTAAACGAGAAAACTTTACGTCTTCTCCTCTTTTGATTGAAACGCATGATATTTAAAGATAATAGGCATTAAGTATGTTATTTACGTGACATTTCATCAAGGTCTTATTTCATATAAACTGTGATCTATTACTAACTGGGTCAAACATCGCTTTGACTGTATTTACAGTGGATAATACGTTATTCTTTCCCAATGAACGCGTTTACGCTAAAACTATCATTTCCATTGCAAACAGTCTGATTAGGCTCCAAACTGTTTGCCACTCAGCTCAAAATAAATAGTGAGAAACGATAAAACATTGTTCTTTTCTACATTTTAGCTTTGCGTTTGCGTTTCGTTTGCGTTCAAACGGTAATGCCCCGGTCACACAGACGGTCGGGCTTAAATCGGTACCCAATCGGTCGAATTATTTGCTGTTTTGATCGGTTGTCATAAGTGATTTAATTTCAGGCTTTCTGTGTGACCGGGTATCGGTGATAAATAATTGTTCAATCGGTGAAACGCCATCCCGCCTCCGATTGGCCACCGATTGGCAACTCATGAACTCCTATCGGCCACCGATCAAAAGCGCCCGACAACCTATCAATAATCGACCAATACCGATAAAACACCGATGAAATGCTGGCGGCAACCGATTGATCACCAACTGATCACCGATTGAACTGCCATTAACAACCGATGAAAACAACGAGATCCTGCGTTTTAATTCTCATCTTTTTTCATCGGTGGTAAGTATCAGTTCATCGGTGCTTTATCGGTGCTTTATCGGTGGTTTATCGGTGACTCGTCGGTGATATCGGTAGTAGACAGGTTGTCAATCGGTTATTTGTAAAATATTTTCACCGATCGAGAATTTTAAGCACGTTTAAAAATCCCAATCGGTGATTTTTCGCCGACGAAACTCATCTTTACCCAATAGCGATTGATAGGTGGAAAACAGGTGGCCAATAGGTGATGTCGGTAGTAAATAGCTTGTCATCGGTCCCCTCCCTAGTTTGGCGAAAAAAACAACCGATCTATCACCGATGGCTCTGTGTGACCGGGGTGTAAGGAATAACATCCTCTCCACTGTATATTCATACATGTGTTCTACGTTTTAAATTATATATGCAAACAGTTTTGAAAACGATGATCAGACGCCGAGTTACTGATCAAGATCCACCCATTTTGACGAACGCATTGAGTTGTTTCTAAGGAAAAATGGTGTTCAAATTGTTTCGGGGTTATTTCGCAAGCCTAATGTTTGCAATGCATGATATTTAAGGATAACGGGCATTCAGTATGTTATATACGAGGCATTGGGTGGCATTTCATCAAGGTCTTATTTGTGATAGACTGTGATCTATTACTAACTGGGTCAAACATCGTTATGACCTTATTTACTTTCTCTCACGATATATAACTAGACGGAGATGGAGCGCGGAGGTTCCACTGGGTGAATCTAATTTGATAGCACGTTCTTTCCACTGAGCTGTGAGTTCCTAGATGGTTAGAAAGATTGTCTTGTTATCGCAAAATTATGGCAGTTCATATGAGAAGACGTTATTGGTTCCCGTTTAAACGCAAACGGGACAGGCGCATCGCATTTAAACGTAAAAAGAGACTTGTATCGACAATTCTGACTTTTTATGTTGATATGAGTGGACAACAGTTTGTAGCCTGATCAGGCGCCGGGTTCTCGGCGTCTGATCTGGCTCCAAACAGTTTACAGTGGAAATAACAGTTTAAGTGTAAACGCTTTTATTGGAAAAATAATAATGTCTTCTCTTTTGTAAATAAGGTACAGTGGAGAAGACGTTTTTCGTTCCAGTTTTAACCCAAACGAAACGCATTTACGCATTGCAATAAAATATAGAAAATGACAATTTGTTGACAATTCTGATTATTCCTTTCAATTTGAGTGGCAACGAGTTTGCAGATTTAATTTTTAAGAATTTCAACTTTTATTGAACATATTTGCGTTATGTTCCATCCAAATAGAACTAATATGTTTTTAAGTAGGTCTCCTGAGAAAGCTCCTCCGCTTTAATATCATCCTTATTTAAGCTACCATTTAAGCTACCATTGGTCTTAAACACTACAATCAGCATGCCGAGTAGTTGTAAGCAATGGGTTGATTTTCATTTCATACAAAAATTGAAGAAAAAAATCTAACCTAACACTGATATTCTCCTAAGTTTGGTGTATGCTTTTTTTTCAGATAGAAAGTCCGTCATTTGGTAAAAAGGCTCTTTTTTCGGGCACTTAGCGGAAAAACATGTATATACGATGTAGCACTATAGAAGCCATTAATCAACGTTAGACAGATACATTAACAAAACAGATAAACATTAAAAGAAGAACTAGATCTTACGGCTCCGTAGTGTCTGAGGCTTAACACTTTCACTGTCAATGGCGCCATGAAGGGGTATTTGCAAACAGTTTGGATCCTGATCAGACGCCGCGTTACGCGGCGTCTGATCAGGATCCACACTTTTTGACACTCTTTGCGAAATTTCTTCAGCCATAGTGCCTTTTCTCTAACTTTGAAACGTTACTGCAGACAACAGTATTCATTTGAAGACAATATAGCGGCGAAGGGGTACAAATCCTTCGATGAATTTGACGTTGAAAGGGTTTCCGGAAGAACAAGCGTTCATGGATCCATAGTGTCTAAGACGTAAGAAAGTGATATATATTTGTGGTCGTCGTACTGTGAAGGTGGTACCCCACTAATGAGAGCAGGCCAAACTCGATCAATATCGGTACTTCTACATAAAGCAATCGGCTATTCCCGTCAACTGACGGGTTTACCGAACCATACTGAAGCATAGGTAGCATGGTTCGGTGAGTGTCGTCGACGGGAATGAAATGCTTTGTGTGTCATCATTGATATTGATGTGAATGACATGGTTCAAAACACATGTTTCATTATTATGACATTTTTATTGTTAAACTTTTAAAGTACGTACATGTATGCGTTATTGTAATTTTGTGATGTTGCTCAATATTAGAATAAATCAATCAATCAGTCAGACCGACCACTTTAAGTAAACTACATGTTTACCGTTCTGTGCACGAACCCATTAGGGACGTTCTACCTTAGCATGATAAATAGTTTGCATGGCTCCGTAGTATCTAAGGCTTATAAAATGAATGGGTTTCGCAACAGTAAAGTAAACATGTCACTGTAAAACTTCCGATCATTCAATACTAGGAGTTTGTTTGTTTTCAAAACGTGTGTTGAATACGAATAAGTGCCCTTACTAACGGTATATCATTTTGACTCAAGTTAAATTCGGGGGGGGGGTATTTTCTTTTTGTTTGTTTGTTTGTTTTTTTGTTTGTTTGTTTTGCTTTTGGTTTGGGGGTGGGGGTATTTTCCTGTTTGTTTTTTCAACAAATATATAAACGCGGTGTCTGAAATGGATCCAAACTGTTTGCAAAATACATTTAAGTCGACATGTACAGACAAAGGATTTAATAAAGCTGACGTCATCCCTTTTTAGCGTAATGTTTCAGTGATTAAAATTTTTTATCTAAAAGTTAACTAACATGAAATAATAAACCCATGTGATTGAACAAATAACTGTAATCAACATGTGTTTTTTACATTTTCCTGCAAATTGAAAGCCATTATAAATTTGATTAGATTAGGTAATCAACAACATGAAATTGGAAATACTGACTGAAACATTCGTTTTGAATATAGTAATTGATGCGCTTATTATAATTCCCTGTTTAAAAAGGTTTGTTTCCTGAAAATGTTTGTTTTATTTGTTCGAAAGCATATTTGCCAATGACACTTTTGTTTTTCAGCAATTTAGGTCATCAGCCAATAATATATGTTGAATTGATATTAGTACAACATAGATACATCAAAGTATATAATACATAGAGGATATAAAGTATATAATACATTAGTGTTCATTATTTATCTTTTCTAATAAACGAGTTGACTAAAATAATATGATGCAAGCCTTGGCGAGCGCATTTTAATTTTAATCAGCGTGTTTATTAAAAATGATTAGTAATGAGGAAACAATTTGAGATTGTATTTATCACATAACAATCTTAAACACCTACTAAGTCAATCGAAACCGTAGTTTGTAGTCTTTTTGCTATAAAAAATTTCTGCAAAAATCTGACTTTTTACGGTAATGTCATTGCAAATGATGTAATTTGGTGTCTCGCTCTGGCAGCGCTTGTACACAAAAAGGTTTGGCTGGAGCCCGACAAACGATATTTCACATGGCTTTATTCCACTCCCTGACCGCAAGATATGTGATAAATGTAAAAACCCATCAAGCAGTGTCGTTTGAATTTCAGTGTTAATACATAGTCACAAATGCATAGCATTGAGCAAGTGTCAACACTTGTAGAGACTTCTGAACTATACGACTCAAATGCGGTACAGTTAAATATACATGTATACACACATTTTTTATACCGGATGAGACTGAAGGCGAGATGCTAAAACTAAAAAATATCAGAGAACAAATCATCTTCGTTAATTGTTTGCGATATAATTTCCTGCAGTTTTAAAATTGATGCCTGCTAAATACATGCTTTTCAAACCGAAACAACCTTAAGACCAATGTAAACCATTTTGAATTTAGACCTGGTTTCTATGTTATACAGCGTTTGAGTTGAGTCTAAGATTGTTCTCAAGCATTTGAGTGGTCAGATTTGAGCTATTGCTCAAATCTTACCAATCCAATGCCTGCGAACAAATCAAGACTCAACTCAAACATTTTGTAACATTGCACCTATATGTACTCTCGAGATATCTTTAGGACATTTTCTGCATTATTATTGTCTTACTTTAACGTTTTAAGTCCTAGCACAGAGTATATTAGCCATCATTTGTCTAATACAAAATGTTCTATAACATTTTCATACAAATAAAATTAAAAAACCTTAAATAGTCAAAAAAAGACTAAACTTTATTCGGAATTTGGACAGACATATCTGAGCAAATAGTGCAGACCTTGATCAGACTGCAGAAGTTGTCGGAACAATGTCAACAAAGGTTAACTATTCAGTTTGCATATTTTTAGCACTTAAACAGTGTATCCCAATCTATAGAACTATAATGGTAGTACAAGTTCAGTTTCCGTAGACTGCTGGTTGTGAGACGTTCACGATTCTCGACTGTTACGTGTTTCAGTGTTTAAATGTATGTACTTCCGGTTGTTGAGTAATTGTTTTAAAGAGATTCCTATTGGAACTTCAGGGAATTGCTTCCGAAGAGATTACCCTGTATTGGTGCATTTTATATATACAGCGGAGAAAACGTTATTCTTTCCCGTTTAAACGCGAACAAACGCAAACGCATCGCAGTAAAATGGAGAAAATGACAACCTTTTGAATTTTCTAACTATTCATTTTAATCTGAGTGGCAAACAGTTTGGAGCCTGATCAGACGCCGGGTTACCCGGCGTCTGATCTGGTTCCAAACTGTTTCAAAGAGAAATAATGGTCTTAGCGTAAACGCGTTTACTGGGAAAGAATAACGTTTACTCCAGTGTACTATGCTCCCTCCCATCAACGGCCCTCATCGCTACAACGACCACTTGCCGCTATTCCTTAAACAATACAGTACTGAACCTTATTAAATTAAATTGATAATCGCAAGCGAATTGCCATCGAATTGCCATCGAATCGCGCGCTTCAAAAAACAAATCCTACGTTTGAATACTTTAACGCGAATTTTCAGAAGCGGTTGTGACAAAAATGGAATCGAAAAAATTAACGAAGGCATATTTGCGAACATTTGTGAGATACACCACTCAAGAAAACTTATCCATCACGTCTAACGCTTGCACTATTGCAATGCAATATCGTCTGGTTAAAATTGTCGTCTTCTGTGTTTTTCTTCAATTAACATACATGTATAAGTGGACATTTTGACAGAAGAAATATAATGACGAGTGACAAACAGCTTGAATCTAGATCAAACGCCGCTTTAGGCGGCGTCTGATCTG
The DNA here is from genome assembly GCA_922989275.2 of Gari tellinella. Taxonomy (NCBI): domain Eukaryota; kingdom Metazoa; phylum Mollusca; class Bivalvia; order Cardiida; family Psammobiidae; genus Gari; species Gari tellinella. The sequence continues at coordinate 28,709,418 of OV277874.1, read as the reverse complement.
GAGTCATGCTGTTTGCAAATGTAAGCCAATGACCCTCCCTATAACAGCTCCCTCCTAAAAAACAGACACACCATTTGTCTCCAAATAGGTGTTGTTGTAGAAAGAAAGCACAACACCAATATAACGATGCTCATTGGCAATTTATTTGAATTGGAAAGAGGGTAATTCAAGGAATGATTACAAATATAAATTTGTTTTTTGATTAGTTTATCTCCTAGCATCGAGTAATTGATGGCTAAATCGGTTTTATTTATATGGCAGTTTAAGATAAGGAAATTAAGCGAATCATCCATTTATGTTATCGATGCCGCCCTGGTAGCACTGAAGCAAATGACGTTTGCATGTGCCTGTATCACGTATGCAATAAACGCCTTCATAAATACACATGTTCACCAATACAGTCATCAATACAAACATTTTATTCAAGGTCCTGTGTACCATATGCTGGCCTTGCACATTATAGTAAAAGTCTCTAATAAGAAAGTACAACTTTTGGACAATTCTGATAATTCATTTTTATCTTGGTGGAAAACAGTTTGGATGCTGATCAGACGCCGGTTTACCCGGCGTCTGATCTGGATCTAAACTGTTTGTAATTGAAATAATAGTTTTAGAGTAAACACGTTTATTGGGAAAGAATAACGTTTTATCCACTGTGTCCTATTATCTGCAATGTTACTTTGTTATATGTAGTTTGCACTTAAATGTATATACTCCCTCATTTTGCACTTCGGTGCCTGGGATGAAATAAAAGTAATGTTGTTGTTGTTTGTTGTATTATGACCATCGAAACGAAGGCTTACTGGTTGTATAAAATACAGATGATAGCTTAAAGCAAGATAACAGTAAATTCGAAAGATCCTAATGGAGATTTCTGATTGAGATTAACCTTGCTTTGAGCAATAACCTGTAAGCACCTAATAATTAATACAGTTAAGTGGCCGTGATAAAGGGGTTTTACTGTAGTGTATGCAACTATTTCGGACATCATGTTTTAGTATAATTAACAAGGGGGGTTGTGTGTGATGAATTTTGGTTGTATAGATTACAAGTATATCTCGAACTCACTTAAACCGAACATATTCGTTTTTCAAATTTAGACCACGGTCATGTCACGTGCTTACTTTGAAAAGAGAGATACATTCGACTTAAGCAAATTTACAATAATAGGACCAAACTGTAGAAATACGGTCTGTATTGATTTATCAAATTCTATGTTTAGGTTTTTTGAGTGAATAAATATTAAAATGAGTGTCAAAAAGTTTGAATTCTGTATTAGACGCCGCGACACGCGGCGTCTTATCAGGATTTAAACTGTTTGCAAATTACCATTGCACTCGGGGTAAGGCAGTGAAGGGGTAAAATGAATCTTTTTCATAAATTTGTTATTTACTATATTAACTCGTTTATCATTGCGTTAGCGTTTAGTACCATTTTAACTGAATTGTAATGTACAGTGGTGAAAACGCTATTCCTATCAGTGTAAAAATTAAACGAATCGAAGATGCAAATCATTAACCCCTTCACTGCCGTACCCTGAGTACGATGGTTTTTTGCAAACAGTTTGGATCCTGATCAGACGCCGCGTAAGGTGGCGTCTGATCAGCATCCAAACTATTTGACACTCATTTCAATATTTCTGAAATCAAAATACCTAAAAATTAAATAAAAAGAAATAAAAGCAGACGACAATTGTTTAATGAGGTCACGGCAGTGAAGGGGTTAAAATTTAGAAGTTTTGAAACTGCTGACAATTTTTGTTTATCTGAGTGTCAAATAGTTTTGAACACATTCTGTTTTAAAAAAGTCGCCAGACCTATGCGCACCCACACCTTTTCTTATCTTGAGATTGAATATCGTTAAACCTTCAACACAAAAATGCACTGACTTCCCTTGGGTGCAATAAAAGGTTCCATTATATTCAGCAGTTAGATAAAACGATTAAGAAATGCATAGAGGTTCTATGCAGTAACACTCTGATTTGTGACCACTTAACTTGAGACTGGTACATGTATGAGGGCAATCAAAACGTAGCAAAAACTTATATCAACATGGAAAGTTAAAACATTAAAAAAAAACTTTTTTTATAAATATACTAAAAAATAAAATAATATCGAAAATGGCAAAACATAAATCATATGAATGCAGTTTCTCGACTGATTGACTATTGCAGTGTTAGCAGCATTAACAGGCCGCCAAACTCGGCGTCTGATCAGGATTAGAACTATTTGGCAATCGTATGATATTTTTATTAACCAAACGCTAAATTTATTTGTGTAAGATGAAGATATACCAGTGGAGAAGACGTTATTCCTTCCCAGTCAACGCGTTTGTGAAGGCTCCAAACTGTTTGCTACTCAGATATAAGACGCCATTTAACCCTTTTCATCTAGCTTATATCTTGAAGACAGATGACCATTTAAAGCAGGTTCAAAGTAAAACTGAATGTGCCTTAAGGCACATTTTACTTTACTTTCAGCCTGCTTTAAGCTACAATCTGCTAGGCTATATAAAATATGTGTAATGGTAATTGTTCATGAGGGTATAAACTGGTATCTACAGCGGAGGAATACATTAAATACGCTAAAAGTCGCTTCTATGGAGGGGGGGAAGGTTAAATCTTCAATAAATTGCCTTTTTCTATATTCCAATCCAGTGTGTTTGCCTTTTGTTTGGTTTGACGTCTTTTCTACTGTATGCCAGATAATGTGTTAAACGAGTTATAACGCCATACTGTGGTGAAAGGGTTAATCACGTTTTCACTTCTTTAACCCCGTCACTGCCGTGACGTCATCAATTTTAAACAATTGTCGTCGTCTGCGTTCATTTCTCAAATTGAATTCTTAGGTATTTTGACTCAAGAAATATTGAAATGAGTGTCAAACGCGGCATCTGATCAGGATCCAAACTGTTTGCAAATAACTAGTACACTCGGGGTAAGGCAGTGAATGTGTTAACACATTAATATTAGTTTTCCATTAAGTTTCTCACACAGACACAGAAGGTGACATTTTAATCCCTATGCATAAGTATTCTAGTTTAAACCCTTTAAAGTCCCATTGTGTTTTCAGACCTTTTCATAATGTCTGAAATACAATAACGGTTAATAATAATGTTTGAACATTCTAATGGGCCAAACTGATCTATGAAATGATGAAGACGGACCTAAATCACCAAAAAGGGCGATTTAAAATCATAACAAACCGAAAATAGAGCGTCTGCCATAAACCTTACCACACGGCTTAGTATCACGTGATACAGCCGGAGTCAACATCACCGTGTGCAACCGCAATTACCTTCGACGGTCGATCCATCAGTCACTTTTTTGTCCGCTCTCTAACTCGAATATCTTTTATCCGATCTTCCACAAACTTGCTGAAACTGTTCATTGATATAAAATCAAGGTTTGGTTTGATTACTACTAAAATCGCATAAGGTGTTTTTGAGTTATTGCCTGTTAATTTATAAAAAATGACTGTTTCAGTCATTTTTGCACTCTAAAACAAACAGTTTTTATCGGATATTCACCAAACATGCTGAAAATATTTATTCATATAAAATTCAGGTCTAGTTTGATTATTACTAAAATCGCATGTGGCATACCTAAGTTTTTGCCCTTTATGTATTAAAAAATGACTGTTTTCAGCAAGGTTTGCTCTCTAACACAAATACGTTTTATTGGATCTTCACCAAATTTGCTGAAAATATTTATTGATATAGTTTAGTATGATTACTACTAAAAGCGCATAAGGTATATCTAAGTTATTGCCTGTTTATTAATGAAAAATGACGGTTTCAGTCACTTTTTGCACTCTAACACATACAGTTTTTATCGGATATTCATTAAACTTGCTGAAAATGTTTAAGTATATAAAATTTAGGTTCAGTTTGATTATTACAAAAATCACATGTGGCATATCTGAGTTTTTGCCCTTTATGTATTAAAAAATGACTGTTTCAGCATTTTTCAGCAATAACTCAGACATGCCTTATGCGATTTTGCTAGTTATTAAACCTGACCTAGATTCTATACTAATAAACATTTGTAGCAAGTTTGGTGAAGATCCAAAAAGAAATGTTTGAATTAGAGAGCGGACAAGGCTTAAACAGTCATTTTCAGCAAGCTCAATGTATACATTCTCTATAGTTTATTTGACCGTTTACCCACAGTGAAAGATATGTACACGTTGTTATTGAATCTCATAGTGTTTAACCCTGTGCCTACTTTACGGAGTTTAAGACGCCGCGTAACGTGGCGTCTCATCTGGATCCAAACTATTTGACACTCGTCTTAAGGTTTGTTTAATTAAAACAATGCATAAATCTAAACTGAACACATTTTGAAGACGACAATGTCGAAGCAGACGTCTGTGCAGCAGACTAAGGGTTATCCAGATGTTCCAGCTAAACATGTAAGCGAGAGTAATCTGAACCAATCTAACATTTTCTCACTCATTTCAGCACCGAATGCTATGGTGTTACTACTGATTAAACCGTCTATTCGAGACACTTTTAATGAGTATGACACCATTGGGTTTAAAAGCAGAAATAAAGATTTAAGTTTTCGAAATACTTCCGTTATCTGGAGCCCTGTATTTACAGAGTTGTCCTTCTTTCCATTCACAAGGGAGGCTTTTTAATTGGTGCTAGCACAAAAATATTATAAATAAAATTTAAAAAGCGAGTTGCTTAGATAAAACCGGTTTTTGTGAAAGAATCACGTCCCACGTAGTTCAAATGGGACCCCCAAACAACCGTTTTATATAGGTTTCTCAAAAGCACAATGCGGCTTTAACACAATTTGGATGCCAATAAAGATGTACATATATTTGCCACTATTTTGGAACCAGATACAATACCAAATGGCTAGACTAATCAGGATCTAAACTGTTGGACACTCGTGTCAATAATTTTTCAGTGAATGTGCCTCAGGTTTTGATTTGAGAAATATTGCAGACTAAAATATTGATAAAAGATAATGTGTTTGGCTACAAAAAGGGTTTATCGCCTTTCAGACATTATAGTTATCGTTTTGAGCATAAGTTGTCTTTTTCAAAGGTGTTGTCTGCTTAAGTTATTGCTTTTTAAATATGAAATATGACCTACTAGTCAGTCGATCGGCGGGTGATTTTGACTTTAATTTGAAACAAATATGAGTCTAAACTTTATATCATGTTTGAGGTGAACACAGTTAAAACATTATATATCGTTGGTAACACATTAACAGCTCCCTTTCACAACCACTAAAATGAAAGCCAGGAAGGTGAAAATTGTTATGGAAATTCAGACAAATATAGGAAAAAGGCCAGACTGTCTCGAAATTAGCACATTAACGCCGGCAGTATCCCATTTCAACATTAGTTCACCAAATCATTGTCTGCTTTGAAATTGTCGACAGAACATTTTGTAAATTTCGAATTAATGTATTTTCTTAATGGAACCTTAAAGCAAGAAACCAAACAATTTGGCGCCAGATCAGACGCCGCGTTTCGCGGCGTCTGGTCTGCAGTCAATATTTTGCAAATACCAGTGAAGTTTTGATCAAAATGCATAGGGTTGGTCTGTTTCATAAGATCAGCAATGAGTTCAGCAAAGAAATCGATGGCCGTCGTTGGCCATTTATTGCGATTTGGCTACCGGTGTAAAATACAGTGGAGAAACGTGATTCTTCCGTTTAAATGCAAATGCATTACAAATAAGTATAGAAAATGACAACCTTTTTGGGAATTCTAACTACCAGTTTTATTCTGAGTTGCAGACAGTTTAGCTCCTGATCAGACGACAGGTTACCCGGCGTCTGATCTGGCTCCAAACGTTTTGCAATAGAAATAATAGTTGTAACGTAAGCGCATTTATTGAGAAAGAATACGGTTTCTCTCCTGCACTCTGCACTCTGCACGCTGTACACTGGGCATAAACTGCTAACATAAGCCGCAAACAATGCTACATGTAACTTAACACACTTCTTGAGCAACATTGAAAGGGTATATGAACTTACAAAGATTATACGTTTATGATCGAGAATGCATACATTCTAAATACAGTCACTGTGACAGATCGATCACTAGAATTTCATAGATTACGCCAATAAGACAGATAGGAACTATATGTCTTAATTATGCCAAATAGTATTTTAAATTATAGTGCACCTAAATGCAAATATTCAAGTAAAAACTGCTTTATTTTCTACTAACCTTCCCTACTGCTATTCAAATTTAATTTTGGAAATTTTCAAAATAATGCATCGACATGAATTGAAAGAATTAAAAATAATGAATTACATTATTTCAAATTATTCAATATTCACATCAAATGTATTACAGGTAATTGTTTTAAATATATCGATAAAATGCATTAGGGTACATGTAATCGTATATAAATTCGAAATAATAATGCAGTTCCGATCATTTTCGACAATTCCTTAAGATAACTTAACCAATATTACCAACATGCAACTGTAGAGAGGATATTAAAATGTCCTAATAAACGCTATTTAACCCCTTCACTGCCTTACCCCGAGTGCAGTAGTTATATGCAAACAGTTTGGATCCTGATCAGACGCCGCGTGACGCGGCGTCTGATCAGGATCCAAACTGTTTGACACTCGTTTAAATATTTCTAGAGTCAAAATACCTAAACATTATGTTGTAGAAATAGAAGCAGACGACAATTGTTTTAATTTGATGACGTCACGGCAGTAAAGGGGTTAAGCTATGACCTCACGTTATTTGCAAACGTTGTGTAGCCAGATCGGAAACCGGGTAAGTTAACCCGGCAGCATTTGATCAGATTCCATTTTTGTGGATTCTGATTTAGATTAATTTCTAACACATTTAAAACAACTGCCATTTGGACATTGAATTGTATTATGTTTCATTTCATTTGGTTCAAACAGGAAAGAATAGTGTATTTTCATAATTTCGTTAAAGTAAAGCGCTAGTTGTTATCTCTCAAATGAAACAAAACGCAAATTAATTGCAACAAGATCAAGAAAAATACAGGCAATTAGAATGTTGACGATTTATGAACGGCAAACGATATCTGATAAGACGCTGCGAACCTTGCTGCTCGGGGCGAACCACATAGGGAGGGACCAGGAGATAAACAAAAGCATACAACGTTAAAGCCACGTGAACATTTGGTTCGCCCCTAGCAGAGAGGATCACAACGAGAGGTTCTGTACAATTCGCGCTAATGAACGCAGGGCAGATTCATTGTGACTGAACAAGCTCCAAGCTGTTTGCTTGCACAGATGTAACAATACGACGCCTCTCCATCTGGAAAGAATTCTCCTAAACACTTCTTTTCGGTCATGATTAAATTTAGTATGTATTAAGGGGAACCTTTTGTTCAGAGTATGCATGTATTAAAGGCTTAAACAGGCGTATTTATGTGGGGTAATGGTTTCAATGTATTAGCCTACAATATGTACTCTAGCAGTATAACGGATCTTTTGTTGTTAGTTATGGCCTCAACGGCGCCAAAAGTCATTAAGCATTTACATATTCCAGATGTTATTGTAACATAAAACTTTTGTTAAAACTGATGTATATGGTCGTTAGCCTCTAACGCTGAATAAATATCCATCAATTATGATATAGTCTGTTTTAAATTCTAAAATGTTCTCTTACATTGCTAAGATTGCGATTCCGTGGGAGAGGAAGTTACACTGCTCAATAATAAAATCAATTGTGTTCATTGGAGCCTGATCAGAAACTAAACAATTGCCATTGAGAATTGACAATATCGTCCATACGAGTATGTTTAAGATACTTTCATTTTCTTGATGTTATAACTTATATTTAGCATTGGTAAGACTGGAGAAATACCATTTTGAAATGAATATGGCAAATACCTCATGTTTGCTGTATGATTCCGTCTAAAGAGGGTAATATAAATGCAAGTCAGGTATTAGTGTTTTCTTCTGACCTGTCGGAGTTATTTTTAGATTGGAACATTCTAAAAATTTTAAAAGGAATGAGTTTTCTTTTACATCCAGTTAGAGGTACGGATAGCTGTAATTTTTATGTGTTATGTACAGTAGAGGATACATTATTCTTTCCCGTTTAAACGCAAACGCAATACTCTAAACTGTGGAAATATACTTTTAGAAAATTTAACTATATTTTTAATCTGAGAAGCAAACAGGCGTCTGATCTGGCTCCAACCTGTTTGCAATGGAAATAATGCTTTTAGTATATAAATGCGTTTGTTGGGAAAGAATAAAATATCAGTAAAGTTAGCGCAAGAGTCTCGTGCTGCACGAGGATAATGTTATCTCAAGTTGGAAAGTGTACGACTATATAGATACGATGTTACCCTGTTATCTATATACTATTATGAACTATTCTGTTCTAAAAATAACTCCAACAGGTCAGAAAAATCGAACAATATCCATACTGTAAAACGTTTGATGCTAAACGTACAGACCCTGGTATCAGCGAAACTATTCGACAAAATCTTCACCAAATCAGTCTATTTGGATCTTAAATCTTTACCACATAAATACGCAATTCAATGCCTCTGTTTTATCTTATATTTAATCTAAATAGGCATCTTAGAAACATTCATTAACAAGTACCATACAGTCTGGCAGGTTGTAACTATATATATATTTCACTGCCAAGTTTTATCGTCTGCTTTAACCCTCTTACGGCTAAAATATTGTCTGCATTGAAAGTGTTGTCTTTCAAAATTCTAAAAGTAAGATCTAGAGAAATGTCGATACGAGTTTCAATCAGTAAGGATCCTGATCAGACGCCGCGTGACGCAGCGTCTGAATAGGATCCAAACTGTTTGAAAAGTCAACTTTTGATGCCGTTGGCAGTAAAAGAGTTAAAGCGGGCTGGAAGAAGAAATCCTCTTATTTGGAGCTACAAGTATTCTATATAAAACAGCAGTGCCGGTGTTTAAGCACTTTTTCTGACACAAACACTAATCAGTTTTGAGATTTAAAAGAAATTTGTGCTTACAATTTCACACCCATTTCATTATCAATAGACTGCCTTTTGACTTCAAATTTACAGACCTAGGAAAATAAAACTTTGGATCATGTTTAGGCGATATGTTATTTGGCGTCTTAACTAGATTCAAATTGTTTGAGAAAAAAAGATAACTCGATTCCGGTGTAATTTCGAAAAGTTTTCCTCTCAGAAAAGTGATCCTGGAGAACACTTTACCACGTGAAAATAAACGGTCATTGTGATTTAATTTGGAATAGTACATGTATTAAGCACCAGGGGCCCGTTTTACAAAACTACTTACGCAATTTTTTTGCGTAAGTCAAAATCGTTTATCTCTTATTTTTCGATCATAAACGTTTCCAAACAGCAAATAGCCTGCTCTGGCTATTTGCTGTTTGTAGCAAGTGATAATAAAGAATATAAATTAAAATTTAAAATTATGACTTACGTAAATAATTTGCGTAAGTTGTTTAGTAAAACGGGCCCCAGGAGGTCAATTATCTACGTGGAAAAATGTCCCGTAGTCACGATACTGAGGAGGGACACTTTCCGTCATTGCACCTGTCTTTTAAACGATTAATATTTATCTTGAGCGCTGTTTTTTCGGTCTTGTGAATGATAGCTTTATAATTCGCACCCGATGGGTGAACAGTCGGTCCAACCCTTCTAGAGTGTTATTTTCTGGGGTTGTTGGCCTTGTCGTTGAGGGGATTCTTCTGACGTCGCTAGAACTTCTTTCTGTAGATCTAACTGGGTTTCGACTTTTGAATTGACGGTCCAATCCTACCACAGCGTCTGTTTCTTGGCTTGTTGGTCTTACTGTTGAGGGACTTCTCCTGATGTCGCTAGAGCTTCTCACCGTAAATTTAACAGGTTTTCGACTTCTAGACCTTACTGGGCTTCGGTTTCTAGATCTATCAAGGCTTCGAATGCTAGATCTAAATGGGCTATGACATCTACATGCGCAAATGCTTCGCCTTGTAGATCCAATTGAATTTGGAAATCTACATCCAATTGGACTTGGTTCCGATCTTATTGGATTTTGTCCAGATCTCATTATATTTAAAATTCTAGATAGTTCTAGACTTGAAAATGAAGATCGGCTTGGACTTTGAATTCTAGATCTCATACGAGAGGGTATTTTGTTGCTTTTGTTTCTACTCCTTCTTGAATCAACAATGGGGTTGACATCGAAGAGGGAAAAAGGGTTACGACCCTGGAAGAAAAGTTCATGTTCGAATTAATACTATTAATAGTAACATGAATATGATATAAACTGTTACGACCTAAAATTAACCTGAGATAAGGTACTCAACATTGGACTATCATTGACAAATTGTCCCTTTACAGTCGAACTGTAATAGCTAGAAGTTTCTTAGGTCAAAAACATGGATATTGCTATTTCAAATGTAATACGTTTTTTATTGTAACTTGAAAACGGATATTTACCACTTAAACGATTTTGAATAATAAAGTTATACATGTATAGATCTAGTCTTGTACAGTGGAGAAAACGAAATGCAAACGCATTGCAATAAAATGAAGAAAATTACAACTTCTAAACATTTCTGCATGTTCATTTTACCAATGTAATCTAAATGGCAAACAATTTGGGTTATACGGCGTCTTGTCTGGCTCCAAACTGTTTGCAGGGGGAAAGTAGTTTTAGCGTAAACGCGTTTATTGGGAAATAACAACTTCTTCTCTACTGTAATGTTACCTTCACTGGACCGGTTCGTGGTATTATCATGCGGGAATGTGAGTTCGATATTAACCCATCTATTGGGCTCCATTCTAAAAATCAAACACAAATACATTGTAAAATCTATATTTCATTCACATACATTCAGATAAACGATGAGAGCTTAATGAATTTGTTGATGTCTTTAAATCAACACTTTAGTATTAATTAGCACGGGCATTGTCATGTCAAAACGTCATAGTCAGCATTTAGCCTGCTTAACCCTTTAACCCATAGCCTGTTTATAGTATTTAAGATGTGTGACCTATTAAAGCAGGCTGAAAGTAAAGCAGAATGCGCCCTAGGGCGCATTTTGCTTTACTTTCAGCCTGCTTTAAGTTACTATCTGCTAGGATGTAGAAAATATTTCTTTTGGTACATAATCATGCCAGTATAAAATGGAACTATTTTTTGGCGGATGAATAAAATGAATGCGCTAAAAGTCGCTTCTATTGGGGAAAGGGTTAATTCATAACAACCCGTTTTGTTACCCTAATTCGTTCTACACTATAGTAAATAGTTCCAAACCAGGAAGGCCTGACTATGAAACATTTCCGGTATTATTCATGTAATAGCTTGAAAATGGTTTCAATTATTCTTATTTATGTATTCTGCTTTACCTTTAACTTGCTTTGATAAGGCACATGTGTCAAAACTAAAACAGATTATGAGTACATGTATATCATAACACAAACAGTCACCATAGGTACGATTTGGTTTGGGTACGTTTTGACCATGGGTACATTTTAGTTACGAAACGATCAACCAGTGGTTATGTTTTGGTTTGGGCTCGTTTTCGCTAGATCGCGGAAAAGTTATAAACAAACCTTTACTGGTGATGCGGGAATGTGACTTCGGTATAAACCCATCTATTGGGCTCGATACTACAAATCAAAACACAAATACCTTGTTAAATCTACAATTCATTCACATACATAACATTCAGATAAACGGTGAGAGCTTAATGAATATGTTGATGTCTTTAAATGTACACTTTAATATAAGTAGCACTGAAATTGTTCGGTCAAAACGGCATAGTCTGCATCTAGCCTGCTTAATTCAAACCAACCCCTTTTGTGACCCTGATTCATTTTACACTGAGGAAAAATGTTCCAACCTAGGAAGTCCTGAATATGAAACATGTCCAGTATTGTCTATATGATAGCTTGAAATTGTTTAAATTCTCCTTATTCTGTATTCTGCTTCACCTTCAACTTGCTTTGATAAGACATGTATCAAAACTAAAAACAGACTATGGGGTAAATGCACAAACTTCAATTATGGTATGATTTGGTTTGGGTACGTGTTGATAGTGGATACATTTCGGGTACGAAGCGACCAAGGTGTTGATACGTTTTGTTTGGGAACGTATTGGTTTGGGTACGTTTTAAACCAATTAACAAACCTCCTCTGGTATCACCGGGCAGCATGTTCCCGAACCATGGCATCCTCGTATCTCTTGTCCGGTCCACAATGGGTCGACTTTGCAATTAAAAATACGTGTGAATCAATTAAAGAAAGTGTTTACAAACGTACATGTACGTCATGTATGATTTCTTTACCCACAGCAGTTTGATGGCCAGGCTGATAGATATCGAGTTAAAACAATTTATAACTTTAAGGATCATATGTATCCCTTTCATACAACTTTCAGATGTTGATTTTCAGAAAGGCAGTTACAGTCGAAACTCGATAATGCGAACTCGCGATATATTTTGTGTATGATTTCTACAAAAGATTTGAAAAAATCCTTCGGGCATAGATTTGATTCTTGACAAGATATTAGATAAAGAACATAATAAATTGCGCTGTAAAAAAGTATAACTTCTTTTTTTTAATTTTTCCCTTCAAGTGTAAACTAAGAATGAAAAATAAAAAAAAAACTAACATACTGATTTATGCAATTATAAGATGTCCAGATATATAGACCTATGAACTTGAATAGTATCGTCTTCTCTATTGTATAGAGTAAATCTAATACATAAGTAAGTTATTCTTCTAAATAAATGGCTTCAGTCTTAAGTCTTAATACCTTTATGCGTTATGCTACAGTGGTTAATACGCTATTCCTACCCATTTACGCGTTAATCTATGCGTAAGAAAGCATAGTGAACGGTTAACGCCTAACGATTTTAACGCGTTTAAACGCGTTAATAAACGATTATTCCAATGCAGTCTCGGCTAAGGGGTCTGTTTGCTAAGTGGTGACACTTTCATCCGGGCTCTTTAAAACGCGTAAAGAAACGCGTAAAGAAACGGCTAGGAAACGCGTTTAACGAAACGGATAATAAACGCGTAAGAAACGCGTAAGAAAAGCTTAAGAAACGCGTTAAGTGGGTAGGAATAGCGTATTTACCACTGTAATCTGGGTTCAATCTATTTGCAAAGATATGATTTGTGTTTTATTCTTCCCTTCCTTTAACAGCACCCTCTAAACAACACACATAACCGTTTTCTCACATTGGATGTTGTTGTAAAGATGGAGCAATGTCCTACAATTAAATGCGTTTTGGTGTCAAAAACGATTTGTAATCACTTACTAAGGCACGCGTCTGGGCTTGTATCTTCTTACACGAGCGACAACATCGGAATGTCCTATGACCACCAACACGGTAAGCCAAAATATCGGTCCAGCGTACATTGTCGTCAAGTGAAGGGCTGAAATATACAAGAACTTAACCCTTTCGGCGACGTAGTCGCAAAAAGTCGACTTTTGCTAACAGTTTGAATCATGATATAAACTGATTGACACTCGTATCGATATTTCTTTAGTCATAATATATTCAATCTTACTTTGAAACGATCTTGCAAACAACAATATTGAAGCAGAATGACAAAAAAGCGGCGAAAAAGTTAAAAGCTCATGATGAATTTGGCGCCGCAAGGGTTCACTACTCTGACAAAAGGTCTTCAAAATTATCAAAAAGCAGTTATTTTCTCCAGTTAAGTACATTGCATTTGCGTTTCATTTTGTTTAAACGGGAAAGAATAGCATCTTCTCCATTGAAGCAACTGTACATTAACCCATTAACCCATAGCCTGTTTATAGTTTTGAAAATAGGTGACTACTTAAAGCAGGTTGAAAGTAAAGCAGAATGCGCCATATGGCGCATTCTGCTTTACTTTCAACCTGCTTTAAGCTTTTACCAGCTAGAATAAGGAAAGTATTAAATATGACACATATTCATTACGGTTTATATTGGAACTATTTTCTTCAGCGGATGAATAAAATGCATGTGCTAAAAGTCGCTTCTATAAGGGAAAGGGTTAAACATGAGTATAAACTGTCAGTCCTTAAAATAAAGAGTCTCTTGAACGAGACTTACAATGTATAATCAAAACGAAATAAATACAAGCATATCTCAGTAGAAAACTGAAGAAATTCGATGATCATACAATGTACCATGCCTTAAAATGAGCATACGATACCCGAACTATTAGTATAGCGTCTAGTACATGACAAATTAGAGATGACACATACTTTAATTGGACTAACGTAACCAGAGTTGGATTAGCACAGCCACTGTTTGCGAGCTATATTAGATATATTATAAAAATTATCTATATTTTTATATATAATAAATAAGCGGTGCCATGTCAAACCCGCTATATTGCATTGCATCAGTACCGTTGTTATCCATGGTTCTGTATCTGAGTTTGGTCTACACTGCCAACTACCGTATATAATACAGCTACATTAAAATGCTTTAGATAATTTAGGTGTCAAACAGAGATGATCAAGGCCAGCCGTCGCGTCTGTGACGTACATGGAGGCTGGCCTTGATCTACACTGTTTGTAATGCAATAAGTCAGGTTTTCTCATGGCAGGGATCATATAATAATTATATAATATAATATTATAGATATATATTTAGATATCGGTTAAAAAAGCATTAAATTCGTATTTCTATACAAAGTACGTAAATATAAAATAATAGAGACATTACTTACTTGTTTATATGTTCGATTAAAAGTAATTGGAGATATTAAGGCTCAGCTGTATGTGTCTGATGGTACATTTACGTCGTTATTAATCAACACTAATTTGATATATATATCTTCCAGTAATTAATAAGCACACTGTAATATGTCAACTGTTGGACCCTGTTTATCAGATAAACTGATTCTCGGTTGATAGTGCACGTGATAGTTTTGCGTTTACATGTATAAAGATTTATATTTTAACCCCAACACGTGCATGCTATCTACAATTAAAAAGGTTATCTGCTAGATAAAAAAGCCAAGCGATTCTGTTTTTGATCTAGGTCCAAAATGTTTATTTATAATAGAGCAGTATTGACACACTTTGCCACAGGCTATTTGTCTTCAGCTCAAGATCAACACATGAAGAAGCTTAAGTATTTAAGATTCTGCATAGTGCGGACAAACTTGGTGATCAATGCTGTGAACAGATTACGCAATTAGTCTCATTTGAATAAAACTGTTCAACAAGCTGACAATGTTTTCAAATGGAGAAGGAAACATACTCAATTATTAATTTGATGCTGATGACAACACCATTAAGAACCGTGTTAAGTGAAGCTGAATCTTAGTCTTTGCGCCGCTCGTTAGCTTGGCTTAAAATGTTCTGCTATTGGTATATTGAACAGTAAACATTTCTATGTGATTTCAACCCAAATACAATAAAATCTCTCTTTTACGAACACAAAATTGTATTAATGTCTAGGTGGTTACGACAGATAACTGATTAAAGCAAGGTGACAATAAAACAGTATCCTATGTATATATCGCCAATGTTTTGCAACAGACATGTATAAGTGATGCCAAATAAATATATTGAATTTAATTGAATTGAATTAGCCTTCGTTTAAGCGGTCGTAATAGAGAGGTTTTACTGTACTGGAGTAAACACTCTCAAAAAGTTAAGATCCTTCAAGGACCGACGCCGATCAGACTCCAAACTGTTTGCAACAGACATAATGGTTTATTGGGTCATAATATCGTCTTCCCAGTTGTAGCATGAGGAAATACATAATATATACATAGACAAAACATACATACTGACAAACAAATACTTTTGTATATTATCAGTTTGTTTACAATTAGAATCCGGGAGAGATACATGTACGGGTAAAATTAACAAAATGTTTCAGTTGGCAAAATATACTGAGAACACCAGACATTTACAGTTATAATAATGTCAAAATAAAAAATAATAGGATATTTAACAGCACTTTTACTTACAGACATGTATAACAATAGTTTGTAGTATAATTACACACATTCCAAAGCACAAAAAACGTATAAGACATGTTAATGTATCTTGAATGAATAAACGAATATGAGTGACTGACTGAATGAATGATTCAAACACACACTCAGTCAATCACGCAATCAACCAGTCAGTCAATCAATCAACCAATTGATCAATAAACTAAGGAAGAAAAGGATGACTTACGCAAAACAAAAAACATGAAGAAGGCCCTGTTGTACATGTACTACATTTGGAAAAAACGTTTCTCTCTCCTAAATGTACACTCGAACTAGTTTGATCTCAATTTGTTTGCCAAACATTTTAATTGGTTTCTATTACACCATCTCCGGTATCTTATACAGTGGAGACAAACGCAAACAAAACGCGAACAAAACGCAAACACAGTGCATTTAAACGGAAAAAATAACAAATATCTAGCAACTCTGGCTATTTTTGTTAATATGAATGGCAAACGGTTTAAAGCCTGATCAGACGCCGGGTTACCCGGCGTCTGATCATGCTTCAAACTGTTTGCAATAGAAATAAAAGCTTTATCGTAAGGTCTTCTCGACTATTTCTGGGTTTTGTGTTTTTCAGACACCATGGCACCGAAATCGATTTACATATATCAAATTTCTTTGTAATGGTAGAATACGTGTCAAAAATGATTTATCGGATCTTAAGAATAAATTTAACGAATCCTTATAGCACGTCGCTTTAAAAGAAGCTTTCAACCTATCCATTACATTTTCTTCATAGAGAAATATCTGATAAAAAGAAGCAACTAGTTATATTCACCCTTCCATGGTCAAATTTATAGTGAGGTCTGTCTGCAATATCGTTTCAATTTAAGAATTAATGCAATACAACTGCCGTATATTTAAGACAAGTGGTAAACAATTTTGATCTTGGCCAGACACCGCGTAACGCGGCTTCTGATCAGGATCAAAACTGTTTGAAAATGCCTTTTATGACGTCATTGAGAGTCAAGGGGATAAGTCTTCTATTCCAAAAATGCTAGTGCAGTCAAAAAGCATGTTTGGTTCATTTTAACGCATCTTATGGAATAAAAGGCAGACATTATAACTCTTTAAAAGTTCTAACAATTTTCACCAGTGGACGTGATCCAGTTGCAGCACAATCGATTGCGGTAATAGTGGGTCAAGAGTTCTATCCCCCGCTGGACAGAGAAAGTTAAGCACAATGCGCTTAAAGTACGCTTGTATTTGCTCTACAGCGGTCGTACAGTAGATAATCTGTTATTCGCAAACGTACGCAAACGCAAAACACTAAAACGTAGAAAATAACAATTTCTTGACAATTCTGACTATTGATATTAAGCTGAGTGGCAAACAGTTTGGAGCCTGATCAGACGCCGGGTTACCCGGCGTCTGATCTGGCTCCAAACTGTTTGCAAGGGGAATAATAGTTTTAGCGTAAACGCGTTTATTGGGAAAGAATAACGTTTTCTCCACTGTACGGAGGCCGCAGAAACGTGAATTCCTACGGTGGCCGTACGGCAGCCGCATGGCTTATCCCAAGATTTACAGGCTGTACAGCTCGCCGCGGAATTATAACCCGGAGTTATAACTTTCTTTTCATTTCTACGGCGGCCGTAGAAAAATACACGCCGCAAAGCGGTTCTGTGACTGTCATGCGGCCGCCGTGCGGCTACTTTGCGGCCGCCGAGACTCAATGGTTACCATGGGTTTTATTAGAAATTGAGGCCGCCGCATAGACACCGTATGGCTACCGCATGTTGGCCGTACGGCGGCCGCACGTATGTTAACCAAATTCATTAAAACTCGCCACGAGGCAGCACATGTGAGCGCAAAACACGGCGGCCGTAGGAATTCTGCGGCGGCTGGAACAATTCCATATATACGCCCTTTTACGCTGTCGAAAGATTTTCCACTGAAGAAATGGTTCAAATTTATACAGTCAAGAACATGCATCATAAGATATATTTTTCATAATTATATGCTAGCAAAGTGTAGCTTAAAACAGGCTGAAAGTAACGCAGAAAGCGTCGAAAGAAGCATTCTACCTTACGTTCGAATCTTTTAAGTGGTCACCTTTGTTCACACCTGAACACAGACTGTGGGATGATGGGTTTAATAAACGTTTCACAGCTACAACAAAAGCAGCAAACAATATGTCAAACCAATGCAGTGTTCCCTCTCTACATTGGCACTCCCATCAACGACTCCCTCCTTACAAATACCCTTGCCGAAATTCCCTACACAGGACAATTATGTCTAACGATTTTACTTTTGCAATATCGTCTGCTAAAATTGTCATCTGGTTTTTCGTTCTCCAAATTAAATATAAGTGGAGATTTTGATAGAATAAGTAAATGACAATTGACAAACAGCTTAAATCTAGATCAGACACCGCGTTACGCCAAGTCTTATTTTACCCTCTCTTGAACGGCTCCCTCCGAACAGCACACAATATGTGTCACCCATTGAGTTTCGTTGTAGAGAGGGAGCACTGTAGTTCAGAATTGGAATCCATTTGTTACATCCAGGCATTAAGGGATTAATCAACATTTTCAAAATTTGGTTTAATGAAAGTATAAGAACAATTCGATCTTTGTGTTAGGCCAATCATTCGTCGATGTATTTTTAATTGATAATGCATTTTTACAGTGGTGAATTTCTTCTGTTGCAGTTAACTTGTTAAAACAGTAATGTCCATTTCACAAACATGTAATGTATAACCAGATCAGACGCTGTGAATCTTACTGTCCGTCACTTAGATTAGAATATACAACGAAAAGAATCTAAAAGGGAAAAAACGATTAACAATTGTTCCACAGTATAAACAGAACAAAATGAATGAAGGAAAAAAATCTGATTTACATTGATTCGCCTTAAGGTCGAGTTATTTTTAGATTGGAACATTCTAAATATTTAAATGGGGTGATCATCTTACATGTACTCGTATTTCAGGGGTGAATGAGGTAATTGAATTTTTTTGCAGAAGACAATTTAAACATTTCGCTACCAAAATTGTCGTGAGATTATTACCCCTTCATAGTTTCATTGTCATCGGCTTCAATTTTGTTCTTTGTAAGATTGTTTCAAAATAAGATTCAATGTACAATGTAGTATGACTTTAAACATATCGATACGAGTGTCAAACAGTTTGGTTCATGGTCAGACGCCGCGTTACGCGGCGTCTGATCAGGATCCAAACTGTTTGCAAGCGCGCTTTCAGGCGTCATTGAGTGTGAATGAGTTACA
This sequence comes from Gari tellinella, assembly GCA_922989275.2. Lineage (NCBI taxonomy): Eukaryota > Metazoa > Mollusca > Bivalvia > Cardiida > Psammobiidae > Gari > Gari tellinella. The sequence continues at coordinate 28,690,251 of OV277874.1, read as the reverse complement.
GAAGTAAGATTTAATCCGAATTTAAATTGTTTTCATTGTTCTCTCGCATTTGAAGAAATTAAATGTATTATACTTGAACCAATATTGGCCAAACACAATACATTTCTATTTGTAATAATAGGTATTTTTTTGTTTCTATCCGGGTTTGTTTCTTAATGGATTAAAATCAATTAATTATAAAACAAAAACAGCGATTTCATTTTAGCGTTTAGCTCAAATGCTATCATTTTAGAAACCATTAATTCATTTAAATTGAATTTTCTGAGAGGTTACTTTTAAACAAAAATCATTACTTTAAAATTTCTCATGGCAGGTCTTCGGCTAAATTGGATGGTTGATAATAAAATTAAATGATATCAGTTTGGCCTTTAGAAATACGAGAAACTAATAATGATCATTTGAAAAGTTTAATTTAGTAAAAAGCCTATTTGTGTAAATAGGAAATAGGAAAGATAGCTGTTAATCAAAATGTTCTCTTCGTGCTTATACTTGGTAAAACGGCAAACCATCCTAACAAGAACGTGTATTACCCAAAATAATTCTTAGCAAGCTCAGATGTCGGTTACATATAAAATGACCTCTTATTGACCCATTTAATCCCAGTGTATATTAAAGGATGCCTTGGCAACCAGCGCAGACACTGATGAGCCGCCGCGATTTAACAGAACAATTCTCTATGACAATTATGCCCCAGAACTATGGAGCGCATTCGTTGCCAAAAATCCAGACATGCAATCACCCAGTTTTCAATTATTGTTTGGCCAAAAACGATATGTATTTGTATAAATGTCGTTTAGAATCATGCAAACTTAACATGTGTATACTGTATTCCATAAAAAGGTATTTATAGTTTATACTTTAAACACTTGAAATTCTTTCATGTAAAGCTGTTAACAAGGGAACCAAAATCCACGATTTAATGTTACTTTCTAAGACAGAACTACATATAACCAACATTTGAAATAAACAGTTTCCGCCTGGAAGAATTGAAAGTACGCTTTGCGAAAGACGTTTCACCTTTTGCAAACAGACACCATACAATGAACTTCGGATATTCGCCAATGTACAACGGACAATGTAGAAAGTGTAACAAATGAGTCACGAGGGCGTGTCTTAGCTACATAAGCCCCTCCTTCGACGCGTCAATTTTCCTTCGTGAAGTTTCGGTAAATTCTAGGTTAGATTATGACGTCGTTTTTTAAATACAAATTACGTAACATTTACGTCATAATTATGGAATGTATAAACAGAGCTCCAGGTTGAATAGGGGGAGTAACTCAAAACGAATAAAGTCTTTATTTCTGCATTAAACCATGTGGTGTCACTACTCATTAGAATCGACTCTCCGAGACGATTCAGGTGGGTGGTTACATCAAGGGATTTGGTGCTGAAATGTGTATGAATGTTGGATTTGTTCAGTTTACTTCCTCTTATCTGGAGCCCTGGTATAAAACTATGTGTAGCCGTTTTCCCTTATATTGTTTACTTTTGTTGAGTTATAATTATAATGCTAATGTTTCTCACTATCCGTGGGACTTATGCATATGTAAATAAAAGTTGAAAGTTGAAAGGTATTTCCTAGAACGTATGCCAATAACTCTGAGGTGTTCCGAGTGACTATAATTCTGCTTTACTTTCAACCTGCTTTAAAGGGACTCGCAACCGGATGGTGTTCTTGTCAAAATAAAATAAAATACTCAAATAAAAGCAAATTTGTGGCATTATTTGGCTTTTGACATTAAAAACATATGATCAGTCCAAAAAACGTCTCAAGAATCGTCACCGAATCTTAGTTTTTTTAGATATTTTCCATCGTTTTTCCATAGCGTTAGCTAACGGTATAGTTGTTGTTGTTGCTTCTCTACACGGGGTCAGACATAAACCCGAGCCGAATAATGTTCTATTAATAGCTATCATTGAAGTACGTTAATTCGCTACCATATATAGAGAGAGCGTCCGTAGCCGAGGGCGTAGAGGCGATACCTCATTTTTTATTTTTGTCTCCGCATGGATGGTCACGGGTTCGAATCCCACCAGAGCCTCTTCTTTTTTTTTTTGGAAATGCATTTTTTAACAGAATTTATTATCCTAAACTAAATTTTACCCATTTATATAAGCATTTGACCTATATTTACAAATTACTATTTTTAATGCTTGATCCGGTTGCGAGCCTCTTTAAGTAGTCACCTATTTTCAATACTAGAAATAGGCTATCAGGTAAAGGGTTAATGTTACTAAGTCTTCACAGGTACACTGTTTCAAAGGACCCATAGATGCACCAACAGGGTTCAAATGGTTAAAGAAGCTGAGTCCACCTTAAAGCAGGATAAAAGTAAAGCAGTTAATCAAAAGCTGCCACAGGAGATTTCTGCTTTACTTTTATCTTGCTGTAAGCAACCACTTTAACCATTTCACACATAGATGCACATGTTGGCAGTTTTTTTTAATTATTCCTATTACAAATTTAATGCATGTACCTTTTCATACTTCTACAAATATTATCCTGATAAAGAGTCATTGGAAACCTTGAGTCGTTTTATAAAACTTTGTACGACGAATGTTGTCGTAAGTCAGATTATAAAAGTCTCAATTATTATTTATTTCTCAATCTAATCCTGTTTTGTAACATCTTTTTGGAATCGTCTTGAAAATGTCACAAGACAGGATTAAATAGAGAAATCAGAAATTAAATGTATTTTAAAGTTTTGACTTACGACAATAATGTTTATGAAACGGGCCCCTGCCCTGCATCTGGGCAGATGGATGTTTAAAGCAGGCACATGTAAAGCAGAAAAGCTCTTTCAGGAACTATCTGCTTGACTTCAGTCTGCTTAACCTATTACCCCACAGCCTGTTTCTAGTATTGCAGACACGTGACCACTTAAAGCAGGTTGAAAGTAAAGCAGAATGTGCCTTAAGGCACATTCTGCTTTACTTTCAGCCTGCTTTAAGCTACAGTCTGCTAGGAAATAGAAAACATTTCTTATGATACATATTCATGGCTGTAAAAATTGGAATTAATTCTTTAGTGGATGAATAAATGAAAGGCGTAAAAAGGTGTATTTATGGGGTAATGGGTTAAGCAAGCACCTGTCTGTCAAACTGGCTACATATACAGTGGAGAAAACGTTATTCTTTCCCAATAAACGCGTTTACGCTAAAACTGTTATTTCTATTGCAAACAGTTTGGAGCCAGATCAGACGCTGGGTAACCCGGCGTCTGATCAGGCTCCAAACTGTTTGTCACCAATATAAACATGAATTATCAGAATTGTCCAAAAGTTGCACTTTTCTATGTTTTAGTGTTTTGCGGTTCGTTTAAACGGGAAAGAATAACGTATTCTCCACTGTTAAATCATAGGGCTAGGTAAACCCCCGGCGAACGATTCCGGTAAGATCCGATTTAGTTTACTCCGCCCAAATTAATATTCGTAGTATTCCGTAAAAATTCCTTATAAGGTCATAGCAAAATTCGCTAGTTTTGCATTTGGAGAAATGTAATTCTCGACTTGCAAGAGTCAACTGTACACTGGAGAAATGTCAATGTCGGTCGTCAATCCGCAACTTTCGGTTTATATCTGTGTTCAAGTTTATTGAAAACAGATGATTTCAGTTGGATTTTCGGATGCAGTTCTTTGCTTGTGACGGTTTGAGGAATTTCATTCTGATCTGTATGATTAATTTGTCAATTTCATGAAATGTAAAGCGGGTGTTTGCTTTGAACAAAGCAGAAAGTCAATTCTAAAAATAGCATTGTATGGTCATGACTAACTTATGGACAAGTCACATTTATATTTTGTACAGTCGGGTTTGTATTTTATACAAACTACAAAATAGATGTTAGCATCTAGATGTCTAGATTATTGGCAACGATTGCGCTCCATACAGAACTGCATCAAAGTAAGAAGGTAGACATCATTGCAATATCAAGTCATAGATGGGTCAAAACACATATTCTTCACCAAATACTGTTTTATAAATCGTAATCGCATCAAATAACGGACACAATGTTGTATATTATATTACACTCCCTTTGGATTTCGCCACTACTCTCGTTGCTTATCAGTTACAAAGGGGAGAAAACGTTATGTCGCGTTAAACGAAACGAACACGCAAACGCAACGCAATACATGTAGATATGTATGAAAGGATATAATCGTTGAATTGAATAGATTCATCTTTTATTTAAAGTTGTTGAAGCAACCATTGTAAGGAATTTTCTGTTTTAAACCAAATAATACCATATGCGATGCAATAATATTGTGTCTAAAAGGATACTTATGTTCTTGAATAGATTCATGTTTTAATTACCATTGTTGAAGCAACCAATGTAACGCCTTATTAGGGTGTATCCTGTTTACAATGGGTATTTTAGCGCATTCAGTTTATTTCTCCGCTGAAGAAAATAGCTCCAATTTATACAGTCATGAATATGTTTCATAATGAATATTGTCTTAATTCTAGAAGTTGGTAGCTTAAAGCATGCTGAAAGTAAAGCAGAATGTGACTTAAGGCACATTCTACCTTACTTTTAACCTGCTTTAAGTTGTCACCTATTTTCAAAACTAGAAACAGGCTATTGGGTAACGGGTTAGCCCACTACCCCATAACCTAATTCTAGTTTTTATAAATAGATGGTCAGCATGCTGAACGGCCTGCTTTACATTCATCCTTCTTGAGCTACATGTATCATCTGCAACATAAAAAATATAAACAAAATTCTTATTGTCCATAGTTATGACTATATAAATCAGTTTTGTTTTCTCCAGCGGAGGAATAAATTAAATACCCTAAAGGGCACTTCTATAGGGGAATGGTATACAATAGTGTTATCCCTTATAAGACTGCACGTTCTTTACAATTGTCATACTTGTTGAAGGAAATAATAACGTGTTTATTCACTGCTGACATGTTCCCGCCACTGTTTCCACCTCCTACCCGGCTGTTGAGAGTACTCTGCGAATGATCAACGGTTTGCAAAATATTGGCCAAGTTGCAATTTGCAGGGTAAAGGGAATCCAGTCAATGCCTTCGACATGTTTGTCTTATTTCATTTTGACATTAGTTTCAGCTGATAAATTACACGAGTATTATAATTAAGTTTAACAGTACTTCAAAGAAAACTCCTGGAAAAATCTCTTTGAAACTCTCAGCATGATAGATGAAGCAATAATTATCTTTGTATTGCATTGGCACTGGTGCACGGACATTTGAAAACAGACTGAGCCAAGGTAAGACGCCGAGTAACACGGCGCGTGATGGGGAGTCAAACTTTTGAAACTTGTAATGTTTCTTCAATCAAAATTCCTAAAATATGTTTTTCGATAGCTACGTAAGTCGACAAAAACAAAATAACCGATTCAAGCCTAGTATATTACGAGCGTAAAAGGGACAGTTGCAAACAGTGTACACCCCGATGAGACACAGCGTAATGCATATGAAATGTTAACAGTGCAGTGCCCCTGGGTCACCATGTTTTATCTATATTGAAATAATCCAGCACGCACATAGGGAGAGTGCATTGCAATACAAAGGGAAAGTGGGTTAAGAATCCAATCTTATAAGTGTGAAACTTATCAGAGAACTAGGCAAAATATTTATCAGAGAACTAGGCAAAATATCTGTCTTCTCGACAGTTAGATATATTTCGTAAAAATCAACATTGGTCTGTCATACTAATTTGCAGCGGTTTTTTTCAAACAAAGGATACTTGTTGAAACAATGGAAGACAAAATAAGAATTGAACGTAAGTTTGCCGCTTTATATCGATGTTTCTGAATACCTAAAATCTGAATTGCACAACCAGCACCGAAAATGATTATTTGAGCAGATATTACTATGCAGTGAAACTCTTAATAGCATTAGGAAAAACCTCGAGTTGGCCCTTAACTCATTTAAACCATATCAAAGAGTATACTCGTCTTTTCAAACAGTAAATATGTGTAAAGTACACTTGTTATATGCTAACAGTGAAGGTCTCCATTGATTGTCGTTTATCAATATTTTGTTGAAAACAACTCTAAATAATGCAAATTGCAATGGTCTAAAATGGGAACTGGATTTTCCCACTTGAAGTTACATGCGTGAATGAGCTAACCCTGGTTCGCCTTATTACAGCCGACAGAATGGTATGCAGATGTTATAAACTACATACTTTAGATGCAAATGTATTTTCCAGGAAAGCAATTATTCAGCCTTAATTGCTTATACCTTCAAAACATGGTCTTTAATTTACGAGATTGATTGTGCTTCTTCTAACGAAAGTTTTCAGCAAGCTCTCTCATATAGAAAGAAATAGGTAATTATGACAAATCCAAGTTAGGTCGATCTTTGAAGAAGCACGTCTCTCTCTCGTTCGACAGTTGACTGCTTAATGCAGGATAGTTATTATATGAGAATTGTGCTTATTTGTGCCCTGCACTAGGTTTTTGTGTATCTTCATAATCCCTTATTTATCTAACCTTGAGTACAACAATTCTTTGTTTGGATCCGAACTGTTTGACAATCAGTTCAAAACCTGAAATTCAATTTGAGAAATTGTATTTTATGACATCTTAGCAGTGACATTGTACAAAAGGGCGATTGACACATTATTGGATATAGGTTGATTGTGATAATACTAAATTTAAAAGGCGGCGTATGATTAGAATCCCATTTTTTGAGGTGCATTCCGCTAAAATTATATTTTAGCAAAAAAACAATTACAGACAACATGTGTGAAGTAGACAATATTGCAATAAGCAAAGACTTTTGCAGTGACAAAGATTAAACTGAATATCTAACTTTAAATAGTAGCTCATGTAAAGTATTTAGATTTTATTTCAAAACGTCTCAAATTAACGCATTGTTTCCTTAAATTTCGCACATGTACATATTCATGTTCAGTGATGAAGACGTTATTAATATGTTTCCCAATAACTGCGTTGAAATCAAAACATTTAATTCCATCGTTTGAAGCCAGATTAGACTCTGGGTAACCCGACGTCTGATCACGCTTTAAACTGTTTGTCACTCAGTCTATATTTGATTGTTAGAAATGTCTAAAAATGACATTTACTACATTTTATTGAAATGGGTTTTCGATTGCGTTTCGCTTGCGTTTAAATGGGAAATAATAACATATTCCCCATGTATATAGAATCTGCTCTTGCTGAAAGAATTGTCTTCTTTCAAGCAGTTCAATGCGAGTATACACAACATTGATAAGCAGGTGCCCGTTGAGTTTCCCATGTATATAATCCAATATTGCCCTAACAATTTTCTCGTTTTTCTGCAATCCAGCGCTTCCGTCTCCGACTCGGCTAACAAATAATCCTGTCTTCTATACCTCAATAAATTCACTGTCTCTTCAATATGCACAAAAACGCAATCTGATTAAAGCTGGATAATCCAATCTATTGAACTAGAAATTTAATCAAATATTTGGAAGATACAAATGTGCTTACAATCTCGGGGAATCCTATTGTAGGGTACAAGGAAATGGCTGTGAAATTATACATACATCATACTTAACATTGCTGTTAATCTAAAACAAACTATATGGACGGTTAATTTTAAATACGTATTGCATACAATGAGGACATTGCGATTTTGAATTCAGAACTGATTGAAACTTGAATGTTTACTTCAGGAAATTAATGTAATGAAATTAAACGCGTTATCCAATCACGTTAATACTCTTTTTTTTCTTTTGTTGAAGACATGTGTTGGTGGTTAAATGGCTATACATGTAAATTCCAACCAAATGCGATTGTCATAAAGACGACCACTTTTTCAAACGGCTTCAAGTCAAATGAAATGTATATTATGTGATCAGGTTCCAAACTGTGTGAAATTTAGGTTTAGATTAGTTGTGAATATTTTTACAAAACTATTATTTCAATACAGTTTGTTTTCGATTAAATGAGAAAGGCCCGATTGCTCCATTTTATCAGCTGAAAGAAAACCCTAAACATAGACTAATTTTATTTTTCGTACATGTATCATAGGGTTTTTCTGCAACATGATATAACGTTTAATAAAAATGTTTTAAATATAGCTTACTCTTCTATCATTTATGACACCGAGTCTACTATTAGCTTAAAGTAATATTGCAACGCTAGAGAGCAATAGAAGTCTGTAATATTAAACATATATAATAGTAGTTTTAGTTGTTTAAAATGTATTTGCTGAAACCTAGACAATTAAGTCACACAGACATATTTATGAGACTTGTTTCACTGACTTTTTATTTGTTTGTCTATACGCTCTTTGCAATGACATTTCATAAAATTTATATTCCTACTTGGGCCCATGGCTATAAATCGTTTAAGATAAGTCTGAGTTCGTTCTCAATTGCTCTCAGGCTCATTTCAAACGCTTTAACCCTTTTCCTCATAGAAGCGCCTTTAAGCACATTTGATTTATTCCTCCACTGAAGAAAATAGTTCCAATTTATACAGTCTGGAAAATGAACCATAATTTTTTTTCTAAATTCTAGCAGATGATAGCTTAAAGCACATTCTGCTTTACTTTCAACCTGCTTTAAGTGGTCACCTGTATTCAAAACTAGAAACAGGCTATGTGGTAATGGGTTAAAATCATGGGCGCAGAAACTCAACTAAGTACAGTTGAACATTTATATCTCGCTTTTGCTTCAGTCGAACATACCTTTACCAAATTATTCACATTAAAATACGTGTATGTTAGACTCAAAGAGTAACTCAATTTTGTTGCTGTTCAAACAACAAGCTTTAATTACACTATTTATGCGTATTGCTTTCTACGAAATTAGATGCATTTACAAAATATACTCAACAAAATAATTAAAGGGGCAAAGGTATAAGTTCATATATCTTTTTCAAAAAAGCAAACATTTTCAAGTTAAAAGAGTGAATGCGTGTTTCGATGCTTTAGAATAAAACAAATAAGAACCACACGTCACTATGTGCAACAATAGCCATGGTTGAATGAATTAAAGCGGACAAGTATCAAAAACATGGTTTTTAACTTCCACTGGATTTTTGCACGATGTGTCTGCCTATTCTTCAACGATTAGTTTTATTGCTGTTTTCATTATATCGAATGTATTGTATCTTAAGCAAAAGTAGATTGCATATTGGTACAATATTTGAATACTATGCCCCTAAAGACGTCATTTGTCGTTTTCCAACGACGTTAGCAAGGGTGTCGTCGACATGTTGTGGTAGTTGTACCTGGACACTGGGATGGTTAGTTGGAGATCAGGGCAAGGTCGTTTGCAGGTCATGTTTGAAGTAAAGGACCTATATTGTCACTTATTGCATGACGTCAACGGCTCAATTCCCTCGTTACGCTTAATAGTGTTTATAAACAGACGTGTGGTTACAGGATTTCTCTTCAGATCGTCGGAGACAGACTTCATACTGCAAAACTATGGGCTAGAAGACCTGTCGTGTGACCGGCCTTGACCCCACACCACCGAAAACGTCATCTAGCCTTTTGCCAGAAATCATGCCATTTGAACGGTTATTTTTTCGCAACGTATAGTGGACTAGTGCGTCAAATTTCATTTTAGATTTAAATGACAACTGCAGACAAATGTAAAGACAGCGAAACGAATGTTTATTCGACTGTTATTTGGCAGACTCAGACTCAGAAAGGGGCCAGGGCTCCTAAGGGTGGGCATATCCTACAACGGTTGCACGGACCTTTACGTCATTAGGAAATGGACTCTGACTAGTTTGGGGTACAGGGACGAGACCCTAGACGCTATTGCACGCGCTGAAGCTGGAGCTATGGGTTCAGGCTTCATCCCGACAGACGACAAAGCTCGTCCGTATCGAGCACGTATGGTAGACCAGTACTTTGAACACGAGGGCATAGGGCAGATGGACTGGCCAGCAAGGTCAACACACTTCGGTCACATTGAGGATGCTTAGGACATGCGGAAACGCCGGATATCCGGTCGAGATCGTCACCTTAGAGGCTAACAGACATGCTTATTGAAGAATGGCATAGAATGTCCATTGCATACATCCTTAAGCTAATTCTCCGATTTCCATTTATATGCAAGGAAGTGATTAATGCACGTGGTGAACACATATGATACTAGCTGTAATTTAAGAGAAGAACCGAAAAGGTGGAGCTCTTGGTCAAGTTGTTTGTTACCCCACCCATTTAGTCTGGCACACGGTAATTTTAGGGTGGTTGTGTTTGAAGGGGAACTGCGATATATATTTCTACTTTTCGAAATACAGTTATACTCTACAACGAAGTTAACATGTATTTTTACATGAAACTGTTAAAAAAATATTGTATAAACTTAGTTTTATATATTGGGCCTACCCAATATATTTGTCCCTTTAATTGTTTAGTTGAGTATATTTGGACACTGTCACATTTGACGTTTCGTTATATTAATCTCTTCAGGTAATGTGAACCCTTTACCCCATAGCCCATTTCTAGTTTTGAAAATATGTGACTACTTAAAGCAAGTTGAAAGTAAAGTAGAATGCGCCTTAAGGCGCATTCTGCTTTATTTTCAGCCTACTTTAAGCCTCAGTCTGCTTACATATCTATTTTCGTAGATATTCATGACTGTAAATATTGGAACTATTTTCGTAAGTGGAAGAATACATTAAGTGTGCTAAAAGTCGCTTCCATGTCGGAAAAGGTTAAACACTGGATTCAAAACTAATATGACCTCTTCATAGTTCATATCGCTTTGTCTTCGTGACAAATGTTTTGTTTGCGTATCATTCTCAAACTCGCTCTGGCTAAGAAACGGCATTGCACCAGTTCCTATTCTAAATTGTGGATTCATTTTCTGTAAAAGCGTGGTGTCAAAATGACTGATCACCACTTTAACAAACATAGTGTTTACACAAGACTCCCGAACTCTACAGTTGAACCGTTTGCCTGCCACAATCTACCTGACTAACATGACTAAAGAGTATGGTTCCTGATCAGACGCCGAACGAACTATGTGTCTGATCAGGAACAAAACTAATTGACCTATACATTGGAATAATTCGATTTAAAGGCATTAAAGCTTCCACGTAATTCACCAAACCCAATAATCCAGCAAGTGATTGAGATCTAAATGGCTTTTACAGGCAAAGTGAGAAGACTAGTACGATTTTCAAACATTTTGTTGTGAACAATTTTTAACTCAATTAATAGTTGGCAAATTATGCAGACGGCATAATGGTTAAAATGATTATTATATTAATAACAGTTACTGTGTTTGTTATCTAGATCAAACAGCGAGTATGGGGTGGCGTCGAGTTAATGCTGTAAGGGGTTGTGAACCGAACCCATTTTCTTATGTGCATGGTTATATATTGAAATATAAAGGAGCTTTCTGTTTCATTTCTGTTTTAATTTCTCAGTGATTTATAACTTTACAATATACTGGAAACCTCTCATAAATCATCTTAGCAATATCTTTTCAAAGCATAGTCTGCTTAAACATTGTCGTTTGTTAAAAATGTTAACAATACGGTTGTATTCACTTCAAACTAAATAAGCAAAATAAGATTATCTAACAATTTCGATCCAGATCAGACGCCGAGTTACTCGGCGTCTGATCTGGATCGAAACTGTTTGTTACTGCTGCTAGGAATTTAAGTATCACAGAATAAGCGCTGATCATAAAAGGAAACGAACACGTCCCTAAGTTCCTTCTTGGAACAAGTTCTGCAGTTCTGGCTATAGTTGGTCATTTTCACTGGCAGTTTGAGTGACAGGTTGACAAACGAGAGGAATTGCTTTCTTGATTGTCGATCTACCGTGGCTGATTTTGGTTAATAGGAAGTGTCTGCAGAAATAAAAAGTCCATTTGTTAATACAATGTTTCAGTAGATGGGTTTCATTAACTACGGTTTGTAAGTAAATTGTTTTACCCATAGCCTTTAGCAAGACGTTTGCCAAATCTGTAACACTTTTGTAAACAGTTCGGATTCAGATAAGACACCGAGTAAGTCGACGTCACATCTGGACCCACGCTGTTTGACACACTTGTGATATTTGCATCGAAGCAATCGGAGATAAGTATGATATTAGAATTTCGGCATACGATATATTATGTAGACGAAATATGTCTAGCATACTAATAGATAAGGTCTTCAGTGTCAATTAGATAGACAGAATAATATTTGCAGTAACCGACTCGTAAAGGCAATGCAATAAGATGCAGCAATCAAAGGTCCGTTGTTTGGATATTTGTTTATTCTGAGTGGCAAACAGTTTGGAATAATTCGGATTCCAAACTAATTGCAGGCGTTAGCAATATCTGCATAATAAACGCGTTTATTGTGGACAAATGACAGCTACCCCCATAGACGCGTTGCTAAACAACGCAAACGTACAAAGGTATTGTCAAATAAATGTTTTATTGTACCAGAAGGTATAAACAATTCGACAGTTCCATAGTGTGTAACAGTTTAAGAATGTATGACATAAACGGGCAAACTATACAGTGCAATATAAATTGTATGGTGCACTGTAAATATAAAATACTAATTCACGAATTCCTGAAATACTGCATTACTACGCCAACTGTAAACATAGTTTAGTTTGACAAACTTGGATCATCACGAGTCAACGACAACTCTCCAATTTTCAACTGGTTCAGCTAGATCTGTATCATGTGTTTTCCCTCGAGCAACCCAACAGAACATGCTACATAGTATTAACAGTGACTCCGAATAAGACCGCTAAACCGCTTGTACATGTAGCGTGAACAAATCTGTTTATTTTAATTTCTTACGTTACATCATTTTTGTGTGGTTTCCCGGGAGAAAAATCCAATGATATAGACCAATATGACACTTAGAATAGTGTCGTTGAATCGGGGAAAATCCAAGTTTGTCAAACTTAACTGTTTGCCTCGGCGTAGTGATACCATATTTCAATAATTCGTTAATTAGTAATTACTTTATGCATAATCTGCCATTACGATTTATATTGCACTCTATATTGGCAAGTTTATGTAATAAAAAATATATTAGATATATATGCCATATACACTTAAGCACATCAGAATATATATCGCAATGACTTCTACATTTTTATATACAATAACCAGTTTATTTATTTGCAGATAGTTTAAGGTATAGGCCTAGTACTTAAAAAACACATGGCACTAATTGTATGCAACCGGGTGTTTAAATCAGACTTCCATAGAGGTTGTTCATGATTAACAGCAATGTAAGGTACATGTATGATGTATGGATAATTTCACCGCCATTTCCTCGTACCATACAATAGGATTTCCCCAGATTGTAAGCACATTTGTATCTTCCAAATATTTGATTAAATTTCTAGTTCAATAGATTGGATTATCCAGCTTTAATCAGATTGCGTTTTGGTGCATATTGAAGAGACAGTGAATTTATTGAGGTACATGTATAGAAGACAGGATTATTTGTTAGCCGAGTCGGAGACGGAAGCGTTGGATTGCAAGAATATGAGCTACAGTGGATAAAACGTTATTCTTTCCCAATAAACGCGTTTACGCTAAAACTATATATCCAGTACAAACAGTTTGGAGCCAGATCAGACGCTGGGTAACCAGACGTCTGATTAGGCTCCAAACTGTTTGCAACGCACTTTAATATCAATAGTAAGAATTGTCAAAAAAATAAAATTGCACATTTAAGTGCATTGTGTTGGCGTTTCGTTCGCGTTTAAACGGGAAAGAATAACGTATTCTCCACTGTATTATTCGATGGAGGTTCAGATTATGTATGTTTATGTGCCTTACTGACTTCTAATATGTAGTTATTATTATTGATAATACAAATCGGACAATGATGGCTCTTTGAAAATATTGGCACTTTTTGATTACATTTCGAAAAAGAATTGTGTATGCATTGTTATTCTCCAACACACTTATAGGTTGAACATTCCCAATTGTTCCTCAATAACAGTAAAGTAAACTTTATTCTATCCCATTGCACACGTACACGAAACGCAAACGCAATGCGCTAAAGTGGAGAATTCATATTCTTTTGCAATGTCTTACTATTTATTTTAATTTTAGTGGTAAACAGTTTAGAGCCTAGTCAGATTTCTGGGTTGTCCAGTGTCTGATCTGGCTCCAAACTGATTTGCAATGGAAATATTAGTTGCAGTGTAACGCATTTATTGCAAAATAAGTACACTGTTCATGTAATTAAAAACTCCTTTGATACGCAAATCAAATAAACCATGAAACCATATAAATTGCTCTTGTTCTCATCTTCTATGACGTAGGAATACAGTTTTAACAAAGATGGGATCCCAATGATATAAACTGTCCGACTCGGATATCTAATTTGCTTAAGAAAGGAAGTAGCATTTATTACAATTTCGATTGCAGTAGCCGGACGATTAATTTTATATCGTCCTTGTGCAGAAGTCTTGTTCTCTTTATTCGTTTTCACCAGTGGGTTTGAGTGAAGGGTTGTCATAATTGTGAGAGATTTGTTTCTTGATCTATGCACTCTCGCTGTTGATGTCAATTGGCAGAATGTGTTCCTAGAAATACAACATCACTTGTAAAAACAATATCGCTATCAATTATTCTTTCAGGAACAAGTTCCAAACGTATTAACCTTCATTCTGCCGTAATAGTGTATGCTCCAAGATTAATTTGCGAATAAATCAAATCAAGTGACTTTTTTATAAAGGCACGTAGATACAAGTACCAAACAGTACGGATCCTAATCAGACGCCGTGTGACGCGGCGTCTGATCAGGATCCAAACTGTATTCAAATGCAGTTTACATTTACGAAGAAGAAGGGGTGAGGTCAAGACCGTTGTTTCGGAGCTATGATTCATTATTGTACACTTCAGAAATACATTGACTGTTTTCGCTGGTGATATGTGATCTGTTATTTGACAATCATTGGACAAATAAACCTGAGGTTAAAACGGATTGACAACATCCGTATGAAACTTTTCTGACACTAGCAATGTCGTAGTTAACCCTTTACCTGATAGCCTTTTTCTAGTATTGAAGATAGTTGACTACTTAAAGCAGGTTGAAAGTAAAGCAGAATGCGCCTGAAGGCGCATTCTGCTTTACTTTCAGCCTGCTTTAAGCTATCCTGTGTTAGAGTATAGAAAATATTCCCTATAATATATATTCATGACTGATTAAATTGGAACTATTTTCTTTAGCGGAGGATTATATCATAATCGCTAAAAGGCGCTTCTATGGGGGAAAGGGTTAATAATGCTAATAAAACAAAATATTAATGGATATGCTCAGAGCAACAGATCGTGCAATAAAGTCTATTGAATTTCAATAGTGATGTACATGTTGAATATTGATGAAACTGCTAAATATTTATAATCACACACCACCAATACTGATCGTAAGTGAAGTCCTTAAATAAAAAAAGAGCAGATAATATCCGTAAGGTGCTTATAATCTGGGACTATATTGCCCATCTCCGAGTAATTCAACTGTTTGACACTGATTTCTTATTCTCTTTAAATAGGTAAACTACAAACAAGCATGCAGACAAGCACGTTAAAGCAGACACAGTGTTTAAACAATTATATCGATGACAAAGATTTTCAAGAACAGGCTGTTAATTTCTACCGTTATTTGAATTGCGTTTGTGTTTAAAGGGAAAATAATTACGATAAACATCCAGTGATCAAGGTTAACGTATACCACGTTCCTTGTGCAGTATGCTCGCTCTTATGTTGTTTGTCGTTACCACAAGTCAATTTGAGTGACAGGTTGTAATAATTGTGAGAGATTTGTTTCTTGATCTATGCACTCTCGCTGTTGATGTCAATTGGCAGAATGTGTTCCTCGAAATACAACATCACTTGTAAAAACAATATCGCTATCAATTATTCTTTCAGGAACACATTCCTATCTTATTAACCTTCATCCAGTCGTAATAGTGTCTGCACCAATTTAGAGTTGCGGGTGTTTTCCTATAAGTTAAATCAAATGCCCTCTTATAAAGATACCTATATACGGGTGTCCAACAGTTTGGATCCAGATCAGACGCCGCGTAAATCGGCGCCTGCTCAGGGTCTAAACTGTTTGCAAATGTTGTTCAAATTTACGGACTGGAGAAGGATTGAGGTCAAGCCCGTTGTTACAGAGCTATGATTCATTATTGTACACTTCAGAAATATATTGGCGGTTTTCGATGGTGATATATGATCTGTTATTTGACACTCATGGGACAAATAAGGAAAATACGGATTGGCAACAACTGTATGAGAAAAAGTGTTCTGATTATAGTAATGCCCTGTATGGCAAATGTCAATAAAACAAGATATCAGCGGATATGCTAAGAGCAAAACATTGCCCAATGAATTCTACGAACGTATTGCATCCCGATATTAATGTAACATGGGATATTTTACCCAATTACTAATCCCTAGTGACTCCAGTACGTCTTTTCATTGTTTGCTTTTTTTAACCCCTTTCATGATCAAATTTGTCGAGAGTTGTTTACCCCCTTCACCGCTATAGTGTCATCTGCTTCAATAGTTTTGCCTGCAAAATTGTTTCAAAGTTAATTTTAAGGCAATATGAGTGTCAAATAGTTTGGGTCCTGATCAAACGCCGCGTGACGCGGCGTCTGATCAGGACCTAAACTGTTTTCAAAAGCGCTTTATGGCGTCATTGAGCGTGAATTTGTTCAGACTGTGTGTAATTCGACGTCTTATAAAGGTTACTTATTGTTTAACACCATTTCTCAAATCCAAGCATACACAAAATATATATATATGCTTAAGAATGAGAAAAGAATACACTGTTTGTCATATTGCACAATATTTACAAAAACAACCCTAAACAATCCAAAGTCGACTAAACTGAAGTGGAAACTTGAATTATTTATTTCAAATTTCAGGGAGGAAAGTGCTTAAAGCTTAACGACTTGATGGTCGTATTAGCAAGTTACTCAATACTGTATCAATTATATCTAAGAGTTTTATGTCTGGCGCAAACATCCTATCTTATTTAAAATTCAAGTAAGCAAACCAAATCCTGTTAGTAACATTGCACACGTATAATTGATGCACTTAAGCTTAGTCGTGCTGGGAAAATTACTTAATCCTTATACTGCGGTAATATCGTCTGCTTCGAGATTGTTGTCTGCAAAAACATTTAAATCTAGATTTATACTTTGTGTAAGTAAAGAAATCTAAAGACGAGTGTCAAACAGTTTGGATTTAGATCAGACTCCAAACTGTTGCAAAAATCAGTAAAGTTGCGACCAGCGGGTAAAGGGTTAAGACGATTGTCGTGTACAATATTGTCCGCCTGCATCCTCTCTCAGAATAACTTTATCAGTCAAAATAGATTTAAAAATGATCAAACTGGGAAACATATTCGATCTTGATGAGACGTCGAGTAACTCGGTGTCGCATCTTGATCCACTTTGTTTGCACGCTGTTATTGTACAGTCAATACTACATGTAGCAAAGTAAAGGATAAAGGGGCATATCCCATGAGCTAATGTAGACAAAATCTATTCTATTTATATATGTACAAATACGACTTTTAGAATTTTAAACAGGTTTTACGAACTAAGAAAATGAACTTTAGATGTAAATGAAATATATGTTATCTAATGTCTTCTTAACTGAGATTGAAGTACATTTTCAGCAATTGAAAAGAAGTGTCACTTTCTGGATTATTGCGTAATCCTTTTATTTACATATACGACAAATGACGACCCTTAGAACTGTTCCGATCGTGATCAGAAACGACAAAATTCTTACCAGAATCCGAACAAATAGCATTAGTATAGATATTTGTTCAGTCATACTACCATAGCCCTTTACTCCATAACCCTTTACTTTTTAAAAGACATGTGCCCACGTAAAGCAGGTTGAAAGTAAAGCAGAATGTGCCTTAAGGCGCATTCTGCTTTACTATAGTCTGCTTTAAGGTATTGTCAGCTAGAATACATAAATATCTATTATGATCCATATTCATGACTGTTTAGTCTGGAACTATTTTCTTCAGTAAACGAATAAATGCATTGCGTTAAAAGGCGTATCTATGGAGTAAATTGTTAAAATTAACATCGAAACGGATCATCAGCAACTATTGTAACGTATTCCCTAATGTATGGTCGGACTTCTGCGAAATAAATAAGTTTATTGAATTTCAGTTCATCTCTTTAACATGTAAAATAGGCTTATAAAATGTAGAATATACTTAATTAGCTTTATGTACGATAAAAAAAGAATTTGTTATAACTATTGCAAATAGTTTCTTTTCTGTCAATATGAGACGCCGGGTGACTCGGCGTCTCATATGCAACCACAATGTTTGACAGTCCGATGATAATATTTTTAGAGAAGAAATGCAGACAATTTAGCTTTAAGACTTATTGCAAATTACACATTCTGTAGACGACAGTTACAGTGCGTGCTGAGGGTTTAGCCCTTTCCCTGCCATGACGTCATCAGCTTTTAAAACGTTGTCGTCTGCTTTTATTTTTCAAATTTAATATTCAGCTACTTTGATTTTTTTTAATTAAGTAGAAATATAAAATTGAGTGTCAAAATGTTTGGGTCCTGATCAGACGACGCGAAACGCGGCGTCTGATCAGGATCCAAACTGTTTGCCAATAAATCTAACCCTAACCCATACTCGGAATAAGGCAGTGAATAGTTTAAATTCCTCGTTTCCGACTGATATGCTAATCAGCGTTGAACAGGAAAATGCTTTCAATCAGATTTCGTCAATTCTTGAACAGATAAGACCTGAATTTAATTTCTAAGGAAAACACAAAAGGCCTGTCTATAGCGTGGTTTTATTTGAATTCCGGTCGCATTTGCAAGTCCAAATTGTGAATGGATATGTATAATTTATTTACAATAAACCCACGCTTTTGCGGCCATTCCAATAACACCCACTTTCGATACTAACCAATTGATGCCTGACTTTTGCAATAAACTCTGCATGTGTGCTTGTTTGAAGATTTCATTTTTCAGAGACACAGGGTGATCTAAAGACGTTATGGGTAGAGTTTGTCCATACTGCAGATCATTTAATACATTTTGTATGACATAGCAAACATTGCAGAAAAGGTCAATGTACTCGTAGACGCTTACCATTTGAAAGAATTCAAATATTTTAAACACCACTTGCGGTTTTTTTTTTTATAGAGGAATGTCCAGTTAGAGTCAATTTAGTTATACCCTGGTGAGCGCATTAATTATATAGAAAATGATAGTTTTCTTTTATAAATCAGTGCAGACACAGATCAGAGTGCCTAAATTATGCTTTCTAATAAGTTTATGCACTGTCGGTCATTTTACAATATATCGACAAAAAAGCCTTCTGTTGATGGTCGAACATATACTAGACGTACAGTGGAGAATATGTTATTCTTTCCCGTTTAAACGCAAACGTACGCAAACGCAAAGCACTAAAACGTAGAAAAGAACAACTTTTGGACAATTCTGATATTTCATGTTTATCATGGTGGCAAACAGTTTGGAGCCCGGCAAACAGTTTGGAGCCTGATCAGACGCCGGGTTACCCGGCGTCTGATCTGGCTCCAAACTGTTTGCAATGGAAATAATAGTTTTAGCGTAAACGCGTTTATTGGGAAAGAATAACACATTCTCCACTGTATATGATACTTGGAAACTTGAATTGTCCATTCTAGAGTTTCGAAGCATTCCTGTTTATTATATACATAGGGAAAGGACATTTCGTTAAAAAGATTTGTGGAAAGCAGTCATTTTAGGATGGAGTGAACGTAGTTAATTGAAGCGGATCAACAGAAATACAAAAGTCATACAAGAAGACTTTCTACACGTACATGTTGCATTAAGCTGATACCTGTCACCAAGCACTATTCGTACACCTTCCTGTGCCTGAGCTCCACCCAGCAAATAAAATGGGTACATGTGAAGGGTCTGAGCCGTACTTGTAATATACAGTGGAGAATGTGTTATTCTTTCCCAATAAACGCGTTTACGCTAAAACTATTATTTCCAGTGCAAACAGTTTGGAGCCAGATCAGACGCCGGGTAACCCGGCGTCTGATCAGGCTCCAAACTGTTTGCCACCATGATAAACATGAAATATCAGAATTGTCCAAAAGTTGTTCTTTTCTACGTTCTAGTGCTTTGCGTTTGCGTACGTTTGCGTTTAAACGGGAAAGAATAACACATTCTCCACTGTAACTGCCTACCAGCATCGTGTTAGCAGTGTTGAGCCGAATTATTCACACTACGAATTCTTCACACCGTAATTAGAGGTGTGAAGAATTCGTACGAAAGGGTACGAATTCTTCCACTCGTGTGACCAATGTGTGAAGATTTCGTACGAATATGTCACACAATGGCAGTGTGAGAATTTCGTACCCCCTTTTTGAACGACCTGTTGGTACCTACGGATTCTTCACACATCACCTTTCGTTTAACATTTCTTTATGAAACAAGTTCTAACAGCTTAGGCAAATCACTTTCCATAGCGCAAAAGATGGTGTATTGCGTCGTTTTGTGGGATGACACTAGAGTACTAGGGAAAACAGGCGACCCTTTCACGTACTGTCATGACCCGGGATCGAACTCGGGATGCATTGTTAAGAAGCGGGTGCGCTAAAACTGTGTTATCCACTTTTACATGCAGTGTTTACGATTTGATCAAAAATGCTCTTTAACAGCCGACCTAAATCCGAAGAATTATCTGTGGATAAGTACAGCCTTTTTTATCCAATGATCAAACTTAAGTCCCGTTGAGTTTATGCTTAGTTCCCGGCTTCCTTTGAGGCATAATAGGCAGACAACCGACAGGTTGCTTGCCGAATGCTGGTAGATTGTTGGTATTCTTAACGGGATGGGGAGAGATGGGACCCGTGGCCGTAGTCCAGTGCTCATAGTGACTATAACTTACACTCAATTGGCTCCTTACTGCTGTTGATTCGAATCCCAATCTGAACATTTGGGCTTTTTCATTTGGAGGAGCCTTCAAGCTGGCTATCGGAAATTCGGTGCTTTTACCCATATGCAATTGTTTACCTGATACAGTTTATGACGTGCATCCTGTTTCTTCTCCCATATGCAATTAGCTTTATGTCGAGATATGACTGAAATACTGTTAACATAGTATGAACTCAGAATTCTGGGCCTCGGTTTGATTTTAAAGTGGAGTTAAAAGCTAGTTTCAACGACGGTCATAGAAACGACATCGCCTTAAAATCGGTCGATTCCGGGCACCTTACACGTCGATCGGACCCGAGAAAGCTTTTGACCAAATATACAAACGTATACAAGCGTGTCAGAAGTCGGACAAGGCCGTCTCCATCCGGCGTTTGTCTATCATATACCGGCCGTTGTAATGACGAAAAGTGACCATACCACTCAGAATTGTGACCCCGGGATATTTTTCGACTCAGAAAATTAACCTCCCGGGTCATTTTACATGTATTATGCCAAAGCAAGTCCCAAGGACAGTTTTCTACGTCAAAAATTGTCCTCATGTGTCACTCTTTAGAATGGGGGGGGGGCACATTTCGTCTTTACACCGGCACCCGACTGGCAACCGGATAACACCGGTTTCCTTTCGGTCTCCCACAGTATTGCACGTTTTTACTGAATGCCCATGATCTGGACTACACGATAAGGCAATCGGTAGTATGGTTCCATGTAAGAAAGTGAGCAACATAACAAAGAAGTGAAATCAGTGCGTCTTTGTAAACCTCATTCATATATTGTACCCACGATAACCAATATCGGGCGATGATGGTCGCCCGTCTTAAAACCGTTAGCGGTCCGGTATTTAAGGACTATCGCGGCAGTTTGTTCGAATTTTCAAAAATACTTAAATATTTCCTATACAACATCTGCAACAGATACCAAAGTTAGCGCTGTTGCTACTTATTGAATGACAGAGTATCGCGTAACACATTCATCTGTTGTGTATACATGTGTAAATGTTCAGATCTGCAATCAGCCTCAAACAAGAGGGCCATGATGGTCGGAGTCGCTCTTCTTGCAGCCCATGGTTACTGTAATGGCAACATTAAAATTGGGCAAGTTTTCACTTAGCTCTCATATCTAAACTTATCCCACCTACTCATGGCCTTATTGTTCAAGCTAGAATACTAGAAACCAATCATGTACAAGTGCATGTAGATGGTCAAAACTGTATCATTTGTATAACCCCAAAGACCTCCCTATGTTAACGCTATTTAAGGGCTTTAGTTTATTGGACAGAGATAATCACCTCTGTTATGAACTTAAAGAAAAACATGTTGGTGGTTTTGATCTCATGCGCTGCTTGTAAGCAAATGAGCTTAGCCTAATTCATCTTCCTGAAACCATCCCTCATCTCATCATTAAAGCCGCATTGTGCTTTTGAGAAACCTGCATAAAACGGTTGTTTGGGGTCCCATTTGAACTACGTGGGACGTGATTCTTTCACAAAAACCGGTTTTATCTAAGCAATTCGCTTTTTAAATTTTATTTATAATATTTTTGTGCTAGCACCAATTAAAAAGCCTCCCTTGTGAATGGAAAGAAGGACAACTCTGTAAATACAGGGCTCCAGATAACGGAAGTATTTCGAAAACTTAAATCTTTATTTCTGCTTTTAAACCCAATGGTGTCATACTCATTAAAAGTGTCTCGAATAGACGGTTTAATCAGTAGTAACACCATAGCATTCGGTGCTGAAATGAGTGAGAAAATGTTAGATTGGTTCAGATTACTCTCGCTTACATGTTTAGCTGGAACATCTGGATAACCCTTATTCTGCTGCACAGACGTCTGCTTCGACATTGTCGTCTGCAAAATGTGCTCAGTTTAGATTTATGCATTGTTTTAATTAAACAAACCTTAAGACGAGTGTCAAATAGTTTGGATCCAGATGAGACGCCACGTTACGCGGCGTCTTTTTAGATTCAAATAGTTTGTAAACTCCGTAAAGTAGGCACAGGGTTAAACACTATGAGATTCAATAACAATGTGTACATATCTTTCACTGTGGGTAAACGGTCAAATAAACTATAGAGAGAATGTATACCTTGAGCTTGCTGAAAATGACTGTTTCAACCTTGTCCGCTCTCTAACTCAAACATTTCTTTTTGGATCTTCACCAAACTTGCTACAAATGTTTATTAGTATAGAATCTAGGTCAGGTTCAATAACTACCAAAATCGCATAAGGCATGTCTGAGTTATTGCTGAAAAATGCTGAAACAGTCATTTTTTAATACATAAAGGGCAAAAAATCAGATATGCCACAAGTGACTGAAACCGTCATTTTTCATTAATAAACAGGCAATAACTTAGATATACCGTATGCGCTTTTAGTAGTAATCATACTAAACCTTGATATTATATCAATAAATATTTTCAGCAAATTTGGTGAAGATCCAATAAAACGTATTTGTGTTAGAGAGCAAACCTTGCTGAAAACAGTCATTTTTTAATATATAAAGGGCAAAAACTTAGGTATGCCACATGCGATTTTAGTAATAATCAAACTAGACCTGAATTTTATATGAATAAATATTTTCAGCATGTTTGGTGAATATCCGATAAAAACTGTTTGTTTTAGAGTGCAAAAATGACTGAAACAGTCATTTTTTATAAATTAACAGGCAATAACTCAAAAACACCTTATGCGATTTTAGTAGTAATCAAACTAAACCTTGATTTTATATCAATGAACATTTTCAGCAAGTTTGTGGAAGATCGGATAAAAGATATTCGAGTTAGAGAGCGGACAAAAAAGTGTGATAGTCTAACTGACTGATGGATCGACCGTCGAAGGTAATTGCGGTTGCACACGGTGATGTTGACTCCGGCTGTATCACGTGATACTAAGCCGTGTGGTAAGGTTTATGGCAGACGCTCTATTTTCGGTTTGTTATGATTTTGAATCGCCCTTTTTGGTGATTTAGGTCCGTCTTCATCATTTCATAGATCAGTTTGGCCCATTAGAATGTTCAAACATTATTATTAACCGTTATTGTATTTCAGACATTATGAAAAGGTCTGAAAACACAATGGGACTTTAATCAGCGCTAGATGACTCATTCTTGGTCACAATGCTGTAACACACTTTCTTGCATAACCTTTATTTGATAAAATCTAAAGGGGAACCATACATGGAACAATCCTATGAAGTTTGTTTCATGAAATTGGTCCAGTTGTTTCCAAGGAGGTCTTTAAAGAACAATTCGCGAACACAACGACGACGGACAACGGAAATAGGGTTATCACAATAGACCACATTGGCACTTCGTGCCAGGTGAGCTAAATGCCAACAAGTTACATGTGTATGTCCATACAACACTTCGGGTGTGTTCTTTAATACTCAAATCAGCAGAATCTCTCGGAAAATAGTAGAAAGGGGAATACCTCTCACGGTGTTTATACAATAATTATGAACTGTGTTTGCAATACACGTCTACTCATTAAACTCTTTAAATGAAATTTCACCTTTAAAACTTCAGTAAAAAACAAAACCATGACAGTCGGAGGATCGGACAGACAGTCTACGGTAAGTTGACCGACCCCGACGTGTCATCATTGCCTTCAGCTGGTGAAACAGAAACCGGTCCATACATTTATAAAGTTCTTAGAATGCATCGTACAGACGGACCGAATAATATCCGATACGACGGAATCGAGTAAATTATATGGTCACCAAAGTGCTATTACTACCATGCTATTTTTCAGTTTTATGTGTCTATAATTAATTATATCGTGTGCCGAAAATGTGACATTTGTACCCCATGTGACCTTGACCTTTTACCTTATGACCCAATTTATCCAGGCAGTCTAGTACATATGTTTTGTCATTATGTGAAATATAAGACATCTATCAAGTAAAGCAAACCTAATATGTCCCCCTATCCATCTGGTGGCTAAAAGCTTTTTGGAAAGTGTGACGTTTTCGTATGCACAATTTTTTTACATTCGTTTTTAAAAAAAATCGACATGTGAAGAATTCGTATCTACTGTCAGGGGGGGCTGAGAGTAAGTACGAATTATTCACAAATGTGTGACATATTCGTATGAAATTCCTACGAATTCCTCACAGGTGTGAAGAATTCGTAGTGTGAATAATTCGGCTCAACATAGCAGTGCTCAATATTGTCGGCAAGATGGTTCAATGATCATCGGAATAAATGTACAATCGGCTGAACGGACATTCAGGCTGAACGTAAACTACATGTATAACTTGGTACAGTGGAGAATGTGTTATTCTTTCCCAATAAACGCGTTTACGCTAAAACTATTATTTGCAGTGCAAACAGTTTGGAGCCAGATCAGACGCCGGGTAACCCGGCGTCTGATCAGGCTCCAAACTGTTTGCCACCAAGATAAACATGAAATATCAGAATTGTCCAAAAGTTGTTCTTTTCTACGTTTTAGCGCTTTGCGTTTGCGTACGTTTGCGTTTAAATGGGAAAGAATAACAGATTCTTCACTGTACTATCACGAAGTACATACACCGTGCTTCGGGGTACTGTAGCGCTCCCTTTCTACAGCGAACCTCAATGGGAGACAAAACATGTGTGCGTTGTTCGGAGGGAGTCGTTACAGAGAGGGAAAATAGCTTACATTTGCAAACAGCTTGAATCCAGATCAGACGCCGCGTATCGCGGCGTCTGATCTGGATTGATGCTGTTTGTCATTCGTCATTTAGGGTTTTTCTGTCAAAATGTCCATTATGTAAATTTGAGAAAAACAGCAGACGACAATTTTAAACAGACGACATTGCAGCCGTGAATAGGTTGGATATAATCGTAATGTTTAGGAACTGCGGCAAGGGTCATTGGTAGGAGGGAGTCGTTGTTGGGAAGGCCGTTGTAGAGAGGGACACCGTATCACGAAGTACTTACACCGTGTTTCGTGGTACTATAGCATGGTTTTTAACCTGGAACCTTACCTTGATCACGTGACACGTTTGGCACAATTTAAAGACACCTACCAGTACAGATAGTCTCGTATCGACTACACCTGTAGCAAAGTTATTAGTTACATGTATATTCATAAATAATGCAGTTTGTCTATATCAATAAATGATTGTTAACCCCGATGTTTAAGGTCATTTGTCTACAGACGTGTCAGAATACCTTTTCTGTCTAGGGCACGGAAGCTGACCAAATTTCTAGGACATGGTTTAGAGAAGAGAGTATGTAAATTGCACAATTCATTACTACAGGTATTCTCTCTCGTTTAAAACGAAACCTCAATGCAATCAAATGTAGAAAATTGTATTTTCTTTTAAAATACCTTACTATTTACATGTATTTAAATCTGAATGACAAACAGTTTGGAGCCGGGTCAGACAACGGGTTATCCGTCGTCTGATCTGGTTCCAAACGATTTGCAATAGAAATTACAGTTACATGTATAACGTAAACGCGTTTATTTGGAAAGACGTAATTCGGGATTATCGAAAGCAGAAAGCTTACACACAGGAAATATTTACATTACTTTCAGCTTGCTTAATGCAGTCATGCGTTCTGGCTATGATTCACTTGAATAAAGGTTAACTCATTGATTTATACACATGTAAATGGCTATGACAACTTTGCCAAACAGTCACTCAGGATTATAATATTTCTTATTTGTCCAAATAATATTTGCCTCTGTATCGGGAACTGGAATTAGTTTAACCAATGGTCAGTCTTGTGTTAATCCCTGGGGTCATCTAGTCAATATATCATGCCACTAGCGAGAATATATATCAAAACTGGGTGACTCCTTGACATTATCACTGGTATACATCGTACAGCGGATGTTGCTCCAAAGTGATACGGAATCCATGGTGAATTGATGTAAACAATGTCAGGCCAGGTAAGAAATACGTCTATTACACAATTATTGCAACACATAAGTATTAAACGTTAGATCGTACCGAATCAGAACTAATTTCTGCCTGTCGCAAACAAGCCTCTTCTGTTACAAACGTCGAATGGTCCGTGATTTATGAGAGTTTAGTCTGCCCTATCACTAACAACGTGTGCCGACTTTACACAAATTGGTCGAATATGTGCATTATATACATGTAAAGCGTAATTGTTTTTCCTCTACAGATAGATAGTAACTCTATGTATTAGGATTTTCTCCTCGTGTTATGCCCCTATTCCACACCGACTACGAATCCCACGAATCGCTACGAATTGGAAAATTCTAGGATTCGTAGATGATTCGTAGATGATTCGTGGAGTTCTTACCTGATTCGTAGTCGATTCTTGCAATTCGCGAGCGGTCGGGGATTCGTGGCAAAGGTATTGAGCTGTTCAAAGTTTTGGCCAAGATCTCCACGAATGGAACAATGGGTAGTTAATTCGTAACAAATTCGTAGTGCATTCGTAGGATTCGTAGTTGATTCGTAGGATTCGTAACTGATTCGTAAACAGCTTTTTGGCGTTCGTGGTATTCTTAACTCATTCGTGGGATTCGTGAGTACTAGTTTGATACCTTTCTCCTGTAGCCAGGAGTCTGAGAGTCAATGCCAGCTTCACTCCGGTATATAGATTGGGTCTCACGCGACCTTTGCATGGATGACTAGCATGGATGACTAGCCTATAATCCTGGCATTCTTACATAGTTGGTAAAGGCATTCTCATCTTCCACACTAAGCTAATGTTCAAGCCTTCTAGCTGGAGTCCGCCACTATATAACCCACCACCTTGTGGATATTCTCCTTCTTCGGGGTATCTGTCTTGCTATTAGCATGCAGCTAGCGTTGATACGCCAGTTCCAAATCCAGTGCTACTGTTGCTCTTTCTTAAAAGTCCATTTCTATACTGATGCCCGAGTTGAAACTACAGCGCTCCCTCTCTCCAACGACACCCACTGGGAGACAAAAATGTGTGCGTTGTTCTGAGGGAGTCGTTATAGGGAGGAAAATTGGCTTACACTTGCAAACAGTTTGAATCCAGATCCGACGCCGCATAAAGTTGCGTCTGATCTAGATTCAGGCTGTGTATCACTCGTCATTACGTTTTTTCACATTGTGTGCGTTGTTCGGAGGGAGTCGTTACACAGAGGAAAATCGGCTTACTATGCAAACAGCTTGAATCCAGATCAGAACGCGTAACGCGGCGTCTCACTTGGATTCAATCTGTTTGTTACTCGTCATTAAGTGTTTTCCATTAAAATCTCCATTATGTAACTTTGAGAAAAAACAGCAGACGAAAGTTTAAAGCAGACGACATTGTAGCCGTTAATAGGTTGGACATTGTTTCGGGGAATAGCGGCAAGCGTTGTTGTAAGAAGGGAACCGTTATTTGGAGTGTCGTTGTAGGGAGGGAGCACCGTAGTATGTAACTTTGTGAAACACAGCAGACAACAAATTTAGGCAAACAAACTAGCAGGCGTGAAAAGGTTGGACATATTTGTGTTTGGTTGGATTCGTAAACGGCTTTTTTGACGTTCGTGGTATTCTTAACTCATTCGTGGGATTCGTGAGTACTAGTTTGATACCTTTCTCCTGTAGCCAGGAGTCTGAGAGTCAATGCCAGCTTCACTCCGGTATATATATTTGGTCTCACGTGAGTGTCCCACCTCTGCATGGATGACTGACCTATAATCCTGGCATTCTCACATACAGCACTCCCTCTCTATACAACGACACCCAATGGGACACACACAATATGTTCGGAGGGAGTCGTTATAGGGAGGGAAACTTAAGACTTGATTTACATTTGCAAACAGCTTGAATTAAGATCAGACGCCGGGCGTCTGGTCTAGATTCAAGCTGTTTGACACTCGTCATCAAAATGTCCAATATGTAAATTTGAGAAAACCAACAGACGATAATTTTAAGCAGTCGATATTGCAGCAGCAACAATGTTAAACGTAATTGTCATGTTTGGGGAACTGTCATAAGGGTCGTTGTACGGAGGGGGTCGTTGTTTGGAGGGCCGTTGTAGAGTGTGAACACTGAAGATGGTAAAGGTATTCTCATCTTCAACACTAAGCTAATGTTCTAGCGTTCTAGATGGAGTCAGCCACTGTCTAACCCAGCACCTTGTGGATCTCAAAATTATAGTTATTTTTGTCTTTTCTCGATTTGTAGGTACATTTATGTTATTTCACGTAAAGCGCTTTTGAACGCACAACCCTTGTGTGAAAAGAGCGCTATATAAATCTGGTATAATAATAATAATAATAATAATAATAATAATAATAATAATCTCTCCCTTCTTCTACGGGATATCTTCTTGCTATTAGCATGCAGCTAGCGTTGATACGCCAGTTCCAAATCCAGTGCCACTGCTGCTCCATCTTAAAAGTCAATTTTTGGACTGATGCCCGAGTTGAAACGGGAACTACAGCAATCCCTCTCACAATTGGGGACAAAATATGTCCGTTGTTGGAAGGAGTAGTTATAGGGAGGGAAATTGGCTTACATTTGCAAACAATTTGAATCCAGATCCGATGCCGAATTACGCTGCGTCTGATCTGGATTCAAGCTGTTTGTCACACGCCATTATTTTTTTTCTGTCAAGTGTTGTTGTAAGGAGGGAGCCGTGGTTAGGACGGCCGTTGCAGGGAGGGAACACTACATACCTTCAAGAATCCCACGAACCGTCAAGAATCAAATTTCGTTCGTAGCTGATTCGTAGATGCATTCGGCACTTTCGTAACTAATTCTTAGCGTTCGTGCAGTAGTCGTAGTGGATTCTTGCAATTCGTACTGAATTCTTGACAGTATTCGTAAGATTCGAGCCGAATCCCACGAATAGTCTTAACTCGTTCGTAGCCGATTCGTAGAGGGCCACGAATTGGATAGAAAGAAATGCCGAACTCCACGAATCCCCACGAATCACAGCATTTATCAATTCGTGGGATTCGTGGGATTCGTAGTCGGTGTGGAATAGGGGCATAAGCGAAACAGTTGCACGTTTTGTAAATTTGGCCATTTCATTCTACCATCACTGTACCGCGTCTTGCAAGCAGGTGACAGTTAACTGTACCGCATCTTGCATTTCTACTGTACTGCATCTTGGAAAATACAATTAGTAAATCTGAACGAAATGGATCGAAAATAAGACCTGGACCCGTATTCTGAAACATTCTACGTATTGTCGCTAAGAAAAATTAGTATCTAACCTTTCCTGTAGGAAAATACGTTTAGCTGAGGCTTTTGAGCCGACGTTTGTGTATAAGCTGCTTCGTGAAATTGGGTAAACTTCGGGGTGGGGTAACGTCACTACAAACGAAGGAGGGTACTGTTTAAGACATTAATACCTACGGTCTTCATCGCAAAAAACGTGGAAAACATTGATATCTGTTCAAAATCTATATTTTGTGATATACATGATCACTTTACATGTAGGTACCAAAACTAGCGTACATGTAAGTACATAATTAGTGTCACAATTATATAACTAACTAACGTACCGAATTTCAATGAAGTCGCCGTGGCTCAATGGTGATAGAGTCGGACTAGCATATGTCTTGGAAAATACAATCAGTAAATCTGGTACGATGAAATTGATGTTTGATGTCTCTGGTGCATAACGTTCGGGAGTAGTTTCATTTTCTGTCCCTTGGAATTTTTTCTTTGTGCCACCCATAAACCCCAGAAAACGCCCCTTAAACAATTTTAAGCCTGTTACCCAAAATGACTTAAGGGTGTATCAAACTCATGAGTTTGGGAAATTTTCAAAGTATATTTAAACACTCTTATGATGATTTTGTATTAAAAAGCTATTTAAGATGAACGAAAAAATAGAAAAAGTGTACATTTTGGTGAACAACGTTTGGCTCCACGGCCATGAAAAATTTAACCCCCCCCCCCCCCCCCCACCACCACACTCACACACTTTTTCTAAGTTCATCCTTTTCAAACAGCCCGCTTCAATAAAACCATTTCAAATTAAAACAAACATGATAATTTGGTTTTGTGTTTCATTTATGTCATGTCTATGGTAGTATTTATTCATACAAAAACTAATTTAAGACGAAACATGCACCAAATGTGAAATTTATAAAGCTCTAAATATCATCGATATGGTACTTATTAAGGGAGATAACTCCTTTTTCATCCATAACTCAAATTTTTCAACACTAACCTATCAATTTCTTTTCATATTTTGAATTGCCTTCGTTTGGATTTTTTCATCTGGTAGAATTTTAAAAAAAGTACGATACTAGAAATATTTTTATTTTTTCTTTATCTCATATTTTTTTGTTGTAAAAAAATATCATTACCCATAAAAACCATGTTGTTGATTCAGATATTCATATTTTCCAAATCTGGTGCCTGTTTGGTCTTGATTAAGAGTCTTTATGTCAGAATACTTCCACAGACATTAAATACATAATGAAAAACAAAATTACCATGTTTGTTTTTTCTCTAAAATAGAATTTACTGAAGCTTTGACAAAATTTGAGAATAAGTCTGAATTTGACACATCTTTTCCGAATTGCCGTAGTGCAAAATAAAGCACACCAACATATGATTTTTTCCTTTTTTTTCATTTATCATAAACAGCTCTTTCGAAATAAACATGAAAGAAAAAAGTTAGATACTTTGAAAAATTCGCTTATGGGTTTGATACACCCTTAACATCGGGGTTGTATATCATTGCAGTGGTTGTTTCGTCCAAATCTTACCATCGCACCACATCAAGAAATAATAAAAAAGCAATGTTGTTCACGGAAAATCTGCTTTCAGCAAAACGCCGATTTAAAGGCAAAACACGCATGAAGTCTACCGGCATTTTGCAGAGTATCAACAACGGCAGGAAGAAGGAGCTCAAGTTATCGAAGCAATAACAGCAAACGAAACTATACATGAGAAATAATGTGTATTTATTTTAATGTGTGTTTGAAAATCATAACAGAAATGATAAGAAGTCAAACAGTATACAATTTCAACTCATTTCATGAAATTTTATGTAAATCTATTGAAGTATAACGTTACGGCGTCGCTTTTAAAGACTGTTAGTATCAAAAGTAAAAATCAACAAATGCCATATTTTTGGCACCACAATATCGATGAAACAATTCAAGTTTATATCCAGTTATGTGTAGCTAAAATCCACTCTTGTATGAAAGTCTAGTATGGAATATGTCCTCCGCTGACACTAGACGTCTACACATAAAATCAAAGTAACGTTGGGTCTGCTGTGCAGCCAATGGATAGATGCCCATGTGCATACAAATGTCCGTGTAATCTCATTTATGCGTATATTGCACATACACTGTAAGCATGCTAATGGCGCGTTCGTGCTGTATTTGGTTTAGTATAGTCATTAGATTAAAATAAAATGCTGTTTTTCCTGTTACTGTTTCGTCAATAACGTCAATGACACAAAATGTCCAACACGTTGACTTTTTATGAAACGCGCACGTGCGATTCGTGGAGAACGGCTTAACAATACCCTGTGGCTATACGGTTGGCCGATTTCAAAATTGCACGGGCTAAAAATGGCAGGCGTTAATCAAATATAGGAAAGAAAGACAAAATTTACGCTCTTGTATACCGATTGTAATTATTCATTAACTTTACATATGTATACTTATTTTTGCTGTTCAGCATATTTTGACAGTCGCTGTTTGTTTCTTGTGGTAATGATTCACAACCTAAATCACAGCTTGATTGGTAATCTATTTTAACACTGTCGTTTACTTTCCATAATTTTATCCGTGGACTGTCTTTCGGGATCGTGCCTTCTCTTGATAAGTGTATTTTTTTGTCTAAGTTATTTACAGTAATAAACCGTCCTTGCTCACGACATAAATCAGAGATAATTTTAAAAATTGTTGTCTTTATTTTGTTATTTTCAACAACACGAATTTTTATTTCTCTACTTGGATGGTTTTCTTTGGTGTGTTCAATTATTCCTCTAAATGTTTGGAATGAATCTGCGCAGGAAGCACACTTGTAATCCATAGTTGACCTGAAAATAGACGAATAACGGTCATTTAGTATTAACAAGAAGCAGTACAGTTAATATCACAGCCTCTGCAAGAAACAGTACATACGTATTGCAAGACGCAGT
This sequence comes from Gari tellinella, assembly GCA_922989275.2. Lineage (NCBI taxonomy): Eukaryota > Metazoa > Mollusca > Bivalvia > Cardiida > Psammobiidae > Gari > Gari tellinella. Next base: position 28,657,315 of record OV277874.1, on the reverse strand, counting down.
GCAGTAATGCTGCAATTAAACGATCAAATTTGCAAGCTGTAGATCATTTTAGCCAACCCTGTGAGATATTACAAATGCATGTAGTTATTTGCCATCGATACAGTGAAAAACAATTACATTTTAATTGTATATATTGCACATATTCAGTCAATTTGTGCAAAATTGGTACACGTTGATAGTGATAGGGCAGACTAAACTCTCATAATTCACGGACCATTCGACGTTTGTAACAGAAGAGGCTTGTTTGCGACAGGCAGAAATTAGTTCTGATTCGGTACGATTAAACGTTTAATACTTATGTGTTGAAATCATTGTGTAATAGACGTATTTCTTACCTGGCCTGGCATTGTTTACATCAATTCACCATGGATTCCGTATCACTTTGGAGCAACATCCGCTGTACGATGTAAACCAGTGATTATATACACTTGCACATGAGGATTTACCAGTGTTGAAGGCAAATTAGCACTTATATTAAAGCAGGCTGAAATATAAGCAGGATGCGCCCTAAGGCGCATTCTGCTTTACTTCCAACCTGTTTTAAACAGCCGTCTGCAAGGATATAGAAAATATTTCTTTTGGTACATGTTTATGTCTGTATAGGTTGGAACCATTTTCTTCAATAAAGGAATAATTTAAATGTACTAAAGGCTCTTCTATACATGTTTTGTATACTCGTATAAATTGCTACAACAGCAATGCCAACACAGCAAGGATAGAATATTTCTTATTTCTTCGAATAATATTTGCCTCTGGAATTAGTTTAACCAACGGTCAGTCTTGTGTTAATCCCAGGGGTCATCTAGCCAATAAATCATGCCAGTAGCGAGAATATATATCAAAACTGGGTGACTCCTTGACATTATTAATGGCTATCACGAGCAACATTTGCCGGTCTTTATCGTGTGTAAATATTTAATTTATCTCCCTGGCAGTTTAGGAGATTGGTGAATAAGATATATGTCTCTCTCTCTCATTCCTCTCTCTTTCTCTCCCCTCTCTCTGTCTCTATATATCTCTGTCTCTGTTTCTCTGTCTGTATGTCTATATGTGTGTGTGTGTGTGTCTGACTGTCTGTTTCTCTCTCTCTCTCTCTCTCTGTATGTCTCTCTGTCTCTCTGTCTCTCTCTATCTCTCTATCTCTCTCACACTCATTCGCTATCTCTCTCTCTCTCTTTGACTCTGCCTGACTGTCTATCCCTCTCTCCCTCTTTGTTTTATCTCTCTCTCTCTCTCTCTCTCTTGTTTCTTTCTCTCTCGGTGTCTGTCTTGCTCTCCCTCTTTCAGTCTCTGTCTCTGTCTCGTTCCCTTTGTCTTACTCAGTCTCACTATGTCTCGCTTTCTCTCCCACTATTTATCCGTCAATCTCTACCATGCTCTGTCTTCCTCTAGATATCTTGTTTCTCTCTTCCTAATCAAAAGTATTAGCACTCGCATTTAAGACGTTATAGCGCATTTGAATAATATACAGTCTAAAGATTGTATTGAACTGACATTTGGATGTTTACAAGGGCGTGTTGGAAGCATTAAAGGACATTAACATACGAGTTTAAACTCATATAAGCCTTGTCTATAAAGTGAGCATTGACAAACAGTGCAGACCTTGACCAGACGCCTCGCCAAGGTCTGCACTATTTGATATACAAGTACAGTGGAGAATCTGTTATTCTTTCCCAATAAACGCGTTTACGCTAAAACTATTATTTGAAGTGCAAACAGTTTGGAGCCAGATCAGACGCCGGGTAACCCGGCGTCTGATCAGGCTCCAAACTGTTTGCCACCAAGATAAACAAGAATTATCAGAATTGTCCAAAAGTTGTTCTTTTCTACGTTTTAGTGCTTTGCGTTTGCGTACGTTTTCGTTTAAACGGGAAAGAATAACAGATTCTCCACTGTACAAGTACCATAATATTTTTCTGTATGTACATGTAATGACAAACGCTGTGATGTGTTTAGATCACTCTTGTATATCTGCAACGAAATTTTCCAGCAAGTATAAAAGGAGAGTTCGTTGCAATACCCATGCATCAATTGGTAAAAGTCTTTAACCCTTTCCCCGATATAAGCGACTTTTAGCGAGTTTCATTTTTCCTCCGCTAAAGAAAATAGTTCCAGTTTATAACCTCATGAATAATTTCAATAACAAATATATTGATATAGACTAGCTGATAGTAGTTTAAAGCAGGCTGAAAGTAAAGCAGAATGTGCCTTTACTTTCAACCTGCTTTAAGTGATCACCTGTATTTAATGTTTTAAACGGATTATTGGGTAAAGGGTTAAGCAAGCAAGTGTCATCTGAGTCGACCAGAGAAATGCTGCTGTTTTGAATGCATTTCACATGCATACACACAAATTTGACTGTTACTAAATGACTCTTACAAGTCACTGATCCGCACTCAATTCGGCGGCAAATTTATGTAGATTTTCCAGTTTATTTCAAATAGGGAAAATGGTCGTGATTAAATTTCTTTAGGTTTCCATCAGATTCGGAATTAAATTAGTTTTCTAAACAAAGCATTAAAACTGATTTTCTAAATCTCGGGTCGCCATGGCAATGAAACGTTTTCAGGAATTTACAATTCTAAATAGCGGATGCAAGATCAGAAGGATTGATTTGGGTTTGCAGTCAAGTGATTATGTGTTGAGTTGCTGTGGCTAAATGAATTAAAACTTAACTTATTTATTGTTTTCTATATATTTAACTAAACACATGTACACAATTTACTCCACTCTCGATATTTAGATGAAAGAGTAGAAATGTGTTCAACTCAAAGTGTTTGAATACAGTAAAACCTTCTATTTCGACCATTAAATATTGTTAAATATTGGATGTTTAAGTCAGGTGACTGCTTAAAACAAGGTGACAGTAAAACAGAAAGCTCCTATAGGAGCTTTCTATTTTACCGTCACCTTGCTTTAAACTGTCACATGTCTTTTATACAATCAATTATGCTTCATTTAAGTGGTTGTAATGGAGAGGTTTTATTGCAATTTGGTTTGTACGCAAGTGATTATGTGTTGAGCTGCGTTGGCTAAATGAATTAAAACTTAACTTATTTATTGTTGTCCATATATTTAACTAAACACATGTACCCAATTTACTCCACTCTGGATATTTAGGTGAAACAGTAGAAATTTTTCCAAATCTAAATGTTCCAATACAGTAAAAGCTCTCTATTGCGACCACTAAATATTGTTAATTATTGGATGTTTAAGGCATGTGACTGCTTAAAGCAAGGTGACAGTAAATCAGAAAGCTCCTAAAGGAGCTTTCTGTTTTATTGTCACCTTGTTTTAAACTGTCACATGTCTTTTATACAATCAATTAGCCTCCATTTTAGTGGTCGTAATAGAGAGGTTTTATTGTAATATGGTTAGCACTCAAGTGATTATGTGTTGAGCTGCGGCGGTGGCTAAATGAATTAAAACTAAATCTAATTATTGTTTTCGGTATATTCAACTAAATACCCAATTTACTCCATTCTCGAGATTTAGGTGAAACAGTAGAACTTATTGTGTCCAGCTCAAAGTGTTTCAATATAACCATCCTGATCGATAATTCAGTAAAGAATAATGGGTACCGGTATATACAGTGGTCCCTTTCTATAACGTCTCTCCGCACAACGATTCCTTCCTTACAACAATGTTTGCCGCTGTTCCACAAACAAGACAATTATGACTTAAGTTTTCACTGCTACAATATCGTCTGCTTAAAATTGTCGTCTTCTGTTTTGTGTCACCTGCTGTAGGCAGAGGTGACACAGAGGGGTCACTTTTCCGGCGTATGTCTGTCTGTCCGTCCGTCTGTCTCTCCGTCACACTTTTTGCGTCACGCCTCATAACTCCTGTTCTACTGAAGCTTTTAAGATAAAACTTTCATTTATAGAAAGCTTTGTTGAGCCGAATTATTCACACTACGAATTCTTCACACCGTAATTAGAGGTGTGAAGAATTCGTACGAAAGGGTACGAATTCTTCCACTCGTGTGACCAATGTGTGAAGATTTCGTACGAATATGTCACACAATGGCAGTGTGAGATTTTCGTACCCCCTTTTTGAACGACCTGTTGGTACCTACGGATTCTTCACACATCACCTTTCGTTTAACATTTCTTTATGAAACAAGTTCTAACAGGCAAATCACTTTCCATAGCGCAAAAGATGGTGTATTGTGTCGTTTTGTGGGATGACACTAGAGTACTAGGGAAAACAGGCGACCCTTTCACGTACTGTCATGATCCGGGATCGAACTCTGGATGCATTGTTAAGAAGCGGGTGCGCTAAAACTGTGTTATCCACTTTTACATGCAGTGTTTACGATTTGATCAAAAATGCTCTTTAACAGCCGACCTAAATCCGAAGAATTATCTGTGGATAAGTACAGCCTTTTTTATCCAATGATCAAACTTAAGTCCCGTTGAGTTTATGCTTAGTTCCCGGCTTCCTTTGAGGCATAATAGGCAGACAACCGACATTGTTGGTATTCTTAACGGGATGGGGAGAGATGGGACCCGTGGCCGTGGTCCAGTGCTCATAGTGACTATAACTTACACTCAATTGGCTCCTTACTGCTGTTGATTCGAATCCCAATCTGAACATTTGGGCTTTTTCAATTGGAGGAGCCTTCAAACTGGCTATCGGAAATTCGGTGATTTTACCCAGATGCAATTTTTTACCTGATACAGTTTATGACGTGCATCCTGTTTCTTCTCCCATATGCAATTAGCTTTATGTCGAGATATGACTGAAATACTGTTAACATAGTATGAACTCAGAATTCTTGGCCTCGGTTTGATTTTAAAGTGGAGTTAAAAGCTAGTTTCAACGACGGTCATAGAAACGACATCGCCTTAAAATCGGTCGATTCCGGGCACCTTACACGTCGATCGGACCCGAGAAAGCTTTTGAACAAATATACAAACGTATACAAGCGTGTCAGAAGTCGGACAAGGCCGTCTCCATCCGGCGTTTGTCTATCATATACCGGCCGTTGTAATGACGAAAAGTACCCTACCACTCAGAATCGTGACCCCGGGATATTTTTCGACTCAGAAAATTAACCTCCCGGGTCATTTTACATGTATTATGCCAAAGCAAGTCCCAAGGACAGTTTTCTACGTCAAAAATTGTCCTCATGTGTCACTCTTTAGGGGGGGGGCACATTTCGTCTTTACACCGGCGCCCGACTGGCAACCGGATAACACCGGTTTCCTTTCGGTCTCCCACAGTATTGCACGTTTTTACTGAATGCCCATGATCTGGACTACACGATAAGGCAATCGGTAGTATGGTTCCATGTAAGAAAGTGAGCAACATAACAAAGAAGTGAAATCAGTGCGTCTTTGTAAACCTCATTCATATATTGAACCCACGATAACCAATATCGGGCGATGATGGTCGCCCGTCTTAAAACCGTTGCCCGTCCGGTATTTAAGGACTATCGCGGCAGTTTGTTCGAATTTTCAAAAATACTTAAATATTTCCTATACAACATCTACAACAGATACCAAAGTTAGCGAACGATAACGTTTTATAACAGGATCAGAAACCTGAAACTGAGCAAACAAATTTAGTTGAAGGTTGGAACCCCGGCAGGTTTATATCAAATAGTTTCATAGGTGTACAGTGGGAAATACGTTTTCATTTGCAATTTACATGTTTGTGCTTAAACGAGTATGTTCATTGAAATCAGTTTAGAGCCAGGTCAGACACAAGCTCAAACTTTTTGCCACTCAGATAAAACAAATCGTCAGATTTTTTCCAATACCTGTACCTTTATTTTTAAAAAAAATATGGAAAAGGTTAAATTTGAGGACAGACAGACAAACTAACAAACAGACTAACAAGAAGTGTTATATAAAAATGAAGCATGACTTCTTTGAAGAATTGTTTTTACCGTTTCGTCATAAGCAAAAGTTTCTTCTGGGAAAATGACCACTTTGGTCATGAGCACTGAAGGACGCTTCCAATAACAAAGCCAAAGGCAATACTCAACAACTCGATTACCATACTTTAAAATCAATATAGCTCAAACGTGCACTGTGACCGTGTCCGTTGAGCTACGGATTTTAGTCTGCATCGAAACGTTTTCATTTTACAGTAAGAGTTTTTCCAAATTGTTCTATAATCCTGTAGAATACAGGACACCCTATACCCCACACTGCCACCAGTAACACCACCCCAATACTTATATTTTGAAAATCAACAAGTTCAAAGTTATCTGTGCTATTGGTCTTTGTGCTGATTAGACCTGAGTTTTGCACATCACGTATGGTCGTGCTGTGATTGTTACGTGTTCCGAGTTATATAACTAGAAGCGTGTTCTTCGGGAAACATGTGTCAACTGCCAGCAATGATCAGTTGAACAACTAAAAATCCCAGCTTCAGTACAACAGAAGTTATCTGCCAGAAAATAAACTGTATAAAAAGGAAATTATTATTATTATCTCATGGTATTGATGCAAGAGTTATGAACCATGTGCAAGGCACTTCCCCTCACCAAACTATTTCCATAAATGAAAGTTCATCTGATAAACAATAGTAGAACCGGAGTTATAGGCAGAAAACAGGGAAAGAAGGAATTACTCTCACCGCACTGATGCAGGAGTTATGATCCTCATGCAAAACACTTTTATACATCAATCTCTTTCGATTAAGGAATATCGCGCCAGTTTCAATTTTTTTACAGTCAAAAGGAAGCAACTTTTGCAAAACTTCTGATATGTTGTCTCCCTTTAACCAATTCAATATAGTTTATATTTGAAATTTGTATTTTTTCCTACCTCAAAAAGCTTAATGGTGTGGTCATATAATTTGGCGTCCACGATAAGTTATATATACTAATAATGCTTGTAAAGTGATATATTGCTGACGATTAAACAGTGGATTTTGACACATTTTAGCATTTAAAAGTGGTTAACATATATCATTTATAGATAGCCCTATTTGTAATTGGATAGACATGCGTTACTCTACATGCAGACTTTGTATTTTGTAGAAAAAATAGTTCGGGTAACCATAACTGTAATTAGTGATTTCAGTAAATTAATGCTTTATTAATATTTGTGAAACATATTGGCAAAATCTGAATGTAAGAACTGTAGGAGAAATTTTTTGAAAAATAACTATTTGATGTGTTCCCTTTATTGACGAATAAAATGTTGTTTCCATGTTTTTATGCTACTTCCTCATATTCTTTTCTTTTTTATGAAAACATATGAATAACCCAATATCTAAGGAAAACTACAAAGCTGAAAAGGGGTGTTCTGGGATTTTATTATCAACAGCACGTGTCTCTGGATAATTAGGGGTATACCAAACAACAAGCTATTAAGAAAAGAACCAGTTCGGGGACTCCCTATTTTATTTCATATTTCTGCACAACAGGGTATATACTAGCAACATGCAGAATTTGAAAAAAATCTGAATGGTTTGAAAATTCGAACAAACTGCCGCGATAGTCGTTAATGAAATTTTAATTTCAAAAGCTTCGGAATGGCAGAATCTCTCGGAAAATAGTAGAAAGGGGAATACCTCTCACGGTGTTTATACAATAATTATGAACTGTGTTTGCAATACACATCTACTCATTAAACTCTTTAAATGAAATTTCACATTTAAAACTTCAGTAAAAACAAAACCATGACAGTCGGACGATCGGACAGACAGTCTACGGTAAGTTGACCGACCCCGACGTGTCATCATTGCCTTCAGCTGGTGACACAGAAACCGGTCCATACATTTATAAAGTTCTTAGAATGCATCGTACAGACGGACCGAATAATATCCGATACGACGGAATCGAGTAAATTATATGGTCACCAAAGTGCTATTACTACCATACTATTTTTCAGTTTTATGTGTCTATAATTAATTATACAGTACTGAATTTTATTAAATTAACAATTTTTGCGATTCGCTTGCAATTCGATGGCAATTCGTTTGCAATTCGATGGCAATTCGCTTGCGATTCAAAGTACTAACTTTACCCTCAGGTAAGTTTTCTTGAATCATGTATCTCACAAATGTTCGCAAATATGTCTTCGTTATTTTTTTCGATTCCATTTTTGTCACAACCGCTTCGGCAAATTCGCGTAAAAATATTCCAACGTAGGATTTGTTATTTGAAGCGCGTGATTCGATGGCAAATCGATGGCAATTCGATGGCATTTCGCTTGCGATTATCAATTTAATTTAATAAGGTTCAGTACTGTATCGTGTGCCGAAAATGTGACATTTGTACCCCATGTGACCTTGACCTTTTACCTTATGACCCAATTTAAACAGGCAGTCTAGTACATATGTTTTGTCATTATGTGAAATATAAGACATCTATCAAGTAAAGCAAACCTAATATGTCCCCCTATCCATCTGGTGGCTAAAAGCTTTTTGGAAAGTGTGACGTTTTCGTATGCACAAATTTTTTACATTCGTTTTTAAAAAAAATCGACATGTGAAGAATTCGTATCTACTGTCAGGGGGGGCTGAGAGTAAGTACGAATTATTCACAAATGTGTGACATATTCGTATGAAATTCCTACGAATTCCTCACAGGAGTGAAGAATTCGTAGTGTGAATAATTCGGCTCAACAAAGCTTGACAAGTGGAAGAATCATAACTCTTGCATCAATATTATGAGAGTTATATTCCTTTTCATCATTTTTTTTTCATGCAGATTTTTTCTGTTTTACTGAAGATTTTGAAATGAAATTTCTTTTATGGAAAGGTAATGCTAGACTGAAAGTTACGTTTTGGACATTTTGATAAAAGAAATATAAGGACGAGTGACAAACAGTTTGAACCCAGATCAGACGCCGCGTTGCGCAAACGTACTCTAAGAGTATTAATTTTCTCTCCCTATAACAACTCCCTCCTAACAACACGCGCAATCTTTGTCTCTTATTGGCCGTTGTTGTAGAGAAGGGAATCTCTACAGTCAAACATGTTAAGGTTTAGGATTCCTAATGAGATCTGGCCAATGTTAGACAATATCGGTACAGTGGAGAATCTGTTATTCTTTCCCAATAAACGCGTTTACGCTAAAACTATTATTTGCAGTGCAAACAGTTTGGAGCCAGATCAGACGCCGGGTAACCCGGCGTCTGATCAGGCTCCAAACTGTTTGCCACCAAGATAAACAAGAAATATCAGAATTGTCCAAAAGTTGTTCTTTTCTACGTTTTAGTGCTTTGCGTTTGCGTACGTTTGCGTTTAAACGGGAAAGAATAACAGATTCTCCACTGTATACTCTACGGAGAGCGATCGGCCATTTCAGTCATTTCCCGTCTAAACGAAACTACATTGTATGTATAAGTTTACGCAATGTAATAATATGTAGAAAAGTAAACGCTGTTTGAAACATCAACGATCTTCTTTTGTCATCCAGACAACAGTATTTGACCAGATGAGAGGCCGAATTACTCGGTCAGATCTGGCATCACGGCTATAAAGCGTTTGAGTTGAGTCTGACTTTTCTATGAGCTACTGTTTTATATTTTCAGGATTCCAAGACTGATGACCAGACAGAGGAATCCGAGGAACCTTCCACCATAGACCAGGCCCAGGACCACGGCGCCAAAATACACCGGCCCAATCCCGAGTTTATTATCCTACATTACAGGTACGCTGAAGATGACGTTTTTATTCACGTATGCTACAGTGGAGAATTTGTTATTCTTTCCCGATAAACGCGTTTACGCTAAAACTATTTTTTCTTTTACAAACAGTTTGGAGTCAGATCAGACGCCGGATAACCCGGCGTCTGATCAGGCTCCAAACTGTTTGCCACCAAGATAAACATGAATTATCAGAATTGTCAAAAAGTTGTACTTTTCTATGTTTTTGTGTTTTGCGTTTGCGTACGTTTGCGTTTAAACGGGAAAGAATAACAGATTCTCCACTGTACATTTACATCAATAATTGTTATACTTCCAATAACGCGATGTAACATTCAAGTGACAGTGCTTATGAAAATCTTATCAAATATGTATTACATCTGTGTTGTAAGCAGTTGGGAGACCGATCAGTTACTTTGAGTTAAATCAGCCTTCGAATGTTTTATGCAATTGTTACCATTGCTTAAGGTCAAACGCATTAATTGTGATATAATGACACAAACCGAAATATTTTATTTCCCATTTCTCTCTTAAAAACCCCTTTTGACACCTTTACAAGTTCCTCATAGTAATGCGTTTCCCAAATCTACATATTTTTTGCTTTGTTTCTATATGTACCATATTTTGTATAAACGGGAAAGACTTAAATATCCGTATGTACACAAATAGTCGAAACTCGATACTTCGAACTGGCTTAAGTCGAAATTATCCGTAATTCTAATTTGATTTTCGATAACTCGATATCGTTTATGTCGAAGATACCCAATTTTTAAAGATAAAATGTGTTCATATTTCAAAATTAAAAAATGACTTTGCGACATTTTAACTTTGAACTATGAGTATGTTTAAACTAAAGCGAGTTCGCATTAACGAGGTTCAACTGTTATATAGATAATCATATGTTTACTATTGTTATAATAGTAGGTTTGACACAGGTCTTTTATCTGAACATTCTTTTCTTGTTTCCAGTCCATTCAAAGCCGTGTGGGATTGGGTCATCCTCATTCTCGTACTCTACACCGCCGTATTCACACCTTACCAAACTGCTTTCCTCCTTAACGAAGAAGAAACAACGATGAGACTCAATCGGGACGCATCGACACGTACGGAAAGTCCCGAATCTTCCCGAGCCAACCCGCTCGTTATCATTGACCTAATTGTTGACCTTATGTTTATTGCGGATATTTTAATCAATTTTCGAACTACTTACCTACATAATGGTGAGGTTGTGATGAATCAGAAGATGATTGCCATTACATATATAAAGGGCTGGTTCCTGATTGATACCATCGCAGCCATTCCATTTGATCTACTGCTGTTCGGGTCGGGGACCAGCGATGTAAGTGCAATGTTATTCTGACGTCATTTGTGCCGTCATTCTGTGGTGAAGACGTTATCCTCTTCCGATTAAACGCAAACGCATTGCAATAAAATGTAGAAAATGTAAGTTTTTTGGGATAGATAGATAGATCTTTATTGCCTCCAATACAATGCAAACAGTGATAACATGACGATGTTACACAATTGCGATGTTAAGCGCTTTTGAACGCACAACTCTTGTGTGAAAAGAGCGCTATATAATTCGTGTATAATAATAACAACATAGAAACAACAGAATCAATGATGACAAATATAGTATATACAGTTCAAATTACGCCAGACGTATAAATATGTATAGATAGCACATGCACATATACATCTATACAGTAATACAACTGGTATAGAGTAAGAGTGCATGGCTGTTGGAATATGTACAAACCCATGCTTTATGACAATAAAGGAGTTATTCACAGTCAGACCTGCATTAGATGGCATTCATAAGGAAAATAGATAAGGAGCAGTCCCAGGCGACGGCCCCAACAAGAATAAAATAAAGCAGAAAGCTCATAAATAGCCTTGCGCTTCACATCAGACCTGTGACAAGTGACAATGGTTATACATTTGTACACATTTTAATGTAAACGAGTTTATTGGGAAAGAATGACGTTTTCTCAACTGTAGCAGGAACAGTTTACTGTTCCTAACGCTTAATCATTATTCTGCCGTAATATCGTCTGCTTTGAAAATTGTCGTCTGCAAAATTGGTTTACTTTAGATTTATACATTTTTTGAAGTATAGAAACTGAAAGAGACGAGTGTCAAACAGTTTGGATCCCGACCAGACTCTGAGTTACTTATCACGACTACAGTGGAGAATCTGTTATTCTTTCCCGTTTAAACGCAAACGTACGCAAACGCAAAGCACTAAAACGTAGAAAAGAACAACTTTTGGACAATTCTGATAACTCTCGTTTATCTTGGTGGCAAACAGTTTGGAGCCTGATCAGACGCCGGGTTACCCGGCGTCTGATCTGGCTCCAAACTGTTTGCACAGCAAATATTAGTTTTAGCGTAAACGCGTTTATTGGGAAAGAATAACAGATTCTCCACTGTACCATAGCTTGAATATTCCAAAAATGTATTTTTCTACATTTCATTGTACAACCTGCGGTTAGGTTCGGTTCATCTGCAGTGCAGTTGGCCGCTAAACTTAAGTAATTATTTGGGATACTATTTCTTCATGTTGACGAGGTTATACACATATTTGTCACTCTAGCTAGAGTCTATGCCCCTTGAGTATTGTCATATTGCAGGTTGCGGAAAACACTGTACTATGTACAATTGACATGTTCTTTATAAAGAGGATGTAGAATACAGTGGAGAAAACGTTAGTCTTTCCCAATAAACGCGTTTACGCTTAAACTGTTATTTCCAATGCAAACAGTTTGAAGCCAGATCAGACGCCGGGTAACCCGGTGTCTGATCAGGCTCCAAACTGTTTGCCACCAAGATAAAAAAAAATTTTTTATCAGAATTGTCCAAAATGTATTTGTCTACTTTTTAGTGTTTTGCGTTTGCGTTTCGTTTCGTTTAAACGGGAAAGAATAACAGATTCTCCACTGTACCTTACATTTTCCCTATAAACGTACTTATACGGCCCTGTCCATCGTAAACAGCTTAGAACCAGATTATACACTGAGTAAACAAATATTGGTTCCTGCAATTAGGATTTATAAAACGCGTAAGTGATTAAACAAGATACAATCAAAATCGTCTCTGTAATTGTTATGCATGTATTATTAATATTTTTTATTAGGTTTAAACGTTTTTAATTCCCACAAAGCATAGCTTTTTTACATGTACACGTATAGCCTTTGAACTATCTGTCCGTTACATGTAGTTCGTCAATTTGTGTACCTCTTGTCTAAAGCATATTTACTCCATCACATAAGCTAGTGAACCCAATTTCAGTGGTTGAGTATAATAAACTCGTTGACTGAAATCAATATGACGCTCGCCAATGCTCGCGTCATATTATTTTAGTCAGCTTGTTTATCAAAAATGATAAATAATGAGCACTCATGTAAGATCCTCTATTTATAGGAAAAGAATAACGTCTTCTCCACTGTAACTGTTGAGGAAAATAAAGTATACAAATATCTATTAATGGTGTTTCTGCGATTTTGATGAAAAACGGCAGAGCAGATTTATATGCAGTTAAGTCGGGGACTGTTAAGCTAGCTGTCAAACTTCAGACATATTTATTTTCTTCTTATTCTTTAATCTGCTATTTGTCCAATATGCTTACAATTCCAACCAGTTTGGATCGAAATAAGACATCGGCGTCTGAACAGGTTTGAAACTGTTTAAAACTTGTATTCAATGTATAGTTTGACTTTAAAAACGTAATCCCATTTTATGAAAAAAGGAAAGGCATACAGTGGAGAATCTGTTATTCTTTCCCGTTTAAACGCAAACGTACGCAAACGCAAAGCACTAAAACGTAGAAAAGAACAACTTTTGGACAATTCTGATAATTCTTGTTTATCTTGGTGGCAAACAGTTTGGAGCCTGATCAGACGCCGGGTTACCCGGCGTCTGATCTGTCTCCAAACTGTTTGCACTGTAAATAATAGTTTTAGCGTAAACGCGTTTATTGGGAAAGAATAACACATTCTCCACTGTATGAACAAGACATTTTTGAAAATGACGTTTACATGGCAATGCAAAGTTAAACTCCTTCACTGCCCTACCCGGAGTACAGTGTTTATTTGCAAACAGTTTCGATCCTGATAAGACGCGGCGTTACGCGGCGTCTTACCACGATCAAAACTGTTTGACACTCATTTCAATACTTAAATATCAAAATACCTAATATTAAAATTTGAGAAATAAGAGCAAACGAAATTTAAAATTGATGACGTTTCCATGGCAACTAAAGGGTGAAACATTTCTCAAAATTTTAGGCACTCTTTCCATACTGGCTGCTACTTTCACTAACATCCATTAGTTTCGATATAATGTTTGCTGATGTCTGATGGTATAAGCTCTTTTTATTCCCTACACAACGAAGCCCTGATTTTACAACTCAAAATACACCCTTTTTAACCGCCACGTGCGCACCTAGTTCAGCTTTGAGCATGACGAAAATAAAACAGAAAGCTCCGTTAAGAGGTTTCTGTTTTGTTGTCATCCTACTTTAAGCAACCACACGTCTTAAAACTGAAATAAACATAAATGGTCCGTGGTCGTAAAAACTAAGTGTAACTGTAAAGTTTCTGTCAATCGAAACTTTGATCATGTGACTGTACAGTGATGACGTCGTTATCCTTTCCCGTAAAATGGCAAACAAAACGCAAAAGTATCGTTGTAAAATATAGAAATTGACAACTTGTTGACAAACCTAACTATTCATTTTAATCTGAGTGACAAACAGTTTGTAGCCTGATCAGACGCCGGGTAACCCGGCGTCTGATCGGGCTCTAAAGTATTTGCAATTGAAATTACAGTCTTAACATAAACGCGTTTATTGGAAAAGAATTACGTCTTCTCAACGGTATAACCAAGGGCACGTGATTGAGACGGCAGTTTTCGGGTCGTTATTTCTGTATCACATTGCCGGTTATAGGTCCTAGGAGGGACATTCGTGCAGTTTGAGAGTGAATATATCTCCGGGTCAAACCCGCTCAAGGTCTCCCAGGAGTCTTCTTATTGAGATGCTTTGATTTTACGAGCAGACCGAAAACATCGACGCGTTAACCTTTCCGTGTTTTACCACATAGTCTGTTTTAAAATGGCGTCTGCTAGATGAATTCTGAACATACATTTGCTTGTAGTATAGTATTTAATATTCTAACACACCTCGCGCAAACCCCTATACATGTATAAACAAAGACGCAACGGAAACGTAAACTTTACCTTAACTAATAATAAGCACTTGAAGTCTATTTACGTGTTTTAGAAGAAAGCTGGTTTTCAGTTTCTTTAATTTGTCATGCATGGTTTTGTTAGGAAAATTTAGCACTATGTTGGTTGCGTGACGAATCCAAATGATTGGAATGAATATAACCGTAGACACGCTACAACTGAGCTTTTAATAGCTGATGCAGACAGTTTGGATCCAGGTGAAACGTAGATTAACTTAGAGTTTCATCCGGATCCAAACTGTTCGATTCTCGTGATATTAAATGAAAGAAATATCAGGTTAATCACATCTAAAAGACACCTTTGCCAACGACAAGTGCATATCCTGCAATAGGTTAAACTTACGCAAAACTATTATCCTAGTACATTGTACCATAATCTCGACTGTTTCAAAATTGTACTTCTTATTTTACGTGTTGATTAAAATCACCTTAAACGTAAGCGGCAAATAGTTCAAATCTTGAACAATCACTCAATTTCTCTGATTATGATCTAAATAGTTACAATGTTCAGTCGAGTCGCCTTTTCCTTGGTAAACGAAGGTTTGACATTTTCTTATATACGACCAACAATTAAAATTCAAATCACGGTTCTACTTTCTGATTTTCCGTAATAACATTCTAATGATCTTGAAATGTGCCAGTTACAAACACTGCAATAATTACAACATTTACATTTACCCTGCTTAGAATGTGTATTCTCGTCTGCTTTGAATTTGTCGTCTGCGACATTTTTTAAGTTAAGATGTATACATTTTTAAGTGAAGAAATCTTAACACGAGGGTCAAACAGTTTGGATCCAGATCAGTCACCGCGATACGCGGCGTCAGATCTGAATTCAAACTGTTTGCAAACAACCGTGAAAATGCGATCAGCAGGCAAATGATTAACCTTCTTAAATGGTTAATGAATTGGTGTTGTATCTAAATGAGAAACGAAATATTTCAGTTTCTAGAGAAACTAGCGAAATGTTCAATTTTATTCCGGTCCGTCTAAAGACCCAAACCTCCCAAAACCACTTAAAAACAACTCAAACTGATTCAATTCCTTATAGTATTAACCCAGCAGGCACACCAACGTTGAAACAACGTTGGATCAACGTTGAACTTCAACGTTGAAACAACGTACGATTTATATTTGATTTTGAAAGTTTGTTTGACGTTGAACCTCAACTTTGATTCAACGTTGATAATGGTTGAAGTTTCAACGTTGAAATGACGTTGATTCAACGTCAAAACAACATTGTTTCGAGTGGGCTGTCCGTTTTTGTGTGCGTTTTTTCTCCAGATATTGTTTTATTTTCAAATTCTGCCTTCAACTTAGGTTTTAGGAACTCTACTCTACTAATAGTAGAGTAGACAACGCATGGGCGTTGGAAGATGTTTGATTACAGCTTATCAAATATGGTTGCTTCATTTATTAGTACGCTGAGTACGGTATCTATATTTAAACATTTTTACATTGAATTGGTTTGCTTTCTGTAAGGTTGTATTTTATTTATTTTAATTGTAAACTTGAATGTAAAATTCAGTGCTTACTATTAAGAACTTAGAACTTATTTCTTTTGCATCTAAACTATGAAGGATCAAATTAATATTTAATTTGAAGTTGTTATGATTATTTATTAAATAATAATATTTTTTACCTACGTCCATTATCTGACAATGTTGACTCAACGTTGATTCAACGTTGATTCAACTTTGGCAGCAGATTTTTAAATTGAATTTATTTTTACGATAAATCATAGTTTACGTGATGAGACATAACCACTGCAATATAATTTATCAGAATTTTAATTTTCAACGATTTGTTATTTCCCACGACCATTTTCAACGTTGATTCAACGTTGGCAATAAATTCGGTACCGACCCATGGTCGTCCAAGGGTGAAAAAGGGTGATCAACGTTGCGACGGAAAATCAACGTTGTTTCAACGTTGAAACAACGTTGTGTGCCTGCTGGGAATATCTGCAGTAGTAGTAAACTGTATATAGCTACATGTATCTTTTTTTTTTCTACGAGTTGCTCCCCTTGAATAAAAAAATTCGTAAATTTAAATTTGATTAGCATTTTTAACCCTTTACCTTATAGAAGCGCCTTTTAGCGAATATGATTTATTCCTCCGCTGAAGAAAATAGTTCCAATTTAATCAGTAATGAATATGTATTATGGGTAATATTTTCTAGATTATAGCACATTATAGCTTAAAGCAGGCTGAAAGTAAACAGAATGCGCCCTAAGGCGCATTCTGCTTTACTTTCAACCTGTTTTAAGAAGTCACCTATCTTAAGTACTAGAAATAGGCTATCAGGTAAAGGGTTAATCATTTTAGCTTAAATTCACATTTTATAAGCTTGTTTTTATTAGATATTAACGACTAAAAGTAGTTTGGGTTGTTTTTGTAAGTGGTTTGGTGAGGTTTGGAAACGTTTGAAGTGGTTTCGGGAGGTTTGGTGTCTTTAGACGGGCCTACAGATTGTATTTCATTCTGTTTAAAACATACTCTCAGAATAACAAATGTCTTGATAGAACGGTTGTAAGCACTGCAAATACGTCATTACACACTGTTTGGATCTAAAGCGGTTTCTGATCATGTCTTCACTGTATATAATTATTATTTAACATCATTTTTTCCTAGTTACACGGCTAATTTTACCTATTTCTATTTTCAGACCATGACCGTTGCTGGTATCTTAAAGACGGCAAGGTTGTTACGTCTATTACGTGTTATACGACGGATAGAACAGTTTGCTGAATACGGTGCCGCCGTCTTGCTGTTGTTGATGGTCACATTCTCCCTCGTTGGCCATTGGCTGGCGTGTATTTTCTATGCAATTGCCTATTGGGAACGCCCCCATCTCGGAGAGGCCATTGGTTGGTTAGACACCTTAGCAACGCAACTAAATGAGCCATATATAGCCAATGTGACGTCATCTGGTCCCAGCATTAAGACGTATTATATCAGTGCGCTGTATTTCACGCTGACGTCATTGACGAGTATAGGATTTGGAAATATAGCGCCGAATACAATAAATGAAAAAATCTTCTCCATCTTTGCCATGTTAATTGGGTGTAAGTATGTATTCTTCAGTACAGTAAAACCTTTTTATTACGACCACTAAAAAACCCATTAAATGATGATTTCGAGACAGGTAACTGCCTAAAGCGAAATGAAAATAAAGCAGTTTTCTGCTCTACTTTCATCTTGCTTTATGCAGCCATCCGCCTAATGAATCTACATGTTTGGTCGTCATAAAGAGGTTTTACTGTATCTGTTTCCATATCTTACTCACTTGTGTTTTATATTTTTAAGTGGATATGGATGAACAACTGTAAATCAGTATAATTAAAACCGGGCATCGAATGTGTTGTTAGAGAGTATTAACTCCTAATGAGTTCACTTCTATCTCATAATCGTATTTCTATTTTAACATTAAAACCTTCTCTGTAAATGATTATCATTAAAACTTACATGACCTACCTTTTTAATGTTTAACATCTGTACTGGCTATAATAATGCCATTGTGCTTTTTAATGCCAAATAAAGATTATGTATTAATAAGATCTGAAAATTACTTCTGTTTTTCTACAATGAAACAAGACATTCAAAAAAGAGGAATATCATACTTGAATATCTAAGTTTTGTCTTTGAATTTATTGTTAAAGCGACTCGCAACCAGATGGTGTATTAAAAAAAAATAAAAGAAAATACTCAAATAAAAACCAAATGTGTAGCCTCACCGTGCATCTAGCATTAGAAAAATATGATCGGTCAAAACACCCTCAAGAAAAGTCTTCAAATCTTAATTTTTTAGATATTTTCCATCGCTTTATCCTATACATGTACATGTGTGCTTATTCTATAGCATCGAAAGACGCAACAGAAATACACAGTAAAGCATATGTTTTGTAATATGATTATCTTTTTTATATTGTCATCTTTGATTGCTTGGTATGTTATTTGACACTCATGGGACGAATAAGGAAAGGGTTTAACTGGCAAGAACCTGGGCACCGTTTTACTAAACAACTTACGCAAATTATTTGCGTAAGTCAAAATTTTGATTTTTAATTTGCTACAAACAGCAAATAGCCATATCAGAGGACGCGCTTTTAGCGCGTCCTCTGATCTGGCTATTTGCTGTTTGCAAACGTTTATGATCGAAACATAAGAGTAAAACGATTTTGACTTACGCAAAAATTTTGCGTAAGTAGTTAAGTAAAACGGGCCCCTTATGCGGATAGTTGATCTGATACTACGCTCGTACATCGCACAATACAGTCAATGGTATAATATATATTGACTTGTTTAGGTGATGTTTTGCTCTCAGCACATCCGCTAAAATCTTGTTTTATTGACATTTGCCAAATACGGTCTTGCTAGCATCAGATCAATTTTCCTCATAAGGTTCTGGCCAGTCAAATCCCTTCCTTATTTGTCCCACGAGTGTCACATAACAGATCACATATCACCATCGAACACCGCCAATATATTTCTGAAGTGTACAATAATGAATCATTGCTCTAAAACAACTGTCGTAGCCTGATTCAATCTCCTGTCCTTAAACTTGAACTAAATTTGCAAACAGTTTGAATCCGAATCGCGAAGCGGCGTCTGATCAGGAATCAAACTATTTGACACTCGTTTTGAAATTACGTCAGTCAGTCTGAAATTAAATGTAACTTTATAACGAAATTGCAGGCCACAATATTGAAGCAGGCGTCAATATGTCGTAACAGGGTAATATGGGTAAAAGGTTCATGATATTGTTTTCGGTGAAAGTACAGCAGTACTGAAAACAAACTCTTGATCGGCCTTAACCTCTTTACTGATTTATTCCGAATATAAAGGTATTTTACAAACAACGTGAAAATCTTCTCAAAATCCGCGTAAAGTGATGTCTGATCAGGATCCGAACTGTTTGCAAAGGAAATGATAGTTGTAGCGTAAACACCTTTATAGGGACAGAATATCGTCTTCTCTCCTGTGTTCGGGAACGTCTAACGTCTTCGCTACTGTATATTCCTACAGCCCTGTTGAGTGCGGCCATCTTCGGGAACGTTTCTTCTATCATGATGAGGATCTATCAGGGCACTGACGAGTACCACGAGAAGATGCAGAGCATTAAAGAATTCATTAACTTCCATCACTTACCAAAGAGCCTGGCTAACCGCCTACAGGAGTCCTACACCCATATGTGGTCATATACCAATGGCATTGACATGAACACGGTAAGCTTTAACAATGAACTACTCTTTTAATACTAAGTAACTCTTATGTTGTATAATGTTCTCTGGTAGATGTTTTAGTTACTAAAATATGAACCAGTCTACTCGGAATTATTGGTGGCTTTATAAATATTAGTCTAAATTAGAAAATAGTGTAGACCCTCACAAAAGGGCTCCTTCCAATAGGATTCCTCTGATCTATGTCTACACTATTTTAAATAAAATTGATTGAGTATATTTTAAACCGCTCCGTGGTGTTGAAAAGTTAAGGCCGAAAGCCTCTAATGAGATCAGACCAAAATAGTTACTCTACGTACAGCAATCAGACAATTTCGACAACTTACGCCCCTTTCCGAATAATGCTTTACGGATTGAGTTGATGAGAATGGCCGATCGTTCTTCGTATAGTTCCGATGTGGACCAACATTGGCCCGATCTCATTATAAAGGGTGTTGATGCCTTCAAAGTATTGCCAGTCTCGCTAGTCCATACATATAAAGGACATATAGTCTTTTCTCACATATTTCCCCTGTTTGCTATAGCGAACAACGATCACGAATTTCCTTGTCTCCAACATGTGTGAGATCAATTTGAGGACTCTGCTATACTCAAAACTTGTAGCCAGCAAAGTGCATCAACCAAAGTGGAACTCTCACAAAGTCGGGTACCAGCCACGCTAGGCTAGTGAATCCTGCCTGCCGCAGAGCTACATTGGCTTGCCGTAAGTCAACAGGGCGCTGTCCTTCTGCCTCTCTTATTCCGTACATCTTCCACAGATCATATGTCAGCAATGTCTTCCCTGACTTTTGTATCAGATTTTTGTCATTCGCTAGGGCAACGATACATTTTCCTGTTAGTTCTGTCGACTCACACGAGTACATCCTCTTCAAAGCTTCTTCACGACTTATACCTTCTAAACCAAACTTCTTCAACACAGCTGGGTTGTGTAAGTTGTCAATAACTACACCTATACTGCTGTCAGAGCTAACAAGTCCAGGCCATAAACTCACGAAAGCAACATTGTGCTGTCTAAGCTCAAGTCCACAGTCGGCCGCCATTCTATCACAGCCAGCTTTCCCAACGCCATATGCCACATCAAAGCAATAATTTAAGCCACCTATAGAAGAAATGTTAACAATCAATCCTGTCTTGCGGGTTACCATCAGTTTAGCGCCAAAAACAGCGCACAGATAGTGATTCCTTAACCCAACTTTGTTAACCTCGTCCCATACTTCAACCGGCACTTCCCAGAAAGGTGTTCCAACGTGCTCAACGATGATGCGATTGCCGTTAAAGGCGTTATTCACTAGAATGTCCAGTTGTCCGTCATTTTCACGACTCACCTATTTAATTACAGTGGAGAAAACGTTATTCTTACATGTTTAAACGCCAACGAAAAGCAAATACATTGCAATGAAATATAGAACATGACAACTGTTCGACAATTCTAGCTACATGTGTATTCATGTTGTTCTGAGTGTCAAACATTTTGGAGTCTGATCAGACGCCGGGTTACCCGGCATCTGATCAAGCTCCAAACTGTTTTCAAGGGAAATATTGGTTTTCGTGTAAACGCGTTTGTTTTTTTGTTTTTTTTTGGGGGGGAGAATAACGTCTTCTCAACTATTACCTGTTCAAACAGCGCTGCTACATCACTGTCCTTTTCATGATCACACAGCACTGGTACGCATATGCCTCCGCGAGCCCTGACGTCATATGCCGTCTCCCTCAAAGAACCCTTCACTTTGGAACCCTTCTGCGAATCCAGAGTCCTTCCAGTTATATAGACCTTGGCACCGTGATCTCCTAACTGCAGAGCGACCCCTTTTCCAATGCCTCGCGTGGCCCCAGTGACAATACAGACCTTACCCACCAGCGATTTATCCATGGTTGAAAACTGTTATCTATATAAAAACAGCAACTTCTTATTACATGAACTGCATTTACCACTTGACTTATTTGTGCCTAGGTCTCGAAGTGAATTATTCCTGTGCGCTTGTCTAAAGAATCCATTATAAATATGCAGGGGTGATCTAAAACATCGCAGTACTGTTCCAAACAGCAGAATGTTTGGTATGAACCTGCAGAACCTGATGAGGGGCCACGTTATGAACACGACTTAACTGATTATCAATGTCCTATTTACTAAATATTAGGCTTAATCGGTTAATCCTTATCCTGCCAAATCTGGACTAGACATTTGGCATTTGCAAACCGTTTGGATCCAGATCATAAGCCGTGTTACGCGTCGTCTGATTTGGATACAAACGTTTTGACAACCGTATTAATGTTTCTTTTATTTATAAATCCAATAAATAGTAATATGACACACATCTCTTGCAAATCAGACAGAATTAGAACAGCAGGGCAAGGGTCAGATGATGTGATACAGTGGAGAATGTGTTATTCTTTCCCAATAAACGCGTTTACGCTAAAACTATTATTTGCAGTGCAAACAGTTTGGAGCCAGATCAGACGCCGGGTAACCCGGCGTCTGATCAGGCTCCAAACTGTTTGCCACCAAGATAAACATGAAATATCAGAATTGTCCAAAAGTTGTTCTTTTCTACGTTTTAGCGCTTTGCGTTTGCGTACGTTTGTGTTTAAACGGGAAAGAATAACAGATTCTCCACTGTAACATTGTGATAAAGTACAGTATAACCTCTTTATTACGACCACTTAACTGTGTACACCTAAAAAGTAGAAAGCATCGATGGGCGACCAATAAAGATATAAAGAGTGGAGAAAACGTTATTCTGTTCCGTTTAAAAGCAACGAAACGCAAACGCTTTGCAATACAACGTAGAAAAATACAACTTTTTGGCAATTCTGATCATTCTAATCTGAGTGGCAAACAGTTAAGAGCCTGATCAGACGCCGGGTGTAACCCGGCGTCTGGTCTGGCTCAAAACTGTTTGCTATGGAAATTAGCGTTTTAGCAAAAACGCGTTTATTGGGGAGAATAGCGTATTCTCCACTGTATCGATCAGCTGAGTGAGGATGCGGACTTCCCAGCAGAACATCCACCAACACTGATGGAAAACAGAGTAGAGGAGTGTGGTTAACGGTTCCAGGCAAGCAGTGCGCCCAATAGCCAGAGATAGATAGAAAAAAGAAGGCTCTTCTGTTTTATTGTCACCTTGCTTTAAGCAGTCACCTGGCTTACACAGCTAATATTGAACACATTTTCGTGGCCGTAATATAGAGGTTTACTGTAGCTACAATGTGTTTTAACGTTAGGTTTATCTTTATACATAGTAACCTTGCAATGTAGTTACAGGTTACCACAACTTTTGAAAAGTTAGCTGGGAAAATTGCATTTTGCTCTGTTTCTTTTGAACAAATTAAAGTATATCTTGTCTTTCGATTTTTTTTCATTTTCAAATCTTAATGTGGTCAGTATAGCTGATTACAGTAGAAACTCGATATTTCGAACTCGCGTTAGTTCGTACATTACATGTACTCATATTTCAAAGTTAAAACGTGGCGAGACCGTGTTTTATTTAACTTTTAACTTTCGACTTAACGAAATTCCAACTTATGAAATTCTGGTCCGATCGATTTCGGTTCGAAGTATCGGGTTTCAACTGTTTTTTGGTTTTGAATATCCTGCATATTCGAACTGAAATATAATTATGCAAAGGCATGAGACAGACCTTTCATTGTTCAACCCTTATCACCATTAAGTCTGGTTTTAATGATCTGTCAGGCCTTAAAAACATTACGCAATAACACTAGCTACAGTGGAGAATGTGTTATTCTTTCCCAAAAAACGCGTTTACGCTAAAACTATTATTTGCAGTGCAAACAGTTTGGAGCCAGATCAGACGCCGGGTAACCCGGCGTCTGATCAGGCTCCAAACTGTTTGCCACCAAGATTAACATGAAATATCAGAATTGTCCAAAAGTTGTACTTTTCTACGTTTTAGTGCTTTGCGTTTGCGTACGTTTGCGTTTCAACGGGAAAGAATAACAGATTCTCCACTGTATCACGGACATTAATGCTACAGTAGAGAAGACTTTTTTTTCTTATCAATTTAAACGCAAACGAAACGCAAATGCAATGTAATTAAGTCTATAAAACCACATTTTTAAATTTCTTACAATAAATCTTAATCTGAGTGACAAAAAGCCTGGAGCCTGATCAGACATCGGGTTACTCGGCGTCCGGTCTGGTTCCAAGTTTGTTGCCATCATTGTTTTAGCATAAACGCGTTTATTTGGAACGAATAACGTCTTATCCAATGTGCGAAGAAAAAAAGTTATCCATTCCCGTTTACATGAAAATATATGCAAATACAACGTGACTGACATGGACATAAGTGTCAAACAGTTTGGAGCCAGATCAGACGCCGGGTAACCCGGCGTCTGATCAGGCTTCAAACTGTTTGCCATCAAGATAAACATGAATTATCAGAATTGTCCAAAACTTGTATTTTTCTACGCTTTAGTGTTTTGCGTTTGCGTACGTTTGCTTTTAAACGGGAAAGAATAACAGATTCTCCACTGTAGTGTTAATGGATGTCAGTAGACTATATAAACATGTAAATATTAGTTAAGGAAAAAGATCTGTGTTAGAAATATAATCCCATGTAAAAATGACATACTCCGTCTTCGGTCGAGTAGTAACAGGGATGAGAAAACTCTTAAAAACTTAGAATTAGTGATTTTAATATGAATAGATGTAAAATATCTGAATAAATCTATTGGAAAAGAAAAAAATCATTAAATCAACATTTTCAAGACGTTGCCATTTTCTCCATTTGATTGTTATAAAGAAAAATTCAATGATTTGTCTTGAGCATGTTTTTATACTGATGATATTTCTTGAAGGTCATGTGCTCGATAACACCGCAAAGTTGCTTTTATCCGTATTTGAGTATTTTATTTTATTTTTTGCAAATACACAACATAGTTAACCGTCTCTTTAAGAAACAAAATTTGATCACAAATTTGCCGCCTCTCCGACAAATATACCCAAGAGGCTTAAGTGTTTAAGACATCGATGTTAACAGTGTGACAGTTGACACACACTATGCTCCAGTACACAAGGTTAGGAGTAATTCTTTGTCAAAGCTAAAACATCCCAAGGGAATATCAACATCTTCTCCATTATAACAACTTTATCCTCAGATGCTGCTGAAACACATGTTTATCGTCGATTAACCCCTTGAACCATAGTCACGCATCTTGTACACACAGAGTAACTGCGAAGAGTGGTATTGTCCTATATGCAAACAGTGAAGACGAATATATATTTAGGAGCCCTCTGATCAGAGTCTGCACTGTTTGTCACAATGCAATACATTGAAAAAAAAACGATCTAAATATATAATAATATACCCGGTAGTTAAAATAGATCAGACTATTTTGGAAACTGGAATTGTTCATTTGTTCTTTAGATAGGTCACCATTGTATATGAACACTGAACTCTCCCAGGGAGAGTTAATTGCAGTACTAAGGCATACATGTAAATGGTTAATCTGAGTTAACATTTTAAAAAGTATTTGTACTAAGCGTCCTACAAAAGGGACATATGCAAACAGTGTATACTAGACTCTGATCAGACGCCGCATAATGCACTGTTTGCTGATAGGAATTTCAATTTAAAGCAAAACAAAAATGAAAAAAAATTAGATCAGGCACCCCTTACATAAAAAAATGGAGTAATCCAAGATGACTTTTTGTAAGCATGGAATAATCCACTTGGCACAAATGAGTGAATGAGATAATATTGGTTAATGAAACAGACTAAATTGGCCAAGTAGTGACGCCATTGACATACAGTAAAACCTCTCTATTACGACAACTAAATTGTGTTGATTATAAGGGGTTAAGAGTAGGTGACTGCTTAAAGCAAAGTGACAGTAAAACAGGAAGCTCCTGTATGAGCTTTCTGTTTTACTGTCACCTTGCTTTAAGCTGTCACCTGTCTTTTATATAACCAATTAGCCTTTTTTAGTGGTCGTAATAGAGAGGCTTTATTGTACTCTCCTGGGAATTTCAAGATTGCTTTCTCTGGACTTCTTCATTAACACTCACAGTGTTTACACCGAGCGTTGTACACTGGTCATTTATTAGAGAATGGGCATTTACTTCAGAACATTCTACAGATAAAAACGATCTTCAATTCCTGATAAGAAGAAACACGACTCGTTAAAATATGAGGCTGAAACGTTCAACGCTACTTTTTATGTGTCCATCCTTTCACCAAATGACACGACAAACAGTCGTATAGATCTGTTATTAAGCCGTTGCTGACTGCCTGTCTGTTGAGTTGTCTGTCTGTTGTTCTGACTGTCTGTCACTCTGTATGTCTTTGTGTGTCTCTCTCATTGTTTGTCTCTAATCTGTGTTTCTTCCTCTTCTGTATTTCTCCATTTATTCTCTCTCGGCCACTGTTTTTCAGTGTTGTTTTATACATGTATATTATTTCTTTTTCTCTGTGTATATTTCTATCTTCTTCTCTGCCTCTCTCTCTCTCTGTCTCTATCTCTCTTTCTCGCTATCTCTCTCTCTCTCTCTCTCACACACACACACACTTTGTCTCTCCGTCTGTCTGTCTGTATGTCTGCCTGGTTGTTTGTTTGCCTGTCTCTCTCTCTGTTTCTCTCTTCAGCGACAATCTAAATAAGCATATGAATTTCTATAGACAACTCACGTACTTCATAACTAATTAAATGCAAAAAGTTTTCATGTACATCCATTCTGCATTAAACTAAATCCCAAATCATCTTACAACTTCTATGCCAAACATAGTATTATGAGTGGTCGTTGGATATATGCCTGACTGTCAACTCAAGCATCATAACAGTTTAAGATTGCTTTTCTGATTAAAAGACGACTGACAACCATAGGAAAATTATTGGGTTGAAAACCCTCTTCTCGTATTTGCCATCACTTCTTGTTCCATACAGTGGAGAACACGTTATTCTTCCCCAATAAACGTGTTTATGCTACATTTTGTAAAACTATTACTTCCATTGCAAACAGTTTGGAGCCAGATCAGACGCCGGGTTACCCGGCGTCTGATCAGGCTCAAACTGTTTGCCACTCAGATTAAAACAAGTTGCTAAAATTTCACACACAAAATGTAATTTTCTGCATTTTATTGAATTGCGTTTGCGTTTTGATTACGCTTAAACGGGAAAGAATAACGTATTCTCCCCTGTATCTTTTCAGAGATGATTTATTGTCAAATTCTGCGCGCGCTTGTTGACGATTAATTGGAATTCGCGATCTTTCTGCGACACGGGGTAGGAATAATTCCCAATCTAACCCGAATCAAAGTAGAAGATTATCATCATCGTCTCTATCATGAAATCTTATCAGGGACTTGTCATATCATTTTGACATAATAAAATGAGATATGGCGACTCGTTCAAATGAAAAGATTTGGCCCAATGTTTATTCCGGAAATATCTCAATCTCTTCATTAAAGCGACTGGCAATCAGAATTCACGTCACATGAAAGTGCCACTCTTAGATTTATGCAGGTGCATTAATTACTTTTTTATGAAATTATTTGGCTCATTCACACTTTTGACGTCAAATGAACAATTCCAGTTTCCAGCTAAGTCTAGTCCAGTTTTATTATTTAGACTTGTTTTGTATTATGTAGATATCGAAATGAAAATATACTCGTCGCTAGTGTTGATTGTGGCTGATTTGATAGAAAATTGAAAACATATTTTAAGCATATTATTATAAAATAAGTGACCTTTGTTTGAGAAAGGGCACAGTTGTTCAATTGCAGATGTTTGCTACATAAATGCAAGGACAATATATAGAAAGATCCAGTAGTAGCTTTCTGCATTGATGTTTTTATAGTTCATTCGTTACCAACCACCTGTATGGGATACTGCTTATGTTTTGGAAAGTTTCTGATACAGATTCGAGTGGATATTACTATCATATAGAGCCAAGAAAAATGTCACCTCGCGATTGGAGGCATCTGCAGCAAGTAATGGTACTGTACTTGAGAGGCATGTTTAACTCTTTTCCCAATAGAAGCGCCTTTGAGCGCATTTAAATTATTCTACCACAGAAAAATAAAGCTCAAAGTTTTACAGCAACGAACATATATCAAAAGAAATATTTTCTATATACTGGTAGATGGTAGTTTGAAGCAGGCTGAAATTAAAACAGAATGTGCCTTAAGGCGCATTCTGTTTTTCTTTCAACCTGCTTTAAATTGATATCTGTCTTCAAAATTTGAAACAGCCTATGAGGTGAAGAATTCTTCCAATTCTTCCTGGATATTACATTGAACTATCCCTCTGCGATTCCTGGAAGATTTGATGATAAAGAATGGTGATCAATATAGCAGAGCATTACGTATGAAAAAAGAAACGGTGCAGTCTTTGATGAGACGTAGCGTGACGCGACGTTCCATCAGGGTTTACACTGTTTACCAATGCTCTTTTAGTAGCATATAGAGTTGAATTGCTTAAATAAACGCCTTATCCACAAGGATATTATCTTGTTAAAATCATCGTCTGTGCTTATCACTCAGTTTTATATTTTATGCATTTTGGCTGAAGAAGCACGCATACATTATAAAGATATCGGTGTCAAACAGTTTGGATCCTGATCAGGGGCCGAATATTTCTCCTTATGATAGGGAATCAGACTGTTTACGAACACCCATGTACTCAGGTTGAGGCAATGGAATCTTCCAGCAAGTTTACAGGGAGAATTAAACCCACATTCGTTCTATCCTATGTCATTAATAAAAGCAAAATTCCATTAAACCTCTCGCAACGACAGGCAATTTAGGAGCTCGGCTTAAAAAGAGATTCTAGTCACACGAAAGAGTTTTCTTAATTCAATAACGAGATAACGAACGGATTAACCCTCACACCGTCTAAAGACGACATTTTTTAAACAGTTTGGATCCAGATCAGACGCCGCGTTTGAAACTTGTATCAATATTTCTTAAGTCATGCTACGTAAAATCTGACTTTGAAATGATCTTGCAGACGACAGAATTGAAGCGGATGGTAATGAAGCGGCGTATGGGGTAAAAACCTCACGATTAATTTGTCGCTGAAAGGATTAGCTGTGTAACCATTTGTTGAAGAAATACATTTATCATTATCGTTTTCAGCTTCTCTCAAGATAAGGGTACTTTTAATCAGGGTTTCAGATAAGAGCGAGTAAAAGGAACAAATCCTACATTTTCTCACTTATTTCAGCACCACATCCTATTGTCTTACCTTTTTTTCAAGTGTCTCTTGGAGACGATTATGATGAGTATACAAACACCGTAGGATTTGATGCAGAAATAAAAATTTCAGTTTTTCGAATATTCTCCTTATCTGGAGACCTTTATTTACAATGTATCATTATCATTTCCAGATTCGTACAATATATGGTTGTTTCAATCAAGGCTCCAGATAAGAGGGAGTGAACAGAATAAATCCAATTTTTTCTCACCAAATCTTATAGTTGGACTATTCATTAGAAATGTCTCTTCGAGACGGATTTAATGAGAAGTGCCACTATAGGCTTTAATGTAGAAATAACGATTTAAGATTTTGAAATACTCATCTTATTTGGAGCTTTGTCATTTATCATTATTATTTCTAACTTCTCTCAAGATAAGGGTGCTTGAATTATACCATTATCTGTTTCTAAAATGCTTTTCACCCCCAGAATAGGACAGCTCATTACGAAATATTGCCATTAATAATTTTAACGACAAAAATAATGGTATAGGATATTGAATTTAGAATTATTTCAAGATAAACTTTAAATTTGAAAACGTCTTTTATCCTTTTGTTGAATTGGCAATTTAAGGTAGAACGTGCATAACCAGAACGGGCAAATATCTCTAGGATGAACCAATTATGTCAACTGAGTGGCCATATCAAATCATTATCTAGCAAAGATGGTTCGGTACGTACCGTCAGCTGACGAGAATTGCCGCTCGCTCGCTCGATGATGTACACATACAGTGGAGAATCTGTTTTTCTTTCCCGTTTAAACGCTAACGTACGCAAACGCAAAGCGCTAAAACGTAGAAAAGTACAACTTTTGTACAATTCTGATAATTCATGTTTATATTGGTGGCAAACAGTTTGGAGCTTGATCAGACGCCGGGTTACCCGGCGTCTGATCTGGATCCAAACTGTTTGCACTGCAAATAATAGTTTTAGCGTAAACACGTTTATTGGGAAAGAATAACAGATTCTCCACTGTACCGTCTGCTGGCGAGAATTGCCGATCGCTCATTCGACGAAGTACACATATATTGGCCATATCTTACTAGAGACGTTCTACCTTAAATAAACTAAATTAACTTTTTTTTATTTCAGCCTCACTAAAAGATGGCGAATAAGATTGAATTCAGAATTAAGAGTTGTATCGCAATAAGATAAAAATAATGGCAGTCGCTTAAGATTTTAAATCCTAGGCGCGTATATATGCGTCCCTTAAGACAGTACACCAGTGAAGAGTACATTGTCCCATACAAACAAGAGCCAGAGCAGGGGGTCCGAAAGGTGTCCTCTGGTCAGGCTCTGCGCTGTGTGTCATAGAACAATACATTGACGAATTAGTCTAAATCCCTAAAATGTCTTAAAATATAAGACGGAATGTAGCTCACTGCATACCATCAGTTATGTACAGTATGAACCCTTTACTCCACAGCAATTTTCTAAGTTTTGAAAACAGGTAACCCCTTAAAGCAGGTTGAAGGTAAAGTAGAATGCGCCAGGCACATTTTGCCTTATTTTCAGCCTGCTTTCAGTAACCTTCTCATAGGTTATGGAAAATATTTCGTATGCTTATTTTCTTATGATTGTAAATTGGAACTATTTCCATAAAAGAGGAATGAATTAAAGACGTTGAAATGCGTATCTATACCTGTATGTATAGTTACATGTTATGCCCCTATTCCACACCGACTACGAATCCCACGAATCCCACGAATTGATAAATGCTGTGATTCGTGGGGATTCGTGGAGTTCGGCATTTCTTTCTATCCAATTCGTGGCCCTCTACGAATCGGCTACGAATCGGCTACGAACGAGTTAAGACTATTCGTGGGATTCGGCTCGAATCTTACGAATACTGTCAAGAATTCAGTACGAATTGCAAGAATCCACTACGACTACTGCACGAACGCTAAGAATTAGTTACGAAAGTGCCGAATGCATCTACGAATCAGCTACGAACGAAATTTGATTCTTGACGGTTCGTGGGATTCTTGAAGGTATGTAGTGTTCCCTCCCTGCAACGGCCGTCCTAACCACGGCTCCCTCCTTACAACAACACTTGACAGAAAAAAAATAATGGCGTGTGACAAACAGCTTGAATCCAGATCAGACGCAGCGTAATTCGGCATCGGATCTGGATTCAAATTGTTTGCAAATGTAAGCCAATTTCCCTCCCTATAACTACTCCTTCCAACAACGGACATATTTTGTCCCCAATTGTGAGAGGGATTGCTGTAGTTCCCGTTTCAACTCGGGCATCAGTCCAAAAATTGACTTTTAAGATAGAGCAGCAGTGGCACTGGATTTGGAACTGGCGTATCAACGCTAGCTGCATGCTAATAGCAAGAAGATATCCCGTAGAAGAAGGGAGAGATTATTATTATTATTATTATTATTATTATTATTATTATTATTATTATTATACCAGATTTATATAGCGCTCTTTTCACACAAGGGTTGTGCGTTCAAAAGCGCTTTACGTGAAATAACATAAATGTACCTACAAATCGAGAAAAGACAAAAATAACTATAATTTTGAGATCCACAAGGTGCTGGGTTAGACAGTGGCTGACTCCATCTAGAACGCTAGAACATTAGCTTAGTGTGGAAGATGAGAATACCTTTACCATCTTCAGTGTTCACACTCTACAACGGCCCTCCAAACAACGACCCCCTCCGTACAACGACCCTTATGACAGTTCCCCAAACATGACAATTACGTTTAACATTGTTGCTGCTGCAATATCGACTGCTTAAAATTATCGTCTGTTGGTTTTCTCAAATTTACATATTGGACATTTTGATGACGAGTGTCAAACAGCTTGAATCCAGACCAGACGCCCGGCGTCTGATCTTAATTCAAGCTGTTTGCAAATGTAAATCAAGTCTTAAGTTTCCCTCCCTATAACGACTCCCTCCGAACATATTGTGTGTGTCCCATTGGGTGTCGTTGTATAGAGAGGGAGCGCTGTATGTGAGAATGCCAGGATTATAGGTCAGTCATCCATGCAGAGGTGGGACACTCACGTGAGACCAAATATATATACCGGAGTGAAGCTGGCATTGACTCTCAGACTCCTGGCTACAGGAGAAAGGTATCAAACTAGTACTCACGAATCCCACGAATGAGTTAAGAATACCACGAACGTCAAAAAAGCCGTTTACGAATCCAACCAAACACAAATATGTCCAACCTTTTCACGCCTGCTAGTTTGTTTGCCTAAATTTGTTGTCTGCTGTGTTTCACAAAGTTACATACTACGGTGCTCCCTCCCTACAACGACACTCCAAATAACGGTTCCCTTCTTACAACAACGCTTGCCGCTATTCCCCGAAACAATGTCCAACCTATTAACGGCTACAATGTCGTCTGCTTTAAACTTTCGTCTGCTGTTTTTTCTCAAAGTTACATAATGGAGATTTTAATGGAAAACACTTAATGACGAGTAACAAACAGATTGAATCCAAGTGAGACGCCGCGTTACGCGTTCTGATCTGGATTCAAGCTGTTTGCATAGTAAGCCGATTTTCCTCTGTGTAACGACTCCCTCCGAACAACGCACACAATGTGAAAAAACGTAATGACGAGTGATACACAGCCTGAATCTAGATCAGACGCAACTTTATGCGGCGTCGGATCTGGATTCAAACTGTTTGCAAGTGTAAGCCAATTTTCCTCCCTATAACGACTCCCTCAGAACAACGCACATATTTTTGTCTCCCAGTGGGTGTCGTTGGAGAGAGGGAGCGCTGTAGTTTCAACTCGGGCATCAGTATAGAAATGGACTTTTAAGAAAGAGCAACAGTAGCACTGGATTTGGAACTGGCGTATCAACGCTAGCTGCATGCTAATAGCAAGACAGATACCCCGAAGAAGGAGAATATCCACAAGGTGGTGGGTTATATAGTGGCGGACTCCAGCTAGAAGGCTTGAACATTAGCTTAGTGTGGAAGATGAGAATGCCTTTACCAACTATGTAAGAATGCCAGGATTATAGGCTAGTCATCCATGCTAGTCATCCATGCAAAGGTCGCGTGAGACCAAATCTATATACCGGAGTGAAGCTGGCATTGACTCTCAGACACCTGGCTACAGGAGAAAGGTATCAAACTAGTACTCACGAATCCCACGAATGAGTTAAGAATACCACGAACGCCAAAAAGCTGTTTACGAATCAGTTACGAATCCTACGAATCAACTACGAATCCTACGAATGCACTACGAATTTGTTACGAATTAACTACCCATTGTTCCATTCGTGGAGATCTTGGCCAAAACTTTGAACAGCTCAATACCTTTGCCACGAATCCCCGACCGCTCGCGAATTGCAAGAATCGACTACGAATCAGGTAAGAACTCCACGAATCATCTACGAATCATCTACGAATCCTAGAATTTTCCAATTCGTAGCGATTCGTGGGATTCGTAGTCGGTGTGGAATAGGGGCATAAGAGTGAGTTAACCTTTCAACTGCCAAATGTTTTGTGAGATTTTACCCCTTCACCGTTTCATTGTCGTCTGCTTCAATTGTGTTGTCTGCATATCGTTTCAAAGTTAAAAAATAAGGCAGTATGACTGAATAAATTTCAAAACGAGTTTCAAACAGTTTGGGGTCCTGATTAGACGCCGCGTTACAGGATTCAAACTGTTTGCAAACGCGCGTTTAAGAGTCATTTAGAGTAAAAGGGTTAAAGATGTTTCTGCATACATGCAGATTTTGCTCTATACATATCCCTGCACGCCCTGTCAAATAAACAAGCATTTATTTACCAGGTAATTTTATTTCATGTATTTTCAAATACATTCAACTTTTGAGAAAACGCAATTATATCAGTTGCAAACAGTATGGAGACATACCTGCCTCTGACTACATGTAACTCGGGGTCTGATAAGGCTCCAAACAGTTTGTTATTCAGATTTTACAAAATCGTCAATATTTCCATAAGCCTATCTACAGTTTATTGAATTGCATTGACATTATGTTCACTTTCGAACTGGAAAACCAAGCTATTCCCCAATGAAAAGTGTAGTTTATTTTCAGTTTAGTCTTGTTTTAGACTCGTAACCATGTTCCCCGGAGACCTTTGCTATTTAGGCTTAATTCTGTCCTCGTCAAAGGCAACTCAATTTAAAGTCGAACTCGCAAACAGTTTTGATCTTGATTATACTTGTACGCCGAATTACGCGGTTTTTTATTAGTATCTTTTACTGTTTGACAACTTAAAGCGGCGTTTAAAAAGGGTCTTAAATTGGCTCTCGAGTAACTGCCCTAGCCAGAGTTCTTGAAATAGCTATGTGCAAACTGTTTGCATCCTGATCAGACGCCGCCTGACGCGGCGTCTGATCAGGATCCAAACTGTTTTAAACTCATTTCAGTTTCTCTTAAGTCAAAATACCTAATTTTTAGATTTGATAAATAAATGCAGACGACATTTATTTGAAATTAATGACGTAATGGCAGTACCGGGGTTAAAGCTGCTGCAATATACGGACAGGGATAAAACGATTACTGCTTTCTGATTGGCAGAAATGAATCACGTATAGGCCGGAAATTAAAGCACCGTCAAATTAATGCGTTTATCCTTCAACCAAATAAGATTTTCGTCTGGTATTAGACCGCGTCTTCGAAAGAAAATTAAAAGTGCCGGGCATTTCTGGACATTTGTTTAGAATTCGACAGCTTGCAGAAAAGCAAAGATATTAAGAACGGTAGGACATATTTATGCATTAGTGCAATAAAGCGAAGGAACCCTGCAGTCATATTCTAATACAGTGATCCTCTCTACAACGTTACCATAGTGATACAGTGGATAATCTGTTATTCTTTCCCAATAAACGCGTTTACGCTAAAACTATTATTTGCAGTGCAAACAGTTTGGAGCCAGATCAGACGCCGGGTAACCCGGCGTCTGATCAGGCTCCAAACTGTTTGCCACCAAGATAAACATGAATTATCAGAATTGTCCCAAAGTTGTTCTTTTCTACGTTTTAGTCATTTGCGTTTGCGTACGTTTGCATTTAAACGGGAAAGAATAACAGAATCTCCACTGTACCTTAGTTATACAAGAATTGTGTGTGTTTTTCGGAGAGAGTTGTTATTTGGAGGGAAAATTAAGATTTAGCTTACATTTGCATACAGTTTGAATCCAGAGCAGACGCCTCGTCATTATATTCCTTCTGTCAAAATGTCCAATAATAATCTAACTTTGAGAAAAACAGCATGCGCCAATTGTAAGCATACGATATTGCAACAGTGAATTTGTAAGACATACATGTAATGGTCTTGTTTGGGGAGCAGCGGCTAACGTTATTGAAGGGAAGAAATCTTTGTTGGTAGGACACCCTACCTGTCTTTGTCCTAACCCTTCTATCTTTCCGTTTCTATCTGTTGGTCTATGAATATATCTCCATATCTCTCCCCCGCCTCCCTGTCTCTGTCTATATGTCTGTCCCTCTGTATGTCTGCTACTCCTTGAGTCTTAGTCTCTCTGTATGTACCTCTCTCTGTCTCTCTCTGTCTTTCTGTGCCTCTATCTCTCTTTCTATCCCTCTGTATGTATCTCTCGGTGTCCCTCTCTGTCTGTTTTCCTCCTCTGTCTGTCAGTCTGTCTCTCTAGGCATCTGCCTCTCTGGATCATGTCTGTATTACTCTGTATCTACACTTATGTTCTTGTAAAAGACATGGACAATCTTATTTATATTTTTTTCTCTTTTTTCAGAAATCCTATTTTTGTTAAATCACAAAGGGACATATAGAAATGTATATATACCACGAAACTGTCATTCAGTTTCTGTGCTTGGCTTAAAGTATACAGTTCATGTGCGGATTTCAACAAATATCGAATAACTTGGAGCCTTATCAGTGTTCCGTTTTCTGGGTATCTGGCTTCTTACTCTTTGCAATGAATGTCCGTTGTTGGAGAAATGCCTTTGATTTGATACAGTGGAGAAGACGTTATTCTTTCCCAACAAACGCGTTTACGCTAAAACTATTATTTCCACAGCAAACTGTTTGGAGCCTGGTCAGACGCCGGGTTACCCGGCGTTTGATCAGACTCCAAATTGTTTGCCACACACGTTAAAGTGGACATTTAGAATTGCCAAAAAGTTGTCATTTTTTCTACACTTTATTGCAACGCGGGTTGCGCTTCGTTTGCGTTTAGACGGGAAAGAATAGCGTCTTCTCCCCTGCATAATATCGTTAAATACCCTATACGGTATGCTATGGGTCTACTGGTATTTCGAAACAATGAAATACACAATTTCATATATTTAGAAAGCAGTGGTGCTATGCAAACATACTTCAACTAAACTACTGTTTCTACTGTAGTTAAATTGTTCATGTTCAATGGTTTTCATCCGCGATAGAAGTCTTATAGAGCAAATCTCAGAGTATATTGATCTGCAACAAATCTTACTGAAAATACCATAAGGATATCAAGCAATTTAGATGCAGATGAGACACTGAAATTCTCTTCTTCTAATAGTCATGCGCGTTGTTTACAACGATTACATGTATCACTAGTTTGGTTAACTCATTTACTGCCTTTTCTCTGGGTACACTATTTTTTTGCAAACAGTTTGGATCAGTTTGGCGTAGCGCGGCGTCTGATCGGGATCAAAACTGTTTGACACTAATTTCCATATTCCTGAAGTCAAAATACGTAATGAAAAAACAAATTGATATATAATAGCAAATGACAATTGCTTCAACAGTGTATCGCTATGTTTATTGTGTTTATCAGGTTCTGAAGACTTATATCTACATATCGATAATATTCCGTATATCGCTGCTTTAATAGTGAATCGCCATGTTTATTGTGATTTTCAGGTCCTGAAGGTCCTGTCGGAAAATAGCTGTACAGCTAATGTTTATTGTTATATTGTATCCGACGTTAAATAAACTTCTTGTATTTGTATCTTGTATCTTGAAGAGTTTCCCGGAGTGCCCACAGGCAGATATTGCGGCATTATTGGCTCGACGCTGTATCGCGACGTATCGATAGATCGGTATATCGTTGCTTCCACAGTTTATCGCCATTTGTATTGTGTTTTTCAGGTTCTGAAGAGTTTCCCGGAGTGCCTACAGGCAGATATCTGCCTTCATTTGAACAGAAACCTACTCAACAACTGCCCTGCTTTCCAAAAGGCGTCCACCGGTATGTGTTTTTTTATATCGTTTAACGGTTATATTTAGGGCAGAATGACTGACAAAATTGAGAAACAAGTGTCAAACAGTTTGTATCTAGATCAGACGCGTAACACGGCGTCTGGTCTGGATCCAAGCTGTTTACAAAATCGATTTGAGCCGACTACGGTGATGAAAGGATTATTGTTCTAGGCTGATCACGTGGTTTGTGATTGACGGTATTTGGTGTAATTGACATAACCAGGAAAACCAACAGCCTCATGGGGAATGACAGTGACATCTCTGTGTTTATTTCATGTTTTAGAATATAACCTTCATTTTAACCAATCAAACTGCCTTTTGCACCCCATTAGGAACGACACTAAATCATTAATAATTTTGTTGTTTTTCGACGTCATGTGGTGTCTGCACGCGGTATAGATAACTCCAAATTCGTAGCAACTAGTTGTAAAGACTGCAATATTTGGCGATCTCACAACCATAATTGCGAAGTTTGTTTATGATAAACGTGGGAAATTTAGAATCCTCGGCTAATCAAAATATAGGTTATATTCTAAGTTAGAACATATTAAGTGAAATCTGAATGGCTAAGAAGGGGTCACTCGCTAACACTTGTTCCGCCCCTTCTTAACCATTACTATTTCACTTAATATGTTCTAACTATAACTTGTTTGTTTCAGGGTGTCTACGTGCCTTAGCTATGCAATTTAAAACAACTCACGCGCCACCAGGCGACACTCTCATACATCCGGGTGACATCCTTACGTCCATTTATTTCATCGCACGTGGATCCTTAGAAATACTGAAGGACAATAGTGTCATGGCAATATTAGGTAAGTAAGTATATGACAGGGTACTATTTGGTTAGCATAGCTTATCACACAATCTGAGACCAATCGCAAGCTTTTGATTGGTCAGATATGAACAGATGCTTATATCTGACCAATCAGAAGCTTAAGAAATGTTCATTTGCAATATGTATACATGTACATTGTATATGTTATAGATCTTCATGTATCTCACATACAACGCATTATAACCTTAGGATATAAATATATGTATCTAAACTGGCAGATATTAAGGTACCAATCTCCTTTACACAGAGTATTCGTTTCTCAACATACAATTTTGTCACATGCTACGGTAACAAATGCCAAGATACTTGACATAAATTTTCTAGAATGATTTGTAAGCAATAAAATTTACCGATGACAATCGAAAGTAATTTTGTGAATAAAAGATGTCAAATATTATAGTGTTCAGTCTGATAGATATTAAATATTAGAGACAAATCTTACAAGTATTTCGTGTATTTTGAAGGATAAACCGTTTAATCATATGATGCATGTCATACATTTATCGGACCCACACACGGAACACGGTCATCAAACCACTGTAGACTATAATATTTGCATTTAAATGTGTGTCTTAGTACATTTTCCTGTAAAAGACGCTGACAGACACGGATATAGCATAATTCTTAAGAAAACTACGTCAAAAGTAGTACCTACATGTAGCCTATACGACGGAGGCAAATGTGTGAACATTTAGTGAATGAGAGCGGTGTTATCCTGAGTGTTCATTAGTTATTACATGTATTTGTAATAAAGGAGTTGACTAAAATGATATGACGCGAGTCTTAGCGAGTGTCATATTTATTTTAGTCAACGAGTTTGCTAAAAAAGATACATGTAGGTAATGTGCACAAATTTGAGATTTTATTTATCAAATTTTAAAAACATATTCAGGCAAAAATTATATCCCCTCCAACATACATATTTTTCGCCATAATGTGGCACTGATTATGGTGTTAGTGGCGTCATCACAAATGACGGCATTTGATGCCACGCGTGATATGACGCTTTTGGACGAACAGATTGGACCGATGTCCAAAATTTGATATATCACTTATGAAATACCTAAAATATTGAATGACTTTATTACACTACTAGTGGTGGTTTTATGTGATGTATTTATCTATTTTGTTCACAGGTAAAGACGATATATTTGGCGGTGACGTCAAGGTGCTGGACGAGACAGGACAGTCATTGTACTTTGTACGCGCACTGAGTTATTGTGATATAAACAAGATAGAGTTATCGGACATGAAAGCTACACTTAAACAGTATCCAGAATTTACCGAAGAGTTTGCAAATAGAATACAGACCACCTTTAATCTTAAAAGGGTAAGATGTCTATACTTACGAATTAGTCAATTAATTATACATAACCAGATGTCTTATTAACCCATTTATGATCAAATTATTCGATTCGGGGGATGTTTACCCCTTCACCGCTTTATTGTCGTCTGCTTCAGTATTGTTGTTTGAAAGACACGTTTCAAAGTTAGATGACAATTTTAAGCAGGTAATATTGCAGCCGTGAAAAGGTTGGAAACAGGATTCAAACTGTTTGACACTCTTATCGATATTTATTAAGTCCAAAAGCCTCAATTCTAACTTTGAAACGCGCAATACATACAACAATACTGAAGCAGACGACAATAAAGCGGTGAAGGGGTAAACATTATCCCGCATAATTTAATCATGAAAGGGTTAACATAAGTTTGACTGTAAATATAGAGGTATAGAATAATCAGAAACCCTGTCACACACTTGGGAGGACTTTTCTCAGACATCTTCCGTTTCAAATAACTAAATATAATACAAGCAATTATCTTCAGTATTTCTTTGATCCAACAGCGGAAAAAGTACAGTGGTGAAAACGTTATTCTTTCCCAATAAACGCGTTTACGCTAAACTATAATTTCAATTGCAAACAGTTTAGAGCCTGATCAGGCTCCAAACTGTTTGCCCCTCAGATAAAACTGAATAGGCAGAATTATCCAAAAGTTGTCATTTTCTACATTTTAGTGTTTTGCGTTTGCGTTTCGTTTGCGTTTAAACGGGAAAGAATAACGTTTACTCTATGGTATACATTTATATGCATTCAACCTCTCCGTTCTAATCATTTATTACAGTATAATCTTACTAGGCTGATTGAGCTATGTATTAAATTTCAAATGTTAAGCGTTGTTGTACCGAAGAATCATTGATACGGGCGGCCGCGTTTGATGAGGATCCAAAATGTATTTGTACATATCTGTGTTGTGTGTCTTGGAAATGAAAGGCCCGTAACGATAAATGACTTCAGGCGCATTATGCTTTACCAGCTTTTAGTGGTCATCTGTCCTTAATTTAAAACTGGCCATGGAGTAATGGGTTAGATATTTAAGATAAGAAGTGTAAAACAAATATCAAATTTATATTTTTCCTTTAAGGCTAAAACGTTATTATTCATTCAATTTACAGTGGAGAATCTGTTATTCTTTCCCGTTTAAACGCAAACGTACGCAAACGCAAAGCGCTAAAACGTAGAAAAGAACAACTTTTGGACAATTCTGATATTTCATGTTTATCTTAGTGGCAAACAGTTTGGAGCCTGATCAGACGCCGGGTTGCCCGGCGTGTGATCTGGCTCCAAACTATTTGCACTGCAAATAATAGTTTTAGCGTAAACGCGTTTATTGGGAAAGAATAACAGATTCTCCACTGTAATTAGTCGACAATTACATCTGATTTATTGACTAAAAACCAGGGACCCGTCTTACGAAACGTCGTACTACAAAAACGGTCGCAAGTTAAAACTTAAAAATACATCCAAAAGCTGATTTTTCCATCTGTTTACTGTCTTATACTGTCTTGTGACATCTCTTTGGAATCGTCTTTTTAAGACGATTCCAAAGAGATGTCACAAGACAGGATTTGATGGAGAAAAAATAATTATTTATAATTTTAGAATCTGAGTGACGACCATTTTTGACGTACGACGTTTCATAAAACGGGCACCAGACCTTTTAACAACGTTAAAAGGACAGCTTATCTCTTCTTAAACTCTTTCACTGCCAACGGCGCCAAAAGGCGACATAGCAAACATTTTGGATCCTGATCAGACACAGCGTGACGCGACGTCTGATCCAGATCAAACTTTTTGACGCTCGTATCAACATTTCTTTAGTCAAAACAGGCTAAAAACGGACTTTCAAATATTTCAGACGACTCTACCTATGCGGACGATATTTTTACGGTAGTGGGTTAAAGCAGGCGATAAGAGTTGAAAAGAGTTGATACAAACTATGAAGAGTATGGATTTTCTGATCTATGATATACATTTATATTTACAGGGGACGTTATTTGAGACTCGGAAAAAGTCGAAGTTAGATGACGAAACTTTAAAGTTTATTCGCCAAAAACGTCCGACTTTACAGTCGAAGCGGAAAAAGCTGGAGCTCGAAGGTAACGAACAGCTAATTGATACAATGAAGAAAACTTTATTATTGCCACTTTAAACGCAAACGCAAATAGATAAATGTAAAATGAAATATATTTACTTGACATTTTAGAGATTTATCTTAATCTGAGTAAAAACATTTTGGAACCAGGGGCCTGTTTTACTAAACTACTTACGCGAATTTTTTGCGTAAGTCAAAATCGTTTTACTCTTATTTTTCGATCATAAACGTTTGCAAACAGCAAAAAGCCAGATCAGAGGACGCGCTAAAATCGCGTCCTCTGATCTGGATATTTGCTGTTTGTAGCAAGTGATAACAAAAAATATAAATTAGAATTTAAAATTTTGACTTACGCAAAATTTTTGCGTAAGTAGTTTAGTAAAACGGGCCCCTGAGCCGCAGATTGTTCTTCGTAAAGTTCGATTTTACCGACGTTGGTGACTCGTCTGATCCCATTATGGACGTTCTGTCTTAAACTTTCTTCAGGTAAAGTTATGAAAGCCTCACATTCCCGTCGCCAAAGTTCAACACAAACCCAAATAGAGGAGCCCCCAGTCTCTCGGGCGCATGAAATGTCACCGGAACAAGCGTATGCTGAAATTGACAAGGACTTTCCCGACAGATCGCATGACAGCGCCAAATCAGGTACGTTTTATCGAGTAATCAATGTTTGAAATAGTCGCCTACTAATGGAGACCAAACGACATGTATATGGCAGGGATAGCGTGTAAACCCTAAATCTCCAAGGGAAAAGGCGTAATTTTGAAGCTTTTTATTGAATTTTATAAATATTTGACAGTTACGTTTGGTTAAAGTAATGAATCTTACCTTGGTTAGTTCATTAAGTTCAAAGGCAAGTACCACGCTATATGAAATTATTTTAACCTTATTAACAAGACAGATGTCTTGGGATTTTAATAGTCCTGGCTTATATGAACACTGTTCACTTATTTTTATTCACTTGTGCGAGACATACAAATATATTTATTTGATAAAAAGGACATTTCATTAATTCTCTAAAACGCCCAGTGATTACGCATACTCCCTAAAAAGTTATGGGATAAGGCGTATTCCCTGATTATACGTACAGTGGAGAATCTGTTATTCTTTCCCAATAAACGCGTTTACGCTGAAACTATTATTTGCAGTGCAAACAGTTTGGAGCCAGATCAGACGCCGGGTAACCCGGCGTCTGATCAGGCTCCGAACTGTTTGCCACCAAGATAAACAAGAATTATCAGAATTGTCCAAAAATTGTTCTTTTCTACGTTTTAGTGCTTTGCGTTTGCGTACGTTTGCGTTTAAACGGGAAAGAATAACAGATTCTCCACTGTATATATTACATGTACTAAAGGTTTACTGTACTAAGTAACAAGGGTATACACCTTCATATGTACCAATGCATTGATCCTATTATCACTTTACCACCTTATAAATTCCAACATCTTAGTTCAGTTCCAAAGACACTTAGAAAAAGTATGGCTAGGGGTTCATTGTACAGATTTTGATAGCATTTACACTTGCTCAGGTTCTGTAGGCGAAAATAGGAGGAAATATAAAAATGTGAAATTTCTAAATATTCACTTTTTTTTCAAATGCATTGAATTCTACAGTTTAATGTTTATAGAGATGTTATTCGTTAGTGAAAACGAAGCCTTACCTTTCGATCTTCAATTGTACCCATTGCTGAATT
This sequence comes from Gari tellinella, assembly GCA_922989275.2. Taxonomy (NCBI): domain Eukaryota; kingdom Metazoa; phylum Mollusca; class Bivalvia; order Cardiida; family Psammobiidae; genus Gari; species Gari tellinella. Next base: position 28,613,874 of record OV277874.1, on the reverse strand, counting down.
GTGAAGCATGTTCGTTAGATCAAATTCACAATTTGCGACTTTTGCAGTTTTCTGTAAATCGATATGTTATCTATTTTACCAATGTCCATGTACCTAAACGGGGCATTTACAGGTGTAGGTCACATTATTTCCTGAATGTTTGGTTGAAATTGAACAAAACTGTGGAAAGTTATAAAGTAAAAAAAGTGATAGGGTCTATGTATTGGTTCATATGAAGGTTATACATTTGCTGCTTAGCAAACTTATATATACTAACACGATAAAGAAACTGTACATCTGGTTTGAGGGCCTTGTTTCGAACCATAGACAAATTTGGTATCAAAATGCGCAAAAATGTATATAAATTATGCTAGACGATGGTGTATTTTAATTGTGCTCAATAATTTGAAGATCATAATTTTGAGTGTGAAAGACGATGCCGTGAAAAGTGAAAGTTGCAGATTGGTAGTGTTTTTACAACTCCATGTAAAGCTGTGACCCCGAGCGGAATCATCTTTTTCTCAAGTGATATAATTTGATCAATTGTGGTAGAGGTCTAATATGCAATTATACATATCAAATATCAAAGCTCTAGGTCTTACGGTTTGAATATAAGATTGGTCGATGGCCAAGCGACAATTACAAAACATTAAAAGTCTGCAACCTTTACTTTTCACACACGCTACATTCACACACACAGTTTTGATTCGCAAAGTACTAAATCACTATTGAAAATACACCATCGTGTAGCCAATACATATCTGCGCAGTTTGATTGATACATGTACCAGATGTGTCTATCTGTTGTACTTATAGGTATAACAAAAGTCCATCAAACCAAATACATGTATACAGTTTCTTTATGCTGTTAGTATTAGTCGTATATTTATTTTCTTCTTTGTTTGCTGGAGAGTTTGGTGGTTCACGTAAATGAACAAATCCTGATTCGACATCGCGCTTTTATTTCTCATCATATACTTTGTTATCTTTATTTAACCCATTACCCAACAAATACGCCTTTAACTCATTCACCCACTGAAGACAACAGTTCCACTGTATACAGTAATGAAAAATGCATAATAAGAAATAGTTTTCTGCTTTCCTTTCGACCTGCTTTAAGTGACCACCTGTCTTCAAATCTTGAACAGGCTATGGGGTAATGGGTTAAAGTGATCTAAACCTATGGGCTATATTGTCTTATTGCTGTTATTAGGTCACCATAACATTTCTCCAAGTAAACGAAAACACCTTACCACGGGAGGTGACTCTAAGCGACATTCTAGGCATTCCCAACAACAGTTATCACCCGTAGGTTCAACAGGTAAGGAGAGCTGACAATTGTTTGATATTATGTTACATAATAACCCCTTCACTACCAGTATGCCTCTCCCCGAGAACAATTGTATTTTGCAAACAGTTTTGATCCTGGTCAGACGCGGTGTAACGCGTATCAAGATTCAAACTATCGACACTCCTTTTTAGCTCACCTGAGCTAGCTCAGGGTGAGCTTTTGCAATCCTTGAATGTCCGTCGTTCGTCGTCCGTCGTCAACAATTTGAGTGTTTACACTCTAGAGGCCACACTTTTAATCAAATAGTTCTGCCACTTGCTCAGATTGTACATTACCATAAGAGTTCGATTGAGTTCGATTATGGTTGAAATCGGGCCGATAGGTCAGGAGTTATCTACCTTTGAATTGCTAAAAATCCCTTATTTAACAGTATTAACACTCTACAGGCCATAATTTAAATCTAATCTGTCTCAAACTTGCTAAGAGTGTATATAACAAATAAGAGTTCATAAGAGTTCGGATGAGATTGATTATCGGTGAAATCGGACCAATAGGTCAAGAGTTATGTACCTTTGAATTGCTGAAAATGAAATATTTAATGGTGTTTACACTCTAGAGGCCACAATTTTAAATTCAATCTTTCTCAAACTTGCTCAGATTGATATATGACTTTACGAGTTCATATGAGTTTGGTTATAGTTGAAATCGGACTAATTGATCAAGAGTTATCTACCTTCGACCTACTGAAAATGCCATATTTTACGCTGTTTACACTCTAGAGGTCACAATTTGTATCTAATTTTTCTCAAACTCGCTCAGATTGTATATGACTATAAGAGTTCATATGAGCTCGATTATGGTTTATATCGGAAAAATAGGTCAAGAGTTATCCACCCTTGATTTGTTGAAAATATCATATCTAACAGTGTTTACACTCTTGTAACTACAGATTTCAATGAATTTTGATTATACTTGCACACCATGTATATACAGTGGAGAAAACGTTATTCTTTCCCGTTTAAACGCAAACGAAACGCAAACGTAATGCACTAAAATGTAGAAAATAACAATATTTTGACAATTCTGACGTTTGATATTAAGTTGAATGGCAAACAGTTTGTACTGGAATTAATAGTTTTTACGTGAACGCGTTTATTGGGAAAGAATAACGTTTTCTCCACTGTAGCTATTAGTTCACGGCGGATGGAAATTATTGTTGAAGTTTGATCATTATGGCAAGAGTTATCTGCACTTGATATACTTTGAAATGCTAGAAAAGGCTTCATGTCAGTATTATATAGCCTGTATTTCTATCTGCCCTTGATATGCTCTACTTTACTAGAGTACTTCATATGCCAATGTTGGTTACATGCTATACTACATATTTGAATGGATTAAGCATAAAACGGTTGAAATTCAAAGGTAATGCTTACAGGCTTCATTATAACAGATGAGCGATATCAGGGCATTCAGGCCCTCTTGTAATGTGTCTAGCATAACTTAACATTGATTCACGGCAAGCAAAGTTTCAATTGCACATGTGTACGCTTTGGCAAGTTGAGTTGACGCACACATCTCTTCTGAAAGATAGAAACTATTTTCACAATCACTTAACAATTGCTTAATGTAGTTATAATCGATTACCATTTTATTATTGCAGGACTAAGGTAATGCATAATGAGTTCATATTTACTTTTTGTATCACTTTTGTTCTGCATTGAGCGGTCTTCTGTGTTAACGAGTCAACTGTTACACAAGTATTTCATATTCAAACAAGTGCCAATTGTCTCATACCACGTTTTTTGTTGTTGTTGTGGTTTTGTTGTTGTTGTTTTTTGGTGTGTTTTTTTGTTGTTTTTTTATAAAACTTGCTCTACTGAACAAGCAACGATCTGTACTAATCTCCTTCACTATCAAACCTGGTTGCAAGTACAATGTTATTGACACCATTCACGTCGATGTCTCTTCAATGACAATGCCTAAAATCTAGAATTGACAATTTATAGCACAAAGTTATGTTGCAAGCAGCCGAAATGTTTATGGAGTTACAGACGGCCAAAATGTTTTCAATTAATAATAATTATTGTCCGTTCACCATTTTTACGATCAAATTTTACCTTATGCTTTGTCGTTTTGCCGACAAAAATTCGTCTGCTTAAATTGTCGTCTGTAATTTTATTCCATATTCAATTGTTTGTAGTTCTGACTTATGAAATATTTGCGGAACACGGCGTCTGATCTGTATCCAAACTGTTTGCAAAGCTGATTTAAGACGCCAATTGCGATGAGATGGTTATAAACGATGTTGACTATTCTAAGTATGCCTGTTTTACAGCGACGTCATATACGCCTAAATCCTTGTCCAGTGGAGGTCAGCGTTTCTCTTGGGGCCAGACCCAAATAGATGCTGATATTACTACTCATACAGGGAAACAAGGGACCCACTCACTGGAATACATCGACAACAGGCTCGAAAACCTAACAGAGTAAGTCTGCATATAGCCCGGGAATACATGTACATTTGAGCCGTATCATGACAAAACCTGCCTTATTGCAGTGCAACATTGTACTGACCAAGCACCATTGTCATCCAATGCTCTGTGCCAAGGGTTTAGTCCACACTTCCAAATACCATATATAATACTATACAGCTACATACAATGCTTTAGATGCATGTGGGTGTCAAACAGTGTAGATCAAGACCAACCGCCCCGTCTTTGACACGATGGCTGGTATTGATCGACACTTTTTGAAAAAACAATAATATTAGGCAGTGTTTCTCATGGCACGGCTCATTTGTATCTTGTTTTGCCTTCTACGCACGGGTTGGCATCCCGACCGGGCTCATTATTTGATTTTTAAAAAAAAAAAAATTTTAAATATAAATTTTCTTCCTAAACTTATATTTATCTGTTGATATAGGTGTCTGGCTTCCATATAAAAATGTTTTTAGTCCAAGCCAGATCAGCTACTTATAAAGCATGTGTCTGATCTGGCTAAAACTGTTTGCTACTCAGAATATTTGAAATTGTTACTTATTTCAAAAAGATATTTTTCTTCATTGTATCACATTTCGTTTGCGGTTATTTAACACAGCAATAATAGTACTCATGCTTAAACACATAAAACTACAGCAAACAGTCTGGCCTGGCCCAAAATTGTTTTCAATTTAGATTTAATTTTTAATAATGTTAAAACGTAAAATATTTATATTCACCCCATTCAATTCCATTGAAAAAATGACGTTTATTTCGTATAGACGCAATTGATCTATGGCGGAACTTGTGATATCTTTCTTATGGGCGGGGCTAATGTGTAATTTCTCCGCGAATCACAGGTTTAGTTATGCTGTTCCTTTCGCAGTACACATTATTCGTGTTAACAACCTATAATATGCATTGAACATGCATACATACTAATTAAATGTTCATTTGATATTATAAATTACAGCCAATATAAAGATTTGTAAATATAAGAAATGTGGTTGTTTAAGCGTGATTCATGGAATTTGCCGATCATTTTCTGTGGTTTATTTTGCTTAACCCTTTGCCTGATACATTTGTAGCCTATTTCTACTACTTAAGATAGGTGACTACTTATAGCAGGTTGAAAGTAAAGCAGAATGCGCCTAAGAGTGCATTCTGCTTTACTTTCAGCCTGCTTTAAGCTACTTTGTGCTATAATATAGAAAATATTCCCCATAATACATATTCATTACTGATTAAATTGGAACTATTTTCTTCAACGGATGAATAAATCATATCCGCTAAAAGGCGTTTCTATGAGATAAAGGGTTAAACGCCGACAACATAAATTCATTTCTTAACTACTCCCTGTATCTAACCATTGTTCTGGTTCTCTTTCACAGAAGGATGCAAAATTTCGAGACGGAACTCTGTGATACCGTAGACAATATTTTATTACTCCTAGGACAAAAACCTGCGCGACACAAGGACGATCACCCTGAACAAACCACCTCACTGCACGTGCATATTCCTCCGCCAAAGAAAGGACCACGGCTTGTGAAGTCACCTAGTGACTTAGCGAGATTACTCGAAAATATGTGATTAATAAATACATTCCAATTTGTTTTTAACTAGATATACAACTGAATGAAGATATTTAAGCATGGTATATGCTTAATTCAGAACAAAATTAATGCAGAAAAAGCCTCTAACTAACGTTTCTGTGTGACCTTTGGTCTGCTATAACCCTTTCGGCACCAAACTTTACGGGAGAGTTTTACCCTACTTCCGCATTATTGTCTTCTGCTTCAGACTTGTTGCCTGCAACAACGTTTCAAAGTTAGTTTCTAGGTTATATGACTTAAGAAATATCGATAAGCGTATCAAGCAATTTGGATCCTATTACGCCGCGTTACGCGGCGTCTGATCTAGATCCAAACTGTTTGAAAAGTTGACTTTATGCAACTCCGGCGCCGAAAGGGTGAAAAAGATACATATACCATGTGCTCTAAATACATGTAGTTCAAATAAATAATATTTTAAATGAGCGCTTATGCCAATTTGACCGCTATGTACAATAGTGAAGACGTTACACTTTCGAAATAAACGCGTTTACGCTAAAACTTTTATTTCCGTTGCAAACAGTTTGTACAGATCAGACGCCGGGTAACCCGGCGTCTGATCAGGGTCCAAACTGTTTGCCACTCAGATTAGAATTAATCGTAATAATTTCTAAAAGTTGTAATTTTCTACATTTTATTGCAGTGCGTTTGCGTTTAAACGGAAAAGAATTACGTTTTCTCCACTGTACCAATTTTTACAGTAAATAATTCCTCCGTGTTATCTCGAGTTTTCTCGAAAATTGCGAGATTTGGATGGTCTTTAGGAGACTTTACATTCCCTGTGTTTAATACTCTTAGAGAAATGCTGACTAGTATCTGCTTCACTGACACTTGGTCAGCTGACCTGCTTTCGTCAGCACGCAAAAGTATTATTTTTTCTCGTGTGATGTTACGAGAACGAGATCTTGCTATTTACCCACCGTCATTCATATATAAAACTTAAAATAATGACAGTTTCCCAACGAGCTATAGTGGTCAACTCATCAAAGCCTAGTGTCAACTTAAGTTGACATTGGCAAACAGTGCATACCCCAATGAGACGCCACTGTACGAGTTGTCTCATTGGGATCGGCACCATTTGACAACGTTCTGATACAGTGGAGAATGTGTTATTCTTTCCCAATAAACGCGTTTACGCTAAAACTATTATTTGCAGTGCAAACAGTTTGGAGCCAGATCAGACGCCGGCGGCGTCTGATCAGGCTCCAAACTGTTTGCCACCAAGATAAACATGAATTATCAGAAATGTCCAAAAGTTGTACTTTTCTACGTTTTAGTGCTTTGCGTTTGCGTACGTTTGCGTACGTTTGCGTTTAAACGGGAAAGAATAACCGATTCTCCACTGTACGAGCTGTCTCATTGGGATCGTCAAGGTTTGGCAACGTTCATTGACATACATATTGACGCCAGTGTATTAAGTTCGCCATCGAACATATATAACTACAGGAAAGCTAAAGCAATGTGACAGTAAAACAGAAAGCTCCCTAACCCTTTTACTCTCAATGACGTTATAAGGCGCGTTTGCAAATAGTGTGGGTCCTGACCAGACGCCGCGTACGCGGCGTCTGATCAGGACCAAAACTGTTTGACACTTGTTTCGAAATTTCGTCAATCATATTGCCTTATATCTAACTTTAAAACGATATTGCAGACAACAATATTGAAGCAGACGACATTATAGCGGTGATTGGGTACTGACATCACGATAGATTTGATCATGAAAGGGTTAAGGAGCTTTCTATTTAATGTGCTCTTGATAGTCACCTATCGTAAATACCTAAAAACTAACACAATTTGTTGGTTGCCATATATATGTTATACTGCATAATGAAATATTCCAGGTAGCTCATATCTAGGCATACATTTCCCATACAAACGCTGTTATATTCGTAGAACAGAAACTGATTTCGATTGCAAACCATGCGGCGCCAGATCTGTCTCCGAGTGAAGAACTTTGAATGGAAACATCTTGTAGCCTAATCAGACGCCGGGTTATCCGGCGTCTGGTCAGGTTCCAAATTGTTTACCACTTAAATTAAAAGAAAGGCCGACATGCTTTTACAATATTTCCATTTAAAGCATTGCATTTGTGTTTTGGTTGTTTAAAACAAGTATGATTATGGGTATCTCTTCTATTTAGTTTTACTCTTTTACCCGCTAGGAGCGCTTACAGAAATTGATTCGCTATACTAATTCCACGATATTTTCAAATTTCGAAATTCATTGAGATGCAAAATCTCGATATTTCTGGAGACTTCTAATCTCTAGATTCAGCGTAACTCGGAAGCCCATTCAACCCTTGTGTTTCCAAACAATGAACACATGAAGAGTACACTTGACATATGAAACCAATGTAGACCAAGATCAAAGGGCGCCTAAATGAGCCTTCTGATCAGGGTCTGCACTGTTTGTCATAGGATAATGTATTGCAATAATAACCATTCATAGCCCAAAATAGTCTTAAATTTAACCGTTTCGCTGCCAAATTTTTGCGTGAGATTTTTACCCCGTCATTGACGTCTCTTTCAACTCTATTGTTTGCAAGATAGTTTCAAAGTAAGATTCATTGTAGTATGACTTAAAACATATCGTGTCAAACAGTTTGGATCCTAATCAGACACCGCGTTACCAAACTGTTTGCAAACGCGCTTCTTGGAGTCATTAAGAGTGAAAGGGGTAAATTTAATTAAAACACTGGATATTTTCATTAAAGGTTCAAAGGTGAATGATTGAAATTCATTTGATTTGTACTGATATAGCTGTTGCATAGTAGATCTAGCTAGTTGTTGGTTTTTAGATGACTGTAAACTCTGGGCACTATATTGTTTTGTGTAAGTTATGATCTGTCTGAACTGTTGATGTACAAGTTCCCGATGGTACATGTTTAGAAGATATAAGTGTGTATTAATATGAAATGGCGACCGCCATGTGAAACTGTTGCATAAAACTTGTTAAAACTATAGAGTTGTTGTGTTATAAATGATTGATTCCTAGGGCGGGGGTATACTCTCTGCAAATGTCTCAGCTATACATGTACATGCTGTAACCAATATAAATTCTTTTTCTAGTCGATCGTTGGTGCAAACATAAAAACATACATCTGACTAATGCATTATTCAACACACTGTGATACACAATAACATTTTTTCTGGAATTCATATAAATCTTTAAAATTTACAAAATATTTTCTATATCCTAGCAGGTACATGTAGTAGCTTAACCCTTCCCGTATAAATCCGCCTTTTACACCATTAACTTATTCCTCCAAGAAATATTTTCTATATAATTATTCTAGTACATGTAAGTATTACAGTAGTTTAAAGCAGGTTGTAAGTAAAGCAGAATGCGCCTTAATGCGGATTCTGCTTTACTTTCAACCAGCTTTACAATTTAAGTCATGGAAACAGGCTCTGGGATAATGGGTCAACGCAGGCTTTTTTAAAGTGTAAAAAGGCGAATTTATGTAGTCGCTTTTTAACTAGTTTGACTGCACAATTATGTTGTTATAAGGACACTCAAAAGGTTCACCTTATGGTTGCTCAATGTCATTGCTATACAGTAAATGGTCAAATGGCTTCGATCAATGCTCCTTGATGAGCATTCTGCTTTACTTTCAATCTGTTTTACGTAGTAATATGCTTTCAAAACTAGAAACATTGCTATGGGGTAATAGGTTAACCCTTCATCGCCGAAGCTTATCGTCTGCTTTAACCCTTTCATAGTACAGTGGAGAATCTGTTATTCTTTCCCAATAAACGCGTTTACGCTAAAACTATTATTTCCAGTGCAAACAGTTTGGAGCCAGGTCAGACGCCGGGTAACCCGGCGTCTGATCAGGCTCCAAACTGTTTGCCACCATGATAAACATGAAATATCAGAATTGTCCAAAAGTTGATCTTTTCTACGTTTTAGTGCTTTGCGTTTGCGTACGTTTGCGTTTAAACGGGAAAGAATAACAGATTCTCCACTGTATCGTCTGCTTTTATTGTGTTGTCTAAACAGTGCTCCCTCTCTATAACGACCATCCGAACAACGATGTTCCTTACAACAACGTTTGTCGCCGTTTCCAAAGCAAGACAATTATGTCTAACACTTTCAATGCTGTAACACCGTCTGTTTAAAATTGTTGCTTGCTGTTTGTTTGGGGTTTTTTCTCAAAATTTCGTACTGGACAACTGGACAGAAGAAACAAAAGATAAGTGAAAAACAGTTTGAATCCAGATTAGACGCCACGTTACACGGTATATTTGTTTGCAAATGTAAGCCAATTCTTTTTCAGCACTTTAAGGGTATCAATTCCCCTCCCCGATAACAACTGCCTCCGAAGAACAAGCACAAGGGTACTGTATTATTGTTTCGAAGACAGGTTTCAGAAAGTAAGACATATGACATATCGATAAGACTTGATCAGGATCCAAACAGTTTACAAAGTCGACCTTAATTGCCTATGACGTTGAAAGGGTTTATTAGTTGACAAGAGTGTTTGTGTGATCATAATTAACGACTTGATTATGTAACATTATCTTTAGTAATTGTTTATGACGTCAGATGAGGACAGATAATCAAATTCATATTAATTAACAATTTGCTTGCCTGACATATGTGTATGTTGCCCTCGGGGTCAAGATCCGATTCAATGACCTTACCGAGTTCAATTGTGGACAATCAACCCCTCCGGACACAGGTAAGTATTGAAGACACCTGTGATGAGTTCAGTAAGGAAATCGATGGCCGTCTCAGAGGAGCATTTAGCATAGGGTCTGCACTGTTTTCGTTTTGAAATATTTTGCAGAAAAAAAATCCTTAGATAGTCAGAAATAGACGAGACTAAATTAGAATCTGGAATTTTCATTTAAAAGTTTCAAGGCTAAAAGAGTTAACACGTGATAACTCAAAGAACTGCCCATTCTAAACTAATAAAAAAGTTTGTGTTACAGTCAAACTCCTCTAAACCGGCACCTCTAAATACCGGAATTCTCTCTAAACCGGACAAAACCGTTGGTCCCGTTTCCCATCCTCCATTATTTTGACCCATAATACCATAAATATGCATTTTTACGCCTTTGATTTATTCCTTTACTGAATAAAATACATTCATGAATATGTATCATGAGAAATATTTTCTATATTCTAGCAGATGACTTCTTAAAGCAGGTTGGAAGTAAAGCAGAATGCGCATTAAGGCGCATTCTGCTTTACTTTCGACCTGCTTTAAATGATCAGCTATCTTCTATACTAGAAACAAGCTATTGGTTAAAATCCCTCTAAACCGCAAACCCCTCTAAACCGAACATTTATGTTGTCCCCACACATGTCCGGTTTAGAGGGGGTTCACTGTACAATAATTTTGTAGACTTGTCAGACGCCAAGTACATATAATTCGTAGACTGATCTTGCTACAGTGATGCTCACTTATAACGAAATTCAGGGGGTCTTGCAAATTAGTTCGTCTTATCCAAACTTCGTCTTATCCAAACAACGAAATTTCTTTGTGAATAGTTTAAATATAAAGAAATTTTTACTTATCATACTTTTAGTACATAATTGATTAGAAAGAAAGATAGAAATGCATAGAAATTAAATCTTAAATATTTCCTTTAATTGCACCAAATAGAATAATTAAATGATAACAAAATAAGATTGGCTATGACATAATAAATGCCATTTTTCTTCTTGAAAATTTAACCTGTTCCCTGTATTGTATTAATAGAAAACTCAACATATTATTATATTGAATATTTAATAAGTGAACTTTATTAATATAAAAAAGTTTTTGATATCTATAGATCTACTATGTTGATATAGCATCAGTGGTTGTTATCTTTTTGCAGAATACAGGTGTCAAACAGCAAGAAGTCTGATCAGACACCCAGTTATTAAGCATCTGATCTGGATCTAAACAAATAATGTGCTAAGTAAACTAATTATTTCCAGTTGTTTGAACATCCTAGCAATAGCATATATACAAAACATGTTGGTTGGGTAATGTTTTGTTATCTGAGGTGATGAGCAGCTTAGCAATTAGGTACTGTCACCTTTGTAAACCACTTGTCAAACTGTGATAATGACCGGCATGTTGTATTAACAGAACCATTTTACAGGTAAAATGCAGTTTAGGGACCTAAAAATCAGTTTGTCTTATCCAGTTTTTCGTTATATCCAGTTTTCATCTTAAGCAAGCACAAGCCCATTGAAATAAAGAAGGAAGCAGTCGGGATTTATTTTTATTTCGTATTAAGCAGTTTTTCATCTTATCCAAGTTCGTTATAAGTGAGCATCACTGTACATGTATAACATATTTTTCACACACATTTAAATAAATCTTCCACAATTTCAAAATTTCAAAACTTTATTTATTTATTTAATTTGCTTATAAACTTTAAAGTTTCGTTTAAACACTTTTTAACAACAAAGCTTTATTCAGCAAACCCCCGCTTTTTTATTTACCCGGACACTCAAACAGTAACTTTTTAACTTCGTTTTCATTTAAGTTATCTTTACTTGAGCATAATCAAGGATAATTTTGTTTGGTGGTATTATTAAGGTGGAGAAAAGACGTTATTATTTCCCAAATAAACACGTTTACACTGAAACTGTTATTTTCTAATGCAAACAGTTTGGAGCCTGATCAGACACCGTGTTACCCGGCGTCTGATCCAGTCTCCAAACTGTTTTCCACTCAGATTAACATGGATAGTCAGAAGTGTCGAAAGGTTGTCATTTTCTACGTTTTATTGTGATGCGTTTGCGTTCTGTTTGCGTTTAAACGGGAAAGGATACGTGTAGCGTTTTTAGTTGAATGCGGAAAGAAACTCAATAAACCCCTTCTATTACGACCACTAAAAAGGAGTTTAGCTGAGAGTATTAACGACGGATGTCATTTTAAAGCAACATATCAGTATGCAGAAAATACATGTAACTCCTAAAGAAAAGTGTTATGCCTCCCTTCATATTGCTACATGTATAAGCAGCCATATTCCGTAACCCTTTACCCCATAAAAACGCCTTTTTACACCCAGTATTTATTCCTCCACTGAAGAAAATAGTTCCCTTTTATACAATCATGAAAATTGTAGTCTATTTTAAGAAATATTTCCTATATCCTAGCAGATAATAGCTTAAAGCAGGCTGAAAGTAAAGCAGAATGCGTCTCAATGCGCATTCTGCTTTATTTTCAACCTGCCTTAGGTGATAACCTTTCTTTCAAACTAGAAATATGCTATGGGGTCATGGGTTAAATACCAAAACCAAAATCGCATTATGTGACGTTAAAAGTGGAGTTTTTACCATAAACAATGTTTTTACCACTTCAAATAGTTTTGCCAAGCCACATTAAACACATTTGAAATATAGTTTTAATCGACGTTAGCGATATTTGAATGATGAATTTAAACTAGAAATACTGGTACATGTACGTTCGATTTAAGCGAGTTCGAGATATCAAAGTTCGTCTGTATTGGTATCAATAAGTTATTGTCCATTCAGCAAGGACATTTTTAATAGTGAAGAGTTTGCTATATCCAATTGATTTGTACTTTACTAGAGCAATATATATGCAATAAAAGCATTCGAAACGTAATACACTGAACGTCAAATGACGTTACCAAGGCAACGTAAAACACGCGCTCTTGACAAGCACCCTTATCCTGCGATAAACGCATCCTCTTGCATTTACAAACAGTTTGGATCCAGATCAGACGCCGAGTAGCTCGGCGTCTGATCTGGATTCAATCTGTTTGACATTCGATTTGTGATTTCTTCTGTAAACAATTTATAAAACGTATAAGTAGTTTGCAGGTTGTTTAGCGAACGACTGTTTTAGCAGTCGATATGGTTGAGAGTAATTCGTTTAGGTCATTGACGTAAATTTTATTGGGAGCAGAAACGAATATAAACTACATATTCACAAAGACAAAATCAGTTAACAATAATTTTCTGTGCATACAGCACTCTAACGAAACTTTCAAAATTACTAAAAAGAACCAGCAAAGCACTTATCGAACAAAACTTTTGAATTTCGGGAACTTTACTGTAACTCATCAAGTGCTCAATTTTATGGACACATATAACAAGTTATTCAATAACAATTTAGTATTAAGAATAACATAAATAAATATAGACGGACAACTTTAAACTAATACAACTTAGTAAGTTAATTGTTTTGGATTGAAAGGCAAGATAGTGACTACAGCTTACGCAGGACACAATGAGAGTGACATACAGAGTAAACCTGTCTTTGCTGCTCTGTACATATTTCTACACAGTTCATGGAAGACACATAACCCGACAGGTAAGAATCATTTATAGTTTTACACTACGCTGTTACTTACAGTCGGCGAATGCCAATAAACATGTGTGTGCTAAAATGATAATTTGCATTGTAAACGGCCTGGGTTCAGATAAGATGCAGTGTAGCCCGGTATCTGATCAGGTCCAAAACAGTTTGCCAGTTAGACACAAATCATATATTATTATTAGCAGTATTATACCCGATTTATATAGCGCTCTTTTCACATAGGTGGTTCGCGTTCAAAAGCACTTCACATGAAATTATATAAATATACCTACAAAGCGAGAAAAGACAAATAACTACATTCACAATAAACATGATACATGATGGGGTTACATGGAAACATGGAATTATTTCAATTTATTTATGCTTTTCGGTGGATTACCACGATATAGCAGTGGATGATCACTTGGTAATCCACTGCAGTGGATTATCACCAATCGCTTTTATTATGAATTTTCCCCGTAGGACTCCCCAAGAATCGTAGTCAATCGTGTCTTATCGTTAAATTCCGGCAGTCCGATTTGTCGCGAACTACTCACCGGAAGAGCACGAATCCAAACTCGGGAGCAACGAAGTCATTCGGATGACGTCATTATACCGCCAACTGTCACGCACATGTGTTCGACATAAAACGTGGGGCTCAACACGGGATAAATAATGTACGTTCGCTTTCAATTTTTAAACAATTTCGTTTAAAAAGTGGCTTAAAAGCATAAATAAATAGAATAACTGTGTTTTTTCAGTGTAAGATCGAATTTAATCCATTTCGTGAACATCAGACTGTTATATTTTCACTCGTGGCTTCGCCACTCGTGAAAATATAACGTCTGATGTTCACTCAATGGATTAAATTTCGATCTTACACTGAAAAAAAAAACAGTTATCCTCTATATTATTAACCAAGATTATAAAAATTGTTATAATTAGTTTGTAAAATCAATTTTAAAATGAGGCAGTAATTCGTCAGAATTTCAAACATGTTTCTCCATTTCTACATTCAATTGCATAGCATTTATGTTTACTCCTTGAACCATAGTCACGCACATATGCGTCCTTTGCAAACAGTGTACTTGTGGAGAGTATACTTGTCCTTTGCAAACAGCGTTCTTGTGAAGAGTATACTTGTCCTGTGCAAACAGATATCTGTGAAGAGTTTACTTGCCCTATGCAAACAGTGTAGACCCTGATCAGAGGGCTCCTTTAGTATTGTAATACATTGACAAAAACAACACTAAATAGTCAAAAATAAACTAGGCTAAATTGAAAAATGGAATTGACTATTTGAAGTTCAGGGAGAAAATCGTTTAAATGATAGAATACCGTCTTCTCCACTGTACTCCAGTTCATTGACTTATACTTTCAAGATAAACGCGCTAGTACAACTATGTACAGTGGAGAAGACGTTATTCTTACGAAATAAATGCATTTACATGTACGTTATAACTGTTTATTCCAAGTTGCAAACAGCTTGGAGACTGATCAGACGCCGGGTAACCCGGTGTCTGATCAGGCTCCAAACTGTTTGTCAGTCAGATAAAAAAAGATCATGGGAATTTAAAACAAAACACTGGAATCTTTCTGCATTTAGATCATTGAATAAATTCACGTTATGTTTTGTTTAAACAGGAAATAATAACTTCGATACAGTCAGGTTTGTTTAACGCAGGGAGATTATATTACTATTACTGCTATATTAAATAGCTTCTTCTTTAAGTAACACTTACGGAAAAAGCAGCATGGTGTTTCTAAACATATAAACATGAATGTGATGTACTCCCGATATCTGAAATATGATTTTTCGGTATAAATGGTGTCCTGCTTTAAGCTCGGTCTGCTTTGAGGACTGCATTTCCCTATTGTGAATGGTCGTCTAAACAAGATTGCCTGTATAAAATCTTATTTGTAAAACAAAAACAATATAGCGTATTGTAATTAACTATAGTTCTACATTTATGTACAGTGGAGAATCTGTTATTCTTCCCCGTTTAAACGCAAACGTACGCAAACGCAAAGCACTAAAACGTAGAAAAGAACAACTTTTGAACAATTCTGATAATTCATGTTTATCTTGGTGGCAAACAGTTTGGAGCCTGATCAGACGCCGGGTTACCCGGCGTCTGATCTGGGTCCAAACTGTTTGCACTGCAAATAATAGTTTTAGCGTAAACGCGTTTATTGGGAAAGAATAACAGATTCTCCACTGTAACACCCAATGGGAGACACATATCGTATTTGTTGTCCAGAGGGAGTTAATATAGGGAGGGGAAATTAGTAAACCGTTTGAACCTAGATTAGACGTCACGAGTGTCACCCGGTGTCTGATCTGGGTTCAGACTATTTGTCACTCGTCTTTATGTTTCTGCTGTCAAAATTTCCAATGTGTAACATTGAGAGAAAAAAGACACCAACATGTTAACCCTTTTACTCTCCATGACGTCATAAAGCGCATTTGCGAACAGTTTTGATCCTGATCAGACGCCATGTTAAAACTGGTATTTTTGTATTAGATAAAGTTTGAAAGATTGTTACAGTGGAGAAATGTTATTCATTCCCGTTTAAATGCAAACGAAACGCAACCGCATTGAAATGAACTATAGAAAATGACATTGTTTTGGACAATTCTGTATACTAGTTTTAATCTGAGTGGCAAACAGTTTGGAGCCTGATAAGACACTGGGTTACCCGGCTTCTGATCTGACTCCAACCTGTTTGCAATGGAAATAATAGTTTTATCATAAACGTGTTTATTGGGAAAGAATAACGTTTTCTCCACTGTACATGTAAAGCTCGACTTGGCTGACGTTTTCCAGGCAATGATTCGAAAGCTTGTTATTGGTTTACAATTAAGAACTATAGAAAATATTAACCCTTTCCCTTATAGAAGCGACTTTTAGCACATTCAGTTTATTCCTCCGCTGAAGAAAATAGTTCCAAATTATACCGTAATGAATATGTGTCATATTTAATACTTTCCTTAGTCTAGCAGTTAATAGCTTCAAGCAGGCTGAAAGTAAAGCAGAATGCGCCTTAGGGCGCATTCTGCTTTACTTTCAGCCTGCTTTAAGTAGTCGCATATCATCAATACTAGAAACAATGCTATCAGGTAAAGGGTTAACCATTAAGAGTGGATGATTCATTTGTATGTCTGTCTTGTTCTTTTTCTTTCTTCTCTGTGTGTCTCTCTCTCTATCTCTGTATGTCTGTCTTTCTCTGTCTCGTTCTGTCTGTGTCTCTCTGTGTGTCTCTATATGTCTCTGTTTCTATCACTATGGCAGTGAGGGGGTTAAACGTACGATAACTGGTTGGACAACAGCGGCAACCATTGTTGTAAGGAGGGAATAGTTGTTCGAATGGCCGTTGAACAGAGGGAGCATCGTATATTCTAATTTTTATGACATTGCCTTGTAATATTTTTATTTTTTTATTTTAACAGCAAAGCTTAAGACAACAAATCAGTAACCGTCGTGTAGATCCAGTGCCTAGAAACAGGGTACCAGAATGGAACCCATCCGCTTGGTTCCAGTCTTATGAACGAAACCCAATACCAGTCATAAGTAGAAGACCTGATGATGTCAACCGATTTCAAAATTCACGTGCGCGTATAAATATTGGCAGAAGAGTTGGGCCCAGAAGACGAATACAATTGCATAATTCCTTTAGAACAGCAACAAGAAACATTCAATCCCCCAACGATAGAACCAATAACCTAAGAATAAACTTAAGTCTCAATCGACAGTTTGGGCAAGTAGGTGTACCTAGAACTTTTAATCACAACATTCGAATCACTACAGGGAACCAGCGAAGGAATATTCAAATCTCGCATGATCTCGGGGGTTCACGTCCCTTGAACGGTTTAAGAAACGGTTTATTTCCTGGGAGTAGAACATTGAGCAAATCGATAAAACCTACAAACACCATTGATACAATAAAACCAGATGTTTTAAGACCTGACTCTGTAAGACCAGATTCTCTTAATCTGGGTAATGAAAACTCGAATAGTATACAACTAGATACTCTACAACCAGATTCTCTACAACGAAATATTCTACAACCAGATTCTCAAAAACCAGATACTTTGAAACCGAATAATGCAATACCTGATATATCAAATATGCACACCATAGAATTGAAAACGTTAAATCAGGATGCGATAAACCTTGCAACTTTAACACCAGATGCTGAAAATCCCAAAGAAAAAACACTGAAAGTTGACAATATCAATCTGAATAGTGCAGCAGAAATATCTAGTGTTATTAAAGGACAAACAGCATCTGACAACGGTAAACTACTTACTGTCGTGTCTGTGGTTTCCACAAAACCAGTGGAAGAGAAAGTAAGCAATCCTACATTCGGCACAAAGAGTAAGTCTTTAAATAACGATATAAAGAAGCAGTCATCAATATCGGACAAAATCCAATCGTCCAAAGTATTTTCTTCGAGTGTTACAGATTCCCCAAGGGAGGTAACAACAGAGGAACCTGATACGCCTGATTCACCAGATTTACCGGACTTGGAGTCAAGATAGATATTTCTCATGCGTCATATTTGTTTAACCCATTTGTGCCCACGATCCCATATATGGGACATAGGCAAACAGTGTAGACTCTGATCAGACGCCGCATTATGCGGCGTCTGATCAGAGTCTACACTGTTTGTTGATAGGAATTTCAATATAAAACAAAATGAAAATTTTGACCAGGCATCCCTTTGATAAAAAATGGACTTATCCAATATACATGTATAAACATGGAAGAAATCAATGGGTATAAATGGGTTTAAACGATACACAGTAAATCCCCTCTATTATGACTCTAAATTTTGTTAATTATCAGGTGTTGAAGACAAGTAGCTGCTTTTAAAAAGCAAGATGAAACTTGAACAGAACGCTTTTGAACAGGAGCTTTATATTTAAGAGACACACTTGAAAATACATGTACGCTATGTAATATTATGCTTAAAAACCCAAGAAAATTTGCAAACAGTTTGGAGCCAAGTTATATGCCGTATAATTCAGTGTCTCAAATGTATTCAAGCTGTCTGACACGAAAGGCATATACATTAAAATTTCGGTCCACAAAATGGATTCGTCCATGCTTATAGATTGGACTGGTCCATTTTTTATATAAAGGATGCCTGGTCGAAACTTATATTTTAGTTTGGTTTTATATTGGAATGCCTATCAACACTCTGATCAAACACTACATAATGCTGCGTCTGGTCAGAGTCTACACTGTTTGCCTAAGCCCTTTATAGGGCGCTGGGCACAAATGGATTTAACAAAACTTCTACTAAAGAGAATATTAGCAAACAGTGTATACTTTAATGAGAAGCTACGTTACGCGGCGTCTTATTAGTGTCTGCAATGTTTACTACTATTTTATATGAACCTTTCATAGTTGTATTCTCCTAGCACATAGAGAGCTAATTGCAATATCCACCTATATATGGGTTTTCGTTCTTGTTCAGACTTCATTTTATGGTGTTTTTCTCTGTTATAAATATGTTATCGTTCTTCTTATACAAACTTGCATTTAGTTTCGGCAAGTTGTTTAACTGGAACATGAAATATAGCATAGTATTTCTCAACTGTAACCCTTAAAGTTCTTTATTGATATATTGAAGCTGAATATACAGAACTATGTCTCAATTTTTGCAATTTCACACAAATATAGAATATTTCTATCACAGGAACTTTTATCTCTCAACTAAGGTGTTTGTGCTCCAATCTACATTGCAGAAAAGAGCAACCTCTCTTACAAGCGACCATCAAGAGAATGAAACTGGCGGTCTTTACAGTACTGAATCTTATTAAATTAACAATTTTTGCGATTCGCTTGCAATTCGATGGCAATTCGCTTGCAATTCGATGGCAATTCGCTTGCGATTCAAAGTACTAACTTTACCCTCGGGTAAGTTTTCTTGAATGGTGAATCTCACAAATTATGCCTTTGTTATTATTTTCGATTCCATTTAAGTCACAACCGCTTCGGAAAATTCGCGTAAAAGTATTCAAACGTAGGATTTGTTTTTGAAGCGCGCGATTCGATGGCAATTCGATGGCAATTCGCTTGCGATTATCAATTTAATTTAATAAGGTTCAGTACTGTATAATAGGTGACAACTTAACACATTACTTTTATTGTGTATTAAGCAATCACATGCACTTAACCATTTCACTGCCAATGACGGCAAAGGCGCATTTGGAAACAGTTTGGATCCTGATTAGACGCCGCGACACGCGGCATCTGATCAGGGTGCAAACTGTTTGACAATCGTTACTTATGTTGGTCATAATGCATTAAGTTAACTTTGAAATGATATTGCAGAAAACGATATTGATGCAGAAGACAATATGGCGACGAAGAGGTAAAAACATCACGGTTAATTACGCGCTGAAAGTGTTAACCCCTTCACTGCCATACCCCGATTACAATAGTTATTCGCAAACAGTTTGGATCTTGATTAGACACCGCGAAACGCAGCGTCTGATCAGGATCCAAACTGTTTGACACTCATTTCAACATTTTCTGAATAAAAATATCTAAAATTTATATTTGAAATATAAAAGCAGACGACAATTGTTTAAAGCTGATGACGTCATGACAGTAAAGGGGTTAAGGGTGTCCCTTTATACATACTGGACGGCCTGGCCGGAGAAGTTGTGTTGTAGTGTCTGTTTTAGTTTGGACAATCCAATTAAAAACCGATCCCTAAGGGCAATATTGTGTTGAAAATATTTGTCAGTAGATAACGATTTGCTAACCAGTCAAACTTGCATTAAGCGACAATTCAAAACGCGAAACACTTCTGGCCTTAAGGACCGGCGACACTTTAATGTAGCTAAAAGTAATGCAGAAAAATCCTGTAGGAGCTTTGTGTTACTTTTGTCCTGCATTTTAGCGGCTGTCACTTTGCATTTTCATTTAGTTGTCGCTAAATACAATTTTAAAATGTATATGTATTTTTTTGTCATAGATACGATTAACTGGTTCATGTCCTGTTATGCTCCACAATTTAATGCATTGATAAACATTTCGGATCCAAATTAGACTCCAGGTACATGAAGCATCCGTGACAGAGTAGCTATACGTGTAGTCACTCTGCAGGGCTTCCATTTCTCCGGATTTTTCCTAATTCTTCGGATTTTTCTCCAGTACATGGTAGCTTAAAGCTGGTTGAAAGTAAAGCAGAATGCGCCTTAAGGCGCATCTGCTTTACTTACAGCCTGCTTTAAGTAGTCGCATGTCAACAAAACAAGAAACAGGCTATGGGGTAAAGGTAATATTCGTAAAATACGCACTTGAAAAATGCAAATTTGGAAATCTTAGGATTTTTCATGTCAACTTATGGCAGCCCTGACTCTGACTGACAAACACTCAGATCCTCGCATCTGTGGTTCGAATCTCGGCTAGGGCACCACATAGAATTTTCATTCTTCGTACGACAAAAACGGTCGTATGTCAAACCTTTAAAATACATTTAATTTCTGATTTCTATCTCTATGTCACAAGACAGGATAAAATGGAGAAATAAATACAAATTTAGACTTACGACAACATTTGTCGAACGGAGTTTTATGAAACGGACCCCTGGGTTCTTCCTCCAATTACATGTATCTAGAAGTCACGGTATGTCTGTTTGTCTAATGATGTACGAAACCACTTAAGTATTAATCATATTTGATTTCTAGTATTTCTCATCTAAATGCTGTGAAGTACTGATTAAAAACTAAACTATTTATTTCAGTTTTGTTTTGTATTTTATGTAAACAGATATATTTACAACATCGCTGGTCGATGAAATAACATGTATTTACAAAACATGTATTTGAATAAATAGTTATAGAAGTCTTGAAACTGTGTTTCATGTTATATGCATACGTTATACGTTTTACCGTTATACAGTAGAGTAGACGTTATTCTTTCCCAATAGACGCATTTACGCCTAATCTATTATTTCACTTGCAAACTGTTTGGAGCCTGATCAGACGCCGGATAACCCGGCGTCTGATCAGGCATCAAACTGTTTGCCAATCGGGTTAAAATGAATGGTAGGATTAGTCGAAAACTTGTCCTTTTCAACGTTTTATTGTCATGCGTTTGCGTTTAAACGAAAAAAAAAACCCGGCTTCTCCACTGTACATGTATTACAGAAGTCTTTATAATTTCACGATATACGAAACGCAATGCACTAACATGAACTGTCACTGCTGCAATATCGTCGGCCTAAAACTATCGTCTGTTGTTTCTCGAAATTACATATATAAGTGGATCTTTGAACAGAAGAAATATAATGGCGAGTGAAAAACAGCTTGTATCCAGATTGACGCCGCGTTACGCTGCATTTGATCTGGATTCAAGCTGTTTGCAAATGTAAGCCAAGTGTATTAATTTCCCCTCCCTATAACAACTCCCTCCGAACAACACACAATCTATGTCTGGGTATTGTTGTAGGGAGGGAGCACTGTACATAAAACTTTATTAATTCCCGATTTAACGCAACGCAATTACAATAACAAGTAGAAAATGAAAGCTTTTTTGAAATTCTGAACAATTATTTTTCCCTCAGAGGCAAACAATTTAGAGCCTGATCAGACGTCGGGTTACCCTGCGTCTGATCTGACTCAAAATTGTTTGCATAATACATACCGGTAAGTGGTTTAGCTTAAACGCGTTAATTGGGAAATAATAACATCTTCCCGTCCATATCATTGTTGACATGATATTCCACTGTTACAAACTCTCAACTGAATGCACCGGGTGGTACAGTGGAGAAGACGTTATTCTTTCCTGTTTAACCTTTTCACTCTCAATGACTTCATAAAGCACATTTGTAAACAGTTTTGATCCTGATGAGACGCCGCATAACGCGGCGTCTGATCAGGAACAAAACTGTTTGCCACTTGTTTTGAAGTAACATAAGTTATACTGCATTAAATCTATCTTTGAAACGATATTGCAGAAAACAATATTGAAGCAGACGACAATATGGCGGTGAAGGGGTAAAACCTTCACGGTAAAGATCATGAAAGGGTTTTAACCAAATTTAAAATAAACGAAATACAATAAAATCGAAAAAATGACAATTTGTTTTAATATGTTGGCGAATAGTATAAATTTTAGTGACAAACAGTTTAGAGCCTGATTGTTTTGTCTACAACTACAGTGGAGATGACATTATTCTGTTCTGTTTAAATGCAAGTGAAACGCATTTAAAAATAAAAAACATGTAGCAAATGATATGTTTTCGACAATTCTGAATTCTCATTTTAGTCTGAATGTCACAAAGTTTGGAGCTGATCAGACGCCGTGTTATCCGGCTTCTGATCTGTCTCAAATCTGTTTGGAAACGATTTGTGTTTTTCGGCCCATCGACTGTCCAAAGGTCATTTTTGGAAAGGAAATAACAGATTTAGTGTAAACGCGTTATTACATGTAATGAGGAAAGAATAACGTCTTCTCCACTGTATAAATAATTGAATATGAATAGATATGTCTGTTTTCACTATTAATACATATTACTTATATCTGACAACTATCAATCAAATGCCAGTTTCCTGACTGCTGTGACCATCATAAAAGACACAACTGCCTCGCACCTCAGTCTTTGATGGTGGTGACAGCAGTCACCGAAACTGACAGAAGTTTTAATCCCATAGTATGGAACGTCAAATGAATGAAGTGAGATTTTTACCCCTTTGCCTCTTTATTGTCGTCTGCTTCAGTACATTGTATTGTTGAGTGCAAGACAAGTTTCAAAGTTAGATTTCGCAATATGACTGGCGAAATTTCGAAACAAGTGCCAAACAGATTGAGTCCTCTTCAGACGCCGCGTATCGCGGCGTCTGATCAGGATCAAAACTAATTTGCAAATGCGCTTTAAGGCGTCAGTGAGAATGAAAGGGTTAAGAACATACATGTATAATGTAGATACGAGTGTCAAACAGTCTTGCTTATGCGACTTCGGAGCCTAACAGGTTAATATATGTAGTACATGTAGTAAAAAAGAAAGATCTATTCCTAACGGTCTGCCTACTACATTTTGTAAATGTACATGAACAGTTTCAAATAGCTTAATGTGTAAATATGATGATAATGAAAGGATCGGATTCCTGGTTTCCAGGCAGGCGGTCCAGGTTAGATTCCCAGCATCGGAACATAGTTTTCTTTGTGAAATTGCGTATAGTGAGTTCAATTCCCGGAGCTTTCCACGTCTCTCGCACCTTAAGGTAGTTAGCCGAGGCTATCCGCATGAGAATGTATAATCTATAACTCATAAATAGTCAATAACCAATTCCAACTCCTTTTGAAAAGGCGTGTTGTGAGTTTAATTCTCAGAGTTTTCCATGTCTCTTGCTTTTTTGGGGTATATAGCCGAGGCTATCCGCTTGAGAAGATAATTATGATATACAATCATAAATCATCAATAATCAATTCTAACTCTTTGTGAAATTTAGTGTAGTGGTTGCTATTCCTTGAACTTTTCACGTCTCTTGCACCCTGGGGTAGATAGTCGAAGTTATCCGCGTGAGAATTTATAGTCTATTAATCATAAATCGTCAAATTGTGAATGATCAATTCTAACTCCTTGTGAAAGTGCGTGTTTTGAACGCTTTATCCTGAGCGTTCCACGTCTCTTGCACCCAGGGGTAGATAGTCGAGGCTATCCGCGTGAGAATTTATAATCTATAAATCATAAACGTCAATAACCATTTCTACATCCTTGTGAAATTAAGCGTAGTGAGTTCCATTCCTAAAGCTTTCCACGTCTCTTGCACCTTGGGGTATATTGCCGAGGCTATCCGCGTGATATCGTGATCTGGTATCCGGTTCTTGCCTTGCACACACTTCTTGTAATCGCCATCTTTAAATTTGTTCTCACAATTTCTATAGTGTCGTAGCACGGCTGTTTTAGTGTCGGCTTGTACTCTGAAACATAGTCCATACAATATGTGATAAAGGGAGATAATTAGCTAATTCGTGAAACAGAGTCCATACAATATGTGATAACAACGAAATATCACCATAATGTGCGATCCGTTGTCTTCTACAGGTATCAGTCCGAGCTGGTTGTGTAATCCAGATGACACGAGAGGCGTTTCACGATTAAACACTGGTATTAATTATTTCGAATCTAACACTACAATTTAACCAAAATTTGCACCGATGCAACGGCGTTACATTTCTTGGCGTTCGCATTTTCGAAGCGATATAACGCCACGTTAAGACGTTACACCGCGTGCGTGCTTTATTGAGAATTCAAACACAGATACAATCCTTCTTTATGTATATAAGGGCGTGTGCGAGGTGTGTCAGAATGTAGGTTAAAACATATGAAATGATAAAATGCCCTCAAAATTATTGGCAAACTATCAAAATGAGGTTAGCAAAAAGTTTATCAGAAGCCGAGTAACTCAGGGTTCTGGGAGTCAACATTAGAGCGCTACAACATCTATCTCTTTTTTTCTTTTTTTTCTTCCGCGTGAATCTTTACTTATGTTTATACTACTTATTCTTCACGATTCTATATACTTTATGTTAACAGCTTTGAAAGTTAAAAACAAAAATAAAGTATCCACAGTCACAACCTGCCATCACACTTAAAACATGACGCAGTCGAGACTCGATACCTCGAACTCGAGTCATTTCGAACATATCCGTGTTTCAGGGTTGGATATGGCTTTTCCACGTTTTGACATACGAGCGTGTTCGACTTTAGCAAGATCGAATTATCGAAATTCAACACATGGACTATCAGTAGAATCGAGTTCGAAGTTTCGAGTCTCGACTGTATATTGTAACTTATATGGAAAGGAGAAGAATTTATATCAGTTTGAACCAAACTTGTTTTCTAATCCTTATATTTATAAGTGAAATTGTATGTATTGTCAGTCATGACTGTATCTATTTTGAAATAAAATACATGTACTGTTTAACCCCTTCTCTGCCTTACCCCGAGTACAACAGTTATTTGCAAATAGTTTATTCAGGATTCAAACTGTTTGACACTCACTTCAATATTTCTTAACTCAAACTACATAAACCTTGAAATTGAGAAATCAAAGCAGACGACATTTGTTTAAATTTGATGACGTCATGGCAGTGAAGAGGTTAAACTAACTACATTGTACTTGCAATGTTGTGTAGGCACAAATACGCTTATTGCGATAGAATAACGCACAGCCAGTACAAGATAAGGTAATCGTTCTTACTTGATATATGTGTCCTTGACCCTGACCCAGTGTGTTGCTATGGTACCGTGAACAACACGTGAGAAGACAAAGAAGTATTTATACGAGATTTGGACAGGTGGAGAATGGTATCCGTACTGTGTCAGCATCATGGGTATAGAACTGTTGGTCAATGACCAGTCTTTGATGTGAAATTCTGGAGTCAGCCGTATCTGGCCCATCTGAGAAAAACCCTCCTTCCGCAGGACTCCATTCTGTAATACAATATAGACCTGTAAGTATCTGACCAGTCCTTAATGTTAAACTCTGGAGTCAGCCGAATCTGGCCCATCTAAGAAAAACCTCCTTCCACAGGACTCCATTCTGTAATACAATATAGAACTGTTAGTCACTGACCAGTCCTTGGTTTGAGATTCTGGAGTCAGTCGTATCTGGCCAATCTGAATAAACCCCTCCTTCCGAAGGACTCCATTCTGTAATAAAATAGTAGATAAATGTATATATTCTATTTAACCCCTCTATTATGACCACTACAATAAAGCTAAATGATTGGATGAAAAACAGATGGGACATTAAGCAAGGTAAAAGTTAAAATAGTAATCGTGTTCTACAATGTACAAGAAACAAGAAAAGTGTAACAGAAAGCTCTTAAAAGCACCGCACTATTTGCCATTCAGACTCAAATAAATCCATTTGTTCACATTTGTTTGCATTTGATCTGTTTTCTCTTTTAAAACGGGTTTGCTACTGAGATTGAAATTAATGCGCGGTATTGTCAAAAGGTTGTCATTGTGTGTTATTTCCGTTTAAAGTAATATCTACTGTAAACTCAATAGCATAAAATATAGAAAAAACTGCTTCTTGAAACTATTGACTATTTATTTTGTTCTTAGTGACAAAACAATTTGGATCTTGATCAGACGTCGGGTTACCCTGGGTCCAAGGTTATAAAGCTTTCGAGCTGGGTTTGAGAACAATCTCAGACTCAACTCAAACGTTTTATAACCTAGGGACCTGATCTACATGTGTAGCTCCAAACAGTTTGCACTGAATACATGTTTAAATGATTTAGCATTAGCGAGTTTATTTGGAAAGAGTAACTCCACACATGTGTTGCAATCTACCTCAACTCAGCTCAAACAAGCTGAAAAACTTACCATAAACTTTACAAACGTCTTACTTCCATCTTTAGGTAGGACGAACTCGTCTGGGTCAATGACACCACCAAAGGTGTAACTATGGCAACGGGATTGAAAATCAAACAATATCACAGCAGTATCCTGGGCAACGTTTTCGAAGTTATCCTTAGTTCCCCAGTCTCGTTTCTGTTCTGGAATATGTATAAGGCAGATTTAAACAGACAATATGTATGGGGTTCTCTTCATTATTTTATTTTGGAGAATACATTTAATGAAATAACACAAAAACAACAAGAGAATGTTTTTATCTTAAAATACGGCTCGCCGCTTATTGTACAACACAAACTATATTGGCCTTCTATAGCTCATTACCTTATACATACACCTTTTACACTATTGGTTTAGTCCTCCAATGAAGAAAAAAGTTCAAATTTACATGTATATAGTCATGAAGAAATTATTTCTATAAGCAGATGATAGCTTAAAGCAGTCTGAATGTAAAGCAGAATGCGCATTGAGGCTTTGAAACAGTCTGGTCTTCAAAATTATAAACAGGCTATGGGGTCATGGGTTAAACAGACAATATGTATAGGTTTATTTTCATTATATATAATTTTAGAGTACATAATTATGCAATATAGAAGATGCTATTCTTTAAAGCAGTTCGTCGCTTATGGCACGACACAACTTAAATTGACAATTTATCACTAGAGACTAGTATATTCCATTTTACAATCCATGTATCTGTATAGAGAACATTTGTCCGATGTAAACAGTATCGATATTGATCAATTCAATTCAATTCAATATATTTATTTATTTGACAGAACACATGTCTGACTGTCTGTTGCCATAACTTTGGCGATATACAGTGGAGAAAACGTTATTCTTTCCCAATAAACGCGTTTACGCTAAAACTATTATTTCCAATACAAACAGTTTGGAGCCAGATCAGACGCCGGGTACAAAATGTAACCCGGCGTCTGATCAGGCTCCAAACTGTTTGCCACCAAGATAAACAAGAACTATCAGAATTGTCCAAAAGTTGTTATGTTCTAAGTTTTAGTGCTTTGCGTTTGCGTACGTTTGCGTTTAAACGGGAAAGAATAACAGATTCTCCACTGTATGTGTGGTTGTATTAGAGAAGTTTTTCTGTATAGATAATTACGAACCATTGAAACTGGTACAGCTGCATTTATGTAAATAACATAGGATTACGGAAGGCGAAGTAAATTAAAGAAAATGTTCTAATATTTATGCAAATATTAATGAATGGGGTTAACTTGTTCACTCTCAATGACGTCATAAAGCGTATTTGCAAATATTTTTTATCCTAATAAGACGCCGCGTAACGCGGCGTCTGACAAGGATCAAAACTATTTACCACAGTTTTTGAATTTACGTCAGTTATACTGCTTTAAATCTAACTTTGAAACGATATGGCAGACAACAATATTGATGCAGACGACAAAATTGCGGTGATGGGATGAAAACCTCATGATAAATTTGATCATGAAAGTGTTAATGATTCCAAATGGTTCTGACCAGCTGATTGCTAAAGGGAGGATGTACTATTTTTAAATTCCACTGACCCGCTGGTCTATTATTATTTATTTTAGAGTTCACTTCACATGTTATTGGTCACCTGCAAGGGCGCAATGTTATACAGTGGAGAATCTGTTATTCTTTCCCGTTTAAACGCAAACGTACGCAAACGCAAAACACTAAAACGTAGGAAAGAACAACTTTTGGACAATTCTGATAATTCTTGTTTATCTTGGTGGCAAACAGTTTGGAGCCTGATCAGACGCCGGGTTACCCGGCGTCTGATCTGGCTCCAAACTGTTTGCACTGCAAATAATAGTTTTAGCGTAAACGCGTTTATTGGGAAAGAATAACAGATTCTCCACTGTACATGTATGGTATGTTAAAATGTTTATCATAACTATGTTAATAGGTCCATGAACTTAACAATTCACATTACCAAATAGATAAACATTTACGTATTCAATATATTCCTCCACTGATGAAAATTGTCCTACATTTACATTTTGTCCCACTTTAAAGTGCATTCTGCTTTACTTTCAATCTGCTTTAAGCTACCATCTGATAGGATATAGAAACTATTTATTGTAGTACATATTCACGGCTGCTTAAAGTGGAACTACATGTGTATTTTCTTCAGTGGAGGAATATATTAAATGCGTTAAACGGCGTATTTATGGAGTAATGGATTAAAGACAAATATATTAAGATAGAAAAAAGTGAACTGGAAGTGGATTGGACTCATTCATTGAAGTGTGTAAACATGCAATATTGCGATTACAGCGCTCCCTCTCTACAACGACACCCAATGGGAGACACAGATTGTGTGCGTTGTTCAGAGGGAGTCGTTACAGGGAGGGAATTTGGCTTACATCTACAAACAGTTTGAATCCAGATCAGACGCCGCGTTACGCGGCGTCTGATCTGGATTCAAGCTGTTTATCACCCGTCATTATATATATTCCATCAAAATATATTTTTAAGAAAAAACGGCAGAAGACAATTTGAAGCAGACGATATTGCAGCAGTAAAAGTATTAAACATTTTGTCTTGTTACTTCCGTAAGGGTCGTTGTAAGGAGGGAGTCGTTGTTGGGAGGGCCGTTGTAGAGAGGGAACACTGTACATACAGTTGCGAAGACGTTATTCATTCCCAATCTTGAAACGCGTGTATGCTAAAACTTGTACATGTAGTTGCATACGCAAACAGTTTGGAACCAGATCAGACGCAGCGAAACCCGGCGTCTGATCAGGCTTTAAACTGTTCGCCACTCAGATTCCAAATGATTAGGCAGAATTGTCAAAACCTTGTCATTTTTTACATTTTATTGAGTCTCGATTGCGTCTCGTTTGCTATGAAACGGGAAAACATATTGGCTTCTCCACTGTAGAAATAAGGAAGGTGAGCCCATTGAAAGTAAACACTGTCTATTGTTGGACTATTATTGATATACCCCAGCAGATTCATTAACTATGCACATTATATGGTATGTTAAAACATTTACGATAACTGTGTTAATAGGTTCCTGAACTTAGCTTAGATAAATATTTTCCACATTCAATATATTCCTCCATTGATAATATTTATCCTACTTTTAATTTTTGTACCAATTTAAGGCGCATTCTGCTTTACTTTCAGCCTGCTTTAAGCTACCTCCTGTTAGGATATAGACACTATTTCTTATGATACATATTCATGATGGTTTAAAGCGGAATTATTTTATTTAGTGGAGAAATATATTAACTCTTTGAACCCTAGTCCCGCATATAGGCGTGCTTTTCAAACAATGTATGTGTGAATAGTACACATGTCATATGCAAACAGTGAAGACCCTGATCAGAGGGCTCCGAAAGGAGCCCTCTGATCAGGGTCTTCACTGTTTGTCACAATGCCAAACATGGACAAAATCAACCCTTAATAGTCAGAAATGGACTTGACTTAAATGCAGACTGGAATTGTCCATTTAAAGTTTCAGGGAGGAAAGAGTTAAATGAGTAAAAGGACGTATTTATAGAGTAATGGATAGAAGAACAAGTTATTATGACTTAGAGAGTTGAATAGAATAGGATTGGCCAATTAGTTAGTCATACACTGAAGTGTGTACACATGCACTATTGCGATCACATACAGTTTAGAAAGTGTCATTCTTTCCCAATAAACGCGTTTATGCTAATATATTAAATTCAATTACAAACAGTTTGGAGCCAGATCAGACGCCGGATAACCCGGAGTCTGATCAGACTCCAGAATGTGTGCCACTCAGATTATAATGAACAGGCAGATTTGTCAAACTGTTGGCATTTTTACATTTTATTGCAATGCGTTTGCGTCTCACTTGCGCTGAAACGGGAAAGAATGACGGCTTCTCCACTGTAGAAATAAGGAAGGTAAGCTAAATTAAATTAAACACTGCCTATTGTTGGACTATTATTGACTGACCCATACAGATTCATTAACTATGCTTATTCCAAGACCTCAAAGTCAGTACCACAATGACTAATGTGTTATTCTACGCCGTGTAAGGTAGTGTCGTCTTAAAGAAAGTGTGCCAAAGTCGGTGAATATCGATACTCTTTATACAACGATCGCCCATTCTGGTAAAATGATGGGTCGATTATAGCTTAAACAATATTTCATTCAGAAGAAAAGGATTGGACAACAGGCAAAGCCTATGTGAGTCCTCTCCATGGGTCGA
The DNA here is from genome assembly GCA_922989275.2 of Gari tellinella. Taxonomy (NCBI): domain Eukaryota; kingdom Metazoa; phylum Mollusca; class Bivalvia; order Cardiida; family Psammobiidae; genus Gari; species Gari tellinella. The sequence goes on along the minus strand of OV277874.1, from coordinate 28,582,656 downwards.
TTATAGTTCGGTCCGAAACGCCAGCTTGAGAGAAAGGCCGATAACTAAGTGTACATAGAACACCATAATTGATAAACCACATTTATTTTTTCAAATCTAAAGTATGACAGTAAAGGGGTTAAACCACATTCTCCTCAATGAGAACGTCTTGAGCTGAATACAACATCCTATATCGCACTGCAAACTGGTAATGTGTATATATCAACCACTTGTGTATTTTAGCTCTACTATTTAATACGACAAATATACCACCACCTTAATCCATTACCGAAGTGCCTGCCTATAGGTTAAAAGAAAAAAAATAGTCACAACTTAAAGAAGGTTGAAGTAAAGCAGAATGCTCCTTAAGGAGCATTATGCTTCGTTTTAAACCTGATTTAATATATTCATCTCTCATCTGAAAATTAACTGGAAATGCCTTCCATAGTTTATGTTGAGGACTCGCTAAAGGGGTTATTTTTCTTATTGTATTAATAATTAGAGGGGGGTAATTAAATGGACATAAAGAGTTAAACGGAAAAAGGTATAGCGCTTCCTCTCTACAACGACATCCAATGGGAGACAAAACATGTGTGCCTTGTTCTGAGGGAGTCGGTATAGGGAGGGATATCGGCTTACATTCGCAAACAGCTTGAATCCAGGTCAGACGCCTCGTAAGGCGGCGTCTGTCTGAATTCAAGCTGTTAGTCACTCGTCATTAAGTTTTTTTCTGTCACAATATTTCCATTATGTAACTTTGAGAAAAACAGCAGACGACAATTTTAAGCAGACGGCATTGCAGCCGTAAATAGGTTGGACATTATTTTCTTGTTTGGGGGAAGAGCGGCAAGCGTTGTTGTATGGAGGGAATCGTTATTTGCAAGGTTGTTGTAGGGAGGGAGCACTGTAATATTATTTCCGCTCTACACTATACTCACCTAATCTCGGCAGTTTGCCCACGGGTATAACCTCCACGAACACCCTACTATAATAATCCAACACTCTTTTGTCACTCTCAACTATTTCATACGACAAATACACCACCACATTCATCCATTACCAAATTGCTTGCTTCTAGTTTTAAAACAAGTCACCTCTAAAAGCAGGTTGGAAGTTAAGCAGAATGCTCCTCCAGGAGCATTCTGCTTTACTTTCAACCTGCTTTTAGATATAAATCTCTCATCTAAAAATTAACTGGAAATACCTTCAATAGTTCATGTTGAGGGCTTGCTAGCGGTAGATTATTTTTCTAATTGTATTAATAATCAGCGGGGGATAACTAAATGGAAATAAAGAGTTAAACGGGAAATAGTAACATTATTTCCGCTGTACATTATACTATACTCACCTAATCTCGGCAGTTTGCCCACGGGGATAACCTCCACGAACCCCCTACTATAATAATCCAACACTCTTTTGGCACTCTCCACTGTCTCATACGACAAATACACCACCACTTTAGTCACTCCAAAATATCTCTGGTACTCTATCCACTCCACTAAACTATTAGCATCCATCGTCCCAAACACGACCTTGGCGCACATCACAAACGATCCCGGAGCGGGCATTTCCGGGTACACGGGTTTCAGATAGTACCGAAGATCGTTCGGACATTGATCATTGACCCTAACAACTGAAATTCCTTTAGGAACCTCGGTACTTTTATCTTTAAACGGATTCTTGCAAAGGTATTGCCGACCTTGAGGGGTCAACTTGTTATTACCCATGTTTTGTTTGAACACAATTTTTTTCATCACGCCCTGTTTTCTAGTTTGGCTGTTATACATTAAGCAGCACGAGTATTTTTGGGCTGCAAGGTTTCGATGCTCCCATGCATTTACGGTGAAGAAGTCCCAGTATTTGTTTGCTGTTAGGTTCAAGCCCACCGCAGAAAACAGATAGACGCCACCAGACCCTATCTCGACGTAGGCGTCCTGGGTTTTACTGGTGCCTGATATTCTGTAGACATTGGTGAAGGTTTTCCATTGAGTCTTGGTCTCTACCACGCCCTTAAAACGGAAACAAAATAAATATTGATACTCTTACAAGAAACTAAATATATCCATATTGGATAATATGAGGACCCCCGCAATGATCGAACCCGGGCGCCTGCATGACCATAACCTTTGAGCTATCTAGAACTATCCAAAACCAATGAAACAAGTGTAGAAAATAACAGTGTTTAAAAGGAATGACAAGTTATTTTTATCTTGATGACACATATTTTGGAGTTTGATCAGAACGTTCATTTGCTTCAGTAATACAGTGGGTTACATGCATAAAAATGCAAAACGTTCATGTATTTGAGTTATACAGTGGGTTATACGTTATTTAATATTACATGTATTACTATGCAAAACGTTCATGTTATTGAGTTATACAGTTGGCTATACGTTATATTATATTATACGTATTACAATGTAAAACGTTCATGTGATTGAGTTATACATTGGGTCATACGTTATTTAATATATCATGTATTACAATACAAAACGTTCAAGTGATTGAGTTATACAGTTGGCTATACGTTATATTATATTATATGTATTACAATGTAAAACGTTCATGTGATTGAGTTATACAGTGGGTTATACGTTATTTAATATATCGTGTATTACTATGCAAAACGTTCATGTGATTGAGTTATACATTTGGCTATACGTTATATTATATTTTATGTATTACAATGTAAAACGTTCATGTGATTGAGTTATACAGTGGGTTATACGTTATTTAATATATCATGTATTACAATGCAAAACGTTCATGTGATTGAGTAATACAGTGGGTTATACGTTATTCAATGTTACATGTATTACAATGCAAAACGTTCATGTGATTGAGGTATACAGTGGGTTATACGTTATTTAATATATCATGTATTACAATGCAAAACGTTCATGTGATTGAGTTATACAGTTGGTTATACGTTATTTAATATATCATGTATTACAATGCAAAACGTTCATGTGATTGAGTTATACAGTGGGTTATACGTTATTCAATGTTACATGTATTACAATGCAAAACGTTCATGTGATTGGGTTATACAGTGGGTTGTACGTTATTTAATATTACATGTAATACAATGCAAACGTTCATGTTATTTAGTTATACAGTGGGTTATACGTTATTTGATATTACATGCATAAAAATGCAAAACGTTCATGTGATTGAGTTATACTGTGGGCTATACGTTATTTAATAGTACATGTATTACAATGCAAACGTTCATGGTATTTAGTTATACAGTGGGTTGTATGTTATTTGATATTACATGCATAAAAATGCAAAACGTTCATGTGATTGAGTTATACAGTGGGTTGTACGTTATTTCATACTAGATGTATTACAATGCAAACATTCATGTTATTTAGTTATACAGTGGGTTATACGTTATCTGATATTACATGCATACAAATGCAAAACGTTCATGTGATTGAGTTATACAGTGGGCTATACGTTATTTAATATTACATGTACATATATAAAAAACGCAAATTAGTCTAGGACAGACTGAAATCTAAGAAAAGTATATTAAGACCCATCTTTTTCGACCGCTTAAAAGAAGGCTAATTGATGTCATGAAATACAGAACGCAGCTTAAATCATGGCTAAATGAAAGTAAAACAGAATGCTCATGCAGAAGAGTTCAGCTTTATCGTATACTAGGGAATTGTACATGGACCAAAGCTAAAGACAAACAACATATGTGTTACCTGTTTCCGTCGCACAAATGCAAACGTTTGCCATTTCTTTATCTGCAAAACAAAAGTTGAAATATTTAGTTCACAGTAATTATAGGTACACTATAGAATACGTTTTATTTCCATTTAATGTTATTGTGAACAAAAAAACTATTACATGTATGTACATGTAAAGCTAGCGAACAGTGTGGTGCCAAGTTATTTTCAGATTTTTCTGACCTGTCAGAGTAATTTTCAGAACAGAATAGTTCATAATGGTAAATAGATAACAGGGTAACATCGGATCTATATAGTCGTACCCTTTCAAAATTGAGATAAGCATGATCCTCGTGCAGCACGAGACAGCTGCGCTAATTTTACTGATATGTTATTCATTTTCAATAAAAGTGTTTATACTAAAAAATATTATGTCCATTGCAAACAGATTGGAGCTAGATCAGACGCCGGGTAACCCGGCGTCTGATCAGGCTCCAACCTGCTTGCCACCCAGATTTAAAAGATAAAATTAATTTCTACAGTTTAGTGCATTGTGTTTTCGTTTATTCGGGAAATAATAATGTCTTCTATACTGTACATTACGCACAATAAATACAGCTTTCCGTATCCCTGGCTGACAGTACCGAAATCAACGAGTACGGTGATCATCCCTTTTAAAATTTTAAAATGTTCCAATCTAAAAATAACTCTGACAGGTCAGAAGAAAACACTAATAGATGTCAGGTAAACCTCCAAAACGTATGTCGATTAATTCGCCCCTGAAATGTTCAATGTACAATTTCAGTTATCAATTAATTCTAGTACATGTTTTACTATATAGGGTTGTTGTTTGCAATATTTTGCAAAATGACAAATAGTGCGGACCAAGTGCTCCTATATGACTCCAAACTATTTGCAGTTAAAATAATTGTTTTAGCACAACTAGAGAAAGCATAACGTTTTCTCAACAGTAGGTCATTGCAAAATGTCTTCGTATAATCAACCATTACAGTCAAGAAGACGTTGTTCTTTCCCGTTTAGATGCAAACGATACGCAAAACTATTCACTAAAGGGTAGAACATTACAACTTCTTGACATTTCTCACGATAAATTTTGATCTGAGTGTCAAAACAGTTTGCAATGGAAATAATGGTTTAAGCGTAAACGCGTTTATTTGACTATATAGGGTTGCTGTCTGTAATGTTTTTCAAAGTTACAAACAGTGCAGACCCGGTGTCTCATTTGGCTTCAAACTGTTTCCAATGGAAATATTCGTTTTATCACAAACGCATTTATTGGGAAAGCTTAACGTTTTCTCAAAAGTAGATCATCGCAAAAATTATTTGTCAAGCCTGCATGAACATTAACCAACCATTATAATTATCATCGTATCACTTAGTTGCAATGTAATGCAATTTGATACATTTTTACAGATCAGAAAACATTATTATTTCATGTTTCAACGTAATCGACATGGAAACGTAATTTACTAAACGTTATGAAATTACTTTTTTGACATTTCTCAAGAGTTATTTTGATCTGAGTGGCAAACAGTTTGGCGCCTGATCAGACGCCGGTTTACCTTTTTTTCTTTGTTCTCCAAATGCAATGTAATACATTGTTAGTGTAACATATTTTTCTAAGATTGAAATTTTGTTACTGACGGTGAAATATCCCCGGGCGATGTATTGAAGTGAAAATAAAATTATTTGATAGTAATCTTACAATGTATTAGTTTCACGATACTTGTTTAACAAATTACCCCATGACCTGTTTCAAGTTTCAAAGAAAGGTGCCCATCAAAAGCAGATAAACGTTGAACATGATTCAAGCTACCATCTGCTAGAATATAGAACTTGTTTCATATGGTACATATTTACATGTATGAATGTATAAATAGAATACTAGAATTTTTATCAATGGAGGAGTACATTAAATGCTTGATAGGGTATGGGTAATATATCTAAAAGGGGAAATTATACATGTACAGTGGAGAATCTGTTATTCTTTCCCGTTTAAACGCAAACGTACGCAAACGCAATACACAAAAACGTAGAAAAGTACAACTTTTTGACAATTCTGATAATTCATGTTTATCTTGATGGCAAACAGTTTGGAGCCTGATCAGACGCCGGGTTACCCGGCGTCTGATCTGGCTCCAAACTGTTTGTAAAAGAAAAAATAGTTTTAGCGTAAACGCGTTTATCTGGAAAGAATAACAGATTATCTACTGTAACCATTGCAAACTATTTGGAGGCAGTTCGCACGTGTGAAACACGATGTGCTCCAACTCTTAAATTACATATGACTAACAGACAAAAACTGTCTTTTTCTGCATTTTATATCAACGTGTTTGCTTTAAATCATTTCACCGTATTTCACTACCAATTTCGACCTTGCAAACAGTTTTGATCCAGATGAGACACGAGTCTATCACTATTTCTTCAGCCTAAACTTTAAAGAAAATGAATTTTGAAAAAAAAATGAAAAAAATAAAATTGCAGAAGAAACATTTTAGCAGACAATTTCCCGTCTACGAAAGGGTTACAACTTTTTTCTTCTCTTGTTCTCTCTCGTTGATATGAATTAATTTACAATTAATTTACTCAGTGGCACATTTCTAGTATAGACGACAAATGACCACTTACAGCAATATGAAAGTAAAGCAGAATGCGTTTTTACTTTCAGCCTGTATTAAGCTACCATCTGCTAGAATGAAGAAACTATTTCTTATGATACATATTCACGTCTGATATTGGAACGAAATGCATATTCAACGGTGGAATAAATTGAATGCGTAAAATTACGTATCTATAGAGTAATGGGTTACATTGGAGACGACGTTATTCTTTCCCAATAACCTGAAGCGTAAACAAAATACGTTAAAACTTCCGTTGCAAACAGTTTCGAGCCAGATGTAAACAGGCGTCTGATCAGGCTCCAAACCATTTGCCACTCAGATCAACATGAATAGTCAGAACTGTCGAACAATTGCCTATTTCTAGGTTTTAAATAATGCGATGCGTTCGTTTCATTGTGTTTAAACAGGAAAGAATAACGTCTTCTCCACTGTAATAAGTGTTTAACCCTTCGCTCTCAAATACGCTTAAAAGCGGGTTTTCAAACAGTTTGGATCCTGATGAGACGCCGCATAACGCGGCGTCTGATCAGGATCCAAACTGTTTGACACTCTTTTAGAAATTTCTTCAGTCATATTGCCTTATGTTTTAACTTTGAAACGCCATTGCAGACAACACCATTGAAACAGACGACAATGAAACGGTGAAGGGGTAAACATTTCCCGAATAATTTGTAATGAAAGGGTTAATTTACCACATCTTCAGACACGTTGGGTGCGTATACTCCCGAGAGCATGTCGTCTGCCATAAACTGCATGTGGCGGGTCTGTAGCCTCCCAGATAACTCCAGTATTACCGCTGGTGCCAGTGCCATCACGCATATCACAACCAGCGCCCGCACGTACTTATTCATGCTGGAAAACAGACAAACCGGAAGTCGTGATCACGTGATACACAGGTACTGCACGATTAGCGCATGTGGCATTTGGGAGAGCTTGACAAGCTCATTGAAATGTTATTTTGTTATCTAAAATGCGAACAGCATGAAATTGTCACTCAAATTTCCCCTGAACATATCTTTTTCTTGAAAGTTTCTTATTCTTGTTCTAAGAGTCCAGGTTCCGTTGCACTTCTATCGACATATCAGAGTTTTTACTCGTTTGTGGCAGCAAATTAATACATACACAGTGCAGGTATTTATATTCACAACCTCATGTTCTTTTAAATTCCCTTTCTGAATACTTCTTGTTTCAGTTCACACTCGGAGATTTTCTTAACGTGATCCTTATATGTACATGTGTATACATGTTTTTGATATCCATTTTCCTAGATTTCAAATAACATGTGCAATTTAGAGGTGAACAGGCATTGTTCTTTCCCTATAATCGCCTTTTTGGCCGAACAACTATGTCTATAGCAGGCAGTTTAGAGCTAAATAGATCAGAAGCTGCGTAACTTTCGGTCTGATCAGGCTTCTACAGTGTGAAAACGTTACATTATTCTTTCCCGTTTAAACGCAAACGAAACGCAAACGCAATACATTAAAATATAGAAATAACAACTTTTGGACAATTCTGACTATTCATATTAAGCTGAGTGACCCGGCGTCTTACAGTACTGAATCTTATTAAATTAACAATTTTTGCGATTCGCTTGCAATTCGATGGCAATTCGCTTGCAATTCGATGGCAATTCGCTTGCGATTCAAAGTACTAACTTTACCCTCGGGTAAGTTTTCTTGAATGGTGAATCTCACAATATGCCTTTGTTATTATTTTCGATTCCATTTAAGTCACAACCGCTTCGGAAAATTCGCGTAAAAGTATTCAAACGTAGGATTTGTTTTTGAAGCGCGCGATTCGATGGCAATTCGATGGCAATTCGCTTGCGATTATCAATTTAATTTAATAAGGTTCAGTACTGTATCTGGCTCCAAACTGTTTGCGCTGCAAATGGTAGTTTTAGCGTAAACGCGTTTATTGGGAAAGAATAACGTTTTCTCCACTGTAACGGTTCAACATTCAGAATATATAAATGGGCAATACCCTAACAAATGTTATTTTCCACTTTTTGTTTCAGTGCATCTTCCCCATTGTAATCCAACTTTATGATAGTTGTATAATTATAATTCACAGTCATGACGTCATCAATTTTAAAACGAATTGTCTTAGATCTACATTTTCTCAAATTTCAATTTTAAATATTTTGATTTAAGTAATATTGAAATGAGTATCAAACAATATGGATCCTGATCAGACGCTGAACTATTTGCCACGCAATAAAATTAATGAATCAGTTAAAATAAATCGATACCTATTTCAAACTGTTGTCCTTTTCTGCATATTATCATATTGCGATTGTGTTACCCATCGTTTTGAAGGGAAAGAATAACGCTTTCTCCGCTTTCCAGTGTAGAATACGTTATTCTTTCCCCGTTTAAACGCAACGAAATGCAAACGCAAAGCGCTTAAACGTAGAAAAGTGCAATTTTTGACAATTCTGATAATTCATGTTTATCTTGGTGGCAAACAGTTTGGAGCCTGATCAGACGCCAGGTTACTATTTGCAATAGAAATAATAGTTTAAGCGTAAACGCGTTGACTGGGAAAGAATACCGTTTTCTCCGCTGAACCATACTGTATTCGACCAAAAGTCCTGCATTTCACATTTGCACTTAAAACTTTACAATATATCCTCAAAAACTAGTATTCCACTGCTTGCAATAGCATTAACTGTTCAGTTAAATTACATCCAATACCGTTTATTGTATAGTTCAGAATGATACATGTATACAAGAATGTGTAAACACGTGTTCATGTCATCGGCAAATCAAATTTGCGATTTTTCAAAGATAAAGAAATAGCCTTTGGCTTTATAGTGGAGAAAACGTTTTTATTCTTTCCTGTTTAAACGCAATCGGAATGCAATGAAATAAAGAAAATTACTTTTAAATCAATCTAGAGATCTTATTAAATCTGAATGGCAAACAGTATTGAGCCTGAACAGACGACGGATTACAGGGTGTCTGGTCTGTCTCAAAACTGTTAGCAAAAGGACATCTTTGTTATAGCGTACACTATTTAATTTGGAAAGAATAACTCTTATTGACATTTTGATTTTGTAAACTTAATTCATTTTTATGCAAACGACAAATTTTGAGCAGCTGGTACTGTACAGCGTAAAAGACAGGGCTGCCATTTCTCCGGATTTATCTTAAATCTTCGGATTTTTTCCAGTACATGGTAGCTTAAAACAGGATGAAAGTAAAGCGGAATGCGCCTTAAGGCGCATTCTGCTTTACTTTCAACCTGCTTTAAGCATCACGTGTCTAAAAACTAAAAACAGATTATGGGTAAAAGGTATAATTCGGAAGATCGCGCTTGAAAAAATGAACATTTTGAAATCTTAGGATTTTTTTTATCAATTATGGCATCCTTGAGAAGACATTGACTTTTCCCCAAATAAACTCGCTGACGCTAACACCTTTAAGAACCATACAAGCAGTTCGAGGCCAGATCAGAGCCGAATGGCCCCGTCTGACCAGACTCAAAACTATTTGCTACTCATTATTACAGTGAAAAATAAATGGTTAGACATTTCAAACTGTATATTTCTACATGTCATTGATTTGGGTTTGCGTTTCGTTTGCATTTAAACGGACATGAACCAGGAACCACGTCTTGTTTATTGTATTATGACCGACTAGAGGCGAGTATAACTTATGTAAGAACTGTTGGTATATCTATATCGTAACATTATCATATGTATTATCTTAATTAAATTGTGACCCGTTTACCCATGCACTGCCCTTACCTAGGGTATAATTGATTATATTTGTTTAAGAAATTTGGATCCTAATTAGACGTCGCGTGACGTGATCCATGATAAATTGCTTGACAATGTAAACCAATTAGTCTGAATTTCCCCTCCCTTTAACAACTCCATCCTAACACCACACACCCTATGTGTCTCCAATTTGGTCTCGTTGTAGAGAGGACACACTATAGTAGCTCAGCAGCACAAAAGAAAGCAGGTAAACAAGAATTTTTAAATAAACGAAAATATTTTGACCGGGAAGTTCAAAGAGCTAAACGTCACCACTGGTATAACTTGCAGGATAATTTACTGAAAGAATGTGATGTAGATCAAACTAATTTTTGGAAGTCATTTGGGAAAATTGGCGTTGGGCATAGTAAAAAACATAAAATTCCGCTTGAGGTAAAACTTGATAATGGTACAATTTCTTCGAATTTAACAGATGTCTTATCTAAGTGGAGAATGGATTTTAGTAATTTGTTCAATGCCGACGCTGCTTTTTCTAATAGTGATTCGCATTCTAGCGACTCCATAGAATGTGACTGGCCAGATTTTAATGATAATATTAGTATTTTTGAAGTTAAAATTGCTTTAGAAAATGCAAATAAGGGTAAAGCGACCGGGTTTGACTGTATCCCAGCTGAAGTATTATTAAACGATACAGCTTCGTTATTTCTACATTCACTTTTTAATGTCTGTTTTACAACTGGAAAAATACCTGATATCTGGGGTAAAACAATTATTAATCCTATTCCTAAGTCTTCCAGTGCTGACCCTCGAGACCCTCTTTCTTATCGTGGAATTTCTCTGGCTTCTGCCATTTACAAAATTTATACTAGTATTTTGAATTTAAGATTGAATACTTGGGCTGAGACAAACGGCAAAATTGTTGAAGAGCAAAATGGATTCCGAAAAGAAAGAAGTACGGTGGATCAAATTTTATCTTTGACTAATATTATCGAAACTCGGAAAAAGCAGAAGAAACCTACTTTTTGTGCTTTTATTGATTTTCGGAAAGCTTATGATATGATCAACAGAGAAAAACTTTGGCAAAAACTGATAGACTCTGGAATAGGGGGTAATATGATTAAAGCTATTAAATCTTTATATACCACAGTTACTGCTAGTATAAGGCTTGGTTCTTATAGTACAGAATGGTTCAATATTAAATGTGGATTAAGGCAAGGCTGTATTCTCTCCCCGATCCTTTTTAATTTATACAATAATGACTTAATTACTTTTTTGAAGTCTTTGGATATTGGTATCCAAGTTGGAGACGAAAATGTTTGTGTCTTCTGTTATGCTGATGACATAGTACTCCTTGCGGAAAATAGTAATGATCTCCAGTCTCTTTTAGATAACCTAAATATTTGGTGTGGCCTTAATAGTATGACTGTTAATGAAAGTAAAAGTAATATTGTTCATTTTCGTCCAAATGCATTAAGCAAGTCTACATATGTTTTTAAATGTGGAAACTCTATTCTGAAAACTGCTGACAGGTATAAGTATTTAGGAGTTGTGTTGAATGAACACTTAGATTTCAACACAACTGCTAAATCAGTCGCACAAAGCGCAAATCGAGCGTTAGGTCTTTTGATTTCTCGCTGTAAATTACTAGGTGGAGTGCCCTTTAATGTTTTCTCGAAATTATACGATTCAATCGTTTGGCCAGTTATTAACTATAGTGCCCCTATTTGGGGAAATAAGGAATATACCTTTATCAACGCTGTTCAGACTAAGGCTATGCGGTATTTCTTAGGCGTAGGTAAATATACGCCAAATGCCGCTGTGTATGGTGAAATGGCATGGGAACCTCCAATAGTAAAGCAATGGGGTTGTCTAGCTAATTACTGGTGCAGACTCTCTCGCTTGCACTGTGATCGGCTAAACAAACGCATTGCTCTGTGGGCCAACAAGAAAGCATCTGCTTCTTGTAGAAACTGGTTTTATAACATGAAATCAAAACTTTCTGATCTTGATTTAACTACTTTTAGCAACATTGAAGTTAGAATTTGTAAGAATACTTTGGTAGAAAATGTAAAACAATCCACAATGTCTGATTTCAAAACAACCTGGACTAGAACAATAAATAGGACCACTGCCATTTCTGGAAGAGGGAGAAACAAACTGAGAACTTACAGAGTTTTTAAACAAAATTATGATGTTGAAAAATATTGCCTTGTCATATTACCACCAAGTCATAGGTCAGCTTTCTGCAAATTTAGATGCGGGGTTGCCCCTATACGTATCGAGACAGGAAGATATGAAAATATGGCTGAAGAAGATCGCAAATGCCCATTTTGTAAAACTGTTGTCGAGGACGAGGCACATGTAATTTTAGACTGCCCTATGTATAAGGATTTTAGAACAGATTTACTTCTTAAAGCTTCTAATGCATTTGTTGACTTTATGAATTTTAATAAACTTGATCAGCTAAAGGTTTTATTTACCCATCCCAGTCTAATACGTATATGTGCCAAAACCTGTTTTAATATTTTAAAAAGAAGAACCCAACTTTTATGTAAGTAATGCATATTATTTTTATTCTTTATAGATTAACGTTTTACCTATCACATGTGCTTGCTGCTAATCAGTTCATCTTTGATCTGATCAAAGATGATAACGGCTTTTTTACATCGTTTCTTAAAAATACGCTGTAGTGTACGTTTTCATTTTCAAATTTTCACAACCTTTTTTCTTAAAGCAGAATTTAATACATCGATTAGCAGCATGCACATGGTCTTACTTATGTATATAAATTGTAATAGTCATTAATGAATTGAATCAATTCTATGATATTTGATCTGTGATAGTCTCCTATAATTCTTAGTAAGAATGGCTGTGTACGCCATAGTTTCTGTATATATGATGTTTGTTAATATTTATGTATGTACACAGATGAGACTTAAATAAAGATATAAATAATATACATGCATGAAACAAGCCATTGCTATGTTAACATATTACGGGTTCCAAGAACGTAGCCGCTTGCTGTCAGTGTCAAACAACGACAGGGCTGCCATTTCTCCGGATTATTCCTAAATCTTCGGATTTTTTTCCAGTACATGGTAGCTTCAGGCAGGCTGAAAGTAAGGCGCATTCTGCTTTACTTTCGACCTACTTTAAGCATCACGTGTCTTAAAAAACTGAAAACAGACTATAGGTATAATTCGGAAGATCGCTCTTGAAAAATTGAACATTTTGAAATCTTAGGATTTTTAAAAATAAAAAATTATGGCAGCCCTTCAACGGACAGTAAATTTGATTGCCATAGCAAACAATCATAATGGAGTTCATGATATTAGCATGGTATTACATTAAATTTACATTTCATTGCTGCATTAAAAATGTATTTATATTTGCTAACGGTCACCTGTAAACAGCGGGCACGTGAACTAAAGGCAATATAAGGACAATGATTATAAAGAATAAGAAATTACCTGCTCACATGTGTACGCCAATGTTAAAACATCATGCTGCTTGTTTGCCTGAATGTAATAAAAATCTTTTTACAACAACAAAGTCAACAAATACTTTATATTTACATTATGTTGTAAAAGCGATTAGAGTTCTTATATTAGGCAAATCCATTTAAAATACATTACGTTCATAATGTTTCACCATGTCCCAGCATTCCGGTGATGTATCCGCATTTATCAACTTCAGGTGTACCATTCAACGTACGATGTTATATTGTGTTGTCCGATTGCTCTAAAAAAAAAGCTGAATAATAATAATAACAACAATTCGTTCAAAAGATCACTCGTGTAATCAGACATTCCATACGCAAGTCCCCAAGAAAAGAAGCTTGACAGAATGTCTCAACAAATTCATTAATGAATTCGTAGTGTACCTTGTATGTTTAAGCTAAGGCAAAATAAAAAAAAAACTGTTTCCGGTAACCCGATCGACCCTAGTTTTTCCCTCCGACCCTAAACTTTTCTTTTCATTTTTCGAAAAATATATCGGCGAATGTCGGTCATTTTGTGGCGCATGTGATAGCCGGTTTTTGGGGAACGTGTACTAGAGGCGATTCTCCACTAAATTGTTTAAAAAGCTACTTACAGTCATTTAAGTGTTTTAAAAATAGATTTTTTAAATAAGATTTAGCAAATATCCAAGTGAAATTTTATCTAGATCTGCTAGTTAACTAACCATTGACACATTAAACATGCAGACAACACATTTTATTGACACATTTTACATTCATACAACACAGTTCAAAACAATATTAATTCCATCTTTCATATATAAGTCACTACTTTGCCGGTTTGGTATACCATTATTGGTTAACAATAATACCAGTTTCAATTGTTAAAGTAATTTTGGTATTGGGACCTTTCAATTAAATCAACAACTTGAATTGGTATTTTTAGGGGTTTAATGTATGGCCCAGGGCTATGCAAAATAAAATACATTCATATAAATTCATATATAATATGAATATATCAAATACCCCATCAGAAAAGTTAAATATATTATAAGAAATGATTTTGTTAAAAAAAAAAAAAAAAAAAAAAAGATTTTCCGACCGTCCGTCCCTAATTTTTTTGGGCATGTACGTAATAGGAAACACATGTATTTTTTATTTGGCCTAAGGTCCAGTCTGTATTTATATATAACCTTTAAATGTGGACCGAGTATTATTATTTATTGATGTGTAAACCCTTATCTTACCTAATTGTCGTCTGCTTCAAATGTATCGTCCGCGAAAAATGTAAAAAAGAAATCATATTAAATACTTATTTAAATGGAAGAAACTATGGGTATGGGTGGCAAACAGTTTGGATCCAGATCAGACGCCGCGTTACGCGGCGTCTTACCTGGATCCACACTGTTTGCAAATATTTGTCAAGTCGCGCTTAGAATGGGTTCAATCTTTAGCACACTATTTTAATGTTGTCTGCAAAGCTGAGTCTCTGCATAAAAAACGCCGAATTACTCGGCGTTTCATCTGGATCCAAACTGTTTGCACAAGTTACCATATATCTACCCATAACGTTCAGATTGTTAAATATATAAAGGTTAGTCGTGTACTAAGAACAAGTGTTTCTAATATAGGCCACTATCCTTCAAAGCTTTTGTGTGGAATTAAGGTATTACGCTCCTAATCAGATCGGGTAAATGTCGGACAATATCGGAACACTACGTAAAAACACGATCGGCCATTTTCGTAACATGACGTCACATGACGGTTCGTACCGAACCAGATCATTCTCGTCTACTGAAGACCGAACAAAAGTATGTAGTGCTCCCTCTCTACTACAACACCCAGCGGAAGACAAAGGTTGTGTGTGTTGTTCGGGGGGAGTTGTTTTAGGGAAAACTCAACACTTGGTGTACATTTACAAGCAGCTTACGCTGTGTCTGACCTGGATTCAAGCTGTTTGTCCCTCGTTATTATATTTATGTTGTGAAAATCTCCGCTAATACAAAAAAGCAGACGATATTGCAGCAATGAAAGTATTATTCTTTGAGGACAGCAGTGAACATTGTTGTAAGGAGGGAATCGTTGTTGGGAAGGCCGTTGTCGTGAGGTAGTGTTGTAATATTGAATTGAATTAAATGGAAAGTTCGGTACTCACGGTCAGCTTACGAGAATAGCCGATGGCTTAACTTAGAGTCTACTGGGGGCCAGTTTCATAAAACTTCGTACGACAAAAACGGTTGTAAGTCAAAACCTTATAATACATTTAATTTCCGATTTCCATATCTAATCCTGTCCTGTGACATTTCTTTGGAATTGTCTTTTCCAGACGATTCCAAAGAGATGCCACAAGACAGGATTAGATGGAGAAATAAATAATAATTGAGACTTTTATAATCTGACTTACGACCGTTTTTGTCATACGAAGTTTTATGAAATGGGCCCCTATTGACCGACTTTTGCTCGCTCAGTAGAGACGTACTACCTTAACCCCTTCACTGCCGTGACGTCACCAATTTTACACAATTGTCGCCTGCTTTTATTTCTTAACTATTTGCTATTTTGACTGAAGAAATATTGAAATGAGAGGCAAACAGTTTGGATCCTGATCAGACGCCGCGTAACACGGCGTCTGGTCAGGATACAAACTGTTTGCAAAAAACTGTTGTGCTCGGGGTAAGGGCAGTGAAGGGGTTAATCATACCCTGATACATGTACATGCAGAAATGTTATCGATATTTAATTGCTAAAATAGGATGCAACCCAGACGCCGGGTAACCCGACATCTGATCATGATCAAAACATTTTGACATGCGTATGGTCTTTCAGGAGACAAAATGAAACCCATAAATGTGATTTTTATATTTTGCAAACGATAATTCTAAGGTAGACGATACTAATGATTCAAGGTAAAATAAATAATTAAGTGAATGCTAAGTACTGTATAAACATTTAATTTTACCGCTAATTTTAATACCTTGTTTAGTGTTTAACCCTTTCATTGTCTTAATATAGTATGCTTTAACAGTTTTGCCTACGTTAGTATTTTCAAAGTAAGATTTAATCAATTTAATTAGAAAATTATTATCACGAGTCAGTGTCAAACAGTTTTGACCCTGGTCAGGGCATCTGATCAGGGTCCAAACGGTTTGCAAAGTCAATTATACGACTATAGTCTTCGAGGGCGGTGAGATGTTTAACCCTTTCCACCCATAGAAGCGACTTTTAGCGTATATAATGTATCCCTCCGCTGATGAAAGTAGTTCCAGTTCATAACTTCATGAACAATAACCATTAAAACTATTTTATATAGCCTAGCAGATTTTATCTTAGGGCACATTCTGCTTTACTTTCAACCTGCTTTAAGTGGTCACCTGTCTTCAAAACTAGAAACAGGCTATGAGGCAAAGGGTTTCTGGTCCTTTGGAATCATTGATTTCAGCGCATTTACAGTTGAAAGTTGATTTCCGCTTAAGCTGGTGCTAGGGGGCGTGAGCACTGTTGCATATTTAAGTATTGCTCATGAACAGACTGAATTAAACCGAGTCTGCAATTTTCAGTATTTGCTTTGTTTTCTGTGCTTTCAAAGGATCTCCCCTTATTTAGATTAAGAATGACCTTCCCACTCTTAAAATAAACACTGACCATGAATTCGATATTATTTGTCTTTGAATTGGAACACTGACAAATATAAATACTGATATTAATAGTCAAACATGGACTAAACCTAACATTAAAGTTCATGTCCGCTAGAAGTCTCAGATATTAAATAGGAACGTAGTACAGTGGGTGGGGAATATGGTATTCTTTAGTCCCAATAAATATATTATTCCACTCCAAGATAAGATTAGATTAGATTAAATGACTTTAACTTTTCCCCCTGTAACTTCAAATGGACAATTCCAGTTTCCAATTTAACCTAGCACACCATATACTAGTTACGGTTTGTTTTGTCAATACATGTATATTCTAATATAAGACGGTGGAGACCCTAGCCAGATGACTCCTTTTAGTCCTTTTGGAGACCTCTGATTTGGGTATTCTCTGTTTGCATAGGACAAGTGTACTCTTCACAGATACACCATTTGCAGAGAACGCCTAAATGCCTGCCTATTGCTTATATAGAGAGTGTTATTTTCTTGCTAATTGTTTTTAATTGTTCATATTGATCGTGTTATTGTTGTTGATAATATGATTTGTAAGAAATGCTTCTTTGAGGGCTTCGCGGTAGATTAGTCTCCTGACTAAGTGAGTTACCCTAATAAAATAAAAAATAAAGATAAAAAATAAAGTCGTTCTTTCCAAACTGTTTGCCATCCAGACTAAAATAGATAGTGATAAATGTCAGAAAGTTATATGTGTATTGCATTGCTTTTGCAGTTCGTTTGCATGGTTCAAAACGGGAAAGAATATCGCCCTCGCCAATGCATGAGTGTGGAACAGTGTGGACTCCTCGATTAGACGTCTTGTATTGTGCGATTTTTCTGACCTGTCAGAGCTATTTTTAGAACAGAATAGTTCATAATGGTAAATAGATAACAGGGTAACATCGGATCTATATAGTCGTACAATTTCCAACTTTAGATAAGCATGATCCTCGTGCAGCACGAGACAGCTGCGCTAATTTTACAGATATGTTATTCATTCTCAATAAACGTGTTTATGATAAAAACTATTATGTCCATTGCAAACAGGTTGGAGCCAGATCAGGCTCCAACCTGTTTGCTACTTAGATAAAAAATATAGTTAAAATTTCTAAAAATGATTTTTCACAGTTTAGAGCATTGCGTTTGCGTTTAAACGAGAAAGAATAATGTATCCTCAACTGAACATTACGAACAAAAATTACAACAATCCGTATCTCTAACTGGATATAGGGAAAACTCATCCCTTTTAAAATTTTAGAATGTTCCAATCTAAATATAACTCTGACAGGTCAAAAGAAAACACTAATAACTCTGTATATCTACGTCGTAGGGTGATCAATAAACCAATTTTGATAATATGGCGTTTATTTTAATTTTTATTATTCTAAATATAACTACATGACCAACAGTTTAATATTTTCCACTTTTGCATGTGCACCCTTTTCTCTTAAGATAGTCTTGAAGTGGTCAGTAGCCATTTTCTGTCATTGATATCTAAGTATATAGTTTTATTATATATACAGATAAATATCATTTTCATATCATTTCATTACCATTATTAATATGGTCATTTGATCATATCATTAACATTTGTATGTTAAATTTATGTAGCAGGTATCCCTATTCGTTACTCTAGTATGGTTGTGTGTAAACCATTTTCAGGTCTCGTGTTTATGTGAGTTTAGTTTATAAGTATCCGTGTTTTCTTCTGACCTGTCAGAGTTATTTTTAGATTGGAACATTCTAAAAATTTAAATAGGGATGATCACCGTACTCATTGATTTATGTACGGTCAGCCAGCGATACGGAAAGCTGTATTTATTGTGTGTAAATTAATGTACAGTAGAGAATACATTATTATTTTCCGAATAAACGCAAACACAATGCACTGAACTATAGAAAATTGATTTTATCTTTTTAATCTGGATGGCAAACAGGTTGGAGCCTGATCAGACGCCAGTTACCCGGCGTCTGATCTGGCTTCATCCTGTTTGCAATGGACATACTAGTTTTGAGCATAAACACGTTTATTGAGAATGAATAATTTATCAGTAAAATTAGCGCAGCTGTCTTGTGCTGCGCGAGGATCATGCTTATATCAAGTTGGGAAGTGTACAACTACAGTGGAGAATCTGTTATTCTTTCCCGTTTAAACGCAAACGTACGCAAACGCAAAGCGCTAAAACGTAGAAAAGAACAACTTTTGGACAATTCTGATATTTCATGTTTATCTTGGTGGCAAACAGTTTGGAGCCTGATCAGACGCCGGGTTACCCGGCGTCTGATCTGGTTCCAAACTGTTTGTAATTGAAATAATAGTTTTAGCGTAAACGCGTTTATTGGGAAAGAATAACAGATTATCCACTGTATATATATCCGATGTAACCCTGTTATCTATTTACCATTATGAACTATTCTGTTCTAAAAATAACTGTGACAGGTCAGAAAAATCGAACAATATGTACGCGTAAAGTTCAGCATCTGTCTTTCAGATATGCTTGTACGCTGAAATATCATCATTTTACTTAGCTTTTGTCGTCAAACGGAAACCCATCACTGTACAGCGCTCCCTCTCTACAACGACACGCAGTGGAAGACAACCAATATGTGCGTTGTTCGGAAGGAGTCGTTGTAGGAAGGTTATTTTGGGTTACATTTGCACACAGCTTGAATCCAGATCAGACGCCGCGTAACGCGGCGTCTGATCTGGATTCAAGCTGTTTGTTACTCGTAATTAAGGGTTTTTTTCTGTCAAAATGTCTATTATGTAACTTTGAGAAAAACAGCAAACGACAATTTTAAGCAGACACTATAGCGGAGGTGATAAAGTTGGAAAAATTTGGGTTTTTTTGGGAAACAACGGCAAATGTCGTTGAAAGGAGGGAATCGTTGTTGGGAGGACCGATGTAGAGAGGGAGAGCTGTATATGCATGTGTGACTTAAGCCGAAGAAGGCCGAAGACATCTGCACAGAAGGAGAACCAAGTATCAATTCACGAACTAACGTAGCGGACAATCTAACTTGTTACCCATCGTCTTGTTACGGCACCAAACTGTTTGCAATTGAAATTAATGTTTTAACATAAAAGCGTTTATTGGGAAAGATGACGTCTACTCAACTGCAAAAGTTGTATACGAGGCTACCATAAGTTGCGCATAAAAATTCGATGATATCGAATTTTCAAGAACGATTTTAGAAATCGTACCTTTAACCCTTTCGCTGCAAGGCTCTATAAGACTAACGTAACTTTGCAAACAGTTTGGATACAGATTAGACGCCGCGTCTGTCCTGACTCTAAACAATATGACACGAATGTCAATATTTCCTGAGTTAAATAATGCATACAATTCCAAATTTAAAAAGGAAGAGCAGATTATCCGAAGATTTCGGGAAAATATTCGTAGGTTCAGAAAAATTAAGAAAAGATTTCGGGGAAAAAGGGAGAAATGGCAGCCCCGAATATCGAATTCTATGGACCAATTACATGTATGAACATTTCACTAACCTGTAGAATCAACAAATATATCAGTTCATTTCTATTCCTTCCCACCCGTCTTTCGCACAGTCGGCATACTTGTTAAACGCGATTAATTGTGAATGAATAACGGTTGTCTCCACTGTGTGTTTGATTAAGAAAACTTGTCAAAACCTGGAATGCCACCTCGGCTGTGTGTGCCAGCATTAATACAAAATGTACCACCTACAGTGGAGAAGACGTTATTCTTTCTAGTTAAAACGCAAACGCAATCCACTAAAATGTATAAAATAAACATCATTTTATAATTTCAAACGATTATTTTAACACGAGTCCCAAACAGTTTAGAGCCTGATCAGACGTCGGGGTTAACAGGCGTCTGATCTGGCTCAGAACTGTTTGCAAAAGACATCATTGTTTTGGCATTAACGCGTTTATTGGGAAATAATTTAACGTCTCTCTACTGCAACAATAGCAGCTGCTGCAGTCTGGTGTAGCGCCTGTACAGATGAAGGCTATTTATCCTTTCATGTTCAAATTTATCGTGAGGTTTTTACCCCTTCACCGCTACGTTGTCGTTTGCTATAATATTGTTGTATGCAATATCGTTTCAAAGTTAAGTTTAAAGCAGTATAACTAACTTAACTTCGAAACAAGTGGCAATCAGTTTTGATCCTGATGAGACGCCGCGTTACGCGGCGTCTGATCAGGATCAAAATTGTTTGCAAAGGCGATTTATGACGTCATTGAAAGTGAAAGGTTTTATTTAGTACTTCATTAATTTCCCATCCCATCCCATTCAGAAAGTCTGTTACTTGTGAAGCTTCGATCCCTTTATCCTTGCACCACCGTATACGACTTTAATCGACATTGTAAATAGTTTGGATCCAGATCAGACGCCGCGTAAACGCGGCGTCTGATCAGAATCCAATCTGTTTGACACTCGTATCGAAATTTCGTCAGTCATATTGACTGAAATCTATCTTTCAAACGATATTTCAGACCACACTATTGAAGTAGACGACAATTGAACTCACGATAAATTTGGCGGTGAAAGGGGTAAAGACAAACACCGGTACCTATAACCTCTTTGTGACCCCACTAACATGTTTTCATGAAGGTTACTCTTTCCCCCACCTTGCCATGACCAATTGTCTATTATTGGGGACATGCGTGCTGTTTTTATTGTATTTCATAACATACGCGTGCATTATATACAGTGAAATAAAAGTCGTACAGGGCACTGTGCATATAATATATATTTATTTACGAATACTTGAAATACTGTATTACTACGCCGACTGTAAAAGCAATTTAGATAATGTATTTTGACAAACTTGGATCACCACGAGTGATTGAAATATTTCCAAGTCTCCTTACACGAGGCTAGATGTCAAATGATCATTGAACAATTTTAGGCTAAATATTGATTTAAAATTTAAACATGTTACCATAGCTGTCTTTTCACAACACAATGGTGTTGTTTTTCTTTATTGTAGTTTGACATGTGTTTTTATCTATATTTACATTCGCCCAATCCATTGAAAAACTTGACGTTTAATTAGTACATTGTATAAATGCAATTGCTCGAGGAGGCGGGACTAGTTCTTATGGAACTTATCTCCGCTAATTAATTTACGAACTCGAACAGCAGACATTTGGCGGAATTTTCAAATGCGTAATACATGTATATAAGTATGGGCAGTCCACTTGGCATAAATGGGTAATTGATTATTAAACATTAGATGACAGTTTTTGTGACATTTAAATTGTCAACCCTAGAAACAGAATGTCATCCCGAGGTGAAGCCGAGGGTGACATTCTTGTTTTCGAGGGTTGACAATTTAATTGTCACGCAAATTGGAATCTAATATTTTTTTATTACACCGAGCTTATCAATCCTGGATTTGAAATCTTCTCATTCGTGCGTTTTAAAATTAGAAAGCAAAGCGCTCTTAATATTACAGAATGTAAATCAAGAAACATAAGAGTTACTTGTCCCTATATGGCATTCCAAAGAATGTCACATAGTAAAAGAATGACGCACAGCTCAGAGAGCAATATTATATAGTGACAGAGATCAAGAGATATTAGAGTTACTTGCGCCTTCCAAAGACTGCCGTACAGCAAAAGAATGTCGCAATGTCCTATGTGATTTTCCAAAGAATGTCGCACAGCAAAATAATGTCGCATAGCTCAGACAGTAATATAGAGGTCAAGAGACATTAGAGTTACTTGCTCCTATTTTACATTCCAAAGAATGTCGCATATCAAAAGAATGTCGCATAACTCAGATGGCAATGTCTTAGAGTGACATTAAAGTTTTAGGATATATGTCAAAATTATGCAAAATGTTACATTTTGGTCTATTAAAAATTAACATTCTAACTCAAAGCGAGGTATAATAGTTATTGAACACCAACTCCAACTGATGGTGATATATACAATGTTCACCCGAGACAAGTAATGGTCATTGAGTCCTTAACGTTGTTGACATTAACCCTTTCATGATCAAATTTATCCTGAGGTATTTAACCCTTCACCGTCATAATGCCGTCTGCTTCAATATTGTTGTCTGCAATATCGTTTCAAAGTCAGATTTAAGGCAGTATTACTGACGGTACTTCAAACAAATGGTAAACAGTTTTGATCCTGATCAGACGCCGCGTTACGCGGCGTCTGAATGGGATCAAAACCGTTTGGAAATGCGTTTTATGACGTCACTGAGAGTGAAAGGGTTAACATATCAAGGATGGGCATACGGTACTACAGTGGAGAAAACGTTATTCTTTCCCGTTTAAACGCACACGTACGCAAACGCATAGCACTAAAACGTAGAAAATAACAAGTCTTTGACATTTCTCACTATTTATTTTAATTTGAGTGGCAATCTGTTTGGAGCCTGATCAGACGCCGGGTTACCCGGCGTCTGATCTTGCTCCAAACTGTTTGCAAGGGAAAAAATAGTTTTAGCCTAAACGCGTTTATTGGGAAAGAATAAAGTTTTCTCCACTGTATCACCATCTGATGGATTTGATATAAATGTTTTCATACAATGGAGAAGACATTATTCTTGTCAAATAAATGTGTTAGTACTAAAACAATAATTTCAAGTTTTACCTTTAGCCTCATGTATTAAAGTTGTGTCCCACCCACTGGTGGCCAGGGTTTTCGATCTAGGAAATTTGTTTTAAGACATCTCGTTAACAGTTTCCCGTGAATCTTTTGTGAAACATTATTTTCAAATCGGGCTTGTAGTTTCAAAGAGGGTGTGGTTTTAAGCTTCCATGACCATTCGCGGCCATGTTATTTGACCAGAAAAAATATTTTAAAACACTTGATAGAGTGCCATCCAATGAGCAAAACTATTTTTATTTTGGACCAGTAATTTCTTACAAGAAACCCGATAATTTTTTTCTCAAATCGCCAGCAACGGCAACCACAATTTCTATTAGAACACATTTATCTCTTCCACTGCCAATGACGCCAAATAGCGACCGTTTGCAAGCAGTTTGGATTCTGATCAGATGCCGCATTACGCAAATGGCGACTGACATAGACCGATCACAATAGCTCACCTTGGTACTTCGTGCCAGTTGGGATCTTACACGGGTGCTCATTATTTATCATTTTTGAGATTCTATTGTTTTCATAACAATTTAAAACACACGCAGCGCTTGTGGACGGACGGGTTAGACCGGATCCCAAATCAAAGTACTGTAGTACTGCAGGCTCGGACTTTCAGTTTAATGTAGAACAAAAGTAATGCAGAAAGCTAATTATGGAGTTTCTGCATTACCATTGCCGGCAATATCCTGGAATAGCCCCAGCAGTCACGTGATGTGGTTCATTCCGTATATACGGAATGAGCCACAGTGGTGTCCTGCTGGGGCTATTCCAGGATATTGCCCCATTGCCATGCATTAAGCAGTAACCTGCAGCGCTTAAAGACCCTAACGAATTCTGTAATGTGCCTGTCTTATAATGCATCGTCTGCTATAACTAATAGGTGAATGTTTATTATAGATCGATTGTATTGACCTGACAGGGCGGAGCTTTGATACGGACCTTTGCATTTCAACTTTGGGGCCGGCAGTATGCTCTTTTATTATCGGAATTTACCGTTGTCGTCTGTAGTTTTTTTTTTTAAGTTTACATATTAATTGACATTTTGACAAAAGGAAGATAATGAAGAATGACAAACGGCTTGAATCCAGATCAGACGCCGCGTTACGCGGCGTCTGGTCTGGATTCAGGCTGTTTGCAAATGTTAACCAAGTCTTAATTTCTCTTCCTATAACAATTCCCTATGAACAACACATGCACTCTTTGTCTTCAATTGGGTGTTATTGTAGAGAGGGAGCACTGTATATACCAGTTGCACGTGGATATCGGTGCACGCATAAATTGTGTTTCTCCAAGTTGAAAGTGTCGGTCAATTACGATATAATACGAAACTGTACCTATCAACCCTAAAATCAAAAGTAATTAAGTGTATATTTGCCAAAGGTTAGCTCCGCCCTGTCAGTTGAATAAAATCTGCCTATACAAGGGAGTAAACACAGTGTTTAAATCACCACAGGTACAGACTAAGGATCCTGAATTTAACTCAGTGCTGTAACACGGTTTATCTGATAGTGACGTGATCTAACACCGAAGCTCCGTTAGAAAGCATATGTAAACCCCGTATGACATAATTTTTGTAGGGGGAGCTAGACTCGCACACCTTTCAGAACTTATCATTCTAAAGAGGCTCGTCCGAGCCAAAAACGTTATTTTACTAGTGGTATACGATATTTATATAATGGCTTTATGCAAATCCTAGACCGCAAATTATACTATAAATCAAGTTATATTTCTTTGGCTTTTAATGTAAATGTTAAAGTTAGAATGCCCTCTACACAAAATACACACACTTTTCTTTATCTTGACATATTTTTTCTTCTTCTTTCCTGGTAAAAATTTATCTTCTTAACATCTTAACTACCAAGCCCGACAGCACTTATATTTGCAAACAGTTTGGATCCTGATCAGACATCTCGTAACGCGGAGTCTGCTATGAATCCACTGTTTGAGATCCGGTATAGCCCGTGAATGAATGCTTAAATAATGATATCAACTGCAAACAGTTTGGAGCCTCATCAGACGCCGTTTGGACACTCAGATCTTAACCCTTTCCCTTATAGAAGCGACTTTTAGCACATTCATTTTATTCACCCGCTGAAGAAAATAGTTCCAAATTATACCGTAATGAATATGTGTCATATTTAATACTTTACTTATTCTAGCAGTTAATAGCTTAAAGCAGGCTGAAAGTAAAGCAGAATGCGCCTTAGGGCGCATTCTGCTTTACTTTCAACCTGCTTTAAGTAGTCACATATCTTCAATACTAGAAACAATGCTATCAGGTAAAGGGTTAAACAGATCGTACATATTTTTTAATCAACTGTTATTCTGGTAATATCTCTCGTTGAGTGTGCTTTCGTTAAAATTGGACAAAGTAACATAATAATCCATTATGAGTTCAATAATATACTATCCAATAAATCACATTGGTTTAACGAGCATGCGCGCTGCACGTAGTGCCTCGCAGTATTTTATAGTATTCCAGGACATAGATCGGCACTGGATAATCCCCGGGGTCACATACGGGCACGTGAGACACGAGTCGTAACAATCATAGAACCACCACGCCCCCTGTAGGTAGTTGGCGCAGTTAGCAAGTTTGTTGCTATCCCTGTCGACGTCTTTAGTCGTAAAGCCGTATCCGTTATGGTTTTTCAGGGCATCACCTGAAAGAAGATGCAAACATGAATATTTGTGATGTTATGAAGCTTGTCGTCTGAACATAGAGAAGAAGACGTACACAATGTATTAATTAAGAAATAATAAATTTTATACCAGTGTTTTATCGTGCAATCGAACCCTGGTAGGAGTTGAGACGCGTAGTAATTTAACCACGAGGTCTTTAGGCCGAGTGGTTTAATAAGAAGCATCTCAACAACTATTAACTGGTAATAATTTATTATATCGATTCTACCACATAATTTAACCTTAATTTGCACCGAAGCAACGGTGCTACATTTCTTGGGGTACGCATTTTCGAAGCCATATGACGTCATGTTAGAACGTTACAGCGCGTGAGTGTTTTATTGAAAATTCAAACACTGATACGTTCCTTCTTTGTTTAAAAAGGGGCGTGGGCGAAGTATGTTAGAATTAAAAATACAGGTTGATGAAAATGTTGATGGTTTAATTCTACCTGAAAAGTTTGGAGCTTAATCAAATCAGTTAAGGGCATTGTTAGGCTCAATATTACTTGAAGTTAAAAATATCACCCCCTTCTATGGCTACAGATAAGAGGAGTATATTGCAAATGTCAAAATATTTATGCATTCTCAAACCCTATGATGTGATAACTCATTAGAATCGTTTCTTCGAGACGATTCTTATGAGTAGTCGCATCATAGGGTTTGATGACACACTAAAAAGAAAATGTCGGACATGTATAAAGATTGTTGATTCCCTCAATCTATAGCCCAACTACATACCGAAAATACAAAGATACAACCTATTTTGATATTCTTTATCTTATGTATGTATATTATTTGATGATTTTGCTATTCATGTAATTTGTGAACCAAATCCGAAATAAAGTTGAGTTGAGTTGAGTTAAGT
Source organism: Gari tellinella (assembly GCA_922989275.2). Classification (NCBI taxonomy): domain Eukaryota; kingdom Metazoa; phylum Mollusca; class Bivalvia; order Cardiida; family Psammobiidae; genus Gari; species Gari tellinella. The sequence goes on along the minus strand of OV277874.1, from coordinate 28,555,371 downwards.
TGAGTTTTTGACCGCGCCAACAAACGTCTGTAGGAAGAGATACCTGCCTGCTGTTCCTCGGGCTTGGCCAATGTGTAATATAAAGTCAGGCCGGGGACCGACACTAAAGTCATCATAAACCTCGTAGTAATGACTTCCATCGGCCCGCGTCAGTTCGACCCTAAGTTGATACTTTCTACCATCGGACGTTAGGGCGTGCACATCCTCAAGCCCTTCAAAAAACAAATAACACAATGACATCCAGAAAATAGTACATTAACCCTCTTCTCCCTGGCAATTCAAATGAGCACTTCCACTGTCCAATTTTGCTTAGTCTCTTGACTATTTATGGTTGCTTTTTGTCAATGTCTTGTAATGTGACAAACAGCACATAACCTGATCTGAGGGGTCATTTACATGTAGAAGCCTTCTTATGAGAATCTACACTGTTTGAATAGGAAATAACAAGGAACTAGGGGACATAATTATGAGTAAACTAATGTATGCTTACTGAATGTTCTTGTTAAGTCTCTCATTAAAACAGATTTTAAAAGTTGTTCAAACAAAATATCGACATTTGCAGTTCCAGTTTCCCTTTACTTAACCCTTTGCAACCCTCTGTAGAAATTACTGATTGCATGTGCAAACAGTGTAGACCCTGATCAGAGGGCTCCTATAGGAGCCCTCTGATCAGGGTCTGCACTGTTTGAACTTTTCATTCGTTGTTGTTGTCATATCAAATATACAACAGTAGACTGGTTTAAAATGCCTGTACTAGAAGAGTCCAAAAGGATAATAAATACCCACATTATATATTTAGGGTTGAAAGGGTTAAGCACTATTCAAATGAGTTTTAATCTCTTTTTTATTAACATTTCAAAGAATAATAAGTCAGTTCTTTCCCAATAACGTGTTTGATCTAAACAAAATTAATGTTCCCATCGCAAATAAACAATTAATATAGCCTGATCCATTTTTTAATACTATATAAGGTTTTGTCAATATATTGTAGAATGACAAACAAAATAGACCCTGATCAGAAGACTCAGTATTTTACCCATTCAAATACAAACCAAACAAAGAGGCATTGCCATACAATGTAAAATATAGAAAATTGACAATTTTAAAACAATTCTCATTGAATGTAAATGGCAAATAGTTTAAAACCTGGTCAGACGTACTAAACATTTGACCTGGTATCAAAGCTGTTTGCAATTGATATAACTGATTGTGTGTCTATATACGATATAAAGAAATTGAGAGGATAGTATTTCTCACCAGTTTTGCATTGACATCAACGGCACATGACCTTCTATCTATGTTAGATGATGTTTAGACTTTTCCCTCATGTTTCTATGTGTATTTTCTTTCTCATGTATGTGTTTGTATTGCTTACAAGTATTTTTTGCATGTTCGTATATGTAGCCAGTTACTACTTATTTTGTAATGTTATGTTTACATATTGTAGTACTTGGCATCGCTCACCTAACCAGAAGTCTTGCCTAGTAGTTCCAAAGCCGAGGGCATATTCTGTGGAGTCCTTTTTAAAGTCAAGATCAGGATGTTCCCTGTTCATAATAACCTGTAGTTGAAGACAGGAATACACTGTTAGACAAGTGAACTACTTTAACCTATCACTCCATAGATACGTCTTATTTACGCCTCTAATTTAGTCCTCCACTGATGAAAATAGTTTCAATTCATACAGTCATGAATATGCCAAATGAGGAATATAATTATATTGCAAATCCGCCTAAAAACAAATTCTCTTGTGGGAGATGAGTTCAAATCAGGCTGAAAGTAAAGCGCATTGCACTTTAACAAAATGCTTTAAATAGTCACCCGTCTGCAAATATTGACCAGGCTATGGCGTTTAGGGGTGACACTACACCTACTTATAGCGCTTATTGACTTTGAAAATAATGTAGACCCAGAACAGAAAACTCTTGAAGGAAGGTCTGATACTGTCCCAATAAAACATATCTGTACCCCTAATTATCCGGAGACACGTGCTTTTGATCATAAAAACTCAGAATAACCCTCTTCTACTCAGTAATTTACCTAATTTGTTTGGTTATACATATTTTTCATCAAATAATAAAAGAATAGGAGCAAGTAGCTACATGTAAGAGGCGCCAGCTGGCCTTGATCTAAACTGTTTGCAATGCAATAATGCATGTTTTGTCATGGCACGGCCCTAAAATATTACCGTCCATCCTCCGCCAGCAGTGGTCATATCACAGCGGACATTCTCCTGACGTTGGCCTATCTTTATAGTGAAAATGTTGTCACCTGAGGGGCTGGGTATTTGGTTATAATAGACATCGCTACAGTCGCGGATCTCTGAAATATCATAAACACTAGAGTCATGGCTGTGTATGTACGACACATAGTGAAGATGTTGTCACCCGAGGGGCTGGGTATTTGGTTGTAATATATATCACTACAGTCGCGGATCTCTGAAATATCATAAACACTAGAGACATGGTTGTGTATGTGCGACACATAGTGAAGATGTTGTCACCTGAGGGACTGGGTATTTGGTTGTAATACACATCACTACAGTCGCGGATCTCTGAAATATCATAAACACTAGAGACATGCTGTGTATGTACGACACATAGTGAAGATGTTGTCAGGTGAGGGGCTGGGTATTTGGTTGTAGTAGAAATCACTACAGTCGCGGATCTCTGAAATATATACAACACTAGAGACATGGCTGTGTACATGTATGTACGACATAAATGATGCTTCCGCTACTTGTTAGACCATAACTTGGGTCAAGTTGTGGCCCAAATAGATTATGTTCAAATGACAAAAGGTTCAAAATGGATATAGTCATTTTACTATTTGAATGATTTTGCAACAGACTGCATTGTCTACAAACTTAAAGGGAGCGAATTCTTGATTACTTTAAGCAGATCAAAATCTTGACCACATGCACATTTGTGCAAACACGCTTCCAAATTTAAATGTTGTAACTTTAAAACTGTAGGAGGAGTTAGACGTCGAATTAGGATATACCGTTGTATGTACCTAATATGCAAAATATAACCAATTTCTAGTAACTGTAATTCGGTAAAGCATATAAAAGCAGATCAACATCCCTACCAAACGTACAAATGTGGTACATGTGCAACACTCTGCAAAATTCTAAGGTTGTAGCTTAAAATCTGTAGGAGAAATTAGTCGGACGGAGAACACAATGTATATTAGGAAAGACGGACGGGCGGACGTCGATTTAGCCCAAAGTTGGCAGATACAGCTGTTAGTTAAAATACAAATGAAAAGAAACAATAACACAATACCGAGTTATATGAGAGACTGTGAAAGGCTTACTTTTATCACAGAGCGATCCGGTATAGCCGATGTTACAATGGCAGTGATAACTTGTACCCTGACTCGTACACTGACCGTTCTGACACGGGCTGCTGGCACAGGGGCTGGACACTAGAGTAGAAAACAAAGCACACATATATTACACTGGCAGTGATAACTGGTACCCTGACTCGTACACTGACCGTTCTGACACGGGCTGCTGGCACAGGGGCTGGACAATAGGGTAGAAAACAAAACACACATATATTACACTGGCAGTGATAACTGGTACCCTGACTCGTACACTGAGCGTTCTGACACGGGCTGCTGGCACAGGGGCTGGACACTAGGGTAGAAAACAAAACACATATATTACACTGGCAGTGATAACCTGTACCCTGACTCGAACACTGACCGTTCTGACACGGGCTACTGGCACAGGGGCTGGACACTAGAGAAGAAAACAAAACACACATATATTACACTGGCAGTGATAACTGGTACCCTGACTCGTACACTGACCGTTCTGACACGGGTTGCTGGCACAGGGGCTGGACACTAGGGTAGAAAACAAAACACACATATATTACACTGGCAGTGATAACTGGTACCCTGACTCGTACACTGACCGTTCTGACACGGGCTGCTGGCACAGGGGCTGGACACTAGGGTAGAAAACAAAACACACATATATTACACTGGCAGTGATAACTGGTACCCTGACTCGTACATTGGCCGTTCTGACACGGGCTGCTGGCACAGGGGCTGGACACTAGAGAAGAAAACAAAACACACATATATTACACTGGCAGTGATAACTGGTACCCTGACTCGTACACTGACCGTTCTGACACGGGCTGCTGGCACAGGGGCTGGACACTAGGGTAGAAAACAAAACACACATATATTACACTGGCAGTGATAACCTGTACCCTGACTCGTACACTGACCGTTCTGACACGGGCTGTTGGCACAGGGGCTGGACACTAGAGTAGAAAACAAAACACGCATATATTACACTGGCAGTGATAACTGGTACCCTGACTCGTACACTGACCGTTCTGACACGGGCTGCTGGCACAGGGGCTGGACACTAGAGTAGAAAACAAAACACACATATATTACACTGGCAGTGATGACTGGTACCCTGACTCGTACACTGACCGTTCTGACACGGGCTGCTGGCACAGGGGCTGGACACTAGAGTAGAAAACAAAACACGCATATATTACACTGGCAGTGATAACTGGTACCCTGACTCGTACACTGACCGTTCTGACACGGGCTGCTGGCACAGGGGCTGGACACTAGAGTAGAAAACAAAACACACATATATTACACTGGCAGTGATAACTGGTACCCTGACTCGTACACTGACCGTTCTGACAAGGGCTGCAGGCACAGGGGCTGGACACTAGAGTAGAAAACAAAACACGCATATATTACACTGGCAGTGATAACTGGTACCCTGACTCGAACACTGACCGTTCTGACACGGGTTGCTGGCACAGGGGCTGGACACTAGGGTAGAAAACAAAACACGCATATATTACACTGGCAGTGATAACTGGTACCCTGACTCGTACACTGACCGTTCTGACACGGGTTGCTGGCACAGGGCCTGGACACTAGGGTAGAAAACAAAACACGCATATATTACACTGGCAGTGATAACTGGTACCCTGACTCGTACACTGACCGTTCTGACACGGGCTGGTGGCACAGGGGCTGGACACTAGGGTAGAAAACAAAACACACATATATTACACTGGCAGTGATAACTGGTACCCTGACTCGTACATTGGCCGTTCTGACACGGGCTGCTGGCACAGGGGCTGGACACTAGAGAAGAAAACAAAACACACATATATTACACTGGCAGTGATAACTGGTACCCTGACTCGTACACTGACCGTTCTGACACGGGCTGCTGGCACAGGGGCTGGACACTAGGGTAGAAAACAAAACACACATATATTACACTGGCAGTGATAACCTGTACCCTGACTCGTACACTGACCGTTCTGACACGGGCTGTTGGCACAGGGGCTGGACACTAGAGTAGAAAACAAAACACGCATATATTACACTGGCAGTGATAACTGGTACCCTGACTCGTACACTGACCGTTCTGACACGGGCTGCTGGCACAGGGGCTGGACACTAGAGTAGAAAACAAAACACACATATATTACACTGGCAGTGATGACTGGTACCCTGACTCGTACACTGACCGTTCTGACACGGGCTGCTGGCACAGGGGCTGGACACTAGAGTAGAAAACAAAACACGCATATATTACACTGGCAGTGATAACTGGTACCCTGACTCGTACACTGACCGTTCTGACACGGGCTGCTGGCACAGGGGCTGGACACTAGGGTAGAAAACAAAACACACATATATTACACTGGCAGTGATAACTGGTACCCTGACTCGTACACTGACCGTTCTGACACGGGCTGCAGGCACAGGGGCTGGACACTAGGGTAGAAAACAAAACACGCATATATTACACTGGCAGTGATAACTGGTACCCTGACTCGTACACTGACCGTTCTGACACGGGTTGCTGGCACAGGGGCTGGACACTAGGGTAGAAAACAAAACACGCATATATTACACTGGCAGTGATAACTGGTACCCTGACTCGTACACTGACCGTTCTGACACGGGTTGCTGGCACAGGGCCTGGACACTAGGGTAGAAAACAAAACACGCATATATTACACTGGCAGTGATAACTGGTACCCTGACTCGTACACTGACCGTTCTGTCACGGGTTGCTGGCACAGGGGCTCGACACTAGGGTAGAAAACAAAACACGCATATATTACACTGGCAGTGATAACTGGTACCCTGACTCGTACACTGACCGTTCTGACACGGGTTGCTGGCACAGGGGCTGGACACTAGGGTAGAAAACAAAACACGCATATATTACACTGGCAGTGATAACTGGTACCCTGACTCGTACACTGACCGTTCTGACACGGGCTGCTGGCACAGGGGCTGGACACTAGGGTAGAAAACAAAACACACATATATTACACTGGCACTGATAACTGGTACCCTGACTCGTACACTGACCGTTCTGACACGGGCTGCTGGCACAGGGGCTGGACACTAGAGTAGAAAACAAAACACACATATATTACACTAGCAGTGATAACTGGTACCCTGACTCGTACACTGACCGTTCTGACACGGGCTGCTGGCACAGGGGCTGGACACTAGAGTAGAAAACAAAACACACATATATTACACTGGCAGTGATAACTGGTACCCTTACTCGTACACTGACCGTTCTGACACGGGCTGCTGGCACAGGGGCTGGACACTAGGGTAGAAAACAAAACACACATATATTATACTGGCAGTGATAATTGGTACATTGTACCTTGGCTTCTGACACGGGCTGCTGGCACAGGGGCTGTACACTAGTATAGACAAACAAAACACATGCATGTATGAATTTTACAGTGACCTGGTACATAGGCTTTGAGAGCAAAGACCGGACATTAGTGTAGAAAATAACATATATATACAGTAGAGAAAGGGTTATTCTTTCGAAAAATAAACGTGTTCATTGCAAACTGTCTGGAGCCAGATCAGACACCGGAGAACCAAATTGTTTGCCACCCGGATTACAAAGAATCGTAGGAATTGTTTTTCTTCAAAAGCCTGAAAACAAAATGCTGTATTTGGGAAAAAAGACAGCAAATCTGCGGCATTTTCATGCAAAAATGACATATAATCGGTAAAAAGAGTTCTCAAGTAAACTCCTTTTTTATTTTTTACTTTTGTCATCATATTTGTCTTTTCCAACCTGAGACGGAGTAGATATTTGCTTTGAATTTCGCTACATACATTTTTAAATAAGATAAAAATAGACCGTCAAATGCGAGTACCCCTGTGGTATAGGAGGTTAACGCGCTGTCACTTTTTTACCACATATCTTGTTTTGTCTTCTCCGCGCGGGTTGGATCGCGTTGGCATTTCGTTAGCGTTTAAACGGGAAAGAATAACGTTTTCTACGCCGTTATATTGTGATTAGGTTTGATTTGGTGTTTCCCCCACTGACTTATGTTTAATAGACGCCATCTTGAAACTATCAGTCATGTTAGAGTATAATTGACTTTGTTGAGGTATCCAAGTAACATTCCATTCATTTCGATGTTAGGATCAGTAACATGTAATCAGAAGTTCTACTCTGAAAACACACGTGTTCACATTTAAATGAAACCAGGATGCCACCTAGGATTTTTAGATGGATAATGTGTTTTTCTTAACACGCAAATCTTGGACATCATTTGTGCAACTTTTAGAGGCCGTATCTCCAAATGAACGGTTCTTATACATGAAAGTATTGTTGGATAACATAATAAAGTGTATTTACAGTGAAACTCCTCTAAACCGGACATGTGTGGGGACAACAAAAATGTCCGGTTTAGAGGGGTTTCCGGTTTAGAGGGGTTTTGACTTGTTTCTAGTATGAAAGATAGCTGACCACTACGCCCTAAGGCGCATTCTGCTTTACTTCCAACCTGCTTATAGCTTTTATCTGCTATAATGTACAAACCTTTTTCTTCAGTGTAAGAATAAACCAGAGACGTAAAAATGCGTATTTATGGTGTAATGGGTTAAAATAAAGAAGGGCTGGAATCGGGACCAGAGTTTTTGTCCGGTTTATAGAGAATTCCGGTATTTAGAGGTTCCGGTTTAGAGGGGTTTCACTGTATTAGCAAAAACGCTTATCTAAGTTTAGTTCATGATTTTAACCCGTTCACTGGCAACCCAAACTCAAGTGTAAAATGTAAAACCTTATATATAAAACTGTTCTGAATCCAAAATGATTGCAATCTCTAGGGACGTCGCGACTGACAGACAAAGAGCTCATACATCATAAACTACATACAAATACCATCTTACATGTATCGCAGTTTTTCCCGCCATATCCCTGATTGCACGTGCAATGATAGTTTGTACTTCCTGCTTGAGAAGAACACGTTCCGTATAGACAGGGACTTGGATGACACGCTGAATCTGAAACAGTAACGTATGAGGGATACTTCATTAGTATGGTAGCATATATGGGGCATACTTTAACCACATTACGTTTGAGAACCGATTCAGGATGGCTCGTTTATGCCACCATAGATTAGGTAATGGGATACTTTCAAATTGTCGTGTTCTAAATGAAATCCCGTTGTTGATAACTTATTCATTATCCTGCTAATAGCGTGATATGATTTCTTTTTTATGGTTTCACATTCAAACCTTTCATACCTCTATAGTCAGAGTCGAGTTCAAGATTTTAACTCAGTCCTCCCCCGCTCGAGTAAACAACACTCAATATCGGATATTATCAATAACCATTGTTAAATAAAAATTCTGTAAATTTTGAGAAATGTATTAAACGAATAATGAAAACGTTTTGAAAATGGTTAGCTTCTAGTGACTAAATACTACATTCTAATGTAAAAATGATATTCATAAAATTAATAGAATAATCTTCTTTCACTTTCTTTCGTGTATGTAAATAATTTCCGGACCAGGAAAGTGGATAGCTGGTTTGAAATGCGGCGGCACCGAGGGTTGTCGATTCCGAGGCATTTGAACACGAGTTTCCTTGAGATTGTTTATTGAAATTCAAAGACCATATATATACATGTACAAATGTATAGAGAGAGATAGATAATGTGAACACACTACACAATCAGACATACACATACTCGGTCAGATACGGCAGCGCGCCTAGCTGTAACAATGAAATGTACCAACAAGAATGAACCATCCACATCCCCAAAAAAGGATGCTTCAAGTTCATCTTATAAAGTACACCATTCATCACAACACTCCGAACCGGTACAGTATATTAGCATACATACAATTATAGCTTATATGCATGGTGCCCATTTTAGGGTTTCAACCATAGCACATGCTACGAACATTCATTTGGATGAAAGCCGCTGGATCCATAGGATACAGAGTTAGACGATATAATATGTGATAAAGGGAGATAATTAACTAACTCAAACAGCATGCTTTCCATTCTGTAGGATCTTTGCAGATACAAGTTCACTGTACAAATTATATAGAGAGAGATAGATAATGTGAACACACTACACAGTCAGACATACACATACTCGGTCAGATACGGCAGCGCGCCTAGCTGTAACAATGAAATGTACCAACAAGAATGAACCATCCACATCCCCAAAAAAGGATGCTTCAAGTTCATCTTATAAAGTACACCATTCATCACAACACTCCGAACCGGTACAGTATATTAGCATACATACAATTATAGCTTATATGCATGGTGCCCATTTTAGGGTTTCAACCATAGCACATGCTACGAACATTCATTTGGATGAAAGCCGCTGGATCCATAGGATACAGAGTTAGACGATATAATATGTGATAAAGGGAGATAATTAACTAACTCAAACAGCATGCTTTCCATTCTGTAGGATCTTTGCAGATACAAGTTCACTGTACAAATTATATAGAGAGAGATAGATAATGTGAACACACTACACAGTCAGACATACACATACTCGGTCAGATACGGCAGCGCGCCTAGCTGTAACAATGAAATGTACCAACAAGAATGAACCATCCACATCCCCAAAAAAGGATGCTTCAAGTTCATCTTATAAAGTACACCATTCATCACAACACTCCGAACCGGTACAGTATATTAGCATACATACAATTATAGCTTATATGCATGGTGCCCATTTTAGGGTTTCAACCATAGCACATGCTACGAACATTCATTTGGATGAAAGCCGCTGGATCCATAGGATACAGAGTTAGACGATATAATATGTGATAAAGGGAGATAATTAACTAACTCAAACAGCATGCTTTCCATTCTGTAGGATCTTTGCAGATACAAGTTCACTGTACAAATTATATAGAGAGAGATAGATAATGTGAACACACTACACAGTCAGACATACACATACTCGGTCAGATACGGCAGCGCGCCTAGCTGTAACAATGAAATGTACCAACAAGAATGAACCATCCACATCCCCAAAAAAGGATGCTTCAAGTTCATCTTATAAAGTACACCATTCATCACAACACTCCGAACCGGTACAGTATATTAGCATACATACAATTATAGCTTATATGCATGGTGCCCATTTTAGGGTTTCAACCATAGCACATGCTACGAACATTCATTTGGATGAAAGCCGCTGGATCCATAGGATACAGAGTTAGACGATATAATATGTGATAAAGGGAGATAATTAACTAACTCAAACAGCATGCTTTCCATTCTGTAGGATCTTTGCAGATACAAGTTCACTGTACAAATTATATAGAGAGAGATAGATAATGTGAACACACTACACAGTCAGACATACACATACTCGGTCAGATACGGCAGCGCGCCTAGCTGTAACAATGAAATGTACCAACAAGAATGAACCATCCACATCCCCAAAAAAGGATGCTTCAAGTTCATCTTATAAAGTACACCATTCATCACAACACTCCGAACCGGTACAGTATATTAGCATACATACAATTATAGCTTATATGCATGGTGCCCATTTTAGGGTTTCAACCATAGCACATGCTACGAACATTCATTTGGATGAAAGCCGCTGGATCCATAGGATACAGAGTTAGACGATATAATACGTGATAAAGGGAGATAATTAACTAACTCAAACAGCATATAGATATTCTCCGATTATGCCTGAACTAATATTCAAGTGTTTAAACTATTTACCAAAAGGATTTAGACCAAAACCAGGTCTCTTTGCTGTATTTTTCAATGTTAGAAGTTCTTTGTATATATAAACAGTTACAATCCTTCTATAAAAGACATTTAAAAAGAAACATTGTTTTGGGAATTTTCACTGTTGCTATCCTGTTTTTTTTTTATTCCATACCTCTGTTTTTTGGTTTGAAACCATTATCAGTACTCTCAAATACAATCAAATACATTACAATCAGTGAAGAACCAGATTGGACAGATCTAAAGCAGCTGTATGATCAGTGTCTGTACTGGTTTCTTATCGGATTAGTGTCAGACGCACTGTTTCCTTGGGACATCTTCTTTGTTTTATTAACTGATACAATAGTTCAGATGGCATATGTTGTATGAGCCAGTTTTGTATTTGAATATTCAGCTAACGCACCCCTAGAAATTATTCTGGTCTTTTCAGTCTTTCATTCAAATTGTTACATTATTAATCTTACCAATATCGCAGTGATTGCCACTGTATCCAACAAAGCACGTGCACTGAGCACTTCCGGTGGAAGTTATAGAGCAATGGCCATGTACACACGGGTTTTGACTATGACAAGGATCGTCTGTAAAACGAAGGAAACAACTAAAGTAAAGCCTCTCTGAATCAGACACTCTCTGAAAAAAGATTTGATCACAGAAGACATGTGACTACTTAGTCCAGGATAAAAGTAATACATAAAGCTCATAAAGGAAGAGTTTTAACTTACTTTTATGCTACATTAAGCGACAACCTATTACACGTACCAACTGTTTTAGAGACCGCCAATATAGTTTGATAAGTGTCCGATTTATAGACGTTTCACTTGTGCGAATGTTTTGCTGAAACCCTCTTACTTTTTATCATTGCAATTAACCATTTCATGATCAAATTTATCTTAATGTTTTTACCCCTTCACCGCCATAGTTGACAAATACTTCCTCCCCCGGAAGAAAATTTGAAATTAGAAATGAAATGGCGAGCTCTGAAGTGTGTTTTGAGGGATTTAAAAATTAAGGTCTAACCCCCTTTAGCCTTATTTTTTTTACCTTTTTTGGCGTTTTTAAATATTTTTTTCAAAGGCTGAATTTTTTTGTAGGCCCGGGCCTATTGTGCCAAATGGCAGCTACGCACCTAGCATATTCTTTTTCTCACATAACCAACGATTTTAAGTCATTTTAAAGCAATATGCATTTTTGGAACCCCGGTGACGTCAGAACGCATTTATAAATAGTGACGTTATAGTGACGTCATCCAATTACACATGTTGGAGACAAGGATATTCGTGATGGTTGTTCGCTTTGGAAAACGGGGGTAGTTATGTGAGATATTGGATGTTTTAGACGTGCTATGACGTCACTATAGTATTGAGCACTTTTATTGTACCTTTATCACAGTTTGTTCCGATATAGCCCGTGTTACATGTGCAATGATATCCCGAGCTGGGTTGTAGAGAACAGATACCGTGCAGACAAGGATCAGGTAGACACGGATTGGCTGCAAACAAACACAACATTGCCAGTTTCAACCAATCAACATTTTAGATACGGTGTTACATGTACATAAATAATTGTTTAAAGAGATTTTAAAAACCAAATGTCAAATTGAAAGATTTTGGAGAAAAGGTACAGAATAAAAGATACATATTATATAATGAGATCTATCTGGGAGTGGTATAAAGCCATTATATAAATATTGCAATCCAGTAGTGAAATGTCGATATATGGACTCCGGCCGAACCATTTCGTCCTCAAGCGTTGCATGTAGCAGGACACTAAATGGCGTCATTTGCGACGACGTTAACGTAAACAACGTCGGGTTTTGGTAGAACATCTATATAGCAGAATAACTTCAAACTACCGTTTCGATTGATTTAATAGGTGTCTTAAATTGTAATGTTATAAATAGATTCTCACATGAGCGTTCATCACTTATCATTTTAATAAACTCATTAACTAAAATCAATATGACGCTCGCCAAGGCTCGCGTCATATTATTTTAGTCAACTCGTTTATTAAAAATGATAAATAATGAGCACTCATGTATGATCCTCTGTGTGTGCATAGGACATGATAAAAGTTGATTGTTGGCAACAGTCGACGTTAGTTGTCTATGCCAGTGAAATTGTGAAGAAATCGGAATCATACCTGGTGCGACCGTTGTTGCTCCTGAAAGTAGAAAAGATGTATTCTACAATTTGCAAGGTTTCTATCAAAAAGTTGCAGGCAAACACGTGTTAAGCGACCATTAATTAATTTGTGGGCAGACAGAACACTGTGCTATATATGTTAAAGCCAATCTGTGTTATAAGTCATTTCATGAAATGACTGAAAATTTCAGTCATTTCGTGAAATGACTGTAATTGACAGGCCACTTTTACACAAATTGATTAGAGACCTAAATCGGATTCAGACAATGTGTGCAATGACTTTTATTTAAGTAATTCAACAACAATTGTTCATTCCCATCATAAGTTATGCATAATTTTACTTAATACTAAATAACTAACAATTATCTCAGAAATATTGCACATATTTTTCTATTATTTATGAGACTTAATTTGTATTTCATTTAATATACATGTATATGCATTGTTTCAATAGTGTACTTTGTAATTATTTAGACACTGTTGTCATTACATTGTAATGCATAAAGATAAAGTCGATTCAGTCATTTCGAGAAATGACTGAAGGTATTTTTCAGTCATTATAGGAATAAACAACATCTTTTTGACGTTCATGACGGTATGACTACATTAGCTTCGCAGGGGGTAAATTTTGTAAACGCCCGAAGGGCGTTTTCAATAAATTTACCCCCGAAGCTAATGTAGTCATACCGTCATGAGCGGCAAAAAGATTTTGTTTATTCCTTATATTTATATTTTTATTTTCTGTCATCCATTTAATGTGTAGTTTGACCAGATTTGTTTTCATGTATTTGAATATATCATATACCGGCCAAATAGGTTTGATAGATGTAATATCAATGTAATAGCCATTCCAGTTTCTAAATATGGTGTCAAAAGTAGTCCTTACTACATGTACTGTATTTGCATGATAATTTCAGGGTTTTACGCACTAAACTTGCTCGCTGTGCTTTAAGAACGCTCGTAAGAAACTAAAACAAAAATTTCAATCTGAATATCTATTATCAAAGCATATTTTAAACAATTAAGTGGCGCAAGTTTTTATACACGCTTTACACATAGCAACGCGAATAGCAACGCTGAAATGCGACTACACAGTCAGCGTGTACACACACCCGCGGCTATCCGTGGCATATCCGATACACATAGGCTAGTTTCAATATGTCATAACGGAACATTACGTTACCAATTTAGTAAGTGTGAATGCATTATTTTGCTTTATGTTTGAGCGACTTTCTTATGTAATTCTGGTGAACAAATTGTTTGAACTTGTCAATTTCAAACCGTAATTGGAAGACAACTTGTCTAATCTATAAATAGAACACTCGGAGAAGGGAGAGAAATGACAGAGCGTAATATGATAACCTCCGTTAAAAACAGCATTTAATTTTTTTTATCGAAATTTGATTTTAATTGAACTGTCTGTGACTTTAAATAGGGGTTTCGAGATACCCAAACGGCTAATCTAAAAGTAGATCATAACTTGGTCGGTATCTCTCCGCCGTATGGAAGATTTTCTTCGCGGCGGAGACTCCGCCCTCTTTCTAACTGGCTGGAACCGGATTCGATTCGTAGGTTCATCGAGAATTGACCTGCATATTTTTAATACGATTACATAGAGACTTTACAGGTTGAATGTAAATATTTCGAAATGTCTAATTACAAAGATTGACTATAACTTATATATACATGTACACGCGTCGTTGAACATAGGTCATTTTTGATTATCTTTGAGCAAAAGTGTATATGTGCTCCAAATCATATTTGGGGATAAAGGCATATTCGTTTTCTTATAAAATTGATTTAAATCAATGTTTCATTCATTATCTTCATTAAATTCTATTTATATCGTTGGGCTCTATCAAATAATGGTCGTTTATTCTGTTCTTTCATTCAAATTAATCTTACCAATATTACAGTGCGTGCCACTGTAACCAACATAGCACGTGCAATGAGCACTTCCGGCGGAAGTTATAGAGCAATGGCCATGTACACATGGGTTATGACTAAGACAAGGGTCGTCTGTAAAACAAAGAAAAAGCTATTTTTAGCTCAAATCTGACTAATAAAATTCTTTAGAACGACCTTAGACCCAACTAAAACGCTATATAATTTTGGACCCTTGTCTATATGTGGACCAACATCATGTTCCCATACCTTATTTCATAATACATTTTCCAATAGACAATGAATTACAGGAGTACCCGTTAATAACAATCCCATCATCTGTCATTTATCTATAGGAATTCAGTCTGTTGTATTAAATATGACATTATTGTAACCGTTATATGCAGGTTTCTTCTTGTATATTTAAGATTTATTTCAAATATATGTTACGTCAGCATCCTAATAGTCAACATCCTTGCTGTCCTTATCCCCTTCCAGTTATAGTTACATGAATTGACTGCTGCAACCCTTCGCTGCCAAGAAAGTCTGTCACTTACATTTGTAAACAGTTTTGATTCTGATCAGACGCCGCTTTACGCGGCGTCTGATCGAGATCAAAACTGTTTGACACTGAAATTCAATTCTACTTATGTCATCATGCCAAACAAATCTTAATTTTTATAATTACAACAGACGATACTTGCTGCGATATTACGACAGTCGATGTGTAAGTCGGTTTGTGACGTCAATATTGTAATGACATGTTTTAAACATTAAACATTTTACATACCTTTATCACAGTTTGTTCCAATATACCCCGAGTTACACGTGCAGCGATATCCCGAGCTGCCTTGTAGAGAACAGATACCGTGCTGACATGGATCAGGCAGACACGGATTGGCTGCAAAAACACAATATTGCCAGTTTCAACCAATCAAACGTCTGGAATATGATGTTACATAAATGACGGTTTATAGAAATTATATAGATCGATTTTATTGACCTGGCAGGTCGGAGTTCTGATACGGACCTTTGCATATCAACTTTGGGGTCGGCAGCACGCTCTTTTATTATCGGAATTTACAGTTGTCGTCTGCCGGTTTTTCCCAACATTACATAGCAATGGACATTTTGACAGAAGGAAATTAATGAACAATGACAAACAGCTTGAATCCAGATCAGACGCCGCGTCTGATCTGGATTCAAGATGTTTGCAAATCTTTACCAAGTCTTAATTTCTCTTCCTATAACGTACAACACACGCATTTTTTGTCTTCAATTGCGAGTTGTTGTAGAGAGGGAGCACTGTATATAACAATTGAACGTGGATATTGGTGCACGCATAAATAGTGTTTCTTCAAGTTGAAAGTATCGGACAATAACGATATAATACGGAACTATACCTATCAACCCTAAAATCAAAAGTAAATTAGTTGATCTTTGCCAAAGGTTAGCTCCGCGTGGAAATGAAATTGTTGTACAAAGTTATGACATACCTGGTGGCACCGGTGTGGTTCCTGAAAGTAGACAATATGTCCTCTGAAAATTGATACCCAACCCAAAACATATCATCTTTCAAAAACTGTCCATTTCTTGCACTTTACTGTATTAATTATTTTTAATTACATTTAAACATTGTATTTATCCCCGAATCAATGAAGAGAGATATAACACTGGAGGATACGTTATTCTTTCTCGCTTAAACGCAAACAAAACGCACACGCAATGCAGTAAAACGTAGAAAAAAATACATTCATTTTAAACTTAGTGGCAAACAATTTGGGGCCTGATCAGACGCCGGCAGCGGAAATGGTTATTTTAGCACAATTCGATTATTTGAAAAGAATAAAATCTGTATTTATCCCAAAATCAATAAAGAGAGAATATGCTATAAGTGTAAGGAACGACACCAGAAACAAACAGTGAGCAACTCTTGTATTTTTAGCATGTATGTACATGTATATTTTCATATAATAACATTGCATGCTTTACCTATATCACAATGCGTGCCACTATACCCCACAAAACACGTGCAATGGGCACTTCCGGAGGAAGTTAATGAGCAACTGCCATGTCTACACGGATTGTTGTTCTGACAAGGATCAACTGAAAAAGAATTCAATAATCTAGCCACTATTTTATCCGTTCTTAATAAACTTATCTCTTTCAACCCTTCATACCATAAATACATCGATGTACATAAACTATATCATGCATTAAAGGAGCATTATGCTTTACTACATCTATTAGTCTGTTTTAAGTAGTTTTCTGTTTTTAAAACTAAAACAGGCGTGTGGTAATAGGTTAACATGCTATGCAATTGTTGCCTACCAATTCCATTGACATACAAACTGTATATACAGCGCTCCCTCTCTACAACGACCCTCCCAACAACGACTCCCTCCTTACAACGACCCTTGTGGCAGTTCCCTAAAGAGGGCAGTTATATCTAACGCGTTTATCGCTGCAATATCGTCTGCTTAAAATTGTCGTCTGCTGTTTTTCTTAAAATTACATATAAGTGGACATTTTGATAGAATAAATATAATTATGAGTGACAAACAGCTTGAGTCCAGATCAGACGCCGCGCTACGCGGCGTCTGATCTGCATTCAAGCTGTTTGCAAATGTAAGCAAATTCTTGATTTCTCCTCTCTATAACGACTCCCTCCGAACAACACACACATTCTGTGTCTCCCACTGGATGTCGTTGTAGAGAGGGAGCGCTGTACACTTGTTGCACTTTCACCAGGTCGATGTGAGCATATATGAGGTTAGGAAAACCTATTTCGACCGATGTTATTGGCTGATGCTGATACTGGTTTCCAGCGGTCCATATGATAAATTGTATTGTCGACCTAATGAAAGTGCAATAACTATTGTATTACACTTCACTGACATTTCGACCTTTAGTCAATATTCAAATGTTGAAAGATTATGTTTCATTATATGATTCACTGTCTGTTATAGAAAACAAATGGCAATATACAAACACTGAGGTATACATTTTATATCACTCGGACACATGTGTGTTACAACCACATTTGTAATGAAAGCGAGATTTATAATAGGTTCAATATAAAGTTGCTAAGGTTGTAAAAAGTATCCAAATTTGTATAATACTCCAACCATGTTTGCAATAACCTCGTTTGAATTACAACTGTGGTTGTAGAAGAAGCAATCATTATCTACATCATATTCCATTGCATTAGTAGTTTTGTTTAAACTGGAAACAGTGAAATTTTCCTACTGCACATGTAGGCCTGCAACTATTTCGGAAAAGAATATCATATTCCTGGCTGTGGCAAATAAATATACCTTTATCACAGTTTGTTCCAATATAGCCCGTGTTACACGTGCAGTGATGTCCCGTGCTGCCTTGTAGAGAACAGATACCATGCTGGCAAGGATCAGGCACACATGGATTCGCTGTAAACATAGTCAGCAGGACTCCAGATAAGAGGGAGTAAACTGATCATATATGACATTTCTCACTCATTTCAGCACCAAATCCTATGATGTTACTACTCATTAGAATCGTCTCGAAGAGACGATTCTAATGAGTAGTGACACCATAGGGTTAAATGCAGAAATAAAGATTTTAGTATTTAAAATACTCCCCTTATAATTAGCCCTGAAATTAGTATTGCTCATATACAATTAATACAAAATAATAGCCACAATAAATTTACTGGAATTTGTCAATTTGATTATTAATCGCAAATTTTAATCAGAATACTTGAGAGCACTGATGATGGTTTCAAACTGATGTACAGAGGTATGGAGTGAAAAGAAGACCAGGGACCCATTTCATAAAACATCGTACGAAAAATGTTGTCGTAAGTCTTATTATAAATGTCTCAATTATTATCTATTTCTACATCTAATCCTGCCTTGTGACATCTCTTTGGAATCGTCTTGAAAAGACAATTCCAAAAATATGTCACAATACAGGATGAGATGTAGAAATCAGAAATTAATGTATTTTAAATTTTTGACTTACGGTCGTTTTTTTCGTACGAAGTTTTATGAAACGGGCCAATGAGTTTACTAATATTAGTGAACATATTTCATTTTAAATGTATTTGATAGTAGGATTTGAAACTACATGTATTCAAAATACGTTCTCTGTATGTATATTATATATACAGAGAACTTGAAGCATTGATTAATACTATATAGAGTCTGAAAATGTGATTTGGCCTAAACTCTGTTTTGTAAAATATTTCATGAAAACGTGAATATTGTTTCAAGTATGTTTGGATATTATCTATACATAAAGCCTTTAAATGTCAGTAAACAATTTCAAGAAAGCTTTTTCAACAGCCGCGGAATCGACCACGGCGACACCCTCGGTACCGCCGCATTTCAAAGCAGCATCCTCTTTCGTTGGTCCCGGGAGCATTCGTTTACAAAAGAGAGTGAAAGTAGATTCTACTAAGTTTATTATCATCATGTTTACGTCAGCATGCAATGTTTATTCTCAATTTGTAACCGATTCTCTGTCTCTTATAATACAGTTCTCAAAATCAATCCCTTTTTGTTTACAAGGAACTGACAATATCCTACAGTGGAGAATCTGTTATTCTTTCCCGTTTAAACGCAAACGTAGGCAAACGCATTGCACTAAAACATAGAAAAGGACAACTTTTCGACAATTTTGACTATTCATGTTTATCTGAGTGGCAAACAGTTTGGAGCCTGATCAGACGCCGGGTTACCCGGCGTCTGATCTAGCTCCAAACTGTTTGCAATGGAAAAATAGTTTTAGCGTAAACGCGTTTATTGGGAAAGAATAAAATTTTCTCCACTGTACCATGTTGTAAGTTTTGCTTTTTTGAGCGGATGAAGATTGAGTAAAATATTTGGAAACTCGACGCTAAATTGAGATGATTTCAAAGATTGAGACCATCAAAAACATACAATTACGATTTTTGCTCACAGAAAGCATAATATTTATAAAAGAGTTGCAATAGCAAACATATGTACATAATCATATATTTTGATAGAAAGCGCAACCGATTTTGTATATGTTATCGAGATTTGATAAGCTCATGCTGACAGGTTCGAATTCCAAGCCTTCCTGTTTCATTTCCGCTGTAAACGCTTTATAAATGTGATAATGATTCTGTGATGACGTCTTAGAAAGTGCCAATTACATGCAGTGATGAATTAATGTTCAACAGCATTGTTAAAAAGGTATGTGATTGGCATGCAAACGCCATATTAATGGCGATGTTAGGAGGGATAACACAGGAAAACTGCTTCACGTTCGTACATGATATACATACAATTAACATGTTATACCAATTCTGCAAAACCATTCAAAATTGAGTTAAGTTACAATTAATATGGTGATATCGTTACAATGTCCTGAAATGCAAAAGGTTTAATTAAATTTAAGAAAAAATATTCAATAAGGTTATTCTCCTCTTGAAGAGAATAAGGTGATAAACTTTGGAACTGCATTTTGACACCTAAGCATTATGAGTTTAAATAACGTAAATATGAGTTTCATGGCGCCGTACAGTAAATCCTCTCTATTACGACCACTCAATTGTGTTACAGCGGAGAATCTGTTATTCTTTCCCGTTTAAACGCAAACGTACGCAAACGCAAAGCACTAAAACGTAGAAAAGAACAACTTTTGGACAATTCTGATAATTCTTGTTTATCTTGGTGGCAAACAGTTTGGAGCCTGATCAGACGCCGGGTTACCCGGCGTCTGATCTGGCTCCAAACTGGTTGCACTGCAAATAATAGTTGTAGCGTAAACGCGTTTATTGGGAAAGAATAACAGATTCTCCACTGTATTTAGTTGGTACATTTATCAATGGCAGGTGACTGCTTAAAGCAGGGTGACAGTAAAACAGAAAGCTCCTTAAGGAGTTTGCTTTAAGCTTTCACATGGATCTTAAACACTCAATTATCATTCGTAGTTGTCGTGAAAGAGAAATTTTACTGTACATGTACACACAACTTTGATCGGTAGTATTACGGTGATGATTAATGTAGTAAGAGATTTAAATTGATATGATACAATGTATTGTCGACAGGGGAGTGTCATTTCGGTGAAAAATGCATAAGTGTGCAAATGAATTACAGTAAAACCTCTCTATAATGACCACTAATGTGTTAATCCTTAGATGTTTAAAACAGGTGACTGCTCTCTCTGTTTTACTACCACATTGCCTTTATTTCCACATGTCTTTTATACAATACATTGTCCTTCATGTTAGTACTCGATAAATAATGTTTTACTGTAGTGATGATGTTCTTTGAATGTCATTAACTGAAATTACTACGGCGATGACGCCGTAAGTGTTTAATGATGTACATATGTCATATTAGAAATAATGTTGTCATGTAGGTTTTCAAAATTTTGGGGTCAGTTACGTTAAATGTCATACAGATAAAAGGAGTTTCATTCACGTGCATGCATTTTGCAATGATGCTGTTAACGTGCCAACGACGTAAAAGCTCATTGTGTTCAAGCATGACAGAAAATATATTTAAATAAAACGTGCAAAAAAATAAGAAATAATCTTAACAAAGAAATAAAAGTAGAATACATACTCGGCACTGGTAGAGGGGTGGTGTGTGTTCCTAAAAATACATGAACAATGGATCCAAACACGAGCAAGCAATCAACAATTCCTGACATCTCTTACTACAGTACTCTCTCTCCTTAACGGCCCTCTGAACAACGAGGCCACTCACACAACGACCATTGTCACTGTTCCCCAAACAATATAATAATTGCCAACATTTTCACGGCTGCAGTATCGTCTGCTTAAAATTGTCGTCTGCTGTTTTTCTCTAAGTCACATATAAGTTGACATTTTGATAGAATAAATATGATGTAGAGTGGCAAACAGCTTGAATCCAGACAAGACGCCGCGTGACGCGGCGTCTGATCTGGATTCAAGCTGTTTGCATATGTAAGCCAAGCCTTGATTTTCCCTCCCTAAAACGACTCCCTCCGAACAACACACATAATCTGTGTCTCCCATTGGGTGTCGTTGTAGAGAGGGAGTACTGTAGTTAGTATCTCACATAATTATGTAATAACAGGAAAGTGGGATATTTTCATGAAAACCTGATAATTATCGTATCGAGTCAAATTTCCTGTTAGTGCCACATACTGCAATCACATAATATAACTGAAGCTTTTCTTGAAAAGTTTCGTGTTAACTTATCTGAAAATAGATATCCTGAACTGCAGGTTCACTGCTGCAATCATCCGAATACAATTTCTACTTTTAGATAACTGGTAACATCAAACATTTCTTGTTAGTTTTCGTGATAAATACCTGGTTATGTAACTAGATAAATTCGGGAAGTGGGGACAGTTTAAAGCACTATCATGATCAAGTTCGTGTTAAGATATTTATCTGATTATCGTAAAAAGTTTCTACATCCCACTTTTCAGATAATTATCTGGAAACGAAAGTTTTCGCGAAACTTTCTTGCGAATGTTTATGTGGGGTATTAACAATAAAGAATCTGGTGACAAACATATGGCACCATAGGTTCAATAACACGGTCCGACGTCATGCTAATTCTGGGAATACAGCCATTTTTGTATCAAGTCCTAGTAACGTATGTATGCGTCCTTTACGAGCATTGTACACGTGTATAGTTATAGTACACTTGTCCTGTGCAAACGGTGAAGACCTAAATTAGAGGGCTCATTCAGGGTCTGCATTGTTTGTTATTTTTACATTTTCAAACTGATTCATCCGTTCTCTGATAAATTGTTTACAGTTTACATGTACTCTCGAAAGATTGTTTCAGTTGGCACTATATAACCTACATGTATTCATGGAAACAGGGCCATAAAACCCAACTCATTCACTAATATGTCGAGTAGATACTTAAAAGTGTGGTAAACGGTGCAGACCCTGATCAGAGAGCCCTTTCAGAAGCCTCTGCTCTTGATCTTTATTGTTTGCAGATATTTTATGTATATGGCTCCAGCACTGTTAGTGTTAATAGGGGAGGTACTTTCATGCGAAATAAAACTACACATAAAGGTCATTATTAACTATTGCACTGTCGAAGTCGCTTGAAGTGGATTTTGTAAAAAGTTCGGATCCAGATTAGACGCCGCGTCACGCGGCGTCTGATTAGAATCCAAATTTGTTGACAGAAGTATCAATATTTTTTTAGTCATACTACATTAATTCTAATTTTGAAATCATATTGCAAACGACAGTAACTGTAGTGAAACAGACGACATTATGGCAGTGAAGGGGTAAAAATATCACAATTAATTTGGCGCCGAAAGGTTAAACGACCATCTGTCTTTAAAGGTCTGTATGCTATTTGGTGTAAATGTAGAACGTATTTTTTCATTATCAGTTGCTGTGTTGGTTCTAAAAACTTATATAAAAGAATAATAAATAAAATACTAACCTACATCACAATTTGTACCACTGTATCCAACATTACACGTGCATTTGGCGCTTCCGGCAGAAGTTAAAGAGCAAAGGCCGTGTTTACAAGGATTGTTGGCGTGACAGGCGTCGTCTGCAACAGAAAACCAAACACTTTATATTCTAGAACAATATCTAAACAACAGTTTAACCCTTTACCTGATAGCCTATTTCTAGTACTTAAGATAGGTGACTACTTAAAGCAGGTTGAAAGTAAAGCAGAATGCGCCTTAGGGCGCATTCTGCTTTACTTTCAGCCTGCTTTAAGCTATCATGTGCTATAATATAGAAAATATTCCCTATAATACAAATTCATTACTGATTAAATTGGAACTATTTTCTTCAGCGGATGAATAAATCATATCCTCTAAAAGGCGCTTCTATTGAGGAAAGGGTTAAATTACAACTTGGTGCTCTATTGCCTCTACATAAACAGACAACGAATAGAAGTGTAAAGTTCTTTAAATGCTCCTACAAATGTATGGTGAATATAACACTTGGAAAGACGTTATTATTTCCAAATAAATAGTTTGAAGTTTGGTAATCCGGCGGCTGATCCATCTTCAAACTGTCTGGCACTCAGATTAAAATCAAAAGTAAGACATTTGAAACAGTTGTATTTTTCTATATTTAAGTGCATTGCGTTTGCGTTTTGTTTGCGTTTAAGTTGGTTCGCAGGTCTGCTTATTTCGTGTCCAACCTCAATGAAACATTAGCAAGTGTAATAAATAATCATCGGAAATTACGTCATTTTGTGTCCCGCTACATGCAGTGCCTGTGGATGAAAAGGTTTGGCCGCAGCCCCAAAACCGATATTTCACTAGTTAATTACGATATTTACATAATAGTTTATTCCACTCCCAGACCGCAAATTAGTGTGATAAATTAAAAATAAACCATATAGAGAATGACAAAATACCGTTTTTTCCGACAGAACATTTTTTCGAGGAAAGTTCAATTTTTAATAAACAGGAATATGTTTTTTATAAAATCACTCAATAATTTCAATATAGTCAATTAAACTGTACAGGCAGTATTAGATATTGTCCAAATAAAGATGTTTCATTAAATATTTACTGGAAATATCAATGTTTAAAAAGGCAAAATCTGAAAAAGTCACTAACTTGCCAATTACAAACAATCTAGCTGTTTAACATACACTAATTTCAGACGTTCATTCTATTTAGTAAAATTCTACAGCGGACTTTACTTTTTAAACAAGGTTACCAGAAATTCAGACAATAAATTAACACAAACAGAGTAACCGCCCTTGCGTACAACTTTAAAATGCCTATACTAAATAATACCAAATGCCAAACCTGTGATAAGGGACCATTGAATATGGTAGCCTGTATATCGTTAAAAACAGCTGACCGCTTAATGCACCAGAAAAATAATGAATAAAAGCTCCTTCAGAGTCTTTGTTTTGTGCATTACAGTTGTCATGTGTTAAGCTGCCATCTGTCATGTAGGCTATATATCCACATAGTGTTGTGTGTCAGTCATTAACCAAAACGTTTTTGGACAAGCTATACAGCGAACATTGATTCTAACAAACGAATACTAAACATAACCTGTCCCTTAATTGCGTTATGGACTGACAAGTCCAAAAAATTGGCCTATTTTTAAAACAAAATGTTTTGGAACGAATGGGACTCGAGCCTAGGACCTTTTATTGCTAGTAAATCACTCTACGGACTGGGTTATCTATGAGTCTCACTCTGTGCGTTTTGTTGATTGTGAACTAGAGTAGATACAGCGGAAAAAACGTTATTCTTTCCCAATAAACGCGTTTACGCTAAAACTATTTTTTCATTGCAAACAGTCTGGAGCCAGATCAGACGCCGGGTAACCCGGCGTCTGATCAGGCTCCAAACTGTTTGCCACTCAGATCAACATGAATAGTCAAAATTGTCGAAAAGTTGACCTTTTCTATGTTTTAGTGCAATGCGTTTGCGTACGTTTGCGTAACGGGAAAGAATAACAGATTCTCCACTGTATGTGACGTCATACAAGCTAACCCTAGTACAACGCTAGTACGACAGCTAATCTCGCTCATGTAAGACAATAAAACTTATCAAACTGGGACCCGTTTCATAAAACTTCGTACGACAAATGTCGTCGTAAGTCAGATTATAAAAGTCTCAATTATCATTTATTTCTCCATCTAATCCTGTCTTGTGACATCGTTTTGGTTTTGGAATCGTCTTGAAAAGACGATTCCAAAAAGATGCCACAAGACAGGGTTAGATAGAGAAATCAGAGATTAAATGTAGTTCAAAGTTTTAACTTACGATCGTTTTTGTCGTACGAAGTTTTATGAAACGGGCCCAGTTCTTCTCTACAGTAAATTGTATGCAAATCTGCATTGAGCGGTCAATGAATAAAGAATAATGTTTGAATACAGGGTGATCTTAAAAGTTTTAACGTGTCTAATAGGTGGTCTATATATAAAAAAAAAAATTGTTTCACAATATACTCGTCAATTACAATCTGTGCGTCTCAGAAGAGTAAACATGTCCAATGTAAACAATGAAAAGTGAAGGCCCTGATAAGAGGGCTCCTACTGTGTGTCAATTCGCAACAGATTACTAAAAGCAGGTCTAAATATATTACATGGACAAGAATAAAATGGAATCTGGAAGTGTCCATTTGAAGTTTCAGGGATCAAATGAGTTAACAGACGCTTAACACAATTGCGACTGACATTTAAATACATTACGTTCGGTCCTTTGTATGACCCCCTCTCCGTCAATTATATCAATAGGCATGAAAGTAACTCAAGTTAATTGACATTTGGCAAAACCATCTTTTTCTAGGCCCTGACATGTAATGAAACTCAAGTGTGTTATTTTCGAATCAAACATCGAATAAGAGAGACGGGCCTCACACGAAAGGCTTCAATGATTCTTTCCATAGACAATAGTTAAGTTTTCACCACAACTTGTATAGGTTTAACATGATTCGGGATAGTTTCCGAAACTGCGTCAGAAAATATCTTTAGACATACCTTTATCACAATTTGTTCCCAGGAATCCCGTGTAACACGTGCAGTGGTATCCAGTACCACCTTGTAGAGAACAGATACCGTGCTTGCAAGGATCAGGCACGCATGCATTGGCTGTAAATAAAGGTCCATGTTTTGAGCAAATGTTGCATATCCCAAAAAACGGTAGAAATATCGTTTCTGCTATACATAATCTTTTAACGACTTCAGGTGAAACGCCCTCTAATGATGTCGGTCAGTATTGGTACACTACATAGAGCGATCAGCAATTTTCGTCCACTTACATCTGTAACGTTTTCAGCTACCGAAAGCATGATATCGTTGGCCAACTACACAAACAACATCGACGGTCGTTTGCTGAAGCGAACAGGAATTCCAAATTGGCGTCCAAATGAGTACACGGACCGTTGTGAAAAGTACCGAGTTAATTTCTCTTGTATGCGGTAAAATTGATGCATTTTAGTTGATTAGTATACTTTTGCGTGTGTTATTCCGATTCGTAAATAATTCGTTCGTTACCTCTAAAAGTACATAAACATTGGCGCGCAATGAATTATGATTGGAACGTTAGATGTCGTACTTTAAGGGCTGTTTGCAAGCTAAAGGACGCTGTACTCCGATACAATTACCTGCAGCGTGATGAAATGAACAATCATTAAACTTTTAAGAATTTGACTCCATAGCTTTTGTGATATAGATTTCAATTTCTTACATATACTTACATTTTCAAGGAACCACTCAATTTCTTTATTCCATTGAGTTTGCGTGTTCGGTATCGCCCCAAACTGTTTGCAATGACAACGACATTTTCATTTTTTCAATCGCGCTTGTTTGTAAAGAATAGCGTGTTATTCCTTTTCTATTCCACTTACAAATATACCCTCTTTCCATGAGTCAGTACTTAAGTATTTACCCTGTGTTGCTGGTGACGTCATCACTGTGGTCATCACTGTGGTTGTGACGGGAGCAGTCATTGGACATAGTCCGCACGTGCTGTTACAGAACTTTTTGAATGTGGGGTCCGTACACACATCCCTCCCATTGTTGTGAAAGTTCTGTTTCAAACCCAGACATATTGAGTCATCAACACACGCTGGAAACAGAATAGTATACTGGGATATAGGCCAAGTTATTTTTAACTGTCAATGCGGAGTTTCGATGCGGACCTTTGCATTTCAACTCTGGGGGCGGCAGCACGTGTTTTTGTTATTGGAATTAACCGTTGTTATCTGCCGTTTATTCCTCAACGTTACATATCAGTGGACATTTTGATAGAAGGAATATAATGACGAGTGACAAACAACTTGAACCATTATCAGACGCCGCGTCACGCGGCGTCTGATCTGGATTCAAGCTGTTTGCAAATGTAAAATCCAAGTCTTCACTTTCTCTCCTTATAACAATTCCCTCCGAACAACACACGCAATCTTTGTCTCCCATTGGGTACATGTTTATTGTAGAGAGGGAGGACTGTGCACACCTTTTTACGTGGATATGGCTGCACGCTTATGTATTTCTTCATGTTGAAACTAGCGGAAAATAACTATTCAATAAGGAACCATACCTGTCACCCCTAAACTCAAATTTAAATTACATTATCTTTGCCAAAAGTAACCTCCGCCCTGCCAGGTGAAATAACTGGCCTATAACAAAATGCTTCTTTACCAATTGACTTACTTGTTAATGCTTAACCAATGATGTAAAAAACTCGGCGTTGATCAGGTTCCAACTGTTAGCGAATCATATTTGAGCAAATTTGTCAACATGTTCATAAGCATGACCTTTATTAGGTTTAATTGCATTGCTTTTACGCTTCCTATCATTTAAAGAATACGAATAACGTATCTCCAATTATTTTCACTTTAGCACGTTTTAACTAGGAACACGGGTGATGAAAACAAATATATACCCAGCCAAAAACTAAAGTACCCACTTTTACAGTAACTATACATTAAGTAAATTTTAAAGGTCAATAACTTTTAAGGTACCTTATCAACACCAGTTTTGTTTGAGATTGCAAAGGCTCATACGTTCACAAATGAATTGCAGTAAAACACATGTAACGAAAATAAAACACTTAAAGTTCATTCTTATTTCAAATCAAACGGGGGTAATTGGATATTATAAGATTTTCTAGTCATAATAACGCTGTGAATATTGTGATGAATAAAAGTCTAATGTAATTTTCTTTTCATTAAGAAAAAGTTCTAGCTGCTGAATATAAGCACCATTGTTTCTTTTCTATGGAAAACATTTCTAAGCAAAAATTCTGTTTTCAGGAAAAAGAGTTATAGTCCTTTTATTTTCAATATTATGGGCCAGTTATTTAGCCAAAATGATTTCATGTCGTCTGCCACTTTCTACCAAATAAACATTAAAGACAATTTATGTATGAGACGCTAATAATTTAGAATACAAAAGTTGGTACTTTCTTTTTTGGATGAGTATAAAATATTTCTCACATAACTACCCCTGTTTTCTATAGCGAATAACGATCATGAATAGCCTTGTCTCCAACATGTGTGAGCTCACTTTGATGACGTCACTCTAACGTCACTATTTATAAAGGCGTTTTGACGTCACCGCGGTTCCAAAACAACATGCATTGCTTTAAAAAATAGCTTAAAATCGTTGGTTATGTGAGAAAAAGAATCTGTCATGAGTCAATGTTTAAGACAGGTTGATCTCAAACTCATCTAGAATAGAAAAGTTATTAGGCTCGCCAAGGCTCGCTTAATAACATTTCATTTCTAGACTCGTTTGAGATCAGCTTGTCTTAAACATCGACTCATGACAGATGATATATAACTTACCCGACTGGCTACTGGCATACCCACACCTGTCATTACACAGGTTACCGCTACAGCAGTTAGTACACAGGTGATAACAAACAATACATGACTTACCCGACTGACTACTGGCATACCCACACCTGTCATTACACAGGTTACCGCTACAGCAAGTAGTACACAGGTGATAACAAACAATACATGACTTACCTGACTGGCTACTGGCATATCCACACCTGTCATTACACAGGTTACCGCTACAGCAGTTAGTACACAGGTTGGGTTGAGAGGCAGTTGTAGCACAAGACTAGAAGAATGAATAATGTATATAAATCCGAAATTATTTAACCCATTACCCGATAAATACGCATTATTTTTACATATTGGATTTATTTGTCCACTGCGGAAAATAGTTCCAAATTAATACACTTACAAATATTCAGCAACAGAAATAGTGTCTATATCCTGGCATATTGTAGCTTAAACTAGGAGGTCAGTAAAGCAGAGGGTACCTTAACCCATTTGCGCCCAGTGGATTCTTCCATGTTTTATATTGGATTAGTCCATTTTTTATCAAACGGATGCCTGGTCAAAATTTTCGTTTTCATTTTGTTTTATATTGAAATTCCTATCAACAAACAGTGTAGACTCTGATCAGACGCCGCATTATGGGTTAAGGCTAACTCTGTTTTACTTAAGGTAAGCATCTGTCATCATAACTATAAACAGTCTGTAGGGCAAAGGGTTAAATTGTACAGTTTCTTGTCATACATATCATACGTACAAATACACATACGTATTTACAATATATCAATGTAAGGTCAAATCTGATACGTAGATTTAAATCAATCAATTTTCAGCCAAACTCTTGGAAAGAAAATTATTATCAAGAGGCTTGTTTGAACCCTTTCACTCTCAATGACGCCAAAAAGCGCCTTTGAAAAAAATGATATTGCAGACAATAAAATTAAATCAGACGACAATGCTGTAGGGTAAACACCTCACAATAATGTGAAATACAGGACATGCAATATCAGTTTTCAAGACCAATTCAGCTAGTTGATTCCTTGTAAATTATATCCTTGATGTGTGTACTAAGCACTTCTAACGTAAGAGCTATGCTATGCAAACTATATGAGTCTCTCATTCCAAATATCAACTTAGAATTACAGCCAATTCAGAAGTCAGCAATCGTCTATAAAATCGACGAAATGCAAATAATTAAGTATTCCAGCAAGGGCAAGTTCACTGTAACTTCCAGGTATAATGGGTAAGGTTACTTACAGCTTTCGGCTTACATTGAACTTCATATTCAGACGTGGGAAGTTGACTGGTATGACAGTTCTGTAAAAAACAATAGGTATCAACTTGTTACCTACTAATCCATAAATAGCCCTTCTACAGTGGAGAATACGTTATTCTGCCCCGTGTAAACGCAAACGGAAGGCAAACGCATCACAATAAATCGTAGAAAGTGACAACTTTTCGACAATTCTAACTATTCATGTTGATCTGGCTCCAAACTGTTTGCAATGGAAATAATAGTTTTAGAGTAAACGCGTTTACTGGGAAAGAAAAACGTTTTCTCCACTGTACGCCTGTACTTTATTCCTTAGCTAAACAAATAGTTTACTTTATATAGACATGAATATATACCAACATAAATATGTTCTATATGCAAGTAGATAGTAGCTTCAAATAGGCCGAAAGTAAAGAAGAATGCACATAAAGAACATTGTGCTTTTCTTTCAACCTGTTTTAAGCTGTAACACGCCTTTAAAACTTTAAAGTGGCTAAAGGGTAACGGGTGAAAAAGACTGAAACTAAATTTGGCATAAAAATTTGTTTTTGTGATTGGATACCAAACGCCCACAAAGAACGTAAATATTAGTAAAGGCAAAATGAATGTCATAAAAAACAACAAAAAAGCTCGGTGAAGCTGGAACCTGTGCAGAGAAGGCAAAGCAAGATATGCAATAAAAGTACATTAGCGCGTTATATTGCGGTCTATATTATCTTGCTTAAATTGAATTATTGGAAAAGTCTAAATAACAAAGATTCAGCGATTTCTCCTGAGAATGTTTTTATACCGATGATATTTGTTTCATGCGGGATGGGGTGTCTCATTGAATCCAAGAAACGAAAAGTATTTTTTTTTCTCGCGATTTGGCTCTAACAGACCACCTTGTGGTGTCGACGGGCTATTAAACACAATTCAGTCATTTGTTCTCGCGAAAGTGTGTCATTAATAGCATGCATTGTGTTGTCAGGTGCATTCTAGAAGGACTGTGGTAACATATATCCCCACGCCCGCAGAGAAAAACATTCATGTGTATAATAACCAAAGTAATGTGTCTAGCTTATGTACATTCGCCGCGCATAGTCCTTATATAACACTATTTTAAAAAGAGACTTGCATTTCTCCATGAATGTTTATTTCAAATCCAGTTTTAGCTAGTTAGTTCTAAATATAGCTTAACTCCGCCCAGGATCAGTTGACAATGAAATATAAATATAAGAAATAAATAAAGTTCTTCCAGTGTTCACGAGGTTATGCAACGCAGAGCTTTTTCTAGCTTTATAGATTTACGTCAATCTCTGCGGAATTCACGAACTTTGCTAGTAAAAGCTCTGCGTTGCATAACCTAATGAACACCGGAAGTCCGTCATTCATTTCTTAAATGGTTCGTTGTTTCTGTTTAATGCAACTGTATACTTGCCCTTGAGTTTCCAAACTGTTTGTAATTAACAATTGTACTCTTGGTAAGGCATTGAAGGGGTAAAAAGGTTGTTTTATAACAATTCGTTGCAAACCTGTTTTAGCTAGATCAGCAGATAGCTAGCTCACCTCATCAACTCCGCAAACTTTAATATGTTCACAGCTGTGTGGGGTCTTCACAGGGTGATCACAGTGAAAACATATCTTTCCACTCGGTAAACCTGCAATATAATGTGTATGTGTAATGATAATTATGATCATGTTATATACATGTAATTATGTTATTGATAATGTAGATGTAAATATGTGGGTATGTACATAAATACAGCATTGTTGCACACTTTGATGTCATTCACAAGAGTAGTTTATACAACATTTACTTTAATTTAGTAGATCTAGCATCTATATCTATCAACCATTTCAAAGGTTTATTACGCTTTTGAACGATATCTCAGGCAGAAGGTTCACTGGTGTCGAAACGAGAGCGGTTTATATTATATTAGCTTATTCGTTCATCCACCGAACACAAACGTGTCAATATGATTTCTTGTCCAAGAATGTTATGTTTACAGGTGTGCTCACTTACTCAGGACCGTCTGCTTTATTTTGTTATATCCAAATATTATTATGTCTGGTTGATCTTACAGACGGGAAACAACACAATTTAAAAAAAAAACTTTTCTTTTGTTATATCCTATAGTTCGTTGTATCCAATTTCATTATATGCGAGCTTCGCTGTAATAATTGTAAT
Organism: Gari tellinella; assembly: GCA_922989275.2. Lineage (NCBI taxonomy): Eukaryota > Metazoa > Mollusca > Bivalvia > Cardiida > Psammobiidae > Gari > Gari tellinella. The sequence goes on along the minus strand of OV277874.1, from coordinate 28,522,581 downwards.
CAATAGAAACTGTAAAGTGAATGTGAAATAAAATTACATTCTGTGTGAACATGATGCCGGCATACAGAGGAATGACGCGATTCGTTCCCTTTTAACCCTATACTCCATAGACATGCCCGTTTACAAATGTAATCTTTTCATCCATTGAAGAAAATATTTCCACTTCATAGTCATGAACATACACCAAAAGTACTATTTTCTTTACCCTAGCAAAGCGTAGCTTAATACCGGCTGAACATACAGTAGAATACTTTCAACCGGTTTTAAGTGGCCTCCTATCTTCAAAACGGAACAAGTTTATAGAAGAAAAGGAGTAAAATAAAACTAATTACAATACAATGTACCAAATGACATATTAAAGGTCAGACTATTTATTTTAACCTGAGTGGAAAACAATTTAGATCTTGGCCAGAGGTCGGGTAACCCGGTCTCTGATCTGGTGCCAGAACGTTTTGCAAAGTAAAATACTTTTTTTTATTGGGAAAAGATAAACTCTTCTCCACTGTAGTACCGTGTGAACATGCCGCAACGTTTGATATATGCATATTCTTCGGTGACATCCATGACAATATATTTAGAGTCTTTTTTAAGTCCAATTAGGTCAAGGTTATTGTAAATAAAAGTTGTGTTATATTGGTGGGTTTAGGAATTAACCAAGGCAACATCTAAATAAGTACCCAATCATTCTAGAGTGTGACGGTGATGCTAAACGAACCTGTAAAATCTGGCTAACCTCACATACAGGTAAACTACTCTATGCTCATCATGCAGTAGATATAGGGACATGAAAACCATTACGCCCACCCTATCAATATCAATTAGGTTGGAGTAATAATTTCCTAACAAGTATCGTCCATTGTAATAGCCTTAACCCTTTCTCCAATAAAACGCCTTAAGGGCATTCAAATTATTCCTCTACTGAAGAAAATAGTTCCAATTAGTTCATGAACATATACAGTTAAGCATATTTGTTCATATCCTAGCAAATGTTAGCATTAATGCACATTCTGCTTTACTTTCAATCTGCTTTAAGTAGTCACCTATCTTCAATACTAGAAATTGTCTATGGAATAAAGGGTTAATAAAAGATACATGTAGATTGTATATTGTTTTTACCTTGGTTTTTGCAGAGTGACGCGGCGCAGAGATCTGTGTCGCAACATTCACTACATACCACTGTATTGATACTAGATGACACGGAACCACATTGCTGGATAAGAAGAGAACATGACAAGTACACACAGTGCGCTAACAAAATCAACGTAGATAAGGTTCAGGACCCCTAATGAAATCGGACCAAAATGGGTTCAGCGATCGGCCATTTTCTTTAACTGACGGGCGTTCCGAACTCTGCTTTAGCATCGTTCGGAACGGATCGACAATTAACGAGAATGGCCGATCATTCTCTATGTACTTATATCCTTAACAGACCCACCCACAGCATTTAACATACGTGTTTGTATATTTTTGTTTTGGATAAAATAACACCTATGGAAGCTTTGGGGAGTAGTGTATACCCAGTCAATTGTCTTAGACTGGGCATACATAACCTTTAAAACAACATTGATAACATAATTAAATATCTTGGGTAAGGTGAAAAAGAGAGTCATAATGGAGCGCAAACAGATAACATTGTGTCATTTTAAGTTCAAGAGATATTTGGTTTCCTGATCTGAATCTTCACTGTTCGCAGATAATGTAAGACTTTGAATGTAATACCTTGTTTCAACAATATTGTTAAATGAAAACCAGTTCCGACCCTCGTGATATTGCTCCCATATTAGCCCTCCGATCTAGGTATACGTGTGCATAATAAATGTTTACTATTCGCATGTACACTGTTTGTAAAAGACGGGTATGTTCGTCACTATGTTCCATTAGGTGAATCCAACCCTTCTCCAAAACCCTTACCTTGAATCTAACTAACCGTAAATGTGACTATAAGCCTCTATCAAAAAACATATCCCCATTTTTAACCGAAACTAAATCTTAATTCTAATAATAATTATATCATATTTAGACATGTCCGGAAAATGTACACATGTCACTTACATTAATGTTGATCTGAATTACACTGTGCAATTGCTTTGGTTATCTGAAGAAGTCTGAACTTACCTGTTTATCTCGACAGTGAAGATTGTGACGTACTTGTCCACTTGGTAGGATATATTGTTCCATAGAACATACCTGTGTAAAATAGATTGCATGTGATGTATTGTTCCATAGAACATACCTGTGTAAATTAGATAGCATGTGATATATTGTTCCATAGAACATACATGTGTAAAATAGATTGCATGTAATATATTGTTCCATAGAACATACCTGTGTAAATAGATTGCATGTGATGTATTCTGTGTAAAATAGATAGCATGTTATAAATTATTCTGGAACACACACACACATGCGTAAATAGACAGCATGTGATATATTGTTGCATATATCATACCTGTCAAAATAGAAAGCGTGTTATATATTATTCCATAGCACACACTTGTGTAAATATGTAGCATAATTATGATATTCTGTTTCATAGCATATAGATTTGTAAATAAATAGCATGTGATATATTGTATTCTCATAACCATGTGAATATATAACATGTGATATAGCATTTCATGGCACATACATGTGTAAATAGTGAACAGGTATATAATTCCATTACACATACTGATTTAAATACATAAGGTCATCTATTGTTCCATAGCAAATGTCTGTGCAAGTAGATGGCATATGGTTTTTTGTTCCAACAGAGGAAGACGACGTTACTGTAAAACAGGTATTTTTGGCGTCATGAATATTTCGCGTAATGCGATTTTGTATTAATTCACGACATCATGCAATATTTCTAGCAGGTGGTACATTCTGCTTTACTTTCAACCTGCCTTAAGAAGTCACCTATTTTCAAACCTAGAGACATTCGCGAATTAACGCGTAAATAATATTCACGCGAAAAAAAACGGTTTTGCAGTATAAGAGAGATTTTACTGTAGATAATTGTTTGTTGCTATTTCTATTTTTTGTATATATATGGTTGAACATAATTATGCGTCTTCGAGAGAAAAGAAACTACTCTTCTGACAGTGTCTAATTATGTTGCAATGTTTTTAAGCTTGATGCTAAAAATTGTTTATGTATGATGTCACATTTTATACAATGTATATAATATTACGTCACCTCGTGAGGACCACACCTAGCAACAGTGTTCACCTGGGATGGATCGGGCACTGAGTGATCAAACAAACATACTAGGTTGCAATCTACAAGAACAAACAAATAAAATAATACAGCGCTCCCTCTCTACAACGACACCCAAAGGGAGACAAAAATTGTGTGTGTTGTTCGGAGGGAGTCTTTATAGAGAGGGAAAATTAATACCTGACTTATATTTGCAAAAAGTTTGAACCCATATCAGACGCCGCGTAAGCTGTTTGTCACTCGCCATTATATTTATTTAATTAAAATTCCCACATATATGTGACTTTGACAAAAAGGAGCAGACGAAATATTTTAAGCAGACTATATTGCAGCAGTAAAATCGTTCGACATAATTGTCCTGTTTAGGGTCGTTGTAAGGAGAGGGTCGTTGTTGGGAGGGCCGTTGCAGAGATGGAGCACTGTAGATGCAATGTCAAAACCATATAGCTGACACCGGGGCTTTCCGAAGGCTCAGCCGCCCAAACCCACCCTTCTCAAAATGTCATTGAAATCATGATCTCGAAAATGGACACGTGTCTCCATTTTAACAGATTATCTCATAGTCAGTTTCTAGTCTTGAAAAGATGTGACCGCTTAAAGCAGGTTAAAAATAAAGCAAAACAAGCTATGGGATAAAACCCCTCTAAACCAGAAACCCTCGGAACCGGACATTTATGTTGTTCCCACACATGTCCGGTTTAGCGGGGTTTCATTGTACGTTCTTTGCAAACAATCAGTCCAGACGCCCAATAAAAAATGCTCTTTAAGTTGTGCAAATTATTTAAATGAAAGAAAAGGTATACGACACACCTGAACTGAATGGGTCATAGTGCCAATAAGGATAGATCATAGGCGTAAAAATGCGTATTTGTTGAGTAATGGGTTCAGGGCCCGTTTTACTAAACTACTTACGCAATTTTTTTGCGTAAGTCAAAATCGTTTAACTCTTATTTTTCGATCATAAACGTTTGCAAACAGCAAATAGCCAGATCAGAGGACGCGCTACAAGCGCGTCCTCTGATCTGGCTATTTGCTGTTTGTAGCAAGTGATAATAAAAAATATAAATTAAAATCTAAAATTTTGACTTACGCATATATTTTGCGTAAGTTGTTTAGTAAAACGGGCCCCATGGCGCTAATGCTTGTAGGAAATATCGTACCTGCGCAATGTAGCAGAGTAGAAGTAACCGCTGCTAATAAAAGTCCACTCCACTCTGGAAATAGAATAAACCAAGGCAACCATGTTATACAGGAACATATAAAATAAAAGCTTTAAGATAATGCAAAGTCATTCAATATAGGAATTATAAGATATTTAAGACATTACATTTCAAAAAGAACATACATGTTTATAACATCATAGTATGACACACATAAATCGGACCACTGCGAAATATATATATGATACTGATTTGACTTATTGAAAAACGGTGCAAAATAGAAGAATATAAAGATAAATAAGAATATTCAACAAAGGCGACATATTATATATGCTATGTTGTCGCATAAAACAGTACATTGGCGGTAGCCGTTATTCTTTGTCGTTTAAACTAATCAAACGCAAATAGTTAGAAAATGGCGAAGATCTGGCTTCCAATGTCATATAGCGTTTGAGTTGAGATTGAGTTCTATCTCAAGCCTTTGATTCGTAAGATTTGATATTGAGTATGAGGTCGTTCTCAAGACTTCGATTGATCAGATTTGGGCAAGAGCTAAACTCTGACTAATCAAATGCTTGAGATCGATCTCAGACTCAACTAAAACGCTTTATAACAGTGTGCTAATAAAGTCTAAAGAACCACAAGTGAGTTTGTTAATATTTCCATTTAAACGTGCTAATGCTAAAATAATTATCTAATATAAAATAATTATCTATTGGAAGGTACATTACTACCTCCCTACAACGACCCTCCCTACAACGACTCCCTCCTGACAACTACCCTTTCCGCAGTTCCCTAAACAGGAAAATTATGTCTAACGCTTTTAATGTTGTAATATCGTCTGCTTAGATTGTCGTCTGGTGTTTCTCTCAAAGTTACATAATGGACATTTTGACCGAAAATTCTGTATAACGAGTGACAAGCAGCTTGAATCCAGATCAGACGCCAGGTTACGCGGCGTCTGATCTGAATTTAAGCTGTTTGCAAATGTGAGCTTAACCCCCCCCCCCCCCCCCCCCCCACACACACACACACACACAAACACACACAATGTAACGACTCCCTCCGCCGAACAACGCACACTGTTTTTGTCTCCCATTGGGTGTCGTTGTAGAGAGGGAGTGCTGTAAATGAATTCGACGCCTGGTGATGTTCCATGCTGCCAATGGTGCCAAAAGGCGACTTTGTAAACAGTTTAACATTCGTATCGACATTTCTTCAGTCAAAACAACTGTTTGACACTCGTGTTGTAACTTTTTGCCTGTTCAAAACCATGAAAATCAATTTATAATTATATACTCAATTCCAAAAGAAAGCGTGCACATTTTATTTTCAAATATTTTAATATCTAGAAGGCGTATCGATTTAAAAGTTGGCTCATAATATCTTATCTATATTTGCCATCCATCGATAACATAATAAAATTACTTAGTTTGAAGATTGTTTTAGTTTACAGGGAAAAAAAGTTGGTTTGCATGTTTTGCAAGTGCAGCTCAAGGAAAATGCACATGCCATGGAGAATGTGCATGAGTGTAATTCGTATGCCATGTACAAAGACAAAACACATTTTATTTCACATCGGTACTCGACGAACTTTCTGACATTTAATTAAAATAGGCAAATTAGAGTATTTGGAATGGTTGTTCATAACTACAACGTCTCTGTCGTAAGTAGGGCATTATGATATCAAAGAAACACAATACTTCGGTTGCTCAAACGTTTTCAACATACAAATGGAGTGACAGATCGCCCCAGTCAGTGCACAGATATCTAGAATAAGTTAAACAAACGAATGTGTTACTTCGACGTCGTTTTCAAACAGCGTCTAGTTCGGCAACACAGTACAGTATCAGCAGACAGGTCATATTGTTTTGCCTCCGGCAAGCTCGGACACCCATCCAGGCTAGGGGCCCTTTGTGAGACATATCATGACAGCACGTCGTTGTCATTTCCGTTTGGGGCGACAGTAGTGGACTATAATAGTATTTTCTCTGATAGGTCTAATAATACTTTTAGTCACCATGATGCTCGCACGTGGGGCTTTAGGAGAAAAGACATTATGGACCTTCCAAGGCTTGCATATGCCCTAACTCAGGGAAAGGACAACGTTTCTTATTATATTGCAAAGTAAATCCTTACTTTTGATTTGGTGCCGAAGCCTAGACGTGATCTCAAGTACATGTACTGACAGGGTACTTAGAATTGCAACTGTTTTCATTGGCTGCTAGGTCCCTGAGTCATGCTTTTCAGAAAATAAGATGGCCGACTGCTCGTTAGGATTGGGTACATTCAGTCGTGCATCCTCCGTTTTAAGTCCATACGATACTGACATAAATTATCATAAGAATACAACTAAACCGACATAAAATTCCCAACTGAAAACAGTCTCAGAGTTACTTTGCAACTTTGATTTTTAACACTTCGTCTTTTCTCTTTTAAAAAACGCGTTCACTTTAAACGACCGCATGGCTAAATCTGAAATAATTTCCTTATTGTTCGTGAACTGATCTAAATTTTGATACCAAATACATGGCTTTCAGGAGAATAGTCAAATTACAAAGTGCACAGTGTCTTTTGGAATATTTATATTGAGCATGATGCATGTAGTAAGAAAACATAACGCCTATAATTTGGATCCAGATCAGACGCCGCGTTACAAATAACCATTGTATATCTAGTCGGGATAAGGCAGTGAAATGGCTAAACCCTTCTTCCACTGAATATCCATATAACTCCGCCCACTATGAACATCGATCATTTGAACTACATAACCCCTACCCTACTCCTAGAACTAACTACCCCTATCCTACTCTATCTACTCCTAACACTATTCTACCCTACTCTATCTCTATCCCACCTAACACTTCCCTAACCTATCTACTCCTATTCTAACAATATCCTACACATTACCGCGTACTAACACTACCCTTCCCTACTCTATTTACTCCTATCCTACTCTATCTACTCCTAACACTATCCCACTCCTAACACTACCTACTCTATCTACTTCTAACACTATTCTACCCTACTCTATCTACTATAACACTACCCTACACATTACCCCTACCGCACCTTACACTACCCTACTCCTAACACTACCCTACCCACTCCTAACACTACACTACCCTACCCTACTCCTTACACTACCCTACCCACTCCTAACACTACCTACTGTATCTACTTCTAACACTATTCTACCCTACTCTATCTACTATAACACTACCCTACACACTACCCCTACCGCACCTTACACTACCCTACCCTACTCATAACACTACCCTACCCACTCCTAACACTACACTACCCTACCCTACTCCTAACACTACCCTACCCACTCCTAACACTACACTACCCTACCCTACTCCTTACACTACCCTACCCACTCCTAACACTACCTACTGTATCTACTTCTAACACTATTCTACCCTACTCTATTCTATCTACTCTAACACTACCCTACACACTACCCCTACCGCAGCTTACACTACCCTATCCTACTCTATTTACTCCTAACACTACCCTATTCTCAATACTACTCATAACCTACCTAACACTACCCCTACCCCAACTAACAGTACCCTACCCTACTCTATCTACTCTACTCTAAACACTATCCTACCTTACTCTTTCTACTCCTAACACTACCCTATCTGCTCTACTCTATCTACTTCTAACACTACTCTTCTCTACTCTACTCTAACTACTTCTAACACTACCCTTCCCTACCCTACGCTATCTACTCCTAACACTACCCTACCCTACTCCTAATACTACTCTACCTACTCCTAATACTACCGTACCCCACTCACTCTAACGTCTACTACAACAACAACTACTGCTACTTCTATTACAACAACAACTACTACAACAACAACTACTACAACAACTACTACTACAACAACAACTACTACTACTACTACTGCTACGAATACTCCTGTGGGACAGGAGTAGTGCACAGACAAGGCAAAAAGACACCAATGTAAACAAATACAAAGGCATCGTTGACTCCCGTATGGGTGTCAGTTCAAAGAAGGCATTGTGCCATACAGTGAAATTGCCCATAAATATATCACGGGGATTATATACAAACATAGTTTTACATTGGTCAGGTCTCTGCAGAGTGAGTGAAAAAGTTATGAAGCAAATATGTCCTTCAAACTCAGTTTGGTATATACCATAAAACAGTTAAGTCTACCAAAGCGTTATCGTTCCTGTGTATGTCTTGCTGTGGATGTTTAATCCCTTCACTGCCTTACTCCGAGTACTATAGTTATTTGCAAACACTTTGGATCCTCGCAACTATTTGCAACTCAGATTAAATTACATGTTATATCGTTAGAAATATAACCAAAACGTATTTTTCTACATTTCGTTGCATTTCAATTGCGTTCTATATAACATTTTCTTCACTCATTTCAATATTTCATGTAGAAATATCAAAGGCGAAATAAAGAGAAATAAAACAGGACTTCGCGTATCGCGGCGTGTTATATAGTCTACACTGTTTGCCAGTGTCCTGTTTAGTGGCCACTGGGCTAAAATGGGTTAATGGTTCCATGGGGTACAGCTTAACAGAACACGAACGTGTTTACTCGCTGTCAAGTTAAAATTATTGGGCGTCGGTTAAAATTCAAATTTGTTTCAGTGCAAACATTAAGCATTTGAAGTTCAAACCATTGTCCTCCTATACTATCGCCTGCTTTTAAATTGAACGTCTGCCAAAATTGTCAAATACGGGTAACTATGTGTATCTTTACAGAGAAGAAACTGTTATAGACGGGTGACAAACAGTTTGGATCCAGATCAGTCGCCGCGTGATGCGGCATCTGATCTGGATATAAGATGTACAAGTTAAGTCGTGTTCGGCAGGACAAGGGTTAAAGATTGCGAGCCTAATACAACCCAGACGTCTTAAGTCATTTAACTATTCAATAAATTGATTGTTTGACTCGTTCCTATATTTGAGATGTTCGTGAAAATGTTTGCTGCATACACTAAATGGATCTTTTTTTTCAATCCCATAACATGTCCCTTCGTTTAGAAGACAGAAACTCACTTAACCTCTTGCTTTAAAGTACCATCTGCTAGTATATATTTAGAAAATATTTCATATGTTGCACATTCATTACTGTACAAAATGGGACCATTTTCTTCAGTAGAGGACTAATTAAATACGTACAAAGGCGTATATACAGTGAATAAGACGTTATTATTTTCCAACAAAAACGTCACGGTATGCAAAAACAATTGCCGTATTTCAATTGAAAACAGTTTGTAGCCAGTTCGGACGTCGGGTAACCCGGCGTCTGATCAACCTCCAAACTGTTGGCCACTCATGTTGAAATGAATGGGCAGACTTGTCAAACGTTTGCGCTTCGTTTTGCGTGTTAACCCTTCTCTCACTGACAAATCATTCGTGAGGGATTAACTCCTTCACCGTTTATTGTCGTCTGCTTCAATTTTGTGTTTGTAATGTTGTTTCAAATTTAAAAAATGAGGCAGTATGACTGCAGGAATTTCAAAACGAGTGTCAAACAGTTTGGATCCTGATCAGACGCCTCGTTACGCGGCGTCTGATCAGGATACAAACTGTTTGCAAACGCGATTTTAAGCTTCAGGGAGAGTGAAAGGGTTAACTGGAAAACGAATAACGTCTTCAGACTCCTCTATATGGAGTAAAGGGTTAAAATGCTTCTTTGGTTGTATGTTGTTTAGATTACATTGCACTACTGTATGGCAGCAGATTAAGACACACCTACTATCTAAATCCATTCATCTCGCCTATAAATCACTATAATACTGATAAAGTATTGTTGAAAGCGTAAAGCAACGCCCAGAGATTGCCATATATTGACCAATGTCCGCCCCCGGGTTTATTTATGAAATGATTAATTTAACTCAACAAAATAGCATTCAATGTCCGCCCACGCGTTTTTGTTATCAACTCTTACAACACTAGCGGTGAAATCATGTTTACCTTTGCAAACAGTTTGGATCCTGATCAGACGCCGCGTAACGCGGCGTCTCATCAGGATCCAAACTGTTTGACACTCTCTCCCTGTTTTGAAAATATATTTTAAAAATTATATTTTTTAGGATAGTAGCAGACGAGAATAATTGTTGCAGATGAACAAATTACCCAGCATGCAAAATGTAAAATAATTAATCTTAACTCAGAAAAACTCAATAGAAACGAACTGATATATTTGTTAATAGAGGCGTGCATTGACAAACAAGCGTCTGCGTTACACGAATATTTTAACACTTTCACTATCTTTCTTTTACCCTGCCAATACCAATGACGTCAAAAGGCGCGTTTGCAAACAATTTGTTTCCTGATCAGACGCCGCGAGACGCGGCGTCTGATCAGGATTCAAACCATTTGAGACTCGTTTCAAAATTTCGTCAGTCAAACTGCATTAAATCTAACTTTGAAAGGATATTGCAGACAACATTATTGGGACAGACGGCAATGACGTTGATGGGGTAAAAATCTGGGCCCTAAAAATCTCAGGATAATTTTAAGCCCTTTAGCATCCACTATGGTCGTCTGCTAAAATGTGTCGTCTGTAATTTTATGCCCAATTAAAAACTTCTGGAATTCGACTAAGGACATTCTGATACACGCACGAAAGGCAACAGGTTTGATGCTGATCAGACGCCGTAAATATACACAGTGATCTTGATAAAATAAAACTGTTTGAAAATCGTCTTAATAGTCCGGGCGTGGAAAGGGTTTAAATAAATTACATTTGATTCCGTAAGTCAAGTTGCAGCTTGACGAGGCACGATATATGTTTTAGAATCAGAATCATTTTTGAGAGATGAAATCGTTCGGTTTTGAGATTTCGAATTAATGAGGTGTGGCGGTCACGTAAGAGAAATTTACTCTTTTTGTGCCAAGGCCATCAAACTCACCAAGCCCAATATTTTCAAAGAGTTTGGATGCTAACCAGACGACGCCTTACGGTATTTGACACTCATAGCAATGACTGTTCCTAAAGTCAAACGCGCATTAAATTCAAAAACAATAAAAAAAATGAATAATAATTACTCGCGTTTACATTATGTTTCATTTAATCCCTTCACTGTCGTGACGTCATCAATTTAAAACAATTGTCGTCTGCTATTATTTCTGAAATTTAATTTTTAAATATTTTGATTTAAGAAATATTGAAATGAGTGTCAAAAAGTTTGGATCCTGATCAGGCGTCACGCGGAGTCTGACCAGGATTGAAACTGTTTGCAAATAACCATCGTACTCGGGGTAAGGCAGTGAAGGGGTTAAGAACTTTGAAACTTCAACTTTATTGAAACTTTATTGATCACTATACAGTGGAGAATCTGTTATTCTTTCCCAATAAACGCGTTTATGCTAAAACTATTTTTTCCATTGCAAACAGTTTGGAGCCAGATCAGACGCTGGGTAACCCAGCGTCTGATCAGGCTCCAAACTGTTTGCCACCAAGATAAACATGAATTATCAGAATTGTCCAAAAGTTGTACTTTTCTACGTTTTAGTGCTTTGCGTTTGCATACGTTTGCGTTTAAACGGGAAAGAATAACAGATTCTCCACTGTAACTGTATAAGGTCCACTATCGTGCACAGCATAAACAATATACAAATATTAAATACTTAAAATTCAGTGTACATACTATTAGGGGATGTCACTAGTTGGGAACCTAAGTACCATTTCTAAGTTTCATAATTAATCTAAAGCCTTAATAAAAAAGATGTACACTTGAATGTACACATGTATACCAAATTCATTCCATAGATAGTCATATCTTGTATCAACAAGAAAAGGTCAACGGAAATAAAAGAGATACTCTATATACCGTTGCCTGTCAGTTTAGATTATGGTCAGGCCTCGATGACTCGGCGTCTGATCAGAGTCATTATTTTATATATATATATTTAAATATATTGCATTTGCATTTAGTTTTGCTGAACGTGAAAGAATAACGCCTTCTCAACTGTACCAAAGGAACCTAAGCCAGGGCTACCATAATTTGCTCATAAACATCCTAAGATTTCCAAATTTTCAAGCGCGATTTTTGGAATCGCACCTTAAACCCTTCGCTGCCAGACTCTAATACACAAACGTAATTATGCAAACAGTTGTGATCCAGACCAGACGCCGATTCAGATCTTAACTGTTTGACACCCATATCAATGCTTCCTAAGTTAAAACACATACAATTCCGAATGTAACAAAGTACATGTACGAGCAGAAATCCGAAGATTTCGGAAAAAAATCCGTAGACTCGGATAAATTAAGAAAATCCGAAGATTTCGGAAGAATCAGGAGAAATGGCAGCCCTGCTAATCTACATCTAAATTGAGGTACAGTGGAGAAAACGTTATTCTTTCCCAATAAACGCGTTTACGCTAAAACTATTATTTGCAGTGTAAACAGTGTGTAACCCGGCGTCTGATCAGGCTCCAAACTGTTTGCCACCAAGATAAACATGGATTATCAGAATAGTCCAAAAGTTGCACTTTTCTACTTTTTAGTGTTTTGCGTTTCGTTTCGTTTAAACGGGAAAGCATAATGTTTTCTCCACTGTACATCTACATTGAAGTAGAATGCACTTACTCATGTTTATTCCTTGAACATGTGTCCACTAGTAAAACATTCCCACCACTGACTGAAGGGCATATATAGACTGGGGATAGCTATACACGGTGATAACCAGAGCTACAGATAAGGAGAGCAATTCAAAAATTAAAATCTGTATTCATACATAAAACCCTCTGATGTCACTACTCATTAGAATCGTCTCTTCGAGACGATACTAATGAGTAGTGACACCAAAGGACTTGGTTCTGAAATATGTGAGAATAGTTGGATTTGTTCGGTTTAAATCCTCTTATCTGGACCTCTAGATAAATCTTAGTTTGTCAGGACAAGGCACTGGTCTATATATCAAAATTATTATATCACCCGGTCCATAGTCATCGTAAGAAATAAATGTCAACATACAATAATGTTATTGAAGGGGAATACATTAAGCATACTATTAGATGAACGAATCGTTAATGAATTTGATTTGTAGGGAATGTGGTATGATTCTTATCTCGAGCTGTTTAAGTTAACTTTGTCATTGTCAAATTTATCTTGAGATTTTAACCCATCACCTCCATATTGTCGTCTACATTAATTTTGTTGTCTGCAATATCGTTTCAAAGTTCAATTAAGGCAGTGTAAAAGAATATAGTTATTTGCAAACAGTGCGTGGCGCGGCGTCCGATCAGGATTCAAACTGTTTGACAATTATTTCAAAATACATGTACTTAAAAAAACAACTTTGTGATAAATAAAAGCAGACGACAACTGCTTGAAATCGATGACGTCATGGCAGTACGTACACTAGTTGCCTAACGGTCAAACAGGAAGCCGAGTTTTTACAGAATTTAGAATCTCCTTTAACTCAAACATCCCAGGGTCAAAGGTCATTGGCACGGTCATCAGGCCGCGGCAGACTGTGGTTGGTTTACAGTGGAAAAAACGTTATTTTTGTACGTTTAAACGCAAACGAAACGCAAAACGTATTGGGATAAAACGGAGAAAATGACAATTTTTTGAAAATTCTGACTATTCGTTTTAATCTGAGTGGCAAACAGATTGGAGCCTGGTCAGACGCAGGGTTGCATGGCTTCTGCTCTGGCTTCAAACTGTTTGCATAGGAAATAATAGTTTTAGTGTAAACGCGTTTACTGGGAAAGAATGTTTTCTCCACTGTACATGCGTTTAAGTTGCTCATAAATCCTAAGGTTTCCAAATTTCCAAGCGCGATTTTAGGAATCGTACCTTTTTTGGATCCAGATCAGACCTTACGTAATGCTTTGACACCTAAATCAATGTTTCCTAAGTGAAAAACGTATAAAATTCCTAAATTTTAAAAGTAAGAGCAGAAATCCGAAGATTTCTGAAAAATCCGTAGGTCCGGAGAAATTAAGAAAATATTCCAAAGATTTCGGAAAAGTCAGGAGAAATGGTTGCCCTGTGTTTCTGCCGGATGATTATCATACTTCAAAATAAATAATGTTTGAATGAAATGAAGCTTTCGGCTTAGTTGTCATTGTATATAGATCTATATCTAATGAATACCTGAAAGCGCGTTTGCAAACAGTTTGGTGTAACGCGGCGTCTGATCAGGACCCAAACTGTTTGACGCTCTTATCGATATAAAAAATGATAGAGCGGGTGCACCAATTACCGAACACCTACGCAATATTTTTTACTGTTCGGTAATACGTCCATTATTTCAGCACATTTGTAAAACCATCTAACAGGTAACGTCTCTATGTCCGTTTGCTATGCTTGCGGTCTTAAAACATGTAATAATAGAACAGATATAGTGAGTTGAGTGAGCGGTGTCAGTGAACCTTATTCCGAACAATGGTTTTAATTCCGAACATAATGGTTCCTTATTCCGAACAAAGATTTGGTTTTAAAATAAAAGTGGCCAATCTTCTTCTTCTAACAATGATTTCATTATCAGATGTCTGCGAAGACATGGTAACACAAACTCAGATTACAAATAGGGAAAACACACGTAATTGCACATTGTAAAGTACATGTACATGTGAATGAAAGGAAAATTAATGAAAACATTTTGATGTATACACACTGTGACAGTCTGGTATATCGGCTTATAAACACTTGTTTAACGTGTTCATTCAACTGAACATGATACTTATGACCTCAACAATACTTGCATTTGAGTGGCAATTCATCTATTTCACTGAAACTCCCCCCTCTTCACACTTCAAGAGGAATCGTCGGAAACAGTTTGTACACCGTATGTACTCTTGGTACTTTTCTTCACACTTAAAGCATTGTGAAGGGGCTACTTGCATGTCATCATCGCTGTCTGACTTCTCTAATTCATCAAGTATTTGTTCATCTATGGCTCCAGATAAGGGGAGTATTTCAAAAAAAATAATCTTTATTTCTGCATTAATTTTACGGTGTCACTACTCGCCAGAAACGCCTTTTCGAGAGACGATTACAATGAGTAGTAATACTACAGGATATGGGACTGAAATGATTAAGAAAATGTTGAATTTCTTCAGTTTACTCCTTCTTATCTAGGGCCATATCTTAGTATCAATGACTGATTCATTTGGCGTCACATAGAGCGGTGTTACTTGACCATATTGACGATGCCATTGCCATCGTCACCATGACCCCAATGTTTATGATCCGCCTGGTGATATTATCAAACCGCTTGAGTCACATCATTATAAAGCATAAACCTTTTGTTCAGCAATAAATAGATATTGAGCCTAGATACGTATTCAAAAGAAACTTGTATATTAGCGTATGCTAGATCTACTGTTCTTTTTTCATAACTGCATCTATCGATCTGAGTTGAAAATATATCTAGATCTACCATATTGCTGAACAATTTCTTAACTGACGCAAGTGGCTATGCTTTTCACTTAGAACCCCTAATTGAAATCACTTAAATTAACCCCAATTTGAATTCACTTTGGCTATATATATTTTTTCTCTGAAGCATGGTTCTAGATCTAGATATATTCATAAAGATGGTGAGATTAGGTGGCGATCTAGATCTAAATCTTATCAAAAGCAAGTGTTTACAACAAATAAAAAAATGTTCGGAATTAGATCCATCATCAAAATTTATGTTCTTAATTCCGAACATGCTTCAACTCCTACATGTGACGTCACTGGTCTAAACAAAACATTTCAACAACATATTTCATGTATATAAAGTCTAGAAATGCGAAAATAAGCAGTACAAAACGTATATAAATCATCGAAATTCCTTATGTACAAAAATCGATAAAATAAAAATCGCGTAATCCCCCTTAACTTCAAACAGTTGATTTGAGAAAAAGACGTTAAAACCAAATCCACTGACTGATGGTATTCAAGATGACGTTGAAAATTAATATAATTGTTATGACGTCATGAAATGATGTCACAATGCCTGTCAAAGCGCACTACTTATAAACAATAGACATTTGATTTTTTTGTTCGGTATAAGGTACTGTTCGGAATTAGGTTCACCCGCTCTACAACCTTAAATCTAACTTTGAATGGTGTCTTGCAGACAACAATACTGTCGTAGACGACAAGAAGGCGGTGAAGGGGTAAACATCTCCCCAATAATTTGATCATGAAAGGGTTAACCATCAGTAATAATAAAGATACAGTTCTTCCTCATGTTTTCATGTAAAATCACGAACTGAGTGTAATAAAGAAATTGAAAAATCTCTACAACAACACCAAATGGAACACAAAGAGTGTGTTTGGTGTTCGGAGGGAGTTGGTATGGGGAGTAAAAACTAATATCCTTAAATCTAGATTAAAACTGATTGTTACTCGTCTTTTTGTTTCATCTTTCAAGATGTCTAAAATTTGACTTTGAGAAAAAATAGCAGACGACAATATTGCAGTATGAAATGTACATATATAATTATTTGCGGTACTTTTGTCCGCGGTTTAGCCGTGGTCCAATTAAGTGACCGGAAGTACAGATAACCCTTCATGACAAATACTTTTCGAGATTTGCTGTTGGATTGCTGATATATTTGCTAACATGTCGTTTATTCACGTAACACCAGAGAGTCATTTTCCCATCCAAAATCTCCCATATGGAATATTCTCTACTGCTGATAATGTAAGTTTACTTGTCAACTTCTAATTGCGTCTTTTTCCCCTAATGATGTGTTGATGTACTCGAAGCCGGTCGACGCGAAAACACATGACTTTAGGTAAATGCTTGTTGTTCAAGTAATATTTATGTTTTACAATTGAACCGATAAGCAGAAATTCTTTGTTTTATTTGCAATCATGAAGTTGTTCAATCGTTCAAATTGTTTTTTCCACTTTTGTTGCTCAAATCATTGCCTCTGCTCACGTCAAGGTCATGGTAGAAATTGACCAATCAGAATCCTCCGTTCTAACACACCTTCACCTTATGTTTATAACTGAATGGGCTAGAGCTTGACTTGGACAGCAATGTTGTCATGGTTGGTTCAGATTGTCAATGAAGGGTATTAGGGAATATAATACCATTTATTATTATTATTAGAGCCTTGCTAGTCTAGATTTTGTATTGGCAGTGGCTAGCCGTCCGGTTCCGGACGGCTAGCCTACACTGTGAGGGTAGGCTAGACGTCCGGAATAGATTTTCGTCAGAGCTTATACTGCATAATTTACGTGAGTTAGTGCCTGGATATATATGGCAAACAACCTTAAATGCAATTTTAAACTTCAGAAAATCGGTGAGAACAAAAACAAGTTGCACTTAAAGGAATTAATTTGGTAGTGACTAGGGGTACGTGACCGTACCTCTAATATTTGAAATTAGCGGTACGGTCACGTACCCCTAGCGAGCCCTGTGAGGGTTGACTAGGGGTACGTGAGTCATTTAAACTATGTAGCAACATATTAATTTGCCTGCAGATACGTTTTATTGATGCTAATATTAATAATCTCTCATTTCTACCTTATCTTGTGGATATTAAATGGAGAAAAACAAAGAAACTTCGACAAATATTCCCCACCCAACTTGTTCTCACCGGCAGCGATGAGAATAGATGTATTCCGCATACATGTATTGGGTTAATTATCGTCAGATACGCCCGATATCTGAAAATCCGTGACCAATGTTAAGTTTTTTTCTTAAAATTTTGATTCAATGGTAACTTAATTAATACAATAAGCTTGTAAGAAACTACTGCTGGTGTGCCTTCCTAACTCAGCGATGAATATAAAGTAGTAGATCTAAGAAAATAAAAAATATCGAAGCTTCGGCTCCAATCAAGTATCGAAACATGCCGGTACCCAAGTTTGCTGGTTAATGACCTACACAAATCAACTCGTAAAACACGTTTGATAACTGATCGCAAGTATACAGTGCATTTATTCTAAACAAGGCTGGTATTGGATATTTATACATGTTTGCAAAAATGTGTGAACTTTCTTTATTCAAAGGTATAGTTTTCGCTGCCGCGAAAAAAAATGCCGATTGGAAATTATTTTTGGATTATTTTTTTTTGCTTTTCTGCGTTAAACAGTCAGAATAGAAGGTTGAAATGAGATATTATTAACATTAGCATCGTTATTAAAGTATCTGCAGACACAATAAAGTGTTGCTATACAGTGTTATGGACTCACGTACCCCTAGTCAACCCTCACAGGGCTCGCTAGGGGTACGTGACCGTACCGCTAATTTCAAATATTAGAGGTACGGTCACGTACCCCTAGTCACTACCAATTAATTTACCGTCACTATGAGCTACGTTCGCATCCGCCATTGTTGTTGTTGTTGTTGCCGTATTCTTTCAGCGTTTTTTTTCACCCAATTGGGAACGGGTCCGGTACCCCTCAGATTGGGAATTTTTCAAGTCAAATTGGGAAAAACGAGTTTTGAAATGATGACAACGCAGAAATTGGGAATTTAAGTTACTAAACCGTTATAACTGTTTATGATGGTAAACATTGTGTAAAAACTAAATCTACGCTGGGTGTGTTACTCATAGTAGACGCTGTTGCGGCCGAGACAGAGTTGATGACTTGGTAAAATCCAAAATCTCTGAATACTGCCAATCAAGCTCGCGAGTGTTAAGGCAGTGATCTAGATTCAAGTTCTTCTTTATCGTCTTTCTCAAAACAATTCTGTAATACTTTGAATTATTGCTCATGATTGTTTTAATTGTAGGTTTTCTATTTTATAAATGATGGTAAACAGAGTCAGACTGGGTTTGTAAACTCTTATCAATTTCAGCGGATTTTGCGATCACGCAACATAAACCAGTCTCGATGAAGGGGCATCCGAAATTCGGCCGTAATTACTGGTATTGTTTTATACATACTCCCAAAAATGTCAATGGAGTTGCGTAACTTTGTTTACATTCACGAGACCACGGAATTATAAACTTCTGTATATTTCCTTGACGAGACATTCATTGTAGCAAAAGATAAGTTGAAATATGGATGGTTTGCTATGATTTAAAGGGAAAAAGTAATTTGACAATTGGGAAATATGTTTATTTTGATTGGGAACGGGTCCGATATTTGATTTCTTTTGATTGGGAAGGGTCCGGTCGCCAAATTGGGAAGGGTCCGCCTCCAATTGGGAACGGGTCCGTTCCCCGGTACCATTCAAAGAAGGAAAAAAAACGCTGTCTTTCCACACCTAGTAGGAGAACCGCACTCTTGCAGGCATTTTAAATTGATGATTGAATACCTGTACGTTTCGCTAAACTGACACTTTCGAGCATGTACATAATGTCCCCATTAGAATGTTTCCATTTTAATTGATTTCTTTAGTGTCAGAGAAATATCTCCGACTTAGAATTTCTCAGCGATCTACGGTAATGGACAGATCTTCCCTTTTTCGAAGTACAGATCTAATGACCTTCATAAATACATGTATTACTCAAACTTTTACTCCAAATGCCACTTTATGCCGATGCTTAACAATGGGTTTTGTTTGCATGGCTTTGTTATTTCCGATTCATTCACAGTTTGCTGCTAGCGACAATACATGTAGACATGGAGATACCGGCCGCGATAATTAGATATGGCGATAATCAACGTATCTAAATAATACCATCCATTTGAAATACTTTCGGCCTTTGATCTTCAATCTCTAATTATAACATTCAGTTAATATTTACATGCATAAATTACAATACAATCAACAGAAATGCCCTGCGTTCTAATCTAATAGCGACAAAGTCGGGGCAGCAGAGTCAATAAACAATTAAAATGGCGGATGCGAACGTCGGTCTTAAGCGAAGGTAATTTAATTCCTTTATATGCATGTGATTTGTTTATGCTCTCTATTGTTTTTTGAAAATTAAATGCATTTAGGTTTGTTTCAAATGTTTTAAATATACCCAGGCACTAACCCACGTATAAAGCAGTATATTTGCTGAAAGAAATTTATTCCGGACGTCTAGCCCGTCCTGTGAGGGTTGGCTACCCGTCCGGTTCCGGATGTCTAGCCACTGCCTTTTGTATTGCCGTCACAGACCTTTTTTTTCCGCCTATATACATGACCCATATCCATGGAACTGAGAATTTTCGTGACAGCTTGTAAAAAATAAAATGAAATAATTTGATTCAATTTAGTTTACCAGGAACACTAAAAATATGCAGAGTCACAATTTATTCATAGCACGGTTTCGTTGAAGTTAAAGTTCCTGATATATATGTCCATGATTTGTGCCCTGCTTTACAAAAGGAAGTGGCTAGCCGTCCGGTTCCGGACGGCTAGCCTGTCCTGTGAGGGTAGGCTAGACGTCCGGAATAGATTTTCGTCAGAGCTTATACTGCATAATTTACGTGAGTTAGTGCCTGGATATATATGGCAAGCAACCTTAAATGCAATTTTAAACTTCAGTGAGAACAGAAACAAGTCGTACTTTAAGGAATTAATTTACCGTCACTATGAGCTACGTTCGCATCCGCCATTGTTGTTGCTGTTGTTGCCGTATTCTTTCCCCACCTAGTAGCTAGCACCGCACTCTCGCAGTCATTTTTAATTGATGATTGAATACCTGTACGTTTTTTGCTAAACTAACACTTTCGAGCATGTACATAATGTCCACGTTAGAATGTTTCCATTTTTAATTGATTTCTTTAGTGTCAGAGAAATATCTCCGACTTAGAATTTCACAGCGATCTACGGTAATGGACAGGTCTTCCCTTTTTTTAAGTATAATGACCTTCATAAATACATGTATTACTCAAACTTTTACTCCAAATGCCACTTTATGCCGATGCTTAACAATGGATTTTGTTTGCATGGCTTTGTTATTTCCGATTCATTCAGTTTGCTACTAGCGACAATACATGGAGATACCGGCCGCGATAATTAGATAAGGCAATAATCAACGTATCAATATAATACCATCCATTTGAAATACTTTCGGCATTTGATCTTCAATCTCTAATTATAACATTCAGTTAATATTTACATGCACAAATTACAATAAAATCAACAGAAATGCCCTGCGTCCTAATCTAATAGCGACAAAGTCGGGGCAGCAGAGTCAATAACCAATTAAAATGGCGGATGCGAACGTCGGTCTTAAGCGAAGGTAATTTAATTCCTTTATATGCATGTGATTGGTTTATGCTCTCTATTGTTTTGTTTTTTTAAATTAAATGCATTTAGGTTTGTTTCAACTTGTTTTAAATATACCCAGGCACTAACCCACGTATAAAGCAGTATATTTCCTGAAAGAAATTTATTCCGGACGTCTAGCCCGTCCTGTGAGGGTTGGCTAGCCGTCCGGTTCAGGACGTCTAGCCACTGCCTTTACAAAAATAGCTTAGGACATTTTTTTCTACCAATTGGGAATTTTTTGCTGAAAATTGGGGGGAAAAGATACTTTTTGCCATTGTGGAACATAGACAAATAACAGCTATAAAACTGGCTGTAAAAAGCCCTGTGTTGAGTATTACCCTTTAACTCATAGCCTGTCTCTCAGACTCTTATCAGTGTACACCTTGACATTGACCCAAATATACTCCCTCTGGAGCCCTGAAAGTTGCTTTATAGAATGATTATGTATATATTTACAATCACCCCATTCAATTCCATTGACAAAAAGTGTGTTCATTTCATATAAACACCAATTTTCCAGAGGGCGGGACTTGTGGAAAAGTTTCGAAGGGGAGGTGGGGCATATGCAGTTTTCATTCGGCAAATTAATCTTTGGAACTTGGGGCAGCAAACATTTGGCGGATTTTTTTCAAAATTTGTTCGTAACCGATCTATGCCTTCCTACTAGTGGAAACCTTGATTCCTGACTAATATTCTTCTTTATAAATGAGATAAATTGCAAGAAAATTGACAAAAGAATCTACCTTATAAACAGCGGCCTATATCTGCGTTTCTTTATGACAATAAAACCCCGAATTATTTATATCCAACTTAAAAATTACGTCACTTCTAATGACGTCATAAATCGGCATTTTTCGCGCCAAACTGTCAAGTTGTTGACAATGGAACTTTTTTTTTCTGCTTTCGAATGTACACAGATTCAGTAAATTGGTCATGGCTGTTCCTTATAGGGTACACATTACACATATTTCTTAAATGCTAGCTAGTTTCAATGATTATTTGTTCTCTTCTGTCATTTCTATGTTTCATTTCTATGTTTCAGTCTCGACCAAGGGTTGGTGTTGCTATTGGCGATGAGATCCTTGACTTGAGTGCTGTGAAAACCCTCTTTGATGGGCCTGTATTAAAAAGTCAACAGCACGTGTTTGATGAGGTAAATAACCCATTACTCCATTAACCCATTACACCATTAACCCATTACTCCATTAAAACATTAAAACATTACACCATTAACCCATTAAAACATTACACCATTAACCCATTACTCCATTAAAACATTACACCATTAAAACATTACACCATTAACCCATTACTCCATTAAAACATTACACCATTAACCCATTACTCCATTAAAACATTACACCATTAAAACATTACACCATTAACCCATTACTCCATTAAAACATTACACCATTAACCCATTACTCCATTAAAACATTACACCATTAAAACATTACACCATTAAAACATTACACCATTAACCCATTACTCCATTAAAACATTACTCCATTAAACCATTACACCATTCTGCTTTACTGTCAACCTGCTTTAAGTGGTCACATGTCTTCAAAACTACAAACAGGCTATTGGGTAAAGGGTTAAGAAAATAAATAAGTTTCACTTTATATAGTCATGGATTGCATGGTAGCCATATAAAAGAAAGCAGAACACATATATAATTACTGTGCTCCCTCCCGACAACAACTCCCTTCTTGCTGCTGTTCCCAATACAACACAATTATGTCTAAATCTTGCAATGCTGCTTCATGAAATCAGCACGGATGGCGTCTTGACCTGGATTCAAGCTGTTTGTAAACCAGGCCGTGCTTAAAACTCAAAGGATATTAATTTCCCTAGCTATAACTACTCCCTCTCAACAACAAACTTTGTACGTGTCTCCAATAGGATGTTTTTGTAGAGGGAGCACTGCCATATAACTAATCCTTAATATTTATAGTCAAGCCTGAATGCCTTTATGGGCCTGGGTAGAGCGGCCTGGACAGAAGCCAGAGAGTATCTCCAGAAACTACTAGCTGCAGATGAACCACGCCTCAGAGATGACGCCACACTGCGTGAAAAGTAAGCACTTGTCATTGAACCCATTACTCCATATATACACCGTTTTATAGCTGGTGGTGAAGCAATTCTATTGAGTTGTGTGTCTTAGCTAGGCGCTGCTGCCGTATCCGACTGATTAGGGGAGGGACTGTATAAGAGTGATTTACTGCATACATATGAGTTATCTGATTACCTCCCTTTAATACACAATATGCCATTCACTGCGTATCCTATAGATACATCAACTCTTGTATGTAGTGTATGTATATAGCATATGTAAGGTAAAATCCCATAACAGGGAGCCTACATAATGACTATAATTGGTAAAGATGCAAATTCCCCCGGTCAGTTCGGAGTGTTAGGACATCCAGTGTATATTATATAGCTGGTGGTGAAGCAATTCTATTGAGTTGTTTAGCTACCAGTCTGTTGTTATGCAATGTGTGTCTTAGCTAGGCGCTGCTGCCGTATCCGACTGATTAGGGGAGGGACTGTATAAGAGTGATTTACTGCATACATATGAGTTATCTGATTACCTCCCTTTAATACACAATATGCCATTCACTGCGTATCCTATAGATACATCAACTCTTGTATGTAGTGTATGTATATAGCATATGTAAGGTAAAATCCCATAACAGGGAGCCTACATAATGACTATAATTGGTAAAGATGCAAATTCCCCCGGTCAGTTCGGAGTGTTAGGACATCCAGTGTATATTATATAGCTGGTGGTGAAGCAATTCTATTGAGTTGTTTAGCTACCAGTCTGTTGTTATGCAATGTGTGTCTTAGCTAGGCGCTGCTGCCGTATCCGACTGATTAGGGGAGGGACTGTATAAGAGTGATTTACTGCATAAAATCTTTATTTCTGCGTTTAACCCTATGGTGTCACTACTCATAAGAATCCTCTCTTCGAGACGATTCTAATGAGAAGTAACACCATAGTATTTGTTGCTGAAATGAGTGAGATAATGTTTGATTTGTTCCATTTACTCCCTCTTATCTGGAACCCTGTAATAATGTGATTTAGAGTGTTTGTACAGGAAATATTTTCTGTAATATAGAAGATTGAAGCTTAAAGCAGGCTGAAAGTGAAGCAGAATGCGCCTCAAGGCGCATTCTACTTCGCTTTCAATCTGCTTTAAGTGGTCACCTATCATCAATAACAGAAACGGGCTATGGGTTAATGGGTTAAATGATGTTATTGTTATGTTGATTTCAGAGCGTTTGTTTCTCAGAGCAAGGCCAAGATGCACATGCCAGCCAATATTGGAGACTACACTGACTTCTACTCCTCTAAGAACCACGCCTATAATGTCGGGGTCATGTTCCGTGGACCTGACAACGCTTTAATGCCAAACTGGTAATTATTCCCACTATAAACTCTTTCACCTCTGTGGACCTGTTTAAAATATACTCATTACATTTGCAAAAAGTGTAGACCCAGATCAGTGGCCTCATATAGGAGCCCTCTGATCAGGGTCTACACTGTTTGCTAATTGAGAGCAGTATTTATTAAACTGTCCAGAATTTCAAGTAGACCAGTTCATATTTATTATACACAAGGGAATCTACTAACTACAAGAGGTACTTAGTGTTGAAAGAGTAAACTTGCTTTAACCCATTACCCCATAGCCTGTTTTCAGTTTTGAAGATGGGTGACCACTTAAAGCAGGTTAAAAGTAAAGCAGAATGCGCCTTAAGGCACATTCTGCTTTACTTTCAGCCTGCTTTAAGCTACCATCTGCTAGGATATTGAAAATATTGCTTATGATACATATTCATAACTGTATAAATTGGAACTATTTTCTTCAGTGGAGGAGGGGGCCTCCGTGGCCTATCGGTAAAGTCACTGTGACTTACATCACGAAGCTCCTCACCCCTATGAGTTCGAATCCCAGTCAGTTCATTCGGATTTTTCATGTGGGGAAGCCTTCCAGCTGGCTTACAGAAGGTCTGTGGTTCTACCCAGTTGTCGATTTGTGCCTGAAATCATGCATAATAGGGTTACTGCGGCTTTCCTCCACCTGTAATAAGCTGGACGTCACGATATGACTGAAATTCTGTTGAAAGGGACGTAAAGTCATATTAAATCAAATCAAATCTTCAGTGGGGGAATACAATAATGGCGTAAAAAGGTGTATTTATCGGGTAATTGGTTAACCTGCTAAGATAGAAGCTTAGTTACATTTGAGGTGGGGGGTTTCAGAGTTTTCCAGTTTTTAGTACTTTGTTATTAGGTTTTGGATTTAGATCAATTATGGACTGATCCGTCTAAAGACCCCAAACATTTAAAAAACAACTCAAATTTCTTTAATTCCTTAACCCATAACCCGTTATTATGACTTTTTACGCCTTGAATTTATTCCTCCACTGTAAAAATAGTTCCAATTTATACAGTCATGAACATGATTGTTACATTAAGAAATATTTTCTTTATTCGAGCAGATGGTAGCTTAAAGCAGGCTGAAAGTAAAGCAGAATGTGCCTTCAGGCACATTCTGCTTTACTTTTAACCTGCTTTAAGTAGTAACCTATCTTCAATACTAAGAATAAGCTATGGGCTGTATGGTATACTGGGTTAAGTCAATTATGGACTAAGTAAGTGTTTGTTATTCATTCACAAGCATGCTATAGAACAGCCATGTTTTACAAACACATTTCTAGTTTTCTGAGATTGTTTCTATTATCAGGACCCACCTACCTGTAGGTTACCACGGCCGGGCCTCGTCTGTAGTTGTGTCAGGAACCGATATCAGACGACCCCAGGGACAGACACGCCCAGATGAAAGTAAGTCATTACAGTAGGCATCTACATAAGAGTTGAGTAAACAGAATACAGTCAAACTTGTATTAAGCGACCACCCAAGGGACGGCTCTAAAGTGGTCGCTGAATAAAATAGCCGCTGAATACAACATGATTGATTTGGGTTGTTAAATTTTTCGTCCTTAATCTGAATTGAATAACTTGACATAGTCCATACAGTTGAACTTACCCTTTTTAGCTCGACTTTTTCGAAAAGTCGAGCTATTGTCGTCACCCTGTCGTCTGCGTCGGTTAAGTTTTTTGCTTAAGGTTTTTGTAAGAGTTGATTTCTCAATAACTATCAAAGGTATCCATTTGAAACTTGGAATAGTTGTTCAGTATCAAAAGGGAAACTCATTACAACAAGGCAGGTAACCCTGGGATTTGTCATTTCAGAGTTATTGCCCTTGTTTTATTTACCTAAAAATTATAAATTAACATATCTCAATAACTAGCAAAGGTATCCATTTAGAACTTGGAATAGTTGTTCAATATCAAAAGGGAAACTCATTACAAGAAGGCAGGTAACCCTGGGATTTGTCATTTCAGAGTTATTGCCCTTGTTTTATTTACTGAAAAGTTATAAATTAACATATCTCAATAACTATCAAAGGTATCCATTTGAAACTTTGAATACTTGTTCAGTATCAAAAGGGCAACTCATTACAATAAGGCAGGTGACCCTGGGATTCGTCATTTCAGAGTTATTGCCCTTGTTTTATTTACTTCAAATTTGTAAATTAACATATCTTAATAACTTTGAAAGATATTAACTTGAAACTTGGAATAGTTATTCAATATAAAAGGGCAACTCATTACAACAAGGCAGGTAACTCTTGGATTTGTCATTTCAGAGTTATTGCCCTTTTTTATTTACTTCAAAATTGTAAATTAACATATCTAAATAACTATGAAAGATATTAACTTGAAACTTTGAATACTTGTTAAGTATCAAAAGGACAACTCATTACAACAAGGTAGGTTACTCTGTGATTTCTAATTCCAGAGTAATTGCCCTTGATTTATTTACTTAAAGCTTGTAAATTGAAATATCTTAATTACTGTCAAAGGTATTAACTTGAAACTTTCAATACTTGTGTTGTATCAAAAGGGCAACTCATTCAAACAAGAAAGGTGACCGGGATGTGCCATTCCAGAGTTATTGTCCTTGTTTTGACTTTTAGTTTACTTTAAATGGAATGTAGACTGTCCAAGTATGTTTGAGTTGTTGTTGCTTACAAATTTCTATGATCAATAAGGCATTAAACACCCATACACATTCTTTAAGTTTGAAAAATGTAGCCGTCTCAAGTATATGAAAGTCGAGCGTCCAGCACCCGTTTGTGGTGCTCTCGTTACGTTTTAATATCAATCGATTTTTTTATCCGTAATTGCATAAAAACGCCCATATATGTACGAAATTATCAATTGAACCATAAAAACACTGATATACGATTCGCTATTTCAATGTCAAATTAACAGATGGCATGTGCGTTAATTCGCCAAGAAATTGACATGATTCTTGAGGAATATGATCTTTGTTACTATTTAAAGATTTCGGTTCCTACTATGTTAGCAGAGACGTAGCATGGGCGAAAGAACACAAACTTGAGCTAATTTATATTTTTGTTCATTTGTTGTTTCTGCTAAGGTTTATTGTCCCGCATAAGCTTTATCAGATGCGTCATCCCGTTGTCTCAGGATTGGGACAATTGTCAGCATCATACCTTTTGTTGAATGGACTTTTCTTTAAGTCTACGGTACCCGGTATTCCCAGGCGGTCACCCATCCAAGAACTAACCGGGCTCGACGTTGCTTAACTTCGGTGATCGGACAAGAACCGGTGTTTTCAATGTGATATGGCTCGTTATTATTCGGTAAAGCCCGGACGTAAAAGGCAGGAATACGGTTTCTTTGTTTACAAGAGACCAACCAATAAAACACGGGATTTCCGACACACCCTCTCGAGAACTTCACATGTTTTGTACACGTGACGTATGGGTGATTCTTCCAAAAAATAAAAATGGCTGTCGAATCTGCGTTGAAAGGAAGTCGCCATAAAAACAGCAGAGGGTCTACGGAATCAAATTAATAGATGTCAAACCTTTAGATTCCTATTAGAATATTCATAGCCGCAATCGATTTCGAAACAATTTACTTAAGTTCCGTGCTTGACGGAGTTTGTCGAAGTTTCCCGTAAAAAGAACTTTCTATTTTGCGTACGTTTTCACACCTTTCATAAAATTGAGAAACACCGATCTAAATTGCGAATAAGTGTGAAAAGATTTCAAATGTTTGGACATAATTGATCAATTATGGCCTTTTAATCCAGAGGCGGTCGTTTAATAAAACGAAAAGTGTTGTTTGGGACGGAAAACACCGGTCGCTGGACGCGTTAGGCAAAAGTCGTTGAATGCACTCAATTTATATAGTAAAAACGATCCGGCGGGATTCAAACCGGCGGCTTAACACAAAGGTTGCTTAATACATTTGGTCGCATCAGCAAGTTTGACTGTAGTTTCAAACATTTTACAGGGCTCCAGATAAGAGGGAGTAAAATGAACAAAGTCAACATTTTCTCACCCATTCCAGCACCAAATCCTATGGTGTGACTATTCATTAGAATCTTGTCGAAGAAATAAAGATTGTAGCTTTTGAAATACTCCCCTTATCAGGAGCCCTGAATTTGTCTGTTATTTTCTCTACAAAAATGTGTGTTAACCCTTTTGTGGAGACAGATGACGACAAAATGCAGGTTGAAAGAAAAGCAGAATGCGCCTAAAAAGTTGAGGCACATTTGCTTTACTCAGTCTGTTTTAAGTTACCATCTACTAGGATATAGGAACTATTTCTAATGTTGCATTTTCATTACAGTATGCAAAAGATACATTTTCTTCAGTGGAGGTACTAGTTATTATGTGTAAAATCTATAGGTTAAAGCATGTTCTGCTTCAGTTTCAACCTGCTTTGACCAATTGCACCTTAAAAATCCCTTTTACGCCTTTAATTTATTTCCTCCACTGAAGAAGATAATTCCACTTTATACAGCCATGAATTTGTACCATAAGAAATGGTTTCTATATCCAAGCAGATTATTGCTAATAGCAGGCTGAAAATAAAGCAGAATTCACCTAATAATGCATTTACTTTCAACCTGCTTTAAGTGGTCAACTGTCTTTAAAACTAGAAACAGGATGTTGGGTAATTGGTTAAGTTGTCAACTATCTTCAATATTAGAAGCAGGCTCTTGGGTAATGGGTTAAGGCCATGGGATATGAGTTTTAGGCTATGGGGTAATATGTTAAGGCTATGGGGTAATGTGTTAAGCTCTTTGTTTACTTTCAGGCCAGCCTCCACAGTTCAGTACGTGTAAGTTGCTGGACTTTGAGCTTGAGATGGCTTTCTTCACGGGCCCTGCCACTAAACTGGGAGAGCCAGTACCTATAGACAAAGCTGAGGATCATATATTTGGAATGGTGCTGATGAACGACTGGTCAGGTACATGGATACGTCTCTCTCTCATTGTTACAGTAAAACCTCTCTATAACAACCACTGAATTAATTTTATTATTTTGTGTAAACTTGACTCTTTCAAGTTTTAACACTATGGACCGGTTTGAAACATATTCATGACATTTGCATACAGTGTAGACCCAGATAAGAGCGCTCCTATAGGAGCCCTCTGATCAGGGTCTACACTGTGTCTACTAGTGGTGTAACGATTCATCGATGCATTGCGATGTACTTAGCTACCGATGTCTATAAAGGAATCTTGCAATACATTCATCAGACCTGCGATGCATCGATACCAGTGTTAAGTATAGTGCATCACGATTTATACCTAATATGACACTTTATAACAAAGTGTCTATTAACCCTTAGCCTGCCACTCACGACTATAGCTCCATATGCAAACAGCTTGGATCCGGATGAGACGCCGAGTAACTCGGCGTCTCATCCGGATCCAAGCTGTTTGACACTCGGACAACATTTTCAGCAATTTTGAGCAACTTTGAAGCACTTTGAAACTTGAAGCCGACGAGAAATATAGCAGACGACAATTTATTTGGCGGGCTAAGGGTTAATTAGAATCAAAACTGTTTGCCTTGTAACAAGAGAGAAAAATGGATTTGAATGTTTTGCAGACACCCATTTTAAAGTTACTGACATGACAGTATGATAATGTACTTTTTGAAGGGAACATACCACTTCCAACATTATACTTTTTACATTACGTAAAGTTCAGAACTAAGTCGGCAGTGTGAATAATAACAAGTCCGATCGGTTTTTACTAAACTTTATCGACCGGTTTTGGTCCTTCTAGACCTTCATCAGGATATTACGTAAAGTTGTTAATATATACATATTTGATTTAAAACAATCTGAGTGGCTGCAAACTAACAACTGTTGTGTTTATATTAACAAGTCTGTATCATGATACGTATTGTATCACGACTTAAATATTGCAATACACATCGACTTTTATTCAGGCAATATGTATCATGATATGTATTGTCGTTAAAATGAAATATCAGGATACGAATTGTGATGGAAATAACTGCTGATGCACAGCCCTAGTGTCTACACTGTTTGAAAATGTAATGAGTAAATTGTGAATAAAGAGTTTAAACTTTTAGATCTAAATGATTCATTTTTGCACAATTTCATTGCAATACTGTATATAAGTCTCTCTTTGAAAGACATCTAGTTCATTTGCAATTCCTTAGTCGCTATGGTGCAAAGGGCGAAGACAGATTGGCCTTTATACGGATGTGTAGTTTATACATGTACAGTGCTCCCTCCGTACAACTGCCCTCCCAACAATGACTCCCTCCTTACAACAAACATTGCTGCTGTTCCCCAAACAAAGCCATCATTTCACATCCGCAATATCATCTCCTTAAAGTTATTGTCTGCTGTTTTTCTCAAAGTTACATATAAGAGAACATTTTGATAGTTGTAACAAAAATAATGACGAGTGACAAACAGCTTGAATCCAGATTAGACGCCGCGTTACGCGGCGTCTGATCTGAATTCAAGCTGTTTGCAAGTGGAAGCCAAGTCTTAATGTTCCCTCCCTATAATGACTCCCTCCGAACAACACACACAATCTGTGTCTCCCAATGGGTGTTGTTGTAGAGAGGGAGCACTGTATTCCGTTTTGTAGCTGATGTTGACTGTCTCTCTTATTTCAGCACGTGATATACAAAAATGGGAGTATGTTCCACTTGGTCCATTCCTCGGAAAGAGTTTCGGCACAACCATTTCTCCCTGGGTTGTTACCATGGACGCCCTCAAACAATTTGCTTGCGCCAACATGGAGCAGGACCCCACACCCCTCCCCTACCTACAACACAGTGATAAATACAACTTTGACATACAGCTAGAGGTGGCAATCAAATGTAAGCTCTAGTGTTTGTTGTTGTTGTTACAGCTAGAGGTGGCAATCAAATGTAAGCTCTAGTGTTTGTTGTTGTTGTTGTTGTTGTTGTTTGCGTACCTGTGCTTAACACTCACAGGACAGCTTGGTACGGACAGAATGGACCAGAAGTGAACCAAATATAGACTCGGTTAAACCTTATTACCCCATAGATACACCTTTTTACACCTTCAATTAATTCCTCCACTGAAGAAAATAGTTCTCATTTATACAGTTATGAATGTGCAACATAAGAAATATTTCTTATATCCTTGAAGATGATAGCTTAAAGCAGTCTGAAAATAAAGCAGAATGTGCCTGAAGGCACATTCTGCTTTATTGTCAACCTGCTTTAAGTAGTCATCTATCTTCAAAACTAGAAACTGGTTATGGGGTAAACCTCATTAACTTGCACTTGATCATTGCAAACATTCCCCTATTTAAGAATTAAATTGTGGCTCAAAAAGTATTCTTCTTAATAGTGCGCTCACATTTGCTCTACGGCGGCCGCAGAAACGTGAAATCGAGATAATCCTGCGGCGGCCGTAGAGATACTACGGCAGCCGCACGGCGTATCCCAATATTATACAGGCCGTAGAGCTCGTCGTAGAATTATAACGCGGAGTTATAACATTTTTTCATTTCTACGGCGGCCGTAGAAACACACGCCGCAGAGTGATTCTACGGCTGCCGTACGGTCGCCGTGCGGCCACCGTGCAGCCGCCGTAACTCAATGGTCAATTTTCCTATTGTGCATTTGTACTTTTGTTCATATATGTAAAACATGTATATTATCTAAAAATGGATTTAGATGTTCTTAAATGCTGTCCAAATGTGTCCTTTGAGTTCATGGTGTTGTTAGACTGATATTAGTTGTGTGAACATGTAGCAAAACCAAGTTGTGTAGCAGGAGCAGCATTTTGGTTGCAGGGTATCTGGTGGGACTTCCACGGCTGCCGTACGGTCGCCGTGCGGTCACCGTAAGGCGGCCGTACGGTTGCCGCAGGTTTTTTAAACCCACAAAAATAAAATCTCGCTGCGCGGCAGCCGCAGCAAATGTGAATGCAAGACACGGCGGCCGTAGGAATTCTGCGGCGGCCGGGGAATTGCTACTCGCCGTAGAAATGATTAGCCGTGCGGCCGCCGTACGGCAGCCGCAGCAAATGTGAGCGAGGCATTACTTTCAACCTGTTTTAAAAGGTCATCTGTCTTCAAAACTAGAAAGAGGCTATTTGGATAAAGGATTAAGCATCCACTTAATACCTGCAACACATTTCCTGACCTAGATTTCTTGATTACATCTAGTCAGGTAAAACTTGTGCAAAGCAAGCTTATTACTTGTCTATGCAAAGAATCAGTAAAGAGTCATAATATGAAGCCCGCCTTTTATATTTGATGGTTTAATTGGAGAAAAACCCTTGAGTTTAAGTATGTCAGGGCCTTTCTACACAGAATAAGATAGCTTTGTCACAATTCTCATGATATTATACTTTCATGCCTATTGAGAACAAGGGGTAGAGTGTGTGTTAATCATACAAAGACACAAGAAAAGTCTTTAACCCATAGACTGTTTCTTGTTCTGAAGATAGGTGACCACTAAAAGCAGGTTAAAAGTAAAGCAGAGTGCGCCTTAAGGCGCATATTCTGCTTTACTTTCAACCTGCTTTTAGCTACCATCTTCTAGAATATTGAAAATATTTCTGATGATATATATTTATTACTGTGTGTGAATTGGAACTATTTCCTTCAGTGGTGGGATAAAATAGAATCGTAAAAAGGTGTATTTATGGGCGAAAGGGTTAAATAATGTTGGATATCAGTGATTTTTTAATGTGGCTTGTTAGAAAAGGGTTAAATTACTCACCTTCTCTGTAGCTCTTTGCTCATAATTAGTATTGTACATAATTGTACATGTTTATCAGAAAACAACACTTGAGAATATTATTTTACCAGGTGATGGTCTGTCCAAGCCGGCCACAATCTGTCGCAGTAACTTTAAGAACATGTACTGGACCATGAAGCAACAGTTGGCTCATCACACAGTGTCAGGCTGCAACATCAACCCAGGGGACCTCATGGGCTCGGGAACCATATCAGGAGAGGTAAGGGAACCAGTCATTAGTAGCTGAACCAGTCAGTCATAATGAAACCAGTCAGTATAAAGTAATCAGTCAGTAATCATGAAACCAATCAGTTTTAGATGGATTGATCGGTAATACCCCCATTCCACGAGACGGTGCTCGATGGCGATCTCCGCGCTCCGACAGAGCGCCATAGGTCGCCTCAGGATAAGGCAATCTAACAGCATTTACGATCCGATTGCGTTCAGATTACGCTCCGATGGCGATCCATTAGCGATCTGTAAGATCAGATAGCGACTTCATAGTCATTGGTCGCCACCCAATTCATAAAAATGTTGCGCTCTTGTATGATCAGATTGCGCTCCGTTGGCGCTCAAAGGCGACTAAGATGCGATCTATTGCGCTCTGTTGGGGCTCCGATGGCGACCACTGCGACCTATGGCGCTCAAAAGAGATCCGATAGCGATGTCGGCGACCGATGGTGATCCATTACCGCTCTGTTAGCGCTCTACTTGATCTGATTAGGGAGATATCCTATGAAGACCTGTGGTGCTCTGCCGGGCTCATTTAAATTCGGTAGCAGATATTTAGGCAAATAGCCATATATATGGCTGCTTTCTTTTTGACTTGTGTCACCTCAATGCAGTAACATAGTAATGCAGATGATTCCTATAAGAGCTTTCTGCATTGCGTTCGTACTGCCACAAGTCACTAGAAATCTGTGTTTTTCATTTAATAGTTACTACAAATGTTCTAACGCACATCAAAATCAATATTAAACACCATTATATTAACACACTTTTCGGTATCACTATTGTATGGGTGTATAACAGTTTGGATCCGGATGAGACATCGATTTACATCATGCAATTTGGATATATTGATAGAAAATACTATCGGGTATTTTAAAATGCAGAGACTCACTATCAGATCGCCACGGAGCGCGAAGTATCTACTGATTTGCTTTGTTGGATGATGGTGGCGCTCTAATGTGATCCGATAGCGCTCTAGTTACGATCTTGGCGATCAAGTAGCGCTCCGATGGCGACTAAGGCGATCAATTAGCGATCTGATGGCGTTCTGGTCGGAGCGCCACGGATCTTTGTGCAGGGGAGTAAACCGACGACGACCTTGGCGATCATGGAGATCAGATAGGGACCCATTTGCGCTCAGGTAGCGCTCCTGGCGAACTCGGCGACCTGCGGCGCTCTGACAGAGCGCCATAGATCGCCGTCTCATGGAATGGGGGTATAAGACAACAGTCTGGTTATAGTGGAACTAGTCAGTTCCTGGGCATTCAAACTGTTTGTCACCAATCTAGAAATAAATTGTCATTTTCAACATTTCATTTCATTCATTGGCCTCACTTTTATAAAAAGGATTTATGAATGGCCTGATTAACCCTTTACCTGATAGCCTATTTCTAGTTCTTAAGATAGGTGACTACTTAACCCTCATCCGGACCTTGCAAAAACTTCCGTTTTGAGACTTTTGGGGTCCGTTGGACCCCATTGTGTATTTTTGTTATTTTTCTAAGTCAAGATAGGCATTTGTGACATAACTGATACCGCATTATAAATTGGTGTGTTTATGCTATATGGTAGTGATAAAACCGGAACATTGCTCTCATTATTACCATGGCAACCAATGACCATAGTAACCCAAACAACTAAGTTTTTTGCTGTAAAATCAAATTTTATCCAATAACTTGTGCAGAAAATGTACAGAAGGGGAGATGAGGACATATTTATCACTAGATATACCTTTTGTTACATTAATGGTGTATCTTTTACAGAATTATGTAAATATTTGGAAGAAAATGACAAAAATATGGTTGGCGTCCAGTGGACCCCAAATAATATTTATGCATATTAACATTGGTTACTATACAACTTTTAACCACGACTGATTTAAAAACTTTATTAAAAAAATATAAAATATACCAAGTTAAAGTCTACTTTCAGTCCGAATGACCGCTCAGCCGACTGTACATATACTCCCCTGATCATCGAGCCATCTTGCCTATGAGCACTGCTAACATATGGCGCAGTCAAATGCAGCCGCAGTACCGACTCAGACCCTTCACAGGTACCCATTTTAACCCCTGGGTGGAGAGGAGCAATTCGCGGTACATGTCTTGCTCAAGAACATTCCTGTAAATCATCGGGGATTCAGAAAAATCCCCTAGTCAGACCGCTGGTCCGGTGGGGGATCGAACTACGACCCCTGGTACCGTAGTCCAAGGTGTTAACCATTGGGCCACTACCGCCGGTAGTGGAACATATGCAACCAAAACAGCTTCCCAGCTGATCAATATAGTCAATTTGTTATTCTTTGTTTCTGCTTCCAATTATTTCATGGCAATAGTTGTCCAATTTATTTGACCTGTCACCGTGCATGTCTTAGCTCCGTGCAGGATTCATGACGCTGACACTGAGACAGTGGCATGTCAAATATATGTGATAGAACTAAGTATGGTAAACACATGTAATGAAAGTAACACACACATAACTTCAAATGGTAAAGATATAAGAGTTTTGAATATCAATTGCTTAATACAATGTTTTGAGTACTACTCATAAATATGTCTGCTTAACACCATCACATGTCTGATGAGCTTCATGATAGTGTCCTAGACGCAGTTACAGGTGTAACCACGGTCTGTTTTGGTCAATAGTCTACATCAGATATTTGTATCACTGTAACGGACTATTATTTGAGGTTTCCTGGGATCATCATCTCTTACATTAATTTTGATTCATGAATGAAATAAAAAGAAATTGTATCAAACATTAGGTTTAGCCACTGCTGAACAAGCGTTTGCCAAACATCCTAATTTGATCATGTTTGTCTGTTTTATGTCTTTCTTCCCCTGTAGCTATATAGTTGAATCTGATCTACTGAAAAATTGCAATGAAGCATTGAAATAGAGGCCTTAAATACCGACTGACCAGACCTCATTGGCCAACGTTAAATAGGGTCAAGGACAAAGGTCAAGGTCACCAATCTTGGCCCACGACTGCTATTGAAACTTCCAGAAAGGACCAGAACAAAAAATAATACAGAACACTTATTTGAATCTTGACATCATTTGCATAATTTGAGGTCAGATATAATTGTTTTCGTTCCATTCGGTGTGAATCCCTTGGATTCGTGGTTTGCACTCTGGGGTTATAATATCCAAGGGAAATAACTCAATCACAAGATCGTAAAAGATATATTTTGATATGTGCAATTGAGGAACAGTATTGTCAGTGATATCTAGTATTCAATAAATGCAACTATTGTAGTTGTAAACAACAAGGCACGGTTTTGAAATGGCCTGAAATACATTTTGCTAAACTTTAGAATTCTGGGGTCCGGCTAGACCCCAGACGTTTTTTTAAAATAAAATATACGCGAATTGACCTATTTAGTACTTACATGTATTTCACACAAGTGTCAAAAACAGTCATATAAACAATGTCTAAAAGCGTCATTAGGCTGGATATTTTTTTCTAGCAAAAATAAAGCCGCTGGGGTCCAATGGACCCCAAAGGTCTGGATGAGGGTTAAAGCAGGTTGAAAGTAAAGCAGAATGCGCATTCTGCTTCACTGTCAGCCTGCTTTAAGCTATCATGTGCTATAATATAGAAAATATTCCCTATAATACATTATTCATTACTGATTCAATTGGAACTATAATTTTCTTCAGCGGATGAATAAATCATATCAGCTAAAAGGCACTTCTATTGGGGAAAGGGTTAAACAAAATTTGATGATGATGATAACAATGATGCTGATGTTGCATTGCATTGTTCAAATGGGTAAAAATAACATCTTCTATCTGGGTAAGGGAGCTAATCCTGTATTCTAGACTAGGTAGAAGCATGAAAAGACAATATGAGGAATAAATATTAATGACATGAAAGGCAGTCCTATTGAGGAAAAGTTTGTAGATACCAGTTACATATAGGATATTACATGAGTGTTCATAATTTATTGGATTTATTAAACGAGTCTTTTAGAAAGCGATAAAAACGAGGCTTGACGAGTTTTTATCGTTTTCTAAAACGACGAGTTTGATAAATCTAATAAATTATTAACACAAATGTTATATTCTTTTTATAATATAACCTAGAAAAGTTATTTATCGTAGCCTTTGAGGTCAAGTGAAAGCTAAGCGCGAAATAAGTAGATCTATACAGGAAAAAAGTGGTTCCAAATTAACCCTGTTCACTAGCATAATGTTTATGTTATTATATGAGTAAACTACGTTGTGGCGTACCTCATTTGTACAGTCATTCAACTACAGTAGAACTTCGATGTGTCGAGTTTGAAGGGACCATCAGAAAAAACTCGACACATCGAAGCCTCGACTCATGTTTTACCTTATGCTCCCTCGATTTTTTTTTCAAAAATACTCGATCTCCATATAGCCGACATGTCCGTTTGTTACTTGTTGATATCGATGATTTCAAATTAAAAACATTAAAATGCAATTATGTAACGCTCGTATCACATCCAAACTGGTTGCATATATACTCATTTTACAAAAACTTCAACTTGAAACGAATCGTCAGGCGAAAATACGTTTGCCGTAACTCGATTTTCAGAAAATAACAACACAACGGTATGAACGGAAGTCGCTTTTTATCTGCGCACCGGTTCTTTTACCCAGTCCAGCATATACATTCTTTCGAAACGCTGGAACCAAATTCAGGGGAAACCCTTTTCTTAAAATAGTAACAATATCTCTTTAGAGGGATAATTGCATAACTATTGATGCTACACATTTCGGGATGGGTTCCGCGTGAGTGGTTCTTTGTCTTTTACACACACATTTCTCTTCCGGCATAAAAAACATCGACCGATCTACGAATATGCGGTTTATATTTGACTTTACACGAAACTGAATAAGGGCGCTACGATAACGTCCGTGAGGAATAAGATATGGAAAAGAGTAGATGAATCAAGGAATACACAGGGCCGTTGACACCATGAGAAGGTGTTGGCCTGTTTGTCCTGGATAATTGGGCAGTCAGGTAATTTTCATTCACGACAATCAATCGAGTAAAGATGGTCACGGAGGTGTGAAAAACTCGACACGCAAAATTCCGGTCCATCGTACAGTTGAACATCGACACATGTGTAGTGAATTTTGAGTGAAACAGTACGTACGGACCGAGAAAAAAAGTCGATATAGCGAAAACCTCGACTTATAAAAACTCGAGTCAAACGTAGATTTTAAATAAGGTTATATAGGGAGAAAAGTTGGGACTTTAGAAAAAGATCGACACATCGAGAAACTCGACTCTTCGAAGTTCGACACATCGAAGTTCTACTGTAGTTATATATGACAAATAAACAATGAGTGCTATTCAACGCTCTGTCATGTTATAAAATTGTATCAATTACAATTACAAAATGGCCACTTGAGAGAAGATATCTCAGGGACAGGTGGCAGCTTAACCCATTTAACCTTAGAATTATACTTAACATTTGCAAATAATGTAAACTCTGATGAGACATAATGTCAGTACGATAACAATGCATCTCATTAGGACATGCTTTGTTTGCTATTTCGTATGAAAGGTTCAGCTACAATTGGACGAACAGTGCAGTGAGTTTAGATCACCCTTGTATATCTTAACCCATTACTCCATATTTACGTCTTTATACACCTTTGATATATCCTCTACTGAAAAAATAGTTCCAATTCATACAGTCACAAATATGTATTATAACTATAATAAGAAATATTTTCTATATTCTAGTAGATGATAGCTTAAAGCCGGCTGAAAGTAAAGCAGAATGCGCCTTTAGCCTGCTTTAAGTGGTCACCTATTTTCAAAACTAGAAACAGGCTATGGGGTTATGGGGTAAATGAAATCTTCCAGCAAGCACATAAAAGAGACTTCATTGCAATAATGAGGTAAAAATGCAGAACAAAATTTATGTAATACTAATTGGGTATATTTCAGACACCAGATTCATTCGGCAGTATGCTAGAGCTATGCTGGAAAGGCACCAAAGAAATAAATCTTTGCGAGGGCACGACGAGGAAGTTTCTTAAAGACGGTGACGAGGTCATCATGACAGGTTGGTGTCAAGGTCAGTCTGCGAAATTAGGTCATTAGAAACCAGGACTCCAGATAAGAGGGAGTACACTTAATAAAGCCAACATTTTCTCACTCATTTCAGTATCAAATCCTATTGTGTTGCTTCTTGTTAGAATTGTCTCTACGAGACGATTCTAATGAGTAGCCACACCATAGGGTTTTGAGTAAAAATAAAGAACACCCCTTAACAAACCAGGACTCCAGATAAGAGGGAGTATACTTAACAAAGCTCACTCATTTTAGCCTCAAGTTTTATGATGTTGCTTCTCATTAGAATCGTCTCGTAAAGACGATTCTAATAAGTAGCAACACCATAGGGTTTAGACCAGATTTAAAGAATTTAATTTTTTAAATACACCCCTTTTCCTCAACAGAACATATCACAGAGCTCCAGATAAGAAGGAGTAAACTGAACAAAGCCAACATTATTTCACTCATTTTAGCATCAAATCCTATGGTGTTGTTCTCATTAGAATTGTCTCGTAGATACGATTCTAATGAGTAGTGACACCATAGGGTCTAGACCAGAAAATAAAGAATTTAATTTTTGAAATACATTTACTCCCATTATCGATAGAGGTAAGATTTAGGTTCCTTTTTTGAGGAAATCAAAATGCTAAGAGACATTCTATCATATTAAGTTCATTAATCACAAAATAGATAATGGTTAATTTAGTAGGTTTTCCAATTTTACCTCTGGTGGCTTCTCCTAGCAGGCTGAAAGTAAGGAGTTTCCAGCTTTACTGTCTACTTGCTTTAAGCAACCACCTTTTAACATTTGTGGAAGCAAGTTCAGTTTATTTTTCTGCAATGACTGGTTTCAATTTAAAAGTGGTTATCTAAATTACCTTTTGGTTTTTCTTGGATGACTGGAGAAGTGCTAATTTCGCAAACTATGTTGGTGTTGTCTTGGTTATATGTACATTTAGTTAATGCTTTGTCCCTCGTATGGGAACTGATACAAGGCCCAAATATGAGGGAGTAAACTGAACAAATTCATCATGTTCTCTCTTATGTCAGCACCAAATCTTATGGTGTTACTAATAATTAGAATTGTCTTGAAGAGACAATTCTAATGATTAGTCACATCATAAGGTTTGACGCATAAATAAAAACTCGAGGTTTTGAAATACTCCCCATATCTGAAGTCCTAAAATAAAGGTCTTAAACACCGTAAACCAG
Organism: Gari tellinella; assembly: GCA_922989275.2. Classification (NCBI taxonomy): domain Eukaryota; kingdom Metazoa; phylum Mollusca; class Bivalvia; order Cardiida; family Psammobiidae; genus Gari; species Gari tellinella. The sequence goes on along the minus strand of OV277874.1, from coordinate 28,481,449 downwards.
CTATGGGGTAAAGGGCCTTGTGGCAACATTATTCTTACCTTTTTATGTACAAACAAAACACAAATACATTACAATAAAATGTAAAAAGTTACATCTTTTTTACTATCTGACTAGAGTAATTTCGGGTAATTCCGACACCTTAAGAGAAAAAAGTAATTATAGATTTGCCGAACGTTCCTAAAATACCGTAGAGGTCGGAGTTACACGAACACACTATTTACCCAGAAATCCATGAATACGATTTGTGCCGTAAATGTGTCATTTCTGTGGACATGATCTGCATCTCATGCACTTGTCTTAATCTCTTCATCTATTTGAATCAGCGAATGTTCGTACAAGTGAGAAATTGCACGTAGATTCTACGCTTAGCATTCAATATATAACGGTGAAATTGTGATAACCTTTGCAACAGTTTCAATTCAGATAAGGGGCCAACATAATTATAGTCTCACCTTTTCTAACTGTTTGTAATTCGGATGAGGAATTCCCTTAAAAACAAAATTTCGATTTTAGCTCATGCCGTATTTAGCAGACATCATTCATTATGGTATTCACTGATAAAGCCGTTGGTAAAACTATTCACTCACTCATTTGAATTTCTCCCTCGTAATATTCTATAAATAGGCATGCTGTTGGTTTTTTTTGTTAAAACTGCCAATTAGCGGCTACTGAATTTATTCAAAATGCTATGAGAGGTGTAAAAACACTGTGATATTTTGATATTCCGGCCAGTACAGTACCAGGCAGTTATGAATTAGTTTTCCAGTCCTGACATGGACTTAATTCTTATGACAGCCAATTCCACGATAATTGTCAGCAGTATCTACCTGAAAGAGGGTACTAAATTCCTTTGTCCTGAAGCGTCTATATAAAATGTCTTAGCTAAATATGCATTCACTTATTGTCTAACTTTCTATGCATTCACTTATTGTCTAACTTTCTATGAATTTCAGCATTGATTTTCTTTTCCTTTTTAAAGACGTTTTGTCGTAGATGTACAGATAAAGACGAACTCGAAGAGCTTTAGATAGAATCATTTTTTATTAGAATAAATTTCAGTAAGGTCTTAATTGGAGCTCAGTTTCATTAATTTGAATATATCACGGCTAAAGAGAATAATTATAATATATGTGGCTAGCTCTACCATATTTTCAGATGACACATCTTTAAATATTATCTAATGAATGGAGTTGATATATCTAGGTGTTTATGACATTGAGGAAGTAGGAAAACGGAATTAAAATTAATTATGTAGGTCAGATCATAAAGGTGACGGAATTAGCCTCCACACATATTTCTTGTCGGGTAATTCCGACACCCTCAAAATCCGTTTACAGGGTTTATGAAGCTTCATTTCTTGACTTTTACAAAGAAGCTAAATAGATACCTTTGGTATTGTTACTCCAATACACATCACTAGATTGTGAAAAACAATAACTTTGCATACCTTATTTCGGCGACTAGCTTATAGAATTACGTAACGTGGCATTTTTGCGGGGTCAAAAATGAGGTCGCTGATTCAAAGAGATTGATACTCAGAAAGAAAGCGTCTTGAATGCGCCGATCAATTTTATGACGTTACATTTATATATGACGTCATTGATAAAATCAGGTAATCCTTGAATATGGAGTGGTAACACTATGAATTTAAGAGTCTTTAAAAGGGTGACGGGATTAGACGACTGTCGGAATTACCCGACATCACTCTACCAGTATTCATTCTGATCTGAGTGGCAAACAGGTTGTCTAGCCTCTAATTTTGCTTCAGAATGTTTGCAATTGAAATTATTGAAATTATTGTTTTAGCATTAACATGTTTATTGGGAAAGAATAATGTCTTTTCTACTGTAGAATGAATTGCATTTGTAAACATGTGTATATTTCAGGTTTCTGTGACGGTGATGGATTTAGAGTGGGCTTTGGAACATGCACAGGCAAAGTCTTACCAGCTTGTGAAATGCAAACACAGACCACCAAAACAGTGTGAGCCAGTCTAAGTGAAATACAGAGACAAGACATTGTGTAAACCAGTCTTAGTGAAATACAAAGACAAGACATTGTGTAAAACAGTCTAAGTGAAATATAGAGACAAGACAGTGTGTAAACCAGTCTAAGTGAAGTACAGAGACAAGACATTGTGTAAACCAGTCCTATAAGTCAAATACAATGACAAGGAAACTAAAAATGTGTGAACCAGTCTAGATTAAATTGAAGTTTACAATAAAACCTGTTTTCAGCAGCCAGTCAATTCAGTAATTGTGGACATCTCTTAAAACAAGTGTTTGCCTATTTCAGGATAAACGTAATGTGGCAAGCTCCTACTTTACTTTTATCCTGCAATAAGCTGCACCTAGTTTGTAAACTGCCTGTTCTTCTCCTACTTGAGTGGCTGCTAACGAGAGGTATTACTGTATAGACTTAAGACTGTGTGGGACCAGCCTGTATTAAATTGTGGGTAGATTATGCGTAAAGTTGTGGGTAGATTTTAACATGTAACATGACATTAACCCATTACACCATAAATAAACCTTTTCACACCTTTGATTTATTCCTCCAATGAAGAAAATAGTCCCAATTTACAGTCATGAATTTGTATCGTAAGAAATAGTTTCCATATTCTAGCAAATGGTAGCTTAAAGCAGGCTGAAAGTAAAGCAGAATGCGCCTTAAGGCGCATTCTGCTTTACTTTCAATCTGCTTTAAGTTGTCACCATTCTTAAAAAGAACAGGAACCAGCTATGGGCTAATGGGTTAAGCTGCCAAATGCAGAAAGGAGTTTTATAGGACAATCAGAGTTTCATAGACTAACCATTCATTTATGTTTGATTGTCATTCAAAATAGATGTGACAATATTTTGCTATTTTGAACCCTTTTCTCTCTAGCCAAAAGTAGAGCTATTTACTGTATTTCTTCATCATCACCAACTATGATCAAACTGTGTCTGTGATATGTTTTGAATCTTAAATACAATACTCCCTCCCTACAACTGCCCTCAAAACAATGATTCCCTCCTTAGATTGTAGCTATTTCCCAAACAAGACAAGACAGTTATGTCTATTGCTTTCACTGCTGCAATATCATCTGCTAAAACTGTTTTTTGCTGTTTTCTCATAGTTAATATTTGACAGAAGAAACATTAAGACAAGTGACAACAGTTTGAACCTAGATCAGACGCTGTGTTATGTGGCATCTGATCAGGGTTCAGTTTCTTCGCAAATGTAAGCCATGTCATGCTTTGCGCTCAAAGGGTATTAACCTTTAGCCCGCCAAATAAATTGTTGTCTGCTATATTTCTCGTCTGTTTCAAGTTTCAAAGTGCTTCAAAGTTGGTCAAAATTGCTGAAAATGTTGTCCGAGTGTCAAACAGCTTGGATCCGGATGAGACGCCGAGTTACTCGGCGTCTCATCCGGATCCAAGCTGTTTGCATATGGAGCTATAGTCGTGAGTGGCAGGCTAAGGGTTAACTTTCTCTTCCTATAATAAGTTGATAACTCCCTGTGAACAATAAACAAATTGTTTGTCTCTCGTTGAGTGGTGTTGTAGAAAGGGAGTGTTGTACTTTCACTTCTATTTTACAGAAAATGTCAAAATAAATTATTTTGTTCTGGATCAAACTTAATTGCAGTGTTGATGAGTATCACATATTGATCAAGTTTTGTAACGGTAAGACTGCTTCTTTATAGTTTTCAGTTGTTGACTTTTCTTTCTGGAAAGTGTAATCACTACATACCCCTTATTTGTTATGGGCAGCATATATACATGAATATACATGTATAACATTGAAATTGACACAATCTATATTAACTTGTGGAACGCTGAGTAGCTAATAAAAAATCAAAGTTCCTTTTGAACATTGGGTCAGACAGACAAACAGTTTGGATTCTGATGAGACACCGAGTCACATGGCATCTCAGTTTGGTCCAAACCGTGTGTGAAGATAATCACAGCAAGGGGAAGTAAATCCCAGTTCCAGCTGTACCAGTTGCCAGTGATCAAGCAAACAGTCTAGTTTATGAAACTGTCTTTACTTATAGCAAGAACTTACTAACACACTTAGTCACAGTTCTGCCTTTGTCATGCATGGTGATGAGGGAAAGAGTTGGGTAGAATTTGTACCAGTATTTGCATTTTCAGTATTTTCCTGGCCTCAAGGTTATAAACCATTTGAATTAAGTTGAATAACATTCTGAAGCATTTGATTGGTCAGATTAGAGCTTTGGCTCAAATCTGACCAATCAACAGTTACTGCTTGAGAATGATCTCAGACTCGACTCAAATGCTTTATAACATTGAGCCTTGGGACTTTAGTGATCATTTAACAGTAAAACCTGTGTGTAGTGTCCATTCATGAACGCATTGAACCCTAGTGACGACTTTACAGAGAACATGTGGAGTTAAAAAAATTATTATGCAAACAGTGCAGACCCAGATCAGAGGACTCCTTTAGGATTTCCTTAATTTATGATCCCTCTGATCAGGGTCTGCCCGGTTTGTCAGTTTTAAATACAGTAAAATCTCTCTATTCTGACCACTTATACCAAGGCGAATTAATTGTATAAAAGACAGCTGACAGTTTTAGGCAATGTGACAGTAAAACAAAAAGCTCACAAAGGAGCTTTCTGTTTTTGCTGCCCCCTTTAAGTAGTTATCTGTTTGAAAACCTTATAATTCCCAATATTTAGTGGTCGTTAAAGAGAGGTTTTATTGTACATAAATAAAAAATTAAACTAGATTTTAAAAAATGGAATTGAACTGGCATTGTCTATTTGGAGTGTCGTGGATCAAGGAATGTAAGGAAACATGATTGTCTTTGATAGACAAACCCTGTCTTTGATAGACAAACCCTGCTAAATGCAGCTAAGTTAGTGTAGAAAACTTAAATTGCTTCTGTACTAATAAAGCTGCCATCATCGTCTCTAACAGGCAGAATACATGACAATAGTAGATTCTAATGCAGAAAACTCCTATTGGAGAACATCATCATGCAAACTTTATTTAAGTGGCTTATGTATCGTATGCATACAGGTTTTACTGTTTATGATTCTGTTTGAGCTCTAGTCTTGAGAAACTTTATAATGAACTAGTCAGATCTATAATTATCAAAACCAGGGCTGCCATTTCTCCGGACTTTTCCTAAATCTCCGGATTTTTTCCAAAAACATGGTAGCTTAAAGCAGGCTAAAAGTAAAGCAGAATGCGCCCTAAGGCGCATTCTGCTTTACTTACAGCCTACTTTAAGTGGTCGCATGTCAACAAAACATGAAAAAGGCTATGGGGTAAAGGTACGAATCGTAAAATAGCACTTGAAAAATGCAAAATTTGAAATCTTAGGATTTTTTATGTCAACTTATGGCAGCCCTGCAAAACTGTTGAATGGTTGACTCTATGACACATGGAGAAAGTGGCAAACCTCAGGTAGAACAATCGAATACCTGCACTGTATGTTTGTTTGTTAGAAAATCCACAAGCATAAGCCATCATTTTTGTCGTTTGAATGAGTGATTCACAGTTAATAAAAGTTTAAACTTTATTTCTTTTACATCGATTATGAATCAGGCTATATTAACTTATACAAATCACTCTAGATGGCTCGAATGGTGGTGTATTTTGTCATTTCTGTTGGAGAAAATTGGAGTGCCCGGAGAAAACCCACGTGTTCGGAGGGCGACCAACATACTGTGTGACGATTAACATAAGCACAAGTTCCAAGGACATATTACTGCATAGTACAGAAAATTCCTTAACCTTTTACTCCATAGTTATACATTTTTACACCACTCTTTTATTCCTACACTGAAGAAATTAGTTCCAATTTATACAGTTATGAATATGTATCATGTGAAATATGGTCAATGTAGAGATGCAGCTTAAAGCAGACTTGAAAGTAAAGCAGAATTCTGCTTTACTTTCAGTCAGCTTTATATGGTCAAATATCTTTAATATTAGGAGCAGGCTATGGGGTAATTGGTTAAGGACCTTTTTGCGTATATCACTGTTTCTCAATAAGAAGGAACACAGCAGCTATATAGATGTCAAAAATATTTATATTGGAAACATTAAATCTGATTTTGAAAATATAGCTTTAGAAAGAGTGAATATGTTGGGTGTAGTAGTGTTTCTGTTACTAACTTTAATACCGTTAAAATCCTAAAAATTGGGACACCTTGTAAATCTGCTGTACTTATCCTAATAGAACAAATTGCTTTTATCACAAAGGAATTTGGCCAAAAGATAAAACTTGATGGCAAACAGTTTAGACCATGATCAGACTGCTCCTGAGGGAGCAGTCTGATCAGAATCTGCACTGTTTGGTGTGATTACAAAAAAAAAAAGACCTGTTTGTCCTAATACTTAGGGTTATTACGGTATTCCTTTTTTGTGAATTTCCAATAATATATCTGCAGTTGTTATAGATATAGTATATACACATGATATATGGTGCAACACCCCGAATCAGTGATAATGGTGGAACAGTTTGTGTGGATTCTAGGTGTATTTGTAGTTAACATGTGTGGATGTTAAGAATCTCATCTGAATAAAATATCTAAATGTCTAATCTTTTGTTTCAATTTATTCACAAACCAACCCTATACAATCATGTAGTTATGTAATGCCTGTTTGACAATGTATACACTTAATGCTAATAAATTTATTAACCCACTTTTTACCGCCAAGCATGTTTCTAGTTTTGAAGGCACTGACTTACAGCAGGTTGAAAGTTGAAGCTTTACTTCCCCCCTGCTTAAACATTTTACCCCATGGCCTGTTTCTGATTTTGAAAACAGATGAATCATCATAAATCATGATCACTTAAAGCAGCTTGAAAGTAAAACAGAATGTGCCTGCTTTAAGCTACCATCTGTTACTAGGCTATGATATAGAAAATATTTTTTATGGTACATGTTTCTGACACTATTTCTTCAGTTGAAACTACCATCTGCTAGGATAAGGAAATATTTCTTATGGTCCATATTCAAGAATTCAACAAAAATAAGCAATAGTGTACATCTCTAAACAGTACATTACAACTATAATTTCAAACATCATACAATTACAGCTTTGAGTGGGCGTAAATCTATCTTAGAAACAACTACAAAATGCTATATAGAACAAAGGCTGTTTCACACCATATCCAATCAGTACTTCAAATCAATAAATCTTATACATGTATCATTTCGTATAATTGTTTGTCATAGATCTATATTTTACCCATTTACTCCATATAGATAACTCTTTTTAAAGCAAGTTAAAAGTGTTACTGTAGTACAAAGGTCCAATTGTTATAAAAATAGCACACATAAATAACTATTTAAACTACCTCCCTTTAATAGTAAATATATTTTGATATTTGGCATGTCTCTTCCATGTGTCAAGACCTTTCCAACCATACCACCCTTTTTTACCTTGACCGTGACATTTGACCTATTTTTGTAAAAACCTTTAAACATTTGAACCAGTTGGCCCAGGGCATTCATATTTGGTATGTACAATTTTGTGTCAAGACCTTTCAAACCTTACAATGTTTTTTACCCTTGACCTTGACCTTTGATCTATTTAATCAAACTTTAACCAAATTCCTTAACCTTGGCTATAACTCTTGCATTATTGCACATGGGACTTTTATACCTGCAAGTGCCTTCCTTGTGTCAAAACCATTCCAACCATACAAACTTTTTTGACCTTGAGTTTTGACCTACTTTTGTTAAAATCTTAAAATGTCTATAATATTTGAACCAGTAGGCCAAGGGCTTGCATATTTTTGGTATGTATATGCATTGTGTCAATACCTTTCCAGCCATAACAATGATTTTTACCCTTGACTTTGCGCTTTAACCTTTAACCAAAACCCTTAACCATGACTATTTAGTATAATTCTTGCATTATTGCCCATGTGCATTTTATACTTAGCATGTGCCTTCCCTGAGTTAAGACCTTTCCAACCACACCAACCTTTTTTAGCTCACCTGGCACAAAGAACAAAGGTGAGCTATTTTGATCGTGCTGTGTCCGTCGGCTGTCGTCGTCGTCCGTTCGTCCGTCCGTCGTCAACAATTTCTTTAAACGATATCTCCTCCTAAACTAGTGTAAGGATTTTTACCAAACTTGGCAGAAATGATCCTTATATTGTCCTCTTTCAAAGTTGTTCAAAAAGTTCCGATCCGTTGCATTCCTAGACCTGTCACAGGAGCTAAAATAGATTGTTTCAATAAAAACTTAAAAAATCTTCTTGTCTGAAACCATAGTACCCTGAGCTAAGATATTTGGCACACAGCATCATCTACAGGTCCTCTATCAAACTTGTAAAAATTATGGCCCTGTGGTGACACTTCTAGAGGACCTTTACCAATATTGTTCAAATTATTCCTGTCCGTTTCATATCTAGGTCACAGGAAAATAAGATTTTTTTCAATTAAAACTAAAATCATAATGAAGCCACAGTACCCTGAGCTTAGCTATTTGACACAAACCATCAACTGCAGGTCCTCTATCAAGATTGTTCAAATTATGTCCCAGTGTCAAAAATGGCACTGCCCAGGGGGTCACAAATTTACTGATAGAGTTATACAGTGAAATCTTCAAACAGCTTCTTCTCTGAAATTAATATGGCCAGAGCTTCTCAATGTGGCATGGTGTCACTTTTAGAGAACCTTTACCAATATTGTTCAAATTGTTCCGGTCCGTTGCATATCTAGGTCACAGGAGCTAAAAATAGATTCTTTCAATTAATCCTTCAACATAAATTCTTGTCATACACTACAGTACCATGAGCTTAGAATTTTGGCACACAGCATTATCTTCTCATTTTTCCAAGATATTTTATATTTACATCAACTGTTCCAGGTGAGCGATTTAGGGCCGTATACGGCTCTTGTTTACCTTTTGACCTTGAGCTTGACATTTGACCTATGTTTGTAAAAGTAATTAAATGTCTGTAACATTTTAAGCTTATGCATAGACCTTTCATATTTGGTATGTATATTCCTTGTGTCAAGACCTTTTTAGCTCACCTGGCACACAGTGCCAAGGTAAGCTATTTTGATCGTGCTGTATCCGTCGTCCGTCCGTCGTCAACAATTTCTTTAAACGACATCTACTCCTAAACTACTGGATGGATTTTTACCAAACTTGGCAGGAATGATCCTTAAAAGGTCCTCTTTCAAAGTTGGGCGAACGCAAACCTTTCTTAGGCACAACCACACAAGGCTATAGAATAACGATGGTCTCACACCATATTTAAACCACAGGGACCCGGCACGATTGATTTTTGAGAGCAAAAATGTCAAAAGATATATAGAGACAAGGGGTACAACTGATCGTTAGTATATTCTCACCCTATCTCGACAAAAGCGGTCATATCACGAATAATAATTGATGAAACGACACCCTTTTTGCATTTCTGTCTAGCTAATAGAATACCCTTCCATAAAACATAACATAAAACCAACTGTAAGGATGCAATTTAAACAATAATTGCATTTACTCAAAGAAATCAACGACTTTTGGAAAACGGGACAGGTGTTCGTTCACAGCTAACACAGCATTGACCACTACTGTACGCTAGTTTATGCGGTAATCGAGTGTTACAGTCATTGACAACTACTGTACACTTGTTTAGGCGGTAATATCGAGCATGGCAGTCATACACTTCCATAAATATACATCTTTGACACCGATCAAAGCTGATTTCTTCTCAAATCATTGCCGTACCAAAAAGCCTACATGTACAAGAATAGCTTTACTGCCGATGAAAACATGCGAATTTGTTGTAGGTATTGCAATGGTTTGAGTATAAATCAGCTTTGATCGGTGTAAAAAATGGATATCCATGGAACTGTATGACTGTAATGTTCGATATTACCGCCTAAACAAGCACACAGTAGTGGTCAATGCGGTGTCAGCTGTGAACGAACACCTGTCCCGTTTTCCAAAAGTCGTTGATTTCTGTGAGTAAATGCAATTAGTTTTGAAAGTGCATGCTTACAGTTGGTTTTATGTTATGTTTTTGTGGAAGGGTATTATATTAGATAGACAGAAGTGCAAAAAGGGTGTCGTTTCATCAATTATTATTCATGATATGCCTGGTTTTGTCGAGATAGGGTGAGAATGTACTAACAATCAGTTGTACCCCTTGTCTCTATATATACCTTCTGGCGATTTTTTATCTCAAAACGCAATCGTGTCGGGGCCCTGTGATTTAAACAGTAAATCAAATATATAATATTAAAGGCGTATCATTACATATACTTTTCTGCCATATATTGTAACTCAAGCATTGCTCTATACTCGTATATACATGTTTAAACCCGTTACACTTGTTAACACAAAGGTCCAACTGTTCTTAAAATAGTACAAGTTTCTTTAACGATCCAACTGTTCTAATAATAACACCTTTTTAAAGGAGACATGTTCAGATGACAAACAGCTTGGGTCTTGATCACCACACAAAAGTCGTCAATATTGTTTATCAAAAGTGTAAGCTTGCAGACTTACACTACCGCTACTGACCGTACCAAGGCGGGCTCCTATATTCACTTTGCTTTATGTTTGTCTTGCGTGTTGTTTTCTATTTAGTGTGTATATGAAGGAATGGTATTGTGTGTGTGTGTGTGTGTGTGAGTGTGTGTGTGTGTGTGTGTTTGTTGTGGTATGACTGTGTGTGTGTGTGTTCTGCTTGAAAGGTGGGTGTATTGTTTGTGTTACGTTTCCTGCTTGAGTCTTTCGTATTTATTTGATATGAAATTAAGAATCGGAATTATTTTTCTTGTTATATAAACTATATAAACTGCATCCCCTTAATAGCAAAAACAAAACACTTGGTTTTATTGCTCATTATCTTTTGAATTTATTATTTGTGTGTTTGAGTATTTCAAAACTAATTATTGTTTATACTTCCATTCCGGTAAAGCATACATTATATGTATGCATTTTGTAAACTGTACTGACTAATAAATTAAGATTTAATACAGTTTGGAGAAATCAATATGACAGTCAAACAAGGCAATTAATTCTTAATTATTGTAAAGACCATATGAGTCTTTCAAAGACCCTATATGGTTTTTATATTTTTTTCTCGTGAAAAGTGGAATGTCTAGAATGGAATAGGAGGTAAGATAATGGAAGTGAAAGGGTAAACGGCCAAAAATATAGATTTAAAATGAGAACGAAATAGTTTTGAGACAGAGCAGAAGCCGGGGTATTCGGCATCCGATATTGCTTTAATTTAGTTACAATTGACATTTGTTTTAGCATAAATACACTCATTTACAAAGAAACAAATATGAACATTCTTCACTGTACACGCTAACACATACGAAAACCCGGTTGTGACATTCTAAATTCCTACTTCATACATCAAACTTCCTAATTCTGATTTCCAAGTTCCAACTTCCGACTTCCAAGTTACATGTCCCGACTTCCAAATTCCAGGTTTTGACTTCCAAGTTCAAGGTTTCTACTTCCTTATTGCTAGTTCATACCTGAGAGTTGTAACGGTTCTCGTATGTAAATGTGCATGTAAATGTTAGACGACGGGAGTAATATTTGCTTTGCGCAAGTGTGTTAATTTAGAGAAGGCATCTGATCACGGTCTACACTGTCTGCAATGTCTTCGAATTCTTTTTGATAACGATATCGTCACATTACTTTTGGTGAGCTGTGATTTGCCTGTAAAAAAATGCATAACCCCGTGAAAAATAATAATTAAGTCACCCATGCCGGGACTACTTTCTCTTGGTCTACCTGTTCTCTATAAGCGCTGCATGAAGCGGGGAACCACATAACGTCATTGGCGATGACGTTACTACAAAATAACGTCGCGTTTTGGCGGTTAACATATATTGCGGAAGGAGATACGGCTAAAAGTGATAAATAATGAGCAGACTCTCTATTTCATTGCTTACTTACATTCAGTGGTGATATTATATTAAAATTAATATATAGAATAATAGAATATTTTTTGTTTTCATGAAGGCATGAAATAATACCTGGTCACATAATAATACCTCCATGAAAAAAACACATTCTATATATTCCTTAAATAACACATGTTTATCTCATTGGCCTCCCTCTACCTTCGTATCGGGTAAATGTTTTTCATTTCTATAAGTAGATCTATTGACTTTGTAATTAGTGTAGCGCATTGTGTTCTTATATACAGCGAAATCCCTCCAAACCGGAACCTCTAAATACCGGAATCCTCTCTAAACCGGACAAAAACGTTGGCCCCGTTTCCAACCCTTCTTTCTTTAACCTATTATACCATAAATATGCATTTTTACACCTTTGATTGTTTCCTTCATTGAAAAAACTACTTTCATGATAATGTATTATCAGAATTATTTTCTGTAATCTAGCGGATGATAGCTTAAGGCAGGTAAATCAGAATGCGCCTTAATTAAAGCGACTCGCAACCAGATGGTGCATTTGCAAAAAGAAAAGAAAATACTCAAATACAACCAAAAGGGTAGCATTATCGTGCATCTGGCATTGGAAAAATATGACCAGTCTAAAACACCCTCTAGAAAAGTCTTAAAATCTTAGTTTTTTAGATATTTTCCATCGTTTTATACATAGCGTCGAACGACGCTATAGAAATTGATCACGGGCTCAGACATAAACCCTAGCCGAATTATGTTGTTATATGTACTCTCCATCGCTACACACTGAAATACGTTAAATCGATCCCAGATATTTGAATAGTTCCGTGACACAGTGGGCTAAGTGGTTTCCTTATTTTGCCTTCTGTCCGCCCATGCCACAGGTACTTGACACATACTTTATTATCTATTAAACCCCCCCCCCCCTTAAAAAAAAAACAATTTTTTTTTTTTTACTCTTCTTCTATTATAGATACAAGGTAAACAGCGCAATTCGACACCTAGTCTTTACTATCCACTTAAACTGATGCTAAAATAGACTCGATCGCCGATATTCTCTTGTGGTATCCTCGGGAAAGGATTAATTTATCAATATCTACTTTTTATTTCATCAAATTCCGTCAAATAACGCCACAGTACGTGAATTATAACGAAAATTTGTATCAAAAAGTTTTATGTCGTTCTCTTGGTACAGAATTTATTGCCCAAAATAAGGGGTAATCTAGTCGGTTTGCACATTTAACGGCCTTTACGGCTGGAACTTTCACCTAATTTCATTAGAGCAAACGCGTTTGTGTCGGAACATGCCCCTCTTCACTATCAGCTATATGAAATATACATGTAATTTGGCATGAAATTGACAAGTGAAAGACTCATTTCATTGTGAATGCCATTTTGAATACCGGAATGAATTGAATGAACGGAGCGATCTCATTGGTCAAAATTAAACAGTTAAAGTTTCTTTTAATTTTGCAATCTATGTAAATTATATAAAACTGATAATATTTCATTTAAAGATGATTTATAATATTTGGTGAAAGTTCCAGTGGCATAGGCCGTTTATTGGGGACAAATAACAGATCACCCCTACATGTACTTTCGTTGCTATGTACCATGAAAACGACATAAAACTTTTTGATGCTTATTTTCGTTATAATTCACATACTGTGGCGTTATTTGACGGAATTTGATGAAATAAAAAGTAGATATTGATAAGTTAATCATTTCCCGAGGATACCACAAGAGAATATCGGCGATCGAGTCTATTTTAGCATCAGCTTAAGTCGATAGTAAAGACTAGGTGTTGAATTGCGCTGTTTACCTTGTATCTATAATAGAAGTATAGGTAAAAAAAAAAATATTTTTTTTTTTTAAAAAGGGGGGGGGGGGGGTTAATAGATAATAAAGTATGTGTCAAGTACCTGTGGCCCATGCCGGGTCCCGGGTTCGAATCCCACCAGAGCTCAATACTTTTTTTTATTGAAATGCATTTTTTTAAACAGAATTTCTTATCCTAAACTAATTCTTACCCGATAATATAAGCGTTTGACACATATTTACAAATTACTATTTTAATGCTAAATCTGGTTGCGAATCGCTTTAAGGCGCATTCTGCTTTGCTTTCAACCTGCTTTCAGTGATCAACTATCTTCCATACTAGAAACAAGATATGGGTTAAAATCCCTGTAAACCGGAAACCCCTGTAAACCGGAAAGTTATGTTGTCCCCACACATGTCCTTTTAGAGGGGTTTCACTTTAAAGTCTGACTTGTTCTAAGCAGCCGTTCTGTGAACAAGCATAGATAAACATATAAACCACATGACTGCTAAAAGCAAACCAAGGCTTCTGATTTTACTGTACTCTGCTTTATACGTCCACCTGTATTCAACCAATACACCATTTTAAAAGTCATGGTGCCGTAAACCGAACCAGAACCCATCAGTATTTGCCTACCTCTCATAACTAGACCAACTATCTGTTGTAGTGTATACATGTACATGTGCTGAGAGTGAAACTCAGAAATTGGAATTTGAAAGTCGGAACTTAGAACTTGGACGTCGGTAGATCTACTTGGAAATTGGAAATCGAAACTTTGGAAGTTGGAACATCGAACATGGACTTGGAAGTAAGAACTAAGAAGTAGGAACTTTGAAGTCGGGCGTAAACAATATACAATAACCATATAGGAAGTTATTTTGGAAGTTAGAAGTAAGAACTTGGTTCAAGACGGCATTGGAAATTTGGAATGTTACCATCGGTCTTTCTTACATGTAGTAACACGGTGTGTACTGGTTACGTGGAATGTTACCACCGGTCTTTCGTACATGTAGTAACACGGTGTGTACTGGTTACGTGGAATGTTACCATCGGTCTTTCTTACATGTAGTAACACGGTGTGTACTGGTTACGTGGAATGTTACCACCGGTCTTTCGTACATGTAGTAACACGGTGTGTACTGGTTACGTGGAATGTTACCACCGGTCTTTCGTACATGTAGTAACACGGTGTGTACTGGTTACGTGGAATGTTACCACCGGTCTTTCGTACATGTAGTAACACGGTGTGTACTGGTTACGTCATGCACTTGCTTGTTAACAGAAGCCACAGTAATGCATACAGTTGGCGTTTTGAGCTTTAACCACGTCGTGACATATATAGGCTGAGGCGGCTCCGCAAATGGCGGCGGACGTGGCATCTGTACATGGCTTACCACTTGTTGCTATTACCGGTGAATGGTTGGTTGCATGGCCTACAGTAGATACAAGACAAACACTTATGCATGCATCTGGATCGCCACAAAATGTGTGTACAAGGAAGTGAATGGTGTCAATAAGATTAAAATGCCATTGCACATACTCATCTCAACTTTATTCACACCAAACTGCAAAATCCGATTCTGATTTTTGTTAATTAGCTTAAAATTAATAATGAATGATGAAAATGTTGTTCGTCTAATATTAACTTTATCACAACACAATCTTAAAATATAGAGATACCATTTGAATGGAAACAATTAGATAACGAGTATGGCAAGGAAAATGTAGAAACGTAAGCTTTTGAAACTAAGTACAATCAGGAATGTATATTAGATATACGTTCCTGGATTTAGTGGTATGTCTTATTATATACAATATAAGATTGTACCGAGAACGTATAATATACATTGCTGCTAAAACTGATAAATGGTACTGTTATTTCAATGTGATGGGACATTATGAATCCTCCCCTTTAATAGTCTCTTATAATTTGATTTTGAATGGAATTGCTTTGTCTTTTATTGCATTATTAAACATCATACAGGATGCCTTTTATGAACTGAAGATATTAAATGCATGATATCAGCATGCACACCAAACGTTTACTTTCCTTTTCAGAGGATCATTATGGCCCAAATTATCTTAGTAGGTTTATGATGATACATTATAAAATGAAATATAAAACTATATCTTTATTTTTTGTTTGTAACTTGGATGTTGGCATTTGACAAGTAGCTTCATTCTGTTTGGGTGAAGAGTTATTCAGCATCCAAGTTAGATGTAAACTGCTTGTAAATACAAGCGGCGGCTGAAGAGTTAAAGATGTTCATGGATTTAGATCAGGGGATTCCGAAGTAAACTCGTTTTCCAACATTTTTCCTTTATACTTGCACAAAACACCATGATATGATTACTCACAAGAAGTGTCTCCTTCTCAGATGGCTATTCTAATGAGTAATATGACATCACAGTCACACGGCAAAATGAACAATAATGTGTTGTCTGCTTCTGCTTCCTAAATTTAGAAGATATGACTATATTGAGTGCATACATAGCGACATGAATGTTGAACAGCCAAATAGTTAGGATCCTGATCAGACGCTTATTTTCTAGGCGTCTGAGTATTATCCAGGCTGCCTGTAACTTTAAGTTTACCTGGGTTAACACAGTGAAGGGGTTAACTACCATGTACATGCTATAACATTCAAATGCCTGGGCTCCCTCACATCAACAGATGCTATACAGTACAACTTTGTTATACTGTCCATACAGAAACTCCTTCTTGCCAAAATCAGCGATCCACAGGAACTGCATATCAGACAGTGCACTGCTATAGTCAATCTCTTCACCTGGAGTGCTACTAATTATTCAAGGGCAATCTTAGTTTACCAGTGTTGCTAATCAAGGGGGTAGCCTTTCATCAAATGTACTATAGATTTAACAGTGCACAGCTATAGTCAAGCGCTTCACCTGGGGTGCTAAATCTCTTACTATAGATACTCTGTTTACCAGTGTTACTAATCAAGGGATAATCTTTCATCAAATATACTATAGATTTGCTGTAGCACATTCAATAGAAACTTTTCTCTGCTACCCATTTTAACTTAGGAAAATGACCAAGTTGAACCAAATGAATTTATACACATTTGGTTCAACTCAGTCATTATCGCTGATCAAGTGTTGTAGAAACTTTTCGCTGCCCCTCTTACATGGGTAAATTTGTAAACACATTCCAATATATCGCTACCCTTCAGGGTGGCGATAAAAAACGTTATCAGATATCATCTTTCACCCGTTCATTCTCTAGCAACGAGTATACATACTCGTCATTTACAAACAATGAACGGTTGAAGAACCTGTGAAGATACTCTTGTCTTTGGCAAACGCTGTAAACCCTTATGAGGGGATTCCTAAAGGAGCCATCTGATCAGAGTCTGCGCTGTTTTTCATTTTGAAATTTATTGTTAGTATCAACCCCGGACAATGAAAATGGATCAGACTTTATTGGAAACTGGAATTGTCCATTTAAAGTTTAAGGGGGGAATGTATCGCGTTCTCTGCCAATGCCATATACAGTTGAGAAATCGTTATTCTATCCCAAAAACGCGTTTGCGCTAAACTATTTTTCATTTCAAACAGTTCGGAGCCTGATCAGACGCCGGGTAACCCGGCGTCTGATCAGGCTCCAAACTGTTTGTCACTCAGATAAACATGACTAGTCAGAATTGTCGAAAAGTTGTATTTATCTACGCTTTAGTGCAATGCGTTTCGTTTGCGTTTAAACGGGAAAGAATAACGTATTCTCTACTGTACATGTACGAGCAAACAACCGAGCATAAAGTAATGTTAATCGTGTATCGAAATATCAGTTCGAGGTAAGCGAGTTCGAGATATCGAAGTTAGACTGTATATTGAAATTTGCAGACAATTTGGATTCTGGTCAAACGCTTTGTACATGTAACGCAGCGTCTAATCAGGATCCAATATGTTTTCAGTTCTATAAATACCATATTTGAGATATTGGCAAACAGTGTATACTCTGATCAGACGCCGCAATATGCGACGTCTGATCAGAGTCTACTCTGTTTGCTTATAAGAGTTTCAATATTAAACGAATTCATATGAATAAATTTAACTAAAACATCTTACAGGTATAGCAGACTTCGCATGCTTACATGTATTCGCATGCTTGTTACGTGTTTTCAATATTGAAGACAGATGGTTGCTTAGGGCAGGTTGAATAGTAAAGCGGAATGCGCGTTAAGGAGCATTCTGCTTTACTTTCAGCCTACTTTAAGCTACCATCTGCTAGGATAGATAAACATTTAGAATGGTTCATATTCATACATTGTTGTAGTATAATGTTGCATATTATAGAACAGAACAGAACAGAACAGAACAGATGTTTTATTTTGACTTAAGCATACAAGCTCATCATCATAACATATATACATAATAACATAAACTGATGGTTATGAGATACAAGGCATGTTTAACAGAAATATCAACATGGACCATGTATCCCGAGAGTGCTCATCATTAGCACAGGGCTTCTACTAGTTGACTAGAAAATTCTAAGATTTTCAATTTTTTTTTTTTTTTTTTTTTTTTTTTAAACGCGATAACTTAAAGCAGGCTGAAAGTAAAGCAGAATACACCTTAAGGCGCACTCAGCTTCACCCTCAACCCGGTTTAAGCTACACTCTGCTTAGTCTGCTAGTATAAAAATCCGAAGAATTTTGGAAAAATCTTGAAAATGGCAGCCCTGTTAGCAACATAAGAAAAGAAATTTTCATTCTCACATTTAACCCGAAGTCAGCGCAGCACCACCGCATCTGCGAGTAGCGTTACTCGAGGATACGGCAGTATTGCACTGAATAGATTTAAAACTATACTAGATCTAGTTAAACGCATTTAACACAATTAAGAAACTATTTGATATAGTAATGCACATCAACAAACAAATCACAAATATTTCACTAAGTTATTAAAATTTGACCTTGCTTATAAATTAAGATTTAGATAGATCTATATAAATCTTTACCGTTTGCCCTAGATTACCAGCCAATGGTAGGGCTCCATTTCAGCGAGAAATGAAAAAATATATCGCATATTCGTTCAATTTTGTACTTGGGTATGGCAGAGAAATAAACAAGTCATGAACCGGTCAAGGACACCGCGTGCTAAGGAGGAGCGTAGCGCATCATTACGTCATACAGCAACCGCTCAGCTGCGAATTACAGTATAACCTATGTACTGCGGCCTTTCAATGAAGAGGCCCGAATAAATCAAATATTTCTGTAGACAGGAGACTATAGTTAGTGCATAATGAAATTAATATGAAACGCATTAATCATGTCCTGCATTAACTCATTGAACCCTAGGTGACGAGTACACTCGTCATTTAAAATGTACCCGTTACACTTGTCCACTGCAAACATTGTAGAACCACATCGTAGATCTCCTATTACAAAATGGCCTAGACTCGAATTGTTCATTGTATAAGTGTTGGGTTGAGAGGGTTAAGCAGTCGACCTGTGGGTATTGTCTTCTTTTGTGTAATCGTTTTACAAATATTTGACTGTAAAACGTCTCGAAAGAAAGAAAGAATTATAGTGAATTCAACTATCGATAGTTTATCGTGATAGTGTTTTCAACTATCGATAACTATCGTGATAGTGATATTGGTCACAATAGTCATGCCTACCTACTGTAGATCCGTGGTACAGCAGTTGAAACATACATTAGAAGATAATAGCGATGACTGGCCCGTAAGTCCGCGACATGACTACAATAATAAAACAGATCCGTGGTACAGCAGTTAAAACATACACAAGAAGATAATAGCGATGACTGGCCCGCAAGTCCGCGACAAGCCTACAATAATAAAACAGATCCGTGGTACAGCAGTTGAAACAAACATTAGAAGATAATAACGATGACTGGCCCGCAGGAGACTATAGTTAGTGCATAATGAAATTAATATGAAACGCATTAATCATGTCCTGCATTAACTCATTGAACCCTAGGTGACGAGTACACTCGTCATTTAAAATGTACCCGTTACACTTGTCCACTGCAAACATTGTAGAACCACATCGTAGATCTCCTATTACAAAATGGCCTAGACTCGAATTGTTCATTGTATAAGTGTTGGGTTGAGAGGGTTAAGCAGTCGACCTGTGGGTATTGTCTTCTTTTGTGTAATCGTTTTACAAATATTTGACTGTAAAACGTCTCGAAAGAAAGAAAGAATTATAGTGAATTCAACTATCGATAGTTTATCGTGATAGTGTTTTCAACTATCGATAACTATCGTGATAGTGATATTGGTCACAATAGTCATGCCTACCTACTGTAGATCCGTGGTACAGCAGTTGAAACATACATTAGAAGATAATAGCGATGACTGGCCCGTAAGTCCGCGACATGACTACAACAATAAAACAGATCCGTGGTACAGCAGTTAAAACATACACAAGAAGATAATAGCGATGACTGGCCCGCAAGTCCGCGACAAGCCTACAATAATAAAACAGATCCGTGGTACAGCAGTTGAAACAAACATTAGAAGATAATAACGATGACTGGCCCGCAAGTCCGCGACAAGCCTACAATAATAAAACAGATCCGTGGAACTGCAGTTGAAACATACATTAGAAGATAATAACGATGACTGGCCCGCAAGTCCGCGACACGCCTACAACAATAAAACAGATCCTTGGAACAGCAGTTAAAACATACATTAGAAGATAATAGCGATGACTGGCCCGCAAGTCCACGACACGCCTACAACAATAAAACAGATCCGTGGAACAGCAGTTGAAACATACAATAGAAGATAATAGCGATGATTGACCCGCAAGACCACGACACGCCTACAATAATAAAACAGATCCGTGGTACAGCAGTTGAAACATACATTAGAAGATAATAACGATGACTGGCCCGCAAGTCCGCGACAAGCCTACAACAATAAAACAGATCCGTGGAACAGCAGTTGAAACATACATTAGAAGATAATAGCGATAACTGGCCCGCAAATCCGCGACACGCCTATAATAAGAACAAGAAATCTCTTTAAAAAAGATACATGTATTCCGTCACAGCTTAAAGGGACTCGCAACCGGATGGTGTACTTGTCAAAATAAAATAAATATTGTGGCATTATTTTGGCTTCTGACATTAAAAAAATATGATCAGTCCAAAAAAGGTCTAAAGAATCGTCACCGACTCTTAGTTTTTTTTAGATATTTTCCATCGTTTTTCTATAGCGTCAGCTGACGGTATAGTTGTTGTTTTCGCTTCTCTACACGGGCTAAGACATAAACCCGAGCCGAATAAAGTACTATCAATCGCTACAAGTGAAGTACGTTAATTCGCTACCATATATATATAGAGCGCTGGTAGCCGTGGGGTAAAGGCGTTTCCTCATTTTTCATGTTTGTCTCTGCATGGAGGGTCACGGGTTCGAATCCCACCAGAGCTTCTTCTTTTTTTTTTTAAATGCATTTTTAACAGATTTTATTATCCTAAACTAAATCTTACCCATTTATATAAGCATTTGACATATTTTTACAAATTATTATTTTTAATGCTAAATCCGGTTGCGAGCCTCTTTAAATTCTTCGGGGTACAGTATTCATTGTATAAACATGTCTACGTGTATATTATTTTCTTTTACAAACAGAATATTTAGAAATTATTCAAGATAAAGTTAGAAATGATGACAGCAATGGGTTTTTTGCAAGGTTTTCAGTCCAAGATAAATGTGAAATAAACCAGAACACCAGCCTGGATCATTTCGGCCTATTGGCCAATGGGAGTATTGTGTAAGTACCCGCTGACCTACTTTTCTGATCATTTCTGATAAGTTAAATTATTTCAGAGAAACTAGATCTAAATAGAAAGCAGAGCAGTCTGCGACAAAAAAAATGTAAAAGACAAACACTGATTTACCTTTATGAATATATAATATAGCTTACCGATGCAGAATAACAGTACTGTTGTCCAATAGAAACACCACACACCTGTAAAATACAATCACAGTCAATCCTCTTTATATAGAGATTCGATATAACGAACTAGTTAGCCTCCTATACTGTATAATACTTGTACTATACAGCAAAGCCCACATATATCGGATATAACGATACATGTATGTTGGATATAACAAATCACATTTTATTTCCCAACCTTTAATTACTGAATAGTGAAAAGGAGAATGACCTACGACATAAACACAGTCGCTTGTTATAGCTCTTCCGAAGAAAGGGAATCTCCAATTGTGCCAGAATTATCGAACCATCAGCCTCATAAGTCATCAGAGTAAAGTCATGCTGAAAGTCATTCTCAACCGACTTAAACCACAAGCTGAAGAGATAAGAGCTGAGGAGCAGGCTGGGTTTCGACCAGGGCGCAGCACTACTGAACAGATATTCAACCTCAGAATACTGTGCGAAAAGTACTTGTAACCCCAACCTTACAAAAGCGATACAGAATCTGTATGCCAGAGCAACAAGTGCAGTGTACTTCAATAGTAGTGTAGGAGAGTGGTTCAGAACGCCAGTGGGCGTACGGCAAGGATGTTTACTCTCCCCAACCTTCTTCAACATCTTCCTAGAGAGAGTTATGTCAGACGCTTTGGCAGATCACGAAGGAACCGTCAGCATCGGTGGAAGGATAGTAACGGATCTACGCTTCGCTGATGACATAGACGGCCTAGCTGGGAAGGAAAAAGAGTAAGTCAAGCTAGTGAAACGCCTAGATGAGACATCTACCAACTATGGCATGCAAATTAGTGCAGAGAAGACAAAGATCATGACTAACAATACCAATGGCATCAGCACAGATATACAGCTGAAGGGAGAAAAGCTGGGTTGTGTCGATAGTTCAAGTACCTGGGTGCCATAGTCAGCGATCAAGGATCCAAGCCGGACATACTTGCAATAGCAGCACATACCACAGCAGCACTTACATAGCTGAAGCTAATATGGAATGACCGAAGCATAAGCCTCAGCTCACAAATAAGGTTTATGCGTGCACTGGTGATGTCCATATTCATGTATGCAAGTGGATCTTGGACCTTGAAAGCAGATTTGGAACGCAGGATAAGCGCACTGGAGATGAGGTGCTTCAGGAAACTATTGTGTATATCATACACTGAGCACATCACAAATGAAGAAGTCTGCTGCAGGATAAGGGAATCCATTGGACCATTTGAGGATTTGCTGACAACCGTGAAAAAGCGGAAGCTGAGATGGTACGGTCACGTTACAAGATCTTCAGGACTCTCAAAGAGAATTTTGCAAGGTACAGTAAGCGGAGGGAGAAGAAGAGGTCGACAAAGAAAACATTGGGAAGACAACATTGCAGATTGGACAGGCATGGGTCTGAAGGAAACGGTGCTGAAAGCTGAAAACAGAACGAAATGGAAGAAGCTGGTTGCCAGGTCATCTGTTGTGACCCAACGGTCCTTCGGACTACGGGATAGATGAATGTGAAGGTGATGAAAAGGACTTGACATAACGAAATTGGGATATAACGAAAGAAAGCACTTCGTTATAAGTGAGTTTAAATGTAAATAATTGGGAATTGTACAGCTATTAGCAAATCGATTTTCTAAGAAAAGTCAAACCATCTAACAAGTACTCGCAAAAAAACCATCGGCAGTATTTGACACAACTTGGCGATTAATGCAGGGTGAAAATATTGCAGAAAGCTACTTGGAGCTTTCTGCATTATTTTAGCTTGCATTAAAGAGTCACATGACTTTAGAGATTTCGATACTTCTTCAATGATTTATCGCTTAACCCTTTCACTCTCAATGACGCGTAAAGGCGCATTTGCAAACAGTATGGATCCTGATCAGACGCCGCGTTACGCGGCGTCTGATCAGGACCCAAACTGTTTCACACTAATTTTTGCACTAGTCATACTACCTTTAATTTAACTTTGAAACGGTATTGAAGACAACTATATCGAAGTAGACGACAATATGGCGGTGAAGAGGTAAAGCTCTCGCGATAAATTGACAATGGAAGAATTAAACTTCGTTATATGAACCCATTCAGTTTAACCATTATCCTGCCGATCGCGACTCGACTGGAACTGGCAAACAGTTAAAATCCAGAGAAGACGCCGCGTAACGCGACATCTGGTCTGGATCTAAACTGTTTGACACTCGTCTTTAAGTTTCCTAATTAAATATATATAACTCGGAATTAAGTATTTTGTTGCAGACAGAAATATCAAAAGAGACGATATCACGAAACGATAAAGGTAACATTATTATCTATAAGAAAACAATACCATTGCATTAAAGGTTTACCAGTTGAACATTATTGCCCAAAAACGCATCTTTATTCATTTAGTACAGATCAAAATAAATAGTGAGAAATGTCTGTTTTAATAAAATGTAGAAAAAGACAATAATGGACTTTTTTGATTATTCATGTTAATTTGCATGAGTGGCAAACAGTTTAGAGCCTGATCTGACGCCGGGTTACCTGGTGTCTGATTAGGCTCCAAACTGTGTGCAACGGCAATTATAGTTTTAGAGTAAACGCCATAAGTGGGGTATATACATGTAGAGAATAATCAATTCTTCTGATTTGATATGAAAAATATATCAAGTGAATGGGTTGTTATCTGGTGAAAAAAGGAATCCGCAGTACTCGTTTTTTAACCAGATAACAACCAATTCCAGTGATGTAATATCTTATCTACTGTACAGTAGAAACTTTACATTACGACCAACAAATTGTGTAAATTATTAGGCGTTGACTGCTTTAAAGCGACTCGCAACCGGATGGTGTACTTGTCAAAATAAAATACTCAAATAAAAGCAAATTTGTGGCATTATTTGGCTTCTGACATTACAAAAATATGATCAGTCCAAAAGAAGTCTCAAGAATCGTCACCGAATCTTAGTTTTTTTTAGATATTTTCCATCGTTTTTCTATAGCGTTAGCTAACGGTATAGTTGTTGTTGTTGCTTCTCTTCACGGGCTCTGACATAAACCGGAGCCGAATAATGTAGTATTAAGCGCTACCAGTGAAGTACGTTAATTCGCTACCATATATATAGAGAGCGTCCGTGGTCGAGGCGGTAAAGGCGCGTCCTCATTTTTCTTGTTCGTCTCCTCAATGGAGGGTCACGGGTTCGAATCCCACCAGAGGTTCTTCTTTTTTTTTTTGGAAATGCATTCTTTAACAGAATTTATTATCCTAAACTAAATCTTACCCATTTATATAAATTTGACATATATTAACAAATTACCATTTTTAATGCTAAATCCTGTTGTGAGCCTCTTTAAGCAAGATGACAGTAACACACACAGTTCCTTCAGAAGTTTTCTGTTTTACTGTCGCCATACTTTAAGCCGTCACAGGTCTTTTATACCAACAATTAGCGTTCGTTTAATAGTAGTCAAGTAATAGTAGAGGTGTTACTAAATGTACCGTTGAACTTGTGATAACGTGTCTCAAACAGTTTGTATCCAACTGAGACACCGAGTAACTCTGCGTCCAATCTGGATCCAAACTGTCTAATACCTTTATTATACATAATAGTACCTGTTCGCGAGATAAGACCTAAAACAGAAACCATTAGGCATACAGTAATACCCCTCTATTATGACCTCTGTAAAGAAATCTAATTGCATGAAACTCTCAAATTGAAACTTTGAAACTTTGAAACTTTATTGAAATATATCTGTATAAGGTCCACTACCGTGGACAGTATTAATATTTATACAAATATAAAATGTACTTATAAATAGGGAGGTCATTAGTTGGGAATACGCAAATTCATTTGAATTTTTTTTTTATAATTTATGATTAAGCCAAAATAAAAAGTACTTCTTTTGAATAAACAGATGTTAACCAAATTTCGTTCCATAGATAGTCATATATATCGCCTGACAGTTTAGATCGTGATCAGGTCCTAGGTAACTCGGCCTCTGATCATAGTCTATGCTGTCTCGAATTCACTTTTTCAATTTGTATATTGATTTGTTATAATAATTAACAAGAAGTATCGAGGTTACATGGAAGAGGACACCGTACAGGTATTTACCAAACTCTACAAACAAATGTAAAGAAATAAAATACTTGGTTCATTATTGCCAACAGTAATGCTTATGATAAGCTTCTCCAGCTGGACGAAATTTGGAGAAGAAATACAGGCACACGCAGCAGTCTACTAAGAGTAGTATATGCGAATATATAATAATGTTTACCAATTTATCCAACGAAACAAATTTTGGAGATAGATATTAGATACGAGTATATAAATACCTAACCAACTGGCACAAGCATACATACAAACTAAGTAACTTACTACAAATAAATACCCACATGTACATGTAAGACTGTACTATTTGGACACTTGTAAAGAGAGAGAGAAAAGAGTAAGAGAGAAAGAGAGAGATATATACATAAAAGAAAGAAAGAGCGAAGAGAGAGAAAGCGAGAAACAGACAGACAGACAGACAGTTAGACTGACATACATACAGAGGTAGATAGAGAAAGTTGTAACTTTAAAAAGTGGAAAATAAAGCAGAACGTCCCTCCTACATATGCTAAATACATCCATCGAAATCAGTTTCGAGAGAGATCAGACTCCAAAATGATTGCCACAAATGTACCCACGAACATATTTGTTCCCATCGTTCTCGCTTATCACTGATATTTATGATTTGTTGAAGACATTCGCACATGGCTGCATGGTTGTATACCAGGTTTGTTGTTACCACCGAAAGTTGATCAAGATAAATGTCTTTAATCGAGGGTTGAATTGTTTAGAATGAAAAACACCGTAAGACACTCAAACAAAGGCTATATACGGTATATAGTTTCAACCCCTTAATTTAGAAAACAGAAATCGATAATACAATATAAATCTATTACAACAGTTTCAAAACAAATTTGAAGAAATGGAAGACTTAAACTGCTACGTTAAATAGCAACAGAAATCGTGGATACGATTGGTCATTTTAATAATTAGACATTTCTTACAACATTCACAAATTACAACTGACAAAGTTAAAGACAGGTTAAAGATTGGGTTTTCAAAATGTGTAATGATATAAAATGAGTTGTGTCTTTAATTAGATCATAAATGTTTTGCGCAGTAGGAATGTCTGTTTATATTAAAGTGACAACCGGAGGGACATTGATCCGTGGTCTGAGATTAGACCGAGTGTTATAAAAGTTAAAGAGTTTATTAGTAGCCAGTTCACATGCATGCCGATGTATCAAGGTATGTTATGATACATGTACTTTAGTATTTACAAATTGAGTTAAGAGAAAGTAGAACCAACGACCAGGAATGCTTGAGTACAATTTGACCGTTGCCATAGTGGGTTATTTTTAACACGGGTTTGAATGTTTAATTCTTTCCCATGTTACTAATGATCTTGTCATAGAATATTTGCTAAATGTTTTACATGTATTTACTTACTGTGCTGGCGGTCTTTTTGATTGTGAGGTTGTGGAAGAGGGTTTATATTTTATGTACACTGTTTGTCTTTATAGGTGAATATAGGAGATAGGGCGCCCCTAAACCCAGGTTTAACCCCCAGTGGTTGTTAATAATTAATTAATTTATAGTTAATTATTGATTGCTACTGACTGTACCAAGGCGGGCTCCTTTATTCACTTTGCTTTATGTTTGTCTTGCGTGTTGTTTTCTTTTTAGTGTGTAGATGAAGGAATGGTATTGCGTGTGTGTGTGTGTGTGTTTGTTGTGGTATGACTGTGTGTGTGTTCTGCTTGAGAGGTGGGTGTATTGTTTGTGTTACGTTTCCTGCTTGAGTCTTTCGTATTTATTTATAGTAGAGAGATATTTTATTAAAACAACGTTTAGGCTTCATCAGGTTAATACGAAACACAATTATAATTATTTATGTACTATGGTACAAATTTTAGGTGCTATTTAGTATTTACAGAAAGAGCAAAAGAATGAACAAATGGATAAATGTGCCAGACATCCATGAGTTCAGGAAGGAAATCGATGGCCGTCGATGGAAACATAAAGAATACAAGAAGAAACGTATGTTTCGTAAATATCACCGCAATTGCTCGGACAATTACCTTAAATAACTTAATGAAGAACTTGATTCTGCTGCTGATATTGATTCTGCTTGTTTTTGGAAAAAAATTAAAGCGCGTAAACAAACAGCGCACGGAAACAGGGATCCTGAGATGAAATTTAAAGGTGTAACATAAAGGGACTCTAAAGCTTTTATTTGTCACTGGGGACAGTATTTCAGTGAACTGTACTCGGATACTGACACGCCGTTCTATGATTCATACTTTCGTAATTAAGTTGACGAGGCTGTTCGTGATTTGAAACAAAATAGTACTGATGACGTCACATTTGCACCGCTAACTGTAAGCGACATTTTATTTAGCTTAAGCTTTTGAAAAAGAGAAAAACTTGTGGTCCAGATTTAGTATATAATGCACATGTTTTATATGGTGGTGAATATTTACACAGATCATTAACAGCCTTGTTCAACCTGATATTAAGATTTTCTTATGTGCCTGCAAGCATGAAACGTGGAATAATCATAACTTTGTATATCACACTGTGCTCGTCCATTCTAAAACTATATGAAAGGGTATAGTTAAGAAGAATAAAATCTGAAACTGTTTTTAACTTAAGCCCACTACTGGAAGGGTTTCAAAATAGTATGAACTGCACGCTGTCATCATTCCTCCTCCGAGAATTTGCTTATTATTCGAAACAATATCACTCTAAACTATTCCGTTGTTTTCTTGATGTTAAAACTGCTTTTGATAAGGTTGGCATAATGGTTTATTTTATAAAATTAATTCCATGGGTTTAAAACATGTCATGGAGAGCAATACTTTGCTTATATGAACATTTAGATAGATGTTTGTTGTACAGTGGATATAAGTCTGAGTTTTTAAGCATTAATGTTGGAACGAGGCAAGGTGGGGTAACTTCGCCATTTTTGTACTTATGTTTTATTAATGAGTTTCTACTTGAACTTGAAGAAACACATATGAGTTTTAGATCCCTGTTCCTGCTATTGCATCAGCAGACGACATGGTTTGGTTGGCACTGACTGAATCTGGTTTAGATAGAATGATGGAGATGTGTTACAAGTACAATGTATGCGTGCAAATGCAGATACCAGTATAATTCTCTTAAGTAAGCTGTCATTGTTTGTAATGAAACTAAAGGTGTTTTTAAGAGTTCAAGTAGAAACTGGTACTTGGGTAATGATGTTGTAAATGAATCTGAAAAGTATACTCATTTAAGCATCTTATTTAATAAATATCTCAGTTTGTCAGAAAACATTTAAGAATCAAATGCCAAAATTAAGGGAACGTTATTAAGTTTAGAACCATGTGGTTTTGGGTCTGACGAAGGATTTCAATCTTTTACATGTAGGAAGATTTGAAGGTCAGTTGTATTGCCAAAAGGACTATACGGGTGTGAAATGTGGTATAATCTAACCGAATCAGGGGCCCGTTTCATAAAGCTTCTACGAACGTTTTTTCGTACGAAGTTCGTAGACCCAAAGTTGACATTTTGTTTCTTGAAAGAAGTCATCGGTTTTGTGTTAAGAGCATGAGAACACGAACTGATATAGCACTGAGTTTATTAAAATTTACTAAATCAAGTCTTATATTGACAAAATGAAGCTTACACTGTTTGGACAATTCTGTAGACTATCTGTCAGGTCATGTGCAAAGGATATAGTTTTGGTTCGCATGTTTGCAAGCTGCTTGTATAATCAGTTACAGCCAGGGTCTAGTGTAAAAGTACTCACAAAATATGATTTATTGAACTTTTTGTATACTGACCTATGTTGAAACAGGAGAGTTTTCTTCTAAACACACATGGAAAAACGTTGTATGTAATAACATAGGTCATTTTGAAGAGAGATCGTGGTATGATCGCACGTCTTCTCAAGAACACTTGCCATTTGTTTGGATTCATCCAATTTATAATGATAGTTTTGTATGGCAACTGTGTAGACAACAACCACATATATTACCTTATTGCAAAAGTATTATAAATATGATTTCTAGAATGTGTTCTTACAGGAGAGAAAGGCTTTGTTCGAAATATGGTCACATTTTTACCTACGATGTTAACCATTCTTTGTTAGAATGGCATTATTTCGAACACGATCGACAGAAACATATGGACGATATCGGGGTCATGCTTGGTCGTTCTGTTACTGCCAGGCTCAGTTTATTAGACGATGATGCTAAAATAGGTGCTCTGCTTGGCTCACCTGGCATTGATTTGTCAGTTGAATTAGGCACCCATACTCAAGACTTTGTAAAAACTAACATTACGTTTATTGGCAATCTTTGGTCTAGGTTTACAGATATTTAGTTTTGTGTAAGGCTCTTTGAGAACAGGAACAGTTAATTGCTCGACGTAGGACGGCGTAAAGCAGAAAGCTCATGCAAGAGCTTGCTGCTTTATTCTTTTCTGTGTTGTGCTGTCGCATCTGTTAATATGTAAAAGTGACGCCCAGAAGATGGAGTATTTCTTCTTAACTGTATATATGTTTTCCTTGTGTTTGTTTATAAACTTTATATGTTTGTTCACAATCTTCATGTATTGGAGGAATATATGTGTTCAGAGTACAACAGTTATTTCTAATTAACCGCCTTTATGCGTAAACTGTTTTCATTGCAAGCAGTTTGGAGCCAGATCAGACGCCGGGTTACCCGGCGTTTGATCATGCTTTAAACTGTTTGCCACATAGATTAATACTGGTAGTCAGAATTGTTAAAAAGTTGTCATTTTCTATATTTCATTTATAGTAGAGGAGCGTAATGTTTTTATTAAATATTTTTTAAACAAAGGCATAATCTTTCTTATTTTTTAATTCGATATATATCTTAACTTGTACCGGACAGACTTTTGTCGGACCTTTGCATTTCCGTTTATATATATCGTCCAACGATCGCCAGATATTTCATTGAGATCGCAAAGAGTCGCGCGTAAATCCATGCGACCATCACGAATTGCACGTAGCTCGAGCGAGACTATGTCGAGAAAAGATCGAGAATCGGTTGTCTGAGCGAGACTAGAACGTTCGAGATCGCATCTAAGTCGTATTGATCGAGGGTACATTGTAACTCGGACGTAGCTAGATCGGACGGGCATAAAAATTGGTCGGCCGAGGTCGCGCGCTTTCGAGGACAGATCGCCGGGAGGTTGAGGCTATGTCGCAGACTGGTCGAACAGAACGAGTCTTGGTCGTGTCAAGATCGCTTCAGATCGGGTGGATGGTCGTAGGTAGAGCGTATATAGAGCGTTTGTAAAGCGTATAGGACGAAGGTATTAAGCGTACACATCGAATGTCTAACGAGCTAACATCGAACATAGAGCGTACACAGAAAATAATGTGGTAGGTTGCGCGGTTTTTGCCCTATAAGGGAAAACAGAGCTGCGATCAAGGTCGCGCGTGGTCGCGTGCGACTTTTCCAGGTCGTACTCGGTGAAATGACCCCATAAGGGTAAGAGGTCGATTATATTATTCAAGTGTTTTGAAAGTGAAACTATGAGCAATATCACGTGGAACTATAGTCCGGTCTATAGTCGTCTATAGTGACTACAGTTCCAACTGAACACCGATGGCTCGATTATCGTTACGTCATTTGACCAGTGAACCTCAGTTTACATTGGTTCGAGAAACAGTGTTCCTTTGACGACCTTAATGCGCATGCACCAGTCACCATTTTACCTGACTAGAGGTTGGAACTATAGTACCACGTGCAGTTGCTCTATATTAGTTACAAAATATATATGACATGTGTATCGATGTATCGAGATATGTATAAGTTATAATATGTGTACTTCAATATTTACAGAAAGAAACAAGGATTGAAGTAATGGACAAAGGGTGACAGATAAACATACACCGATAGGACTAGATAAGATATGATAGAAAGCAGACAGACACGCATCATGTGTGCAGGCAGGCAGTCAGACAGGGCAAGACAGGGAACTTATATGGCTGGACAAGGCTAGGGTAAGCCAGGCTAACAGGTCAGGTCAGGACAAGACAAGGCAATCCAACTATGTCACTGCAAACGGCGCCAAAAGGCGACTTTTTCATACAGTTTTGATCCTAATCAGACGCCGCGTAACGCGACGTCTGATCAGGATCCAGACTCTTTGACAAAGGTATCGACATCTCTTCAAAACAGACCTAAAGCTGACTTTAAACATATTGCAGACGACACTATCAATGCAGACGATATTTTGGCGGTCAGAGTTAAAGCAGACGAAAATACTCGGCAGGGAAAGAGCAAAGTAGTTGTTAAAGATTCAGGGCTGCCATTTCTCCGGATCTTTCCTAAATCTTCGGATGTTTTTCTAGTATATGGTAGCTTAAAGCAGGCTGAAAGTAAAGCAGAATGCGCCTTAAGGCGCTATCTGCTTTACTTTCAGCCTGCTTTAAGCAGCCACGTGTCAACAAAACTAAAAACAGGCGATGGGGAAAAGGTACGATTCGTTAAATCGCACTTGAAAAATGCAAATTTGGAAATCTTAGGATTTTTTATGTCAACTTATGGCAGCCCTGAAGATTATGTAAGTGGTTTGGTTAACATTGTTTCAAAAACATTTGTCATACATCTTTATCGATTGTAGAAAGTCGAGTTGTTCCTATAGTTTGAATGGAAAACACCGAAACAGTCCAATAAACAGATATTTCACATAGTAATTGGTAGGCTATCTGCAAGATCAAAGATCAACAAGTGTAGTAATCCCCATAAATATTGACACCTGAGGAGTATTGTTTTTCTTCATAACAATAACAAAGGTGTAAGGTCGATTCGGTTATTCAAGTTCTGCTACGTGCTGTCAAATGCACTGTTAAACAAGAATGGAATATCTGTACCTGTTATGATATTTTTAAAGAGAGGGTAATAATCAGTAACGATGTTGAAATTGATCTGTCGTCTTATTCTAACTAACCACAATGTACAGCCAGTGCTACTAGGAATTAAAGTTATTTCCTCAGTCCTTTGATGGACTAACACCACCCCATTGTTTTCGATAGGCGTGAAAGTAACTGTAATGCAGGAGTAAGTGTACACAGACAATGTCACCAACTCAAGCTTTTTTTTAAATATGATTAACTAACCAAACTATTAAATTTAAAGACGATCGAGGCAGTTCGTCGTTTTTTCAAAACATTAAGATTTCTATATGTGCCTGTTATGATAATTCTTAAAGAGAGGGTAATAATCAGTAACGATTTTGAAATTGATCTGTCGTCTTATCGTAACCACATGCTACTAGGAATTAAAGACATTTCCTCAATATTTTGATGGACTAACACACCCATTGTTTTCGATAGGCGTGAAAGTAACTGTAATGCTGGTGTAAAGTGTACACAGACACTGTCACCAACTCAAGCTTTCTTTTTAAATAGCATTTATAAGTGTTGTCTTCTGACCTGTTAGAATTATATTTAGATTGGAAGATTCTGAACTTTTAAAAGGGATGAGTTTTCTCTACATCCAGTTAGAGATACGGATAGCTGTAATTTTTGTGTGTAATGTACAGTAGAGGATAACTTATTTGTTCCCGTTTAAACGCAAACGCAATGCACTAAACTGTGAAAATTTACTTTTAGAAATTTTAACTATATTTTAAATCTGAGTATCAAACAGGTTGTAGCCTGATCAGACGCCGGGTTACCCGGTGTCTGATCTGGCTCCAACCTGTTTGCAATCGACATAATAGTTTTTAGAAAAAAAACACGTTTATTGAGAATTATTGAGAATAGTTAGAGAATTATTGAGAATTGAGAAGTTGGAAAGTGTACGACTATATAGATCCGATGTTACCCTGTTATCTATTTACCATTATAAACTATTCTGTTCTAAAAATTACTCTGACAGGTCAGAAAAATCTAACAATTTACTAACCAAACTATTAAATTTAAAGACGATCGCGGCAGTTTCGTCGTTTTTTCCAAACATTTAGATTTCTTTTTAAAGTGTATGTGTTGCTAGTATACACCCCATGATACCGAAATATGAAATAAAAATAGGACGTTCCCGAACCCGATATTTTTAGTAGGGGTCTTTTTAGGGTATGTCCGTAATTAGTTCAATATAGATGCTGTTTCATATAGACAAACATTCAGAATGAGGCTATCCAGCTCTGTTATAAGCCTGATGTGTTGGATTATATTCCCATTTCATAAGATACAAAAATGACATTATTTATGCTTTTCGGTGGAGTACAACAAAATAGCAGTGGATTATCACTTGATAATGTCACTGCTTTAAGCAGAGGGATTACCGCCACGCGCCTTTTATTATGAATTTTCCCCGTATGGCTCCCCAAGAATCGTAGTCAATCGTGTCTTATCGTTAAATTCCGGCAGTCCGATTTGTCGCGAACCACTCTACGGAAGAACACGAATCCAAAATCGGGAGCAACGACGTAATTCGGATGACGTCAAATCAATAAATCAGTGACGTCATCGTACGGGAAACTGTTTCGTTAATGTGTTCGATGTAAATTTGGGGCTCAACACGGGGTAAATTATGTACTTTCACTTTCAAACTTGCCGAACAATTTCGTTTGAAAAGTGGCTTAAAAGCATAAATAAATAGAATAATTGTATTTTTTCAGTATAAGATCGAATTAAATCCATGTCGTAAACATCAGACTGTTATATTTTCACTCGTGGCTTCGCCACTCGTGAAAATAAATCGTCCGATGTTCACTCAATGGATTACATTTATATCTTATACTGACAAAAACAATTATCCTCTATGTATAAAGGTTTTCACCACTTAAGGAATGGGCAGAAAGTATTGTCTTTGAAAAAAGAAATAATTCAAATAGTGATTTTTCAAAGTTTTTTTTTCATACCTGAAACATTCAGATTTTTATCATTTCTTTCATAAGTAGTGCTGTTACTAAAATCACACATAAAAATAATTGATACGCGAACTCGTTTATGCAAAAAAATGAACTTTAATATGTCTACATGTAGAAAACAGTACACTTTACATAGAAATTCTTTTGCAAAATTTAATAAATACTCACGTCATTAACCAAAAATCATAGAGCTTAGATATTTGGCATGTTTAATTAGCTAGTAATTATTGACCAATCTTATTTTAACCATGGGCATGTGGTCTAAAGAGCCCCTGTCAAGGGGGTCAACAATTCTACCTAGAAATACATTGGAAAAACTATAAAAATGCCCATATCATACAAAATAAATCCTAGAGCTCATATATTTGGCATGTTTTCACCACTTAAGGAATGGGCAGAAAGTATTGTCTTTGAAAAAAGGAATAATTCAAATAGTGATTTTTCAAAGTTTTTTTTTCATACCTGAAACATTCAGATTTTTTTCATTTCTTTCATAAGTAGTGCTGAATACTAAAATCACACATAAAAATAATAGATACGCGAACTCGTTTATGCAAAAAAATGAACTTTAATATGTCTACATGTAGAAAACAGTACACTTTACATAGAAATTCTTTTGCAAAATTTAATAAATACGCACGTCATAAACCATAAATCATGGAGCTTAGATATTTGGCATGTTTAATTAGCTAGTAATTATGGACCAATCTTATTTTAACCATGGGCATGTGGTCTAAAGAAGCCCTGTCAAGGGGGTCAACAATTCTACCTAGAAATACATTGGAAAAACTATAAAAATGCCCATATCATACAAAATAAATCCTAGAGCTCATATATTTGGCATGTAGCACCAGTTCGTCATGTTCTACCAATGTTATTACAATAATAGCAATGTTGTCTAAAGAGGCCCCACCAAATGGTCTAATTAATCTACCTAGAACTACAATGGAAAAACATAAAAAATACCCAAATCATGGCCCATAAATCCTAGAGCTTAGATAATTGGCATGTAGCATCAGCTAGTGTCGATCAACCAAATTAATTCTAATCATTGATATGTGATAAAAAAGGCCCCACCAAATGGTCACATATTTTACATACAAATACATTGGTAAAACTTTAAAAGTACTCTTATCAGGAATGAAAAACCTAAGCGCTTAGATATTTGGCATGTAGCATCAGCTAGTGCTGATCTATCAAATTAATTACAATCATTGAATAATTGCCATGTGGTTTTAAGAGGCCCCACCAAAGGGTCACATATTTTACATAGAAATACATTGGTAAAACTTTAAAAATACCCTTATCAGGAATTATAAACCCAAGAGCTTAGATAGTTGGCATTAAGCATCAGCTAATCATGGTCTACCAAAGTAATTAACATCATAGTCATGTGGTCTAAAGAGACCCTGCAAAAGGGGTTAAATATTTTAATAAGGAATACCTCATCTGATTTTAAGCTCACCTGGCACGAAGTGCCTAGGTGAGCTTTATGGATCGCTGAATGTCCGTCGTCCGTCGTCTGTCCGTCCGTCCGTCCGTCCGTCTTTCCACAATTGTTCGTTAACACTCTAGCGCCTACAAATTTCATTCAATCTTCATGAAACTTCATGAAAATATTTGTCTTGATAAAATCTAGGTTAAGTCTGAATGTGGGTCAGGTCCTGTCAAAAACTAGGTCACTAGATCAAATCATAGAAAAATCTTGTTAACACTCTAGAGGCTACAACTCTCTATGTACCTTAATGAAACTTAGTCAGAATGTTTGCCTCATCAATATCTAGGTCAAGTTTGAATGTGGGTCATGTCCGGTCAAAAACTAGGTCACTAGGTCAAATCTTAGAAAAACATTGTTAAGACTCTAGAGGCTACAAATCGTATTGGATTTTAATGCAACTTGGTTAGAATCTTTGTCAAATGATATCTTGGGCAAGTTTGAATATGAGTCATGTCAGGTCAAAAACTAGGTCACTAGGTCAAATCAAAGAAAAACAGTGTTAACATTCTTGAGGCTACAAATCTCGTTAAATCTGAATGAAATATTTTCAGAATGTTTGCCTACATCAAATCTAGGTCAAAATCAAATGTGGATTGTGTCTGGTCAAAAACTATGTCACTAGGTCAAATTATAAAAAAAATATTTTTAACACTCTAAAGGTTGATTGTGGGTCATGTCCAGTCATAATCTAGGTCACTATAGGTTAAGCTTACATGATGTACCAGGTGAGCGATTTAGGGCCATGGTGGCCCTTGTTTTAAATACTAGTACCCTACTCATGAGTCATGAACTATAACTCCAAGAGCTTAAATGTTTGACATGTAGCATTGAGTAATGATGATCTACCAAAGTAATTAAAAAACTAGCCGTGTGATTTTAAGAGGTCGCGCCAAAGGAGCCAACTGTTTTACATAGAAATACATAGAACAAAGGTATTCTTTTCATGAACCATAAGGCTTAATGTTTAGATACATACATGTATTAACACATCATAAACGGACCAGCGTATCTAAAGAGGCCCGGCCACAGGGTTAACATTTTGAACAACACAATCACATACAGTGCGTCTGATCTACAACATTTGGAGACAAGGAGTTTGGGGGTGTTATACTGAATGTAAATTTAGAGTTGACTTACATATGCAAAAAGCTTGAATCCATATTCGACGCCGCGTAAAGTGGCGTTTGATCTGTATTCAAGCTGTTTGTCACTCGTCATTATTCTTCTGTGAAAATGTACACTAATATGTAATTTTGAGTAAAATAAAAAACAGCAGACGACACTTTTAATCAGAAGATATTGCAGCAGTAATTTGGAAGACATACCGGTAATTGTCTTATTTGGGGAACATCGGCAAACATTGTTGCGAGGAGGGAATCATTGTTGGGAGGACCGTTGTAGGGAGGGAGCACTGTAGTCACTATAGTCATCTTTGCAAATAGTTTGGATCTAGATCAGACATTGCATTACGCTAAATGGCTGATCAGGATCCAGACCGGACACTGCATTACGCTATGTCTGATCAGGATCAAAACTATTTGGCACTCGTATCGATACTTGTTCAATCAAAAAGTCAAATATATTTATATTTTAGCCGTTCCATGACAAAACCTCGCGTAGACAAAGACGTAACGATCGATTAAAGTTGACGTCATGTATAATTTTCAACTTAATCCCACTGTCAACCAGGAAGTCTGTGTGTGTTTACAAATAATTGGACCTCTAACTTTGGCTAGTGCAATGAAAAGTGGATAGTGATTTTGAGGTTAGAAATGTTATTGCTACAATCACTTGATATAGAGTTTATGGAGTAAATCTGAGTGTTTTGAAGAGATATTTAGTCAGCCACGTATTGTGTTTATGTATGCCGCCATATTTGTTTGAAACACAGTAGATTAGTGTGTATCAAGTTCCTCAACGGAATGTTATTTTTATAAACCTTTAAAAACAGGTTAACTTCTTAATCTAGATAATTTGTCTTGATCTATAAAAGTTTGCTGATTTATAGACCTAGAGAAATGTTGATTACATTAATTTGTATAATTTGCTGCACATGCAAATAAATGACTTCGACTAGGTTATATGGGCTTATATGGGTCTGTTTATTTTCAGACTATGTGTAATTATGTATTTCAAAAACTATGTAAATCTAGATCTAGATCTATAACAGAATCTAGAGCCGATATCATGGATATTCAGGTCTATTACGCAGAAATATAGGCTTGAATATTCAAAAAGAATCTATTAAGATAAAAACACGAAACATGATGATGTTTCGCGGTAATGGAGCAGTCGGTTTAAATAACGTCGACTTCACTTTGAGACTGGGCTCCTTGTTCTAATCTCATCAGTTACTTATGACAACATTCTAACATGCAAATAGGCGATATAAACCCAACAGGAACATGATTTTGATTTCTACTTCTCTCATTCATGTAGTTCCATGTAGATCTGTTGGGATTTAGATCTATAATTCAAACAAATGTGTTCGTGTTTGCAAACTGTGTAGACCAGGTCAAATTTCTTTTCCGCAATTCTCGAGGCAAATGGGATCTAGATTCGAAAACTTTAAATACATGTAGAAATCTAGATCTATTTGGACTTTGGAAATGAGGATTGATGGCCAACCAAAGCAGCCGAATTTTTATATAGATAAGAAAATAAAATCATTAGCATTAATTGTCCTGACACACGGTCTAAATGCTGTCATTTCTATGATGTCTCCTGTATCACACCTACAGTAAAGACGATCGGCTCATGAATCTCTATACATGCCGACACTTACCAGACTCTAAATATCAAAACAGATCTAGATCAAACTTTGTTTCGCCAGGCCAACATTTTACAAGTTTGCACCTGTTCTCTATATAAACAGAATGAAATCAACGGCTTGCATATAGATCTAGATCTGGTTGCATTCATTATTTTCAAAAAGTGCCAAAAGCGCTGAGATGGTACAGAACTCTATTAAATTCGGTTTGGTATCGCTTTACACATCATGTGACATGCTTAATTGTACATGTACATTCAATTTTGTAAACAGGCACGTCGTGATGTCATAACAATACGTCATAAATACGGATGACGAAAACTCACTGCTAAATGACGACTACAATAATAGTCTGTTTCACTATTTCATCTACTCTGCATAGAGTATAATCGCGATATGGAATCTGTATGGATGCTTCTCTTCGACGACTATTATGAATGCAATTGTTCAAACAATGCAGATTCAAACCACCAATTGCGTCTCTCAGGTTGAATGTAACCAATTTCTTGTGAAAAAAGACCACTGCATAATTATTTATCCTTTATTCTGAAAACAACATACTTTTTAGTTCAACCTTTCGTCTGCTTAAGTAATAACTTGTTAAACTAGATCTAATAAGTTCAGGAGTTTTTAACCGAGTGACAAAGAAAATATAATTAGATCACACAGGAGTGTCTTAGGCGCAATAAGCTATTCCCGCTGTGGAGCAAGTCGGTAATCCATGTTTTAAACAGTATGCTAATGCAAAAAAAAAATTCTAGTTTCGGACAAAAATCATGCATGTTCTGCGTAGTGAAGATAGCTTACTGACATATTTGATTCGAGCTCCAACACCTTTTTACTTTTAAGTATAATATACAAATATTTGTTTGTTTCTGAATTAAATTATCTCAAACAGCCCAGTAAGAATACTTTAAATTTCTGAGTTTTCTTAACCGGGCTCTTATTTTCATTCACAGTAAGTATCGGTACTTCAAATTCACCAGAGAAGAACGCCGAGCTGTATCCATGCGCTCCGGGGAAGACAAACAAAAACACAAAGTAAACATTTTGATGTGAGATTGCGTGATCAGCGACTCGCCTGCTATAGTGTAGGTCTCGGCGACGATGGGAAGCAAATGCATCTGAGTTCAGCCTAGCAGCCGTGACGTTGCATGCCAAACTTGCCATAAATCAGCTCATATAAATGACCAGACAGAAACTAAAATTAGATCTTTTAGCTTTTAACGAAGTTAATTTTCATGTACAACAACACCGTAAACGGGGAAACTTTTTTTACATGTACCATTCAAGCAAATTGAAAGCAACGAGAAACAAACCAATCTTCGATCATTTCCTCAAGCATTTCCAACAATATCCATCCTAAATTTTGGAATGGATTAGACACCGAGCGGAGATTTTTTGGATTTCATCTGGCTTTAAATTGTTCGAAAAAGTCAGCAGTATTCAATGTTTATTTTGCTAAATTGGACATTGAACAAGTCAGCAGTATTCAATGTTTATTTTGCTAAATTGGACATTGAACAAGTCAGCAGTATTCAATGTTTATTTTGCTAAATTGGACATTGAACAAGTCAGCAGTATTCAATGTTTGTTTTGCTAAATTGGACATTGAACAAGTCAGCAGTATTCAATGTTTATTTTGCTAAATTGGACATTGAACAAGTCAGCAGTATTCAATGTTTATTTTGCTAAATTGGACATTGAACAAGTCAGCAGTATTCAATGTTTATTTTGCTAAATTGGACATTGAACAAGTCAGCAGTATTCAATGTTTATTTTGCTAAATTGGACATTGAACAAGTCAGCAGTATTCAATGTTTATTTTGCTAAATTGGACATTGAACAAGTCAGCAGTATTCAATGTTTATTTTGCATAAGCTGCAGCCAAGAAAGCGTTAACGTCGCAAATTATGACGTTGACGTCATCTCATTCTAAAAATTAAATCAAACCACCTGCCGCGTTAAAACGTCCAGAAAATTGTAAACAATCGACCTATCGCCGAAAAAACAATTGAATTCGATAGTTTAAATAATGCTCATTCAGAAAATGAGAAAATTCAATTTTCGAAAAATTTGTCACTAATACCGGTTTTGTCGTGGAACGGCCCATTTATATATTTTTTAAGTTGTCATACAATTCAATTGCTTTCTATCACTTCGTTTTGTACTATATATGTGCACCGTTTATCCGAAGCATGTGTTACTCTCTGTCCGGTACCCCGTAATAATAACAATACGCGTGATAATCGAAACTGCCGCGATCGTCTTTAACAATCCGGCCTCACATGAAACGTCTCAATGATTCACAGCAATACAGGTAGGCAGCTTATTAAAGTTGATGTTCTCGATAGGCGTGAAAGTAACTGTAAAACAGGAGCAAAGTGTGCCCAGCCAATGTCACCAATTGCAAGGTGTCTAGAGAGGCCCTGCATACACTGTAAATCAAGCGGACGCTTTACGCGTTCATTTTCCTAACACATTACATTCAATGGTTCAACATATGTATTCAACCCTAACCTTAAATCTGCTGAATTTACAAGAGTGCACACCAAGTGTTCATATTTGTGTTCAAAAAGTGAACACCAGCGCTTATGAGTTTGGACCCTAGTGTTCAGGGGATGTAACTCAAGTCCTTTATACTATATTTGTTCTAATTGTCTGAATTTATTTGATGAAACTTTAGTTTTACGTGAATATCCGACGCGATACGATGGGAAACTAAAAAATGTACGCCTCTTTTTGAAAATTTGAACATTCTATTCACGCGTGGCAT
Organism: Gari tellinella; assembly: GCA_922989275.2. Lineage (NCBI taxonomy): Eukaryota > Metazoa > Mollusca > Bivalvia > Cardiida > Psammobiidae > Gari > Gari tellinella. Next base: position 28,439,857 of record OV277874.1, on the reverse strand, counting down.
TCACGATATGTTCTAAAATTCGAAAACATTAACTCATTATTCCATGACGTCATAAATATCTAATGACGTCACTATGATATAATCATAAACAAGTAGCCATTTTTCGTCGCAAACGATTGTTTGAATTATGTGGGAATTCATTCACATTCACTCTTAGGGAACGGAAAACGCAGGAGAACACTGTAGATTTAATATATTTTCTGGCCTTAGATGCTTGTTGTATTATAGCTTTCATCTTTGGCTGGGGAAATGTTTTTATCTACGCAAGCTGCAACCACAAAGTAAGGAAGAAAGCGGGATTAAATAAGGAGTAAGGTGTTTGTGTGTGTCACTGTGTGTGTGCATGGGGGAAATTGCTAACTCAAGGTATTTGGTAAGTAGATCTAGATAGGTAATTTTGTATTTAGTATATTTCAACTGCACAATTTTCGTATGAATAGTACATTTTAGCGTGACGTCTCAAACCTACTCAAAGTTGGACTAAAACCCGAGTCAAAGCAGGCCGTTTCATAATGTCAAGCCGAAAGCTGATTTTACCGATGTGACATTACCCGATGTGTTTTGCTATGTTCTTATGCTCTCTGCAACAACTTGGTTTTGGAGAGCTGTTAATGTGTGACGGGCCTGAACTGTGAACACCTTATGTTCTGCGTGATTCTAACACTGAATGCCTAATGTTCTACGTAGGCATTCATAGCTGAACACATTAGGTTAAGGTAGACATTTAAAATCTGAAAACATGATGTTCTGTGTATATTCTGTCTTTTAACACTTGTTCGATGAACATGTTAAACAGTGTGCAATATCTGTTGCATCCATTTTGAACGTGTCCTGCATTAAGAAATTGAACACCAAATGTGTTCATTAGTTGTTCAGTTTAGGATCACTAAGTGTTCAAAAATTGAACACTACCATTAACTCTTAAACACTTAATGAACACATGGACGCGTCATAACGCGTGCAATATCTGTTGCAAATAGGCGTTCATTACATATTCTATACTAGAACACTTGGGTTTACAGTGTACTCACACTCAATCGGTTTTTAATGGATTTTACTAACCAAACCATCAAATATAAGGCGCGGGCCTCACATACGACGCTTCAATGATTCACAGTAATACAGGTATGCATGATAACCATTAGTTTAGCAAAGGAACTGCCGGTGTAGGGATTATCACCGAGAGTAGGCAAGGAAATGTTTTAAAGACATTTCCCCAGTCCTTTGATGGACCCCCCAATCCTTCTCGATAGGCTTGAAAGTAACTGTTAAAGCATGCTGTATAATCTTTACCAATCTCAGTTTATCTGGTGAGGCCCAGACATACGCTAGAGGTGTTTTAAATGGTTATTTCTAACCAAACTATCAGGTATAAAAAGGCCTCACATGAGACGCTTCAGTGGCTCTCTGCTATTGGTATGTGTACAAGCCCCATGAGCATTGCATGAGAACTGCCTGGACGGTGATATCAGCGACAGTAGGTCAGGAAATGTCTTTAAAGACATTAAGCCAGTCCATTCATTGACTCCCCATTGTTCACTAGGTGTCAAAATACAGGTGTATACCGGTATACAGCATGGCTCAGCTTTGAATAGAGGCCCTTACATAATAGATCTCAATAGGTTTTTCAATGGGTTTTACTAACCAAGCTATCAAATATTAGTTGCGGGTCTCACATGAGACGCCTGAATGATTCTTTGCATAGACGCTACCACCGTTAGTGCATGCTCTCCATGCTTTGACTCAAACTATCTACGGGGGTAGGTGTTACCACCCAAGCTTGGTCATGTGATGTCTTTAAGCCAAAGGTATCTCAACCAAGGTAAACATAGGTTACATTAACCTTCTGCACTCTATGTAATTGTCGTCAGCTAAATGAGTTGTCTGCAATAATTTATAAAATGAGATTTATTTGCAGTTTCTTTCGGCAAATCAGAATGTCCAGATAAGACGCCGAGTTATTGAAGTTTCATCTGAATCTAAACTGAAACAGGACAGGACATGACAAGACAGGTCTGATCAGGACTGAACTGGGCTGGAGAACTGGACTGGACTGTACTTGAGACCTCGGACTAGGACTGGGCCAGGTAATAATAATAAATTAAACTAATATCATAAGCATTACTAGGTTAACAAGGCAACCTATTTGTAATGCAATGTGTTAATTAAACATCACCTTTGTCACGTGTGCCATTTTTATGATCAGTGTGTTGGCATGGTGTTCACAGACTGTAGTATTACATGTAGATGTTCAAATGATCGTTGAATATTACATGTGCTACGTGTACATCAAAATCGTGTAGACAGTGATGTCACGCCGCGTTTCGGCCAGTCTCATCGGGGTAAACACTGTTTGCCATTGACGACGTTTACGCACGCCACAAATACTTGATTAAATACATGAGCAGTTCGAGTAAATTAATTTTATAAAGTTACAGAGGAGAAAACGTTATTCTTTCCCGTTTAAACGTAACACAAAACACTTATAAGTCACGGCGTCTGATCTAGCTCCAAACTGTTTGCAATTGAAATAATAGTTTTAGCGTAAACGCGTTTATTGGGAAAGAATAACGTCTTCTCCTCTGTAACTTGAAACATCGCTGCATGGTCAGTTGAAAACATTGTTTGTCCCATGAAAGACGTTTAAGGTAGCTGTTTATGCTCGATACTGCAAGCGGATTTATCTAATTAATTGTCGTGATTGATGATTTTCCCCCCAATTTTATAGCTGACGGATGAAAATGGTACACATCCCATCAGAATATGCCAATTTACAAAAAATATTTTAATTTTTTACGATTTTATAAGAACATTTAAAAAAAAAATTCAAACAACAATACCAAAGCCAACTTCATTTGTAACATGATTAAAATTGCCCAAAATACTCTTTATAAACATATCTAGGGATCCATGTCTCAGATTTTTAAAATACCGCTTCAAACCTTTGTTATGTAACATCAAAGTTTTTTTACGGTTTAAAGTCGACCACTATTACGTACCGCTTTATAACGGACCACTGGAGTTACTTATACCAATTCTGAGACACGGTTACCTCGGGGAGATAATACCCTTTCATCTGCTTCAAACCGCAGGAAAATAGAAACCCAAAAGCGAAAGTTAGGGGTGTTCAAAAATACCGCTGGCTTCAAATTATGTAATGCCGGAAACTCCAATTAACTGACTGATGTGTCAATTAGGCTCCCGTGACCGCCCGGTATTCAACTAAGACCTTCTTTTTCAACAAATAACATGACCCAGCTTATGACCAAACTATTTCGTTAAACTCCGCCCCAAATTAACAAAGCCAATTATATAAAAAATAACGATTTTAATACGTTTAATGTCGTAAATCACCTCTGACAGCTTCGGAATAAACCACCTATCTAGTCACGTAATCTACGTAATTGAGGCACCCAGCGGGGATTCTGACGCGTGATTTACCGGTAAAATGACAGAGAAAGCAAGAGAGAATTTGGTAACTTGTAGAAAATACCTTTATCTATCAGGATTTGTAAAAAAGTATAAAACGACTATTTTACCATTTATTTCGTAAAACGTTACCTTAATATATAAAATAACTACCATCTATCGGGCTAAAATACAAAGATCACAACAATTTCCATTTCAGGAATTGAGTCCTAGAAATATGAACGCTGAGCCGAGCTACTTCCCGGAACTGTCTGTCCACCTTTCTCATGTACTGGACGAGGTAGGTGTTAACGAGCGGACGGTTGAGCTGAGAAGACAGGTGTCACTTCAGATTGAAAATGTACGGACTATACAGGAAAAGTTTTCACGGGATGCTTTTTATAAAAACATGTCACCCCCTGATCGTCATTGTATGACGGATACTTTGGGATCATTGGAGAATTATTCGGTGTATATATTTGGAAGTCAGTCTGAAGGTACAACTACTCTAGGGTTAAAACCCGATTTGGACATGCTGACTTGTATCAATGATGTGAACGTGATACAGGACTGGGCTGAATGGGAACCTGGAATAAGCAACCTACTGATGCTTCACGACGATACTGACTCTGGCTACTGTCACCTGCAGTTACTCTATTCTAATGAGCCACTGCCTGTAGTACATATGCCGCAAGAAAACTTCACTTTCGACCGGTGTTATAGAGTCATACTTAAACATTCAGTGTTCGGTGATGTATTGCGTAACATGGAGGGAGTACAACATGGACCGGCTAGAAAATTCACAGGTAATGTGAATAATGAATGTGACGTTGTGCCCGCATTTAGATGTAAAACATGGCCTACCCAGGCTTATCGATTTACGAGAAGACAAAGGCATGGAAACTGGACCTCACGGGATTTAATTCAGCAAGCGATGTCTGATGGAGTTTTCCTCGTCCCAGTAGGGAGTAAACTCAGCCCAACAGAGAGTTTAGAATGGAGAGTGTCGTTCTCTCTGACTGAAAGACGACTTATGTTCAGCTTGAACTTGACTCAGATAAAGTGTTACGTCATACTGAAAATGCTTATGAAGACATTTATCACTCCCTATGTAGATGACAGTTTATCCAGCTACCATTGTAAAACTGCGCTATTTTACTGCATTGAAGCATTAGGTGACGAGTACTGGGTAGAAGAAAACCTGGTACAGGGCATTATAAAGTGTTTGAACTTGTTACTCGTCTGGGTAAGAGACGAGTTTTGTCCTCACTTTATAACCCCGGAGTCGAATCTTTTTGCTGGAAAAATAACCAAAAGCAATAAACACAAACTACAGGTTATTCTGAGAGATATAATAGTGAGTAATGGGCGTTTTTTGCTATGCGTGAACACAGACGACCTAGGAAAAAAACTTCAAATGAAGCTCGAAATATTACCCAGTTCTATTGGAATTCTTGAATCCGTGGAAAATAAATCTATTGTAGTAGAAGTAGCAGCCAGATGCATATATAGTATTGGACATATGAAGTCTTTGATGATTGCACTTACCAGTACCTTGTTGGGCATAATACCGCTCATTCAGTATATTCACCAGACAATCTGGCATCTTTGGAATCATATGTCTCAGTCTCACAGATATAGAAAACAAGCCATTCAAAGTTCTATTCCGCATCTTTCGATCTGGCTGGGTTCGCTAATGACGTCCGTGTCCCTCTCACACAATCAAGGAATACCCAAAGAGGCTGTACAGTGGTTTCGTCTATGTGTCAAGTGGGATGTTTCATCGATATTGAAGGTTGCATCTATATTCTACTGCAGTCGTGATCTACATAAAACAGAAGCCCTCTTGCATTACGTCGCTGATCGATATCCCAGATATAACATACAGGCAATGTGCACTTGTTATGAGAGGTTCTGCAGATTAGCTGACACCACACACGATCAACTCTATTCCGGAGAATACGATCAAGCTACTTTATATGATGATTGTGTCAAGTTTACTCCTCATGAATATCATTGTGTTCCAACGGCTCTACGGTTAGAGTTTAAGAGATCTACTGAAGACGAAATATTGGTAAGGAAGGATGTTCCGGAAGACGTTTGGATGGGTCTTGCTGTTGCGGATAGTCTGCCTTACCTGTACTACCTACAGTACATTACATATAGTCAAATGGGGAAACGAGATCAACAGAAGGAAGCGTTACAAAGCCTTGAACAAAGTCTTGTCGAAGACCAACCTTACGGACATCTTGAAACAGACTGGAACTTACTAGGACAGTGCATGGAACAGGAAGGGAAACCAGAAGCTGCAATGAGTTGTTACAGAACGTCGCTTGAAATAAGACCGCGGAACAACGCCGCTAATTGGCACGTGCAGTATCTGCTCAACAAAACTAGAAGGGATGGATAGTTCTAGTTATACGGCAATTCACCCTGCAGATCTATTCAATAAGTGTCCTCTAACGTATGTGAATGTGCCCTTTCTGTTTCTGTACACTTGTTGTTATTGTACGATATTGATATATTCAAAACAGATTACAATTCAGCATGATAAGGATAAAAAAGCTTTTGAAAATAGTTTGGATCAATATCAAACACACAGTACACTGTAACAGTAGATCCAAACTGCTGAAACTCGTATTGATTAATATTTGTACCGTCCAAATGCCGAAAAGTTGCGTTTGAAACTGGAAGCAGACGGCAATTGTAAAGTAGGCAACAGTATGGCAGTGAAAGGGCAAACGACGAAATTTAGTTCTGTGCCTGTCCGGAGAAAAATGTCTGATACTTGGTTTGTATCCTTAAACTTTGTTGCTTGCTGGGACAAACAACAAGTAGTATATCCTCGGCTTTGTATCCGTAACTCATTAACCCCTGAAACTTCCAATGGACAATTCCAGTTTGCAATAAAGGCTGGTCCATTATAGACTATTAATGGTTGTCTTTTTGTCATAAATTGCAAAATGACAAACAGTGTAGTCCCTGATAAGAGGGCTTCTGTAGGAGCCCTCTAATCAGGGACTTCACTGTTTGCATAGAACAAGTGTACTTTTCACAGGTACACATTTGGTAAAGGACGCATATATGCGTCATTAGGGCTCAATGAGTTAAACTTTGTTGCTTGCTCGGACAAACAACAAATAGTATACCATCGGCTTCACATCGCAACAGTCTCATTACCGTTATTACCGGACACCTTTTGAAAGGGAACTCGCACGGTATATATTATATATTATATATAGACATATAATTGACCTTAGTTATGTCCTGCTCTGTAAAATTCTTCAGACTTAAAACTTTAACTAACACAGTGAAGGTTAAACATGACGATTCCATAGAAAAGTGAAGAAGGGTTATTTTTTCTTCAAATAAACGCGTTTATGTAAAACTCTTACACATAATGCAAACAGTTTAGAGCCAGATTAGACGCCGGACATCCGGGGTCTGAGCAGGCTCCAAATGGTTTGTTAGTCACATCAAAATGGACCGTTGATATTTCCAAATATATGTTATTTTCTTCATTTTTTCACGTTGCGTTTGCGTTCATTTTAGTAAAAACGGAAAGGAATTTTGTCTTTCCGACATACAGAACTCATTCAAAACCAATACTGTCAACTCATTCTACAGAGATGCACGTAAGATGCACTGGAGAATGTAGATGCATTCGCGACGTTAACCCTTTCACTCTCAATGACGTCATAAGGCGCATTTTCAAACAGTTTTAATCCTGATCAGACGACGCGTAATGCGGCGTCTGATCAGGATCAAAACTGTTTGCTACTTGTTTTGAAATAATGTCAGCTATACTGCCTTAAATCTAACTTTAAAACGATATTGCAGACGACACAATTGAAGTAGACAACAGTATGGCGGTGAAGGGGATAAAACTGAACGATCATTTTGACCATGAAAGGATTAAACTGAATGTTTTGTTATAACAGAAAGTTTTAGCTCACCTGACAACAAAGCGCTCAAGATTGGATATTGTGGTGGGTCGCTGTCCGTTGTAATGTAAATGTTGAACTAGTATTCTAACACACTTCGCGCACGCCCCTATATAAACAAAGAAGCGACGTATCAGTATTTGAATTCTCAATAAAACACTCACTCTCAGTAACGTTCTCATGTGACGTCATATGGCTTCGAAAATGCGTACGCCAAGAAATGTAGCGCCGTTGCTTCGGTGCAAATTAAGGTTAAATTATGTGTTAGAATCGAAATAATAAATAATTACCAGTATATTATCTTGCAGTCGAACACGGGTAGTCGTTGAGATGCTTGTAATTAAACCACTCGGCATAAATGCATCGTGATTAAATTACTACGCATCTCAACTCCTACCAGTGTACTGGTATGAATTTATTTTTTCTTAATAGACCTGACTACTTTGCCGAAGTTCTGGGGCTTAAGTGTCATAGGGAATCTTTTCTGTTTATAAGACCGAGATTATTCCCTCTGCCAAGAACTAAAAGGAAGGCAGGTCGGTGGTTTTGATCTCATGTGCTGCTAAGCAACGAATGAGATAAGCCGAAATCATCGTCCTGAAATCATCATCGTCTCATCTCATGACCTATTTTGTGTCGCAGTGCCGTAAAACCCAACTCATACATCCATCTTAATTAAAATTAATGTATAGTTACACCATTTTAGCGGTATTTATATGCATATACAATGTACACAGATTCATGCCAGAACAATTCAGGGGAAAAGACATTATTATTTCCAGTCTAAATGTAAACGAAGTAATAAAATGACAAAAATGTCAATTTTGAGAAATTTCTAACGATACGTTTTAATCTGAATGACAAACAGTTTGGAGCCTGATCAGTAACCGGTAACCCAGCGCCTGATCTGGCTCCATCCTGTTTGCAAAGACGTAATTGTTTTACAATAAACGCCTTAATTGGGAAAGAATGACCTGTTCTCCACTGTAATGCAAACATGTGTGTCTGTGTACAGCGGTTGCTTAACCCTTTCATGATCAAATTCATCGTTCTGTTTTACCCCTTTACCAACTGGCGGACATAGTCGAGGGATAAAGGACCCGCTTACGCCGACAGGGGTTGCGAGTTCGATCCCCGCCGGACAAAGACCTTCGATGAGACTTTATAAACCGAGATTCGATGTATACGTGCTTTACACTTGGCATCTAAAAGAACCAGAGAACTCTTTAGATAATAATAGTAGGACATCGCGCCCGGGTTCTCTGTATCCGCTCCCCTATCCCTGGGTCGTCCAATTAGCCCTTAGATGACAGAAACGGACGTTAACAAACAAACAAACAAAAAAACCCTTCACCGTTATATTGTCGACCGCTTCAATATTGTTGTCTGCATAGCGTTTCAAAATTAGATCTACGGCAGTATAACTGGCATAATTTAAAAACAAACGGCGTCTTATCTGGTTCCAAACTATTTGCAAATGCGTTTTTTGACGTCATTGAGAGTGAAAGGGTTAAAACAAGAGTAAACTTGCTGGCGTTTGTGAAAGGGACAGCCTTATTACGCGGAGTGGAATATTTATATAGAAAGCTCAGATATTTCTCATGTGATGCTCTATTAACCCTTTCACTGAGATTTTTACCCCTTCACCGATTCATTGTCGTCTGCTTCAGTTGTGTTGTCTGTAATGTCGTTTCAAAGTTAAAAAATAAGGCAGTATGACTGAAGAATTTTCAAAACGAGTGTCAAACAGTTTGGATCTTGATCAGACGCAGCGTTACGCGGCGTCTGATTAGGATCCAAACTGTTTGCAAACGCACTTTTAAGCGTCATTGAGAGCCAAAGGGTTAAATAAGTTGTTTGCCTTTAAAGGTCATATTTCGTTTACATATCCCTGAATTTCCAATGGAAAAAAAGTCAGTCCTGTCCATTTTAACTACTAAAGGTTTATTTTAAAACTATTTGACAAAATGACAAATAGTGTAGACCAAGACAAGATAGCTCAACCTGAAGTCCTCTGATCTAGATCCATACTATTTTTAAGGACAAGGCGGCCCTCAGTTGGATAGGGGGTGGGGTAGAATATACACATGTAACATCTGTCCGAACTGGCAGAGTGGTAAGATTCTACCAAAATGTGAAACACCAATACATTTACACATTAACATTTACATGCATAATGACCAGTTTATGCGTCGCGGTGCAGGGAAACCCAACTCAATCAATTACTAAGAGCAAGAGTACTCTTCACATGCACACTGTTTGTAAATGACAAACTTCACCGAATAATCCTGTAATCGATTGTTTGAGAGGGAGCGATGTACATGCATAATGACCAGTTTATGCGCCGCGGTGCCGGAAAACCCAACTCAATCAATTACTAAGAGCAAGAGTATTCTTCACATGCACACTGTTTGTAAATGACAAATTTCACCGAATAATCCTGTAATCGATTGTTTGAAATAGTCCTATGTAAACAAATAAATACGAAAAAGACTCAAGCAGGAAACGTAGAACGAACAATACACCCACCTCTCAAACAGAACACACACATACACACAGTCATACCATAACACACACACACACGCACGCAATACCATTTCTTCATCCACACACTAACATAACACACACACACACACACACACACACGCACGCAATATCATTTCTTCATCCACACACTAAATAGAAAACACACGCAAGACAAACATAAAGCAAAGTGAACATAGGAGCCCGCCTTGGTACGGTCAGTAGCAATCAATAATTAATTATAAATTAATTATTAACAGCCACTGGGGGGGGGGGGGGGTAAACCTTGGTTTAAGGGCGCCCAATCTCAATCTTATCTCCTATATTCACCTATAAAGACGAACAGTGTACATAAAATATAAACCCTGTTCCACAACCTTACAATCAAAAAGACCGCCAACACAGTAAGTAAATACATGCAAATCATCTAACAAAAATTCCATGACAAGATTATTAGTAACACGTGAAGGAATTAAACATTCAAGCCCGTGCTAAAAAAAAACCACTATGGCAACGGTCAAATTGTACTCAAGCGACTAGTCTGTAGTCACGAGTAACTGTAAGGCATGGATGGGTTCAGGGTACGACAGAGAGGGAGAGAAAAAACAAAGCACGAAAATCCGACATAACTCTCCCATAAGTCTATGTAAATACGAAAGAAGACTCAAGCAGGAAACGCAACACAAACAATACACCCACCTCTAAAGCAGAACACACACACAGCCATACCATATCAAACAAACACACACACACACACACACACACACGCACACACACACACACACACAATCACACACACACGCAATGCTGCACACCAAACAGAAAACAATACGCAAGACACACATAAAGCAAAGTGAACATAGGAGCCCGCCTTGGTACGGTCAGCAGCAATCAATAATTAATTATAAATTAACCATTAACAACCACTGGGGGGTTAAACCTGGGTTTAGGGGCGTCCAACCTCACTCTTATCTCCTATATTCACCTATAAAGACGAACAGTGTACATAAAATATAAACCCTGTTCCACAACCTTACAATCAAAACGACCGCCAACACAGTAAGTAAATACATGTAAAACACCTAAAAAATGCTATGACAAGATTGTCATGTATAGAACATATAATGTTTGATTGATATCTTAAAGTGCATTTTGCCTTTGACAAAATTGCTAGGATTTCAAGTCAAGTTTCAGCTTATTTCTGAGTTCAGAAAACCAATCACCAGCTCGACAGTTAAAAATGGTCGTTTCAAGCCTTTCATGCATGCTGATGCTGAAATCCAGAAATCACAAATACAGTAGAACCCCTCTATTACGACCACTATAACGAAGGCTAATTGTTGATATAAAAGACAGGCGACCGCCTAAAGCAATGTGACAGTAAAACAGAAAGCTCCCAAAGGAGCTTTCTGTTTCACTGTTACCTTGCTTCAAGCACTTACCTGCCTTAAACACCCAATAATTAACAAAATTTAGTGGTCGTAATAAAGAGGTTTTACTGTAGTAGTTTCCCGCTTTAAAGTCATGCTGCTTTTACCCATTACCCTATGACTTGTTTGTTTTTTTAAGACAAGTGAACACGTAAAGCAGATTGAACGTAAAGCATAATGTTTATGGCAGTGTATATTGGAACTTTATTCTTCAGTCACTGTGGAGGAATACATTAAATACGATAAAAGGCGCTTCTATAGGGTAAATGGTAAAAAGGACATATGTCCTTTTAATCAATAAATGAGCTTCTTTCTGTAGTAATACATGCCATCTGAGTGCATAAGAAACTATGCCAATCAAAAGAGGATATACTAGTATTTCTTGTCTATAGATACAATTAAGTAGATCCCAATCTTGCTATTTCTATCCAAAGATAAAATAGACTAGATCGGACACCTAGTGCTAAGCTCCCACTGGTCAACGGCCAGAGAGACGCCATTGTTTTGCAATGGAAACAAGTAAAACAATGCTGCAAATTTACAGCAAAGGGACGAAGGGCTGCGCCAGAAAAAGGCATGTTAGAATTTGATAGGAAAAAATTGGGATATACATGAAACCAAAAACGAAGGATATAAAAGTTTATAACATAACAGACGGCGTGAGAGTTTAATAACACTCTTTGTTTAAATGCCATATATAACTAGTTGAATAACTATGCAAATGAGGTACGCCACGACGTCGTTTACTTGTGACGTCATTAAAATGCGTTCTATGCGTTCTGTAGCCAACGTCTTTATTCTTTCATGTAGATTCAATTGATAGATTTTTTGGTGTAATTAATCAATATTAGATCTACATGAAAATGTTTAATACATATAATAACATAAACATTATGCTAGTGAACGGGGTTAATTTGGAACAACCTTTTTCCTGTATAGATCTACTTACATCGCGCTTATCATTCACTTTACCTCAAAGGCTGCGATTAATAACTTTTCTAGGTTAAGCTTTAATATTAATATAACATTCGTGTTAATAATTTATTGGATTTATCAAACTAGTCATTTAATAAAAACGATAAAAACTCGTAAAGCCTCGTTTTTATCGTTTTATAAAAGACTCGTTTAATAAATCCAATAAATTATGAACATTTATGTAATATCCTATATTTAATTATCACAAAGAGGACATAATTGTGACCTGATTAAAACATTGGTAACATAATAAGGAACAAAGTTAAAAGCATACCCATGAGTGAAAGTTCTCAGGCTCCAAAGTATTGGAAGGTTGTAAGTTGTGTGATGAAGGATTGCATGGAGAAGAACAGTAAAAAGTATTCTTGCATAAAATGCCGTTCTCGGGGGGTATATTAACAGGTATTTTAACGTGTATTTACGAGGAGATTCTTAAGCTCACGTGCCGTTAATGACCGGTTAAAATAATGTTTGTTCCGGGGTTAAATATAAACAATAACAATGACGGTTTGAACAGCGTTCTGGCCAGAATTCGGCCAACACTGCCAGTGTAAAGATGCTGATACATGCATTATTATAGATATTACAATGTTCCTAATGTTCTGTAATAAACATGTCATCAAGTGGATTTGTAAACCACTGAAGCTAAGGGGTTCGTCGGCTATGTAATGACCCTTTCATCCGGGCTCTTTTAAATGCGTAAAGAAACGCACAAAGAAACGGCTGGGAAATGCGTTTAACGAAACGGATAATAAACGCGTAAGAAATGCTTAAGAAACGCATAAAAACGCCTAGAGTGGGTAGGAATAGCGTATTTACCACTGGTAAAGGTAAATAAAAAATAAACCAGTTTTAATAGGATTCTACAGCGTAATATACTCAGATTCAGAATAAATAATGGCGCCTTTGTTTTTACACAAAATGACTGTTTACCGTTTTCGATAGTTATTAGTGTTCGGCGCAATGTGTTAGGGAACCAACCGACCTGCCAATTAAATAGCTCCTTACACAGCTCTCATTTTATACAAAAAAAATGGCAGTAACTAGCTGAAAGCAAGTTCGACCGTAAATTGTTGTTCTCTTATGTCCATTTTATATGAGTTTGAATAAAGTTTGATGGTTGGTGATTGGACTTTTGACTTTTATTTTATAAATGTATTGTCGATTATGTACGATATCCCATATAACATGTTTTACGCAATTTTACGTGGTTTACCCCCATGATCTCTTTGGGACGAGCTCATGTCTGTGACTGCATGAGCTTCGTGACATATATTTTTTAAATGTCGTATTTCTTAGTTGAACGACCTTTCACCTGAATACTTTTTTATGAATATGGTTTATTTTACAAACAATTAACCCTTTTAAGTTAGGTTTAAATATGTTTTTTTTAATTTCTGGTAATGCTATATTTATAGGTACAAGATATACCTTGTATATAAATAGAATAAGGGTACACAAAATTGTACACGGGAGAACTACCTATGGTTTAACCCATTACCCTATAGCCTGTTTCTATTTTTAAAGCTAGGTGAAGACGTAGATCAGGTTTAAAGTAAGCAGATTGCGCCTTAAGGCGCATTCTGCACTGCTTTCACCCTGATATAAGCTACCATCTGCTAGGATATAGAATAAGTATACTTGTATTTCTTATGGTTCATTTTTATGCTTGCATCCATTTGAGTAAAATTCAAATTGGTAGGCGAAATTAAAGGCGAAAACACCGAGATATTTTCATCGTTATATAATAATGGTTACATATTTTGCATTGATATAAGACTTTATACGATATATGATAGTTTAGCAATAGATCTAATATGTGTATACATACAGAACAGAACAGAACTTATTTTATTCATACTTGTACATAAGTACATCATCTTGTAACATAAAGTAAATATACCACATATTATAACATAATGAGTTTTATTTAAGCAAATACTGTTGGTAATACTTTATAATTAATATAAGTCTAAGTTCACTTATACGCAATGCGTAAAAGCTTTTGGTGCACAATATTATGATATTTTCAAGCGGAAGATTTAAACAATATAAGACATAGATATCCGTTGCAAAAAAGCAAATTTCAAATATTTTGCCAGATTTTGCCAGATTGTACAACGCGTTTTTATCATTCTTTTGAAACAGTTCTAGAAATTTAGCCTGTGTTAAATTTAGCCATAATTGGCCTAACATTGGCCTTACATAATAGTATGCATTTATATATTTCTTTCGTAGCTTTAAATAGCATGGGCATATTATAATAAAAAGAAATTCATCTTCAATATCATTATTTACACAATAAATACAATGTCGTCCAGCTTGTTTTTCATCATTTTGTCACAGCCTGCTATTTTATAGGTCTTAAGTCTCTATGGGTTCTTTAACAGGTCCGTGAACAAAACAATACATCTGTTTCGGTTTATATTTATTCCTTCGTCACCATATCATAACGCATACTGTACCATATACCATACCATATCATGGGTCTGAAACGCATACAAAATAGTATAAGCATGGTAACCTACAATGACTTTACACTTGTACAATTATGACAATTATAATAATTACTCTGATAAGATATATATTAAAATGATTACTGCATGACATGAATATAAAATGGTATATTAACAACAGACATATAAACGCCTGAATTGACCAGTCGTTTGAATGAATGGTTGTCAATATAAGCACTTTTCACCAACATTACTTCTACCTTGTCTAACCCCTATGAAGCTAACTTTAAGCTCGGGCTTACCATAACTCTCACACTTAGACAAAGAGTTATACATTACATATACAATATTTGTTACAAACATTGCTGTACAATTACATCTATAAACTTACCAGATTGTGGATCTGTACCCATACACACCAAATATCTATCCCTTCACACACACAGTGCCAATGCTAGTAAGTGCTGTAAACAGAACCAACAGCCAAATAGAAACATGCAGAGATTGTTAAAAGTAAAACAGTTCCGTCCGTCCGAGTCGAATTCATCCGTAACCGACCGAATCACGATGGGGTCGAACCGATACAAGACCGACATGAACAATTCATTAAAACATTGCAAAGACGAATTAATGTCCCGAATCAACAATAGCAAGACAACTTACATGATAAGTAACTACATCAAACAACTCCTGCCAACCATATCAATGTAACTTCGAATGTAACGTCTTTCTATCAGTGCCAACAACAACGGACTGACAACACAATACATTTCGCGCTAAACCTCACGTGCTGATTCTTACTCAGTCACATGACACGCAAAACCAATGCAACACCTGAATACAACAGGTCAAATGTCAAAATAGACTTATCCATGTAACTAACTCAAGCACATGATACCTATTTCAACCAATCTGACAGTTTGGCATAAAACGTACATGTAATTCTAAAAATAGAATAAACAAAGCCGAGAGCCGAAAATGTCAAATCTGTCATCTGCTACATACTCCGCCTGTCCAAAAGAATGATGTCCCATCATTCCCAAACTCAAACTCTAACACCATTTTCAAACTCTATGATTCCATGTCAATACTATTCTAAAGACATATCTTACAATACTATTATACTATCTTTCTATAACACAAAAACTATTCTCTCTTTCTATGGAAGAAAATATATGTTAAACTAACATTTAACATGACAAACTAACTACTAACTCCAACATCAATACTTTCTGAAAAGTTAACAATTGCTATGTTATAAAAACACATAATTTATCAACCTCAGAAAATTTAACACTACTGTATGCAACTTATGTAAACAGTATAAACAATCATAATTGTTTACTGTAACTATTTTCCCTTCTGCTCCCCCTGTCTGAAAATTGTGACCTCACAAATCAGACTTAATACTATTAAAATTAAACCTTATCTCATAAGTCAAACTGAAATTGCTAAAATATCAACTAAAATAATCTAAAATATTAATCCATAACTGCTTTCCACAGTTTGTTGGCAACATCTGCACTGACAGTATTTAAAATTCCTGATAACAATAACTTGTTCATTGCATCAGTTCTCGTATCTTCAGAAACTTGTAAAACATTACAGTACTGATACCTATAGAAATCTGGTTTCTTTTTCGTTCTGGTTGATTTTCTTGGTGGTGGTTTAGGTTTAGGTCTCTCTTCCTGCTGTTCTGATCCTTTATGTTTCTTTACTTTAGGAGATGGCTTAGGTGTATAATCAACTACTTCTGTGTCTTCCTTTTCTTCTGTCAATTTGTCTTCACTTTCCTCATTGTTTGTGTCACAATTCGTGTCGACCTTTGACTCTCCCTTTCCCTCAGGTTCACTCTCCTTATGTACACTATGTCCTGTAACAGCTGTCTCAACTTCTACAGATGAATGTACCTCATCTGTTACATCAACCTCCTCAACTACATCATCTGTCACATCAACCTCTTCAACTACATCATCATGTACGTGTACTAATTCCTCTACTTCCTTAACTTCAGACAAGTGAGCGTCCCCACTTTGATACGTTAATAAAACGTCTTCATCGTCCGACTCTGAATCTTCTGTGACGTCACATTTCTTATCATTTATAAATGAATCCTGAGATACCGTTTTCCTTGGTTGTGGAACCGGTGTTTCGCCTTCTTGCTTTCCTGTAAGCCCTAACTCTCCTCTCTCTGAACTTCCCTTATCAAGCAGTAATAAATGATTCCTATGCAAGGTTCTCTGCTTTCCACCTACTCCTTTTAGCTTGAATACTGGCACGTTTGCAATCGTTTGCTCCATTACCTCATAAGCATCTTCTTCGAATTTATCTTGAATTTTATGCTTGCCCTCATGGATCAAAATTTTCACTAAGACTTTATCTCCAACTTCAATACAACTTGCTTTGGCTTTTCTGTCATAGTTTAACTTTTGTTTACCCTGGGCTTTTTCTGAGTGCTTTTTAACTGTATCTCTGGCAAACTGTAACCTTTCCTTAAGTTGCTGTGTGTATTGAACATATCATAATCCTTGATTGTATCATGTTTGTACATGGCCATTTGTCTAATGTGCGGTCTAAGACCTTCATAAAGCACACTTTGTAGAATATCTTTCTTTGATGGATGTATCATCTCAACTTCAACTGCCTGAGCAAATAAGTTTTCAACTCTAGTAGCATATGCAGATAAACTTTCATCTATGTTCTGACTGCTGGCATAAAATTTCCTCATAATTGCTTCACCAGTTTCAACTGTACCATATTCTGCATGAAACTTATGTAATAGTTCATCCAAACTTGGATTAACTCCAATATTCCTCAACTTATCTGCTGCTAGGCCTTTACATGATCTCCTAATAGCATAAATGAGTTGATCCTGTGACAATTTTCTAGTCTTTCGAAGACAGTCTACTTCGTACCTCCACGTTAAATAATTTACTTCACCCTTATTGGGCTCTCCAAAAAACAAAGATATTTTAGTATTTCGCTCCTGCCAAGTCTTTGACTCCTTGCTCTTGTCAGCTTTTGACAAATAAAACTGCATGTAATCCTCCATGTCTTTTTCAGACTCTATATTGTGAGGTTTTATCTTCATATGCTTCATAACATCTAACAACTTCAACTCCTCCTCTGTAACCTTAACCTCTGACTTTGCCATTGTTGCAAAGTTTACAACTATTACAGTATTCTATTATAATTATAAAAGTTATGTCACTATATGTTCAATAAAAAGTATATCTATTTACAATGCACTGCTATATCCAAAGTGCATGAATAACAAGTAGATGTAATATTCACTACATGTATATGGATTTCAATAAACACTGAATGTGTTCTGATTTACAAAAGCTGAAAACAAAACTTACTATTCACTATGTAAGTAACTATTTATACTAGCTGAAAATAAAGAAGTATTTGTTCTCAACCTTATATAAATAAATTGAAAATATTTTGTTTTGTTTTTAAAGTTGAAAATATTTTTCCTTAAAGCCAATATCAGCAATCAAATATTGCGAACAAATGCAATTACTAAGTATTAAAAGCTACTTATGAACCAATCATAAAATATTTCTATTTCACTCCATATCAACCCTTGAAATAATTCTAAGTACAAAGTCTCAAAAATATTTCAAAGTAATTTTATTAATCCTATAATAAATCAAATTCAAATATTCTGAAAGCAATTGGAAAGAATCAATTTCAGAATACAAAACAAAGTCAAAATCCCAAATGCTTATTTAGAATTTTGCGCAATGTACCAATCATTAAATGATCTGGAGCAAAACTATTAAATGATCTAGTTCAACACTAAAAGTCAAAGTATTTAAATCCAAACTGAATTGTATCTATACTGTGCTGAAATGTTTCAAATGCTGAAATAAATCAAGTTAATATCAAGTAAATCTGAAAAGGAATAAGTCTAATCAACTTATACTGACACTGAATGACTGAGTGAATGAGTGAATACAATGATCAGGTTCCAACAAAGTATAAACTTTTCTTTTCAACAAACTACTATTGCTGTCTGCACAAACTCTAAGTCTAAATATTAATATCAAAAGACTAATAAGTCTTCATTTATATCTAAGTATAATTAAACTAATTTATTTTAATATTTAAATTACAACGTATGAATACTATTCAATTCCAAATTAATCTAATTTCTCATATGGAAATCAGTTGCAATCTGTCAAACACAAATTCTCCTAACGTTATTGACAATGAATAGACTATTTCATCAACCAATGAAAGCTACGGAAACGAGTCAGATTAATGATATGCAACAAAATTCAAGAACCAATGAAAATTTGGAATCCCCGAATGACGTCAGAGGTATATAGATAACCTCCCTACGGACCAATGATTAAATCGCTATGAACAGCGGAAATTTCAACGGAAGTACAACTAACGGAACAGCAACACCTGCGTAAAGAGAAATTACTTGGGGAACACCAACATAACCTAGGTCAACGAGTACTTTCAACGTACAGAAATGTAAACACAAGCCACTGAAAATGAAAGGTTCACGCTGAAACAATACACGTCTTGTCAATGTGTCTGAAAGCAAGATTATTAGTTATCAGGTGTTAAAACGTGCTCGGGAGATAGAAAATGTGAATTTTAGCTGAACATGTTAGCGTGAATTTCCTCGCACACTGAAATAATGACCTTGATCACTTTTCTATTGTTGCAATGTCAACAGCTATATAAAACTGGTAATTTTTTGAAAATAATAACAGTGAAACCCTTGTTTTACGAACACTTATAAACCCATATATAAACAACACTTATCTTGTATCCACAACAAAATACAATGACAGTACTTTGTAAATATACAACATAAGAGAACAAAATTAACTTCAGTAGTGACCAAAGATATGAAAATAAACTGTACTCACCAACTTCCTCTCCGATCCACAATCCAATATCACAATTTACAAATTAACACAAATTAAATGACACAAATTAAGAAAATGACAACACTCTGTCTTAAATTCAAATAATTAGATTTACTTTCCACTCAAACACACAGGGAGTCCAGAGTGTCTCTAGGCACAATAATTAAGGGGAAATAGTGTCAATAGGCACTCCTGAGTGGTTCACTAGAATCCAGCGTTGAATCGGCCATCATGAGGTGAGATCCCGGTCGAACGTTCTCTGGTCCGAATACGTCTCTTCGTCCTGTCCACTACAATAACGTCCTCTCTCGACTGATAGAGCACAAATGTTCCATTCCAATAACACGTTGGGCGCCAATGTCACAGCCTGCTATTTTATAGGTCTTAAGTCTCTATGGGTTCTTTAACAGGTCCGTGAACAAAACAATACATCTGTTTCGGTTTATCTTTATTCCTTCGTCACCATATCATAAAGCATACCGTACCATGTACCATACCATATCATGGGTCTGAAACGCATACAAAATAGTATAAGCATGGTAACCTACAATGACTTTACACTTGTACAATTATGACAATTATAATAATTACTCTGATAAGATATATATTAAAATGATTACTGCATGACATGAATATAAAATGGTACATTAACAACAGACATATAAACGCCTGAATTGACCAGTCGTTTGAATGAATGGTTGTCAATATAAGCACTTTTCACCAACATTACTTCTACCTTGTCTAACCCCTATGAAGCTAACTTAAAGCTCGGGCTTACCATAACTCTCACACTTAGACAAAGAGTTATACATTACATATACAATATTTGTTACAAACATTGCTGTACAATTACATCTATAAACTTACCAGATTGTGGATCTGTACCCATACACACCAAATATCTACCCCTTCACACACACAGTGCCAATGCTAGTAAGTGCTGTAAACAGAACCAACAGCCAAATAGAAACATGCAGAGATTGTTAAAAGTAAAACAGTTCCGTCCGTCCGAGTCGAATTCATCCGTAACCGACCGAATCACGATGGGGTCGAACCGATACAAGAACGACATGAACAATTCATTAAAACATTGCAAAGACGAATTAATGTCCCGAATCAACAATAGCAAGACAACTTACATGATAAGTAACTACATCAAACAACTCCTGCCAACCATATCAATGTAACTTCGAATGTAACGTCTTTCTATCAGTGCCAACAACAACGGACTGACAACACAATACATTTCGCGCTAAACCTCACGTGCTGATTCTTACTCAGTCACATGACACGCAAAACCAATGCAACACCTGAATACAACAGGTCAAATGTCAAAATAGACTTATCCATGTAACTAACTCAAGCACATGATACCTATTTCAACCAATCTGACAGTTTGGCATAAAACGTACATGTAATTCTAAAAATAGAATAAACAAAGCCGAGAGCCGAAAATGTCAAATCTGTCATCTGCTACAATTATATAATAATGGTTACATATTTTGCATTGATATAAGATTTTATACGATATATGATAGTATAGCAATATATCTAGCATGTGTATACATACAAGAGTGCAAGGAAAGAAACACGATAAGCTAGTTTAGCTTTCGTTTCAACCATAAACGGTATTGTATGTTTGTAAAATGCTTGTAAATATTTGAAATAAAATATGTTTAAAACAAAGGCGAAAATGTGCGTACTTGGGGTAATGGGTTAACACAAGTTAGGCAGTATCAGTAAATACCTTGTCTCTGCCGCACATTGTCACTGTATCGCACCGAGCATAGTGTGTCGTCCTGCAGTTGAAACATATTGGTCCGCGGGTAGAGACGTCATCTAAAGTTATAGGGCAGTTTAGTAAATACCTCGTCTCTGCCGCACATTGTCACTGTATCGCACCGATCATAGTGTGTCGTCTTGCAGTTGAAACATATTGGTCCGCGGGTAGAGACGTCATCTAAAGTTACAGTCCAAATACAGTCGAACTTCCATATCTCGAATCCATTTAACTGGAACTATCACATAGTTTGACATATGAACTGCATTATTGCATGCTCGGTTAAGTCGAACATATCCATATTTCAAAGTTGAATTTTAACTTTGAAATACGGGTATGTGCGACAAAACCGACTTCGAGATATCGAAGTTCGACTGTACAGATTTAGGATCATCTAAAGTTACAGTCCAAATACATGTGACAGCTTAAAGCAAGGTGACAGTAAAACAGGAAGCTCCTGTTGGAGCTTTCTGTTTCACTGTCACCTTGCTTTAAGCTGTCACCTGTCTTTTATACACTCAACTAGCCTTCTTTTTAGTGTCCGTAATAGAGAGGTTTAACTGTACAGATATAGGATCGCAAATACTCTCAACATTTTAAACCCATTACCTCCATAAATACGCCCTTTTAATTTATTCCTTCACTGAAAAAATAATTCCAATGCATACAGGCTTGGGTTTGAATCATAAGAAATATATTCTTTATCCTAGCAGAATGTAGCTTCAGGAGTTTGAAAATGAAGCAAAATGCGCAGTATTCAATCTGTTTCAAGTAGTCACTTGTCTTCAAAACGAGAAACTAGCTGAGGGGTAATGGGTTAATCGAGTATGTGAACTTTATTAATTCTTTCATGATCAAATTATTCGGGAGAGTTTTACCCCTTCACCGTTTTATTGTCGTTCGCTTCAGTATTGTTGTCTGCAAGACACGTTTCAAAGTTAGATGGACGGTTGTATGACTTACGAAATATCGATTAGAGAGTCAAACAGTTTGGATCCTGCTCAGACGTCGCGTTACGCGGCGTCTGATCAGGATCCAAACTGTTTGCAAATGTACTTTATGTCGTCATTGAGAGTGAAAGGGTTAATCAACCTTGAGTTCTTGGCATTTGTAAACATTTTCAGTTTTTAGTAGAAATGTTTGGCACTGTAAGAAACCACAGATACTTGACACATAGATCTAGACCTATTACCAGAAAAAAAAACATTTTTTTTTTGGTGATATATCTAGATGTATGTGTCAAGTACCTGTGTTAAAGAGTAAAGGTTCGGTTTTTTTAGTCTACTTTTAATGCAAATATGCATAGCTAAGCCGACTTCAGACAATTGTAATTAAGCTATAGAAAGAGGAAAGGCGTCATATGGCGCCCAGGCGTAGGACAGTGTTAACCCATTACCAAATAAATACGCCTTTTTACGCCTTTTTACGCCTTTATTCCTCCACTGAAGAAAGTAGTTTCAATTTATACAGTCATGAATCAATATTGTCAGATAATTTTTCTATATTCAAGCAGATAATAGCTTAAAACAGGCTGAAAGTAAAGTAGAATGTGCCTTAAGGCACATTTTGCTTTACTTTCATCCTGCTTTAAGTAGTCACCTGTCTTCAAAACTAGAAACAGTCTATGGGGTAATTGGTTAAAGTAGCAATGCCAAAGGATTTTTAAAAAAAAATAATTTCTGGGATATTTTGTGCTTAATGGGTAGATCTTGACCTAAACATGCATAAAAGAAACAAAAATAATGTTAAAGTACAACATTTGAAAAAAAAATGAAAAAAAAGAAATGACCCAATCTGTGTCAAGTACCTGTGGGTGCGGCCATTTTGGGAGATAATTTGGGAGACAAATTATTTCCCTTGGCTGTCGAACCCCTGCATACTTGAAACAGAATTGGAGTATGTTCACGGTCGATATCTTACTTTTTTTTGGTTGTGACATGCAAAGAAATGTTTAATTTAATATAAAATGCTATTTAAATAATCCCCAAATGTCTAATTTAAGACGCGCTTACATTTTTTATTTTTCACGTCTGTTTTTCAACAAGGAATCTTTCGAATGGCCTCGTGCTAAAGGTATGTCCGGTTATTTAAATCATTCGGAATGCTATTTCCGGTGTTGAGATCCCGATCACGCTATGGATAAAGCGTGTTTAAGCGACCACAAAAATACACGTATTGTCGGGTTGGGAGCCATTGCTATATACATATTCATAAGATATCCCGAGGCCCCGCCCACTACCGGCCTTTGGCATTGCTAGTTAAAGGTCCCTACATGTTATACATGTATATAGAGCCCAATGTGTTTTCTTTACCTGCGACATTGCTGAAGATCAACCACTTCACTGTCTTACCCCGAGTAAAGTGGTTATTTTTCAAAAAGAGTAAATCCTGATCAGACGCCGTTTAACACGGTGTCTAGTCAGGGTCATTACTGTTTGACACTCATTTCGATATTTCTTAAGTCAGACTACAGAGTTTTGAGCTTTGAAAAAGAAAAGTAGACGACAATTGTTTAAAGCAGACGACGTCACACGGTGGTAAATACGCTATTCCTACCCTACCCACTTTACGCGTTTCTTACGCATTTCTTGAGCGTTTCTTACGCGTTTATTATCCGTTTCGTTAAACGCATTTCCTGGCCGCTTCTTGGAAGTAAATCAAAATGCGCTTTGAGTTAAGGCACATTCAGCGTGAAACGGAAAACTGACGCACCAATCGCAACATCTCTGGTATAAGCGTTTATTAACGCGTTTAAACGCGTTTTAGATATTTCTTAAGAAAATTTCCACAGTTTAGTGCATTGCGTTAAACGGTAAAGAATAATTTGTCTTCTCTGCCGTATATTACGCACAATAAATGCAGCCATCCGTTTTGTTTGTTTTGTTTTGTTTTGATTTTACGTCGCTTTTAACAGTATTTCAGTCATATCGCGACGTCCAGCTAATTACATGTGGAGGAAGACCCCAGAACCCCTCATATACACTGTTTCAGGCACAAATCGGCAACTGGGTAGAACCACCGACTTTCCGCAAGCCTGTCGGAGGACTTTTCCACGTAACAAATCCGAATGCCCAGACCGGGATTCGAACTCACAGCGGTGAGGAGCTTAGTGGTTGTAAGACACAGTGACTTTAACCACTAGGCCACGGAGGCCCCGTATGTTACAATAGATAAGACGTTTGTCTTTCTCGTTTAAACGCCAACGAAACGTAAACGCATGGCAATAAAATGTAAAAAAGTCAATAATGAACATTTTTGATTATTCATGTTAATTTGCAGAGTGGCAAACAGTTTAGAGCCTGATCTGACCCCGGGTTACCTGGCGCCTGATCTGACGCCGGATTACCTGACGTCTGATTAGGCTCCAAACTGTGTGCAACGGCAATTATAGTTTTAGCGTAAACACGATAAGAGGGGTATATCTTATCTACTGTACAGTAGAACCTTTCCATTACGATATGAGGGGTATATCTTATCTACTGTACAGTAGAACCTTTCCATTAAGATAAGAGGGGTATATCTTATCTACTGTACAGTAGAACCTTTCCATAACGATAAGAGGGGTATATCTTATCTACTGTACAGTAGAACCTTTCCATAACGATAAGAGGGGTATATCTTATCTACTGTACATTAGAACCTTTCCACTACGACCTAAATGTTGTGTAAATTATTAGGTGCTGACTGCTTTAAGCAAGATGACAGTAAAACACAAAGTTTCTTCAGAAGTTTTCTGTTTTACTGTCGCCGTCACCTGTCATTTATACCATCAATTAGATTTCATTTAATAGTAGATATGTAATAGAGTGATGTTACTGAATGTACCGTTGAACTTGTGATAAATTGTCTCACATAGCTTGGATCCAGCTGATACACCGAGTAACTCTGTGTTCAATCTGGATCCAAACTATTTGATACCTTTATTATACATAATACTTGTACGCGAGAGAAGACCTAAAAATAGAAATCATTAGTGATACTGTTATACTCCCTCTATTATAAACTCTGTAAAAAAAACTTTACGAAACTTGGGCTGTAGCTTTATAAAGTGGAAAGTAAAGCAGAACGTCCCTCCTATATATAGATATGTTAAATACGTCCATCGAAAACAGTTTCGAGCGAGATCAGACGCCGGGCAACCCGGCGTCTGATCAGGCTCCATACTGTTTGCCACTCGGATAGAAACGAGCCGTCAATACGTTGAAGACAATGCAATTTTCGTTTCGTTTAAGAAAACATTTCTTCTCTGTACATTCTACTTGGATATTTTCATTACGACAAAGCTTGAACACCGCAACCTATATCCTTCAAGAGTTACATTATTTGAAACACGACTTCCGACGTTGCAAGCATTATAGACCCCTATTAGCCGAGATTTTTCAAACGCATTTATTTGATATATGTCTACAGTGTTTCTTCATTTATCGACGTGTGGCTCATACGAGTTTGTCGACCAACGAGTACCAGCTGACACATATTTGTTCCCATTGTTCTCACTTATCACTGATATTTTTTATTTGATAATCGAGAGATGAATTGTTTCTATATTTAGAATGGAAAACATCGAAAGACACTCAAACAAAGGGTATATACGAGGGTAGTTCTAAAAGTTTTGATACTGGATCAATAACTTCATTATTATAGGTGCAAAACATGACTTGTAACATACTTAGGGAGAGAGAGAGAGAGGGAGAGAGAGAGAGAGAGAGAGAGAGAGGGGGAGAGGGAAAGAGAGAGATATATATATATAGAGAGGAGATATAGAGAGAGAGAGAGAGCGAGAGAGAGAGAGAGAGAGAGAGGAAGTTCACTTACACTTACTCGAAACACCGATTGCTTAACCAAGTGATTGATTGACGGCTCATCCCTCAACTCAATCGACTGTTTGTTTAATCCACTTTTTAAGAGTGTAGCCGTTTTCCGTTGTGATTCGAGACAGTTTGTCTCATGTCATTTGTGTGTATATGTCTTGCGTATATATACTGTTGATGTAATTTCTTGCTGATTTATCCCGTTATACGGGACTTTTCGGTTGTTATCAATAAAACTTTGAAACTTAGAAAATGCAAGTGTGATATAGCATTGTAAAGATCCATTCTTTGCCAACACGGTGATATCATGCACGATAAGATCGCATTACTCAATCAGCCCCAACATGAACCTAAATGACCCCTCCTTGAGGACACTGAACCCTTTTTGTGTATATTTGAGTTAATTTTCTAAACACAATTTGATACTATAATTATTATTACGGTTTTATTGTTTTGAATAAGTTTATGAAATTTTCTGTCAAATACAATAAAACAATTATGTAATCACTACACAGTTTTAAATGTTATTACATAAAATATCTAAAATAGAGCTAATTCTAAACACGCACTGAAAATATAATAAAAAAAATGATCTCCTATTATGTATAAGAAGTACTTAGGGAAACTACAAACTCTTTTTTATTATTAAACCAGGCTATAATTGAAGCCATTGAAAAATGGTTTCATGTTTTAAACTCTAGAACATTTTCATAGCGTTCGAAAATTCATGTCCACTTTCGTCATTAGTAAAATAAGAAATGTTGATTTTGAAAAAAAATGAGAATTTAGAAGTTAACCCTTACAATAGAAATAAAAATTTATTTATATTAAAATTGAGACATAAACTGATATAGCATCAAAGAAAATCTGGAAATTGTACTCTTTAAGAAGCTATTATGTCAAAAAGTAATGTCTGAAAAGTGCTATGTCCCAGTGTCCTCGAGTAGGGGTCATTCAGGTTCATGTTGTGACTCATCGAATTATGTGATCTTATCGTGCATTATACTATCGTATAGGCGAAGAATTGCTCTTTAAAATGGTATATCACACATGCATTTAGCACTCATTATGTTGAAGTTATTGATCCAGTATCAAAACTATTTGAACACCCCTCGTATACGGTTTATCGGAGCTTTGCTTGATTTCAAGTCCTTATTTTAGCAGAGAGAAATCGATAATACAATATATTACAATGGTTCCAAAACAAATTTGAAGAAACAGAATACATAAACTGCTACGTTAAATAGCAACAGAAAAACCGTGGATACGATTGGTCATTTTAATGATCAGACATTTCTTACAACATTCATAAATTGCAAATGACAAGTTAAATACAAGTTTAAGATTAGGTTTTCAAAATGTGTAATGTTGTAAAATGAGTTGTGTCTTTATTTAGAACGTAACTATTTTGCGCATTAAGAACGTGTGTTTATATTAAAGTGACAACCGGAGGGACATTGATCCGTTGTCTGAGATTAGACTGAGTGTTATGAAAGTTAGAAGGTTTGTTAGAAGCCAATCAACATGCATGCCGATGTATCAAGGTATGTTATGAAACATGTACTTCAGTATTTAAAGAAATGGCAAAATAATGAACAAATCTTGAAATGGATAAGTGTGCCAGACAATCATACTTATAGGTCTACATATATGCCAAGATAGATAAGATATGGTAGATAAAGGAAGCAGATAGTCACGCAGCATGTTTGCAGGTAGACTGACAGACATACAGACAGACACACATACATACAGACATATAGACAGACATACAGACGGACAGACATACAGACAGACAGGGTAGGACAGGGTATAGTTGTACAAGGCCATGCAAGGTCAGACTAGCAGATCAGGTTAGGTCAGGACAAGTCAGTCCAAATATCTAAAAGACAACATACAGTGTTCCCTCTCTACAACGACATCCGATGGGAGACAAAACAAAAATGTGCGTTGTTCGGAGGGAGTCGTTATAGGGAGGGAACTTGGATTACATTTGCAAACACGGCGTAACGCGGCGTCTGATCTGGATTCAAGCTGTTTGTCAATCGTAATTAATTTTTTTCTGTCAAAATGTCCATTATGTAACTTTAAGAAAAAAAGCAGACGACAATTTTAAGACGACGACATTGCAGCCGTGAATAGGTTGGACATAATTGTCTTGTTTGGGGAACAGTGGCAAGTGTCGTTGTAAGGAGGGAGTCGTTGTTGGGAGGGCCGTTGTAGAGAGGGAACGCTGTACATGTATAAATTATGGTTTTAATAAATAAGCAGGTGCTGTTATGAAAATTATTTGGTTAACATTGTTCCTCATGGACCTTTCCACATTGAAATGTAAATGTAAATGTAAAACGTAATATGTAATAAAATTGGGGGTGGTCTCAAAATATATATAACATATATATTTATTTCGAAGCGCTCCTAACTTCATACTCATAAATTTAGCCGTGCCATGACAAAACCAGACTTACTGAAATGAAATCAGTGTATGATCAGATCAGATCAGCTGCGGCGTATGTGACGCGGCGTCCGATATGGGTCTGCACCGTATGCCATTGATCAGAACACATCTAAGTTTATTATCAGTGTATAGAACTCATGGAAATAGTCTTATGTGGCGACGGTTTTGGTCTACATTCTTTGTGTTTCAATAAGTCTAGTTTTGTCACGGCCTAAAGATCCATTTTAGCGCACCTGACATGAAGTGCCAAGTTCAGCTCCAAACCCCCAATGAACAATGAACGTTATGCAAATGGTTTTCCATTTTCGCATTACTACAGCTCTTTCTACAACAACACCCAATGGGAGACACAATTTGAGTGCGTTGTTCGGAGGGAGTCGTTATAGGGAGGGAAAGTGGCTTACATTTGTTAACAGCTTGAATCCAAATCAGACGCCGCGTAACGCGGCTACTGATCTTAATGCATGCTGTTTGTTTCCAGTCATTCAGTTTTTTCAGTCAAAATGTCTATTATTAACTTCAAAAAAAAACAGCGGACGACAATTTTAAGCAGACGATATTGCATCAGTAAAAGCGTTAGGCATAATTGACCTGTTTCGGGAACTGCGGCAATGATCGTTGTGAGGAGGGAGTCGTTGTTAGGAGGGTCGTTGTAGGGAAGGATCACTGTATCTACATGTTCACATGTAAACGACAATGAAAGTTTACTTGCTGTATCCGATTGGTAAACCATACAGGTATGATAAGCTGGTACGCACGGGATTTTCGTGTCGTTATGTCTACTAAACCCCACAAGGCGTTGTAGCTAGATTATACCTGCCCCAAAACGAAAATGATCTATATACACAGAGTCTCTCTAGACCAGCCTCAGCGAATCGATAAAATTGGGTCTTCTTCTTTTAGACCTATTTTCGGATAAATTTGGAATAATAATGGTTGGTTCGGGCCTACACTGTGTGCATATCGACTCGTTTCTGCTATCAGGCGTTAAGTACACGTGTAACGCTTGTTACGTTTTTTTTCTAAGATGAATAACAATCGACGACACCTGCTGTTAGCTTCGTTTTCTGCTTTACTTCAATCGACAGAGGACGAAAAAAAAAGAGTAATATACCAAGTTATAGTCTACTTTCAGTCCGAATGACCACTCAGTCGACTGTACATTTACTCCCCTGATCATTGAACCATCTTGCCTACAATATTGAGCACTGCTAACATATGGCGCAATCAAATGCAGTCGCAGTACCAGCTCAGACCCTTCACAGGTACCTCATTTTAACCCCTGGGTGGAGAGGAGCAATTCGCGGTACATGTCTTGCTCAAGAACCTTCCTGTACATCATCGGGGATTCAGGAAAAATCCCCGACCGCTGGTCCGGCGGGGGATCGAACTCACGACCCCTGGTACATGTACCATAGTCCAACGTGTTACCACTGGACTACTACTTCCAACAGATTAGATCGGCTTTCATTTCTTTACAAATTCCACCCCAGATCCTATTCTAATGTCAGGCAGCGCATGTTCTTCGACGATGTCACTGCTTTCGCTAGAATCACATATGTCCCGGTAACAACTAATAGACGATGTGAAAGAGAACGAAGGAAAGGGAGAAAACTGAATCGGAGTATATGCCGGAACAGGATCTGTGTTGAACAAGCTTTTGCGAGCGTAGATAAATACAGGGCTTTTAAATTTGCCTATAACGTGCCTGTACGTTGATTGTCCTTCAATTGAGTAGCATTGCTCATTTTGACCCAATTTCATAAATGTTGAACTAAACTCAGCATGGTTAGCTCAGTTTGGAGGAACAGAAGGATGCTGCTTCCAATAAGTATAAAATTGACCGCATGCTTGACAAAAAGAAGGAAAGCACTAAATGTTATCCATTAAACTAATTAAAAGTGCGTGTCCTTGTGCGTTACAGTGGAGAAAACGTTATTCTTTCCCAATAAACGCGTTTACGCTAAAACTATTATTTGCAGTGCAAACAGTTTGGAGCCAGATCAGACGCCGGCTAACCCGGCGTCTGATCAGGCTCATAACTGTTAAACATTAATTATCAGAATTGTCCAAAAGTTGCACTTTTCTACGTTTTAGTGCTTTGCGTTTGCGTACGTTTTGCGTTTAAACGGGAAAGAATAACGTTTTCTCCACTGTATATTACAATGAAAATAATATTGAGAACGCCCCTCAGAAATAAAGCAAATACATAGTACATTTCAGTTTACAATTACATTTAAGTTTAATGTGGAAAGGTCCCATAGCGATACTGGACCTTTCCACATTAAACTGAAATGTAAATGTAAACTTAAATGTACTACGTAATTGCTATATTTCTGAGGGGCCTTCTCAATAGTATTTTAATTGTAATATAACACACAAGGGCATGCACTTTTTATTGGTTTAATAGATAACATTAAGTGCGTTCATTCTTTTTGTTAAGCATGCGGTAAATTTTACACTTATTGGAAGCAGAATCCTTCTGTTCCTCCAAACTGAGCTAATAGCCCTGTATTTTTTTACGTTTGCAAAAGCTTATTCAACACAGATCCTGTTCCGTCATATACTCCGGTTCAGTTTTCTCCCTTTCCTTTGTTCTCTTTCACATCGTGTATTAGTTGTTACCGGGATATAGGTGCTTCTAGCTAAAGCAGTGGCATCTTTGAAGAACATTCGCTGCCTGACATTCGGATAGAGGATAGGATCAGGGGTACAATTTGTAAAGAAATGAAAGCCGATTTAATCTGTTGGAAATTATCTTTTTCGTCCTCTGTCGATTGAAGTATAGCAGAAAGCGAAGCTAATAGCAGGTGCCGTCGATTATTATACCTCTGAAAAGAACCGTAACAAGCGTTACACGTGTACTTAAAGACATCTCCTGACGACCTTTCGATCATAACGCCTTGCTAGACAATTTTCTTGCAAAAAGCATGGATCTTATGGACATGTCGGTAGCAAAGAACCATTGAAGCTTCTCGTGTGAGACCTAACCTTTATATTTTATAATTTGGTTGGAAACAACCATTGAAAATCACTAGAGCATGAGTATAAGCTAGGCATCACAATGTAAATTGAAATTGGTATAGCATGTGTTGCATGCTTTACCAGTTAAATTCACACCTATCGAGACAATGGGGGTTTGCCATCAATGGGCTGGGGAAAAGTCTTTAACGCCTGATAGCAGAAACGAGTCGATATGCACACAGTGCAGGCCCGAACCAACCATCATTGTTCCAAATTTATCCGAAAATAGGTCTAAAAGAAGACCCAATTTTATCGATTCGCTGAGGCTGGTCTAGAGAGACTCTGTGTATATAGATCATTTTCGTTTTGAGGCAGGTAAATTCTAGCTACAACGCCTTGTGGGGTTAAGTAGACATTACGACACGAAAATCCCGTGCGTAATGTACCAGCTTATCATAAATGTAGGGTTTACCAATCGGATATCATTGTCGTGTACATGAGTACATGTAAATACAGTGATCCTTCCCTACAGCGACGCTCCTAATAATGACTCCCTCCTCACAACCACCATTGCCGCAGTTCCCTAAACAGGTCAATTATGCCTAACGCTTTTACTGCTGCAAAAACGTCTGCTTAAAATGGTCGTCTGCTGTTTTTCTCTAAGTTACATAATGGACATTTTGACTGAAAAAACTGAATGACTGGGAACAAACAGCGTGACGCGGCGTCTGATTTTGATTCAAGCTGTTAACAAATGTAAGCCACTTTCCCTCCCTATAACGACTCTCTCCGAACAACGCACTCCAATTGTGTTTCCCATTGGGAGTTGTTGTAGAGAGTGATCGCTGTAGTTATGCGAAAATGGAAAACCATTTGCAGAACGTTCATTGTTCATTCGGGTTTTGGAGCTGAACTTGGCACTTCATGCCAGGTGCGCTATGTACAATGGATGTTTA
This sequence comes from Gari tellinella, assembly GCA_922989275.2. Taxonomy (NCBI): domain Eukaryota; kingdom Metazoa; phylum Mollusca; class Bivalvia; order Cardiida; family Psammobiidae; genus Gari; species Gari tellinella. The sequence continues at coordinate 28,407,260 of OV277874.1, read as the reverse complement.
GGCCGTGACAAAACTAGACTTTTTGACACGCAAAGAGTGTAGACCAAACCGTCGCCACATAAGTCTATTTCCATGAGTTCTATAAACTGATAATAAACTTTGATGTGTTCTTATCAATGGCAAACGGTGCAGACCCTGACCGGACGCCTCGTCACATACGCCGCATTTGATCTGATCTGATCATACACTGTTTTCATTTCAGTGAGTCTGGTTTTGTCATGGCACCGCCAAATTTATGAGTATGAAGTTAGGAGCGCTTCCAAATATATATATATATATTATATTTTTTGAGACCACCCCCAATTTTATTACATATTACGTTTTACATTTACATTTACATTTCAATGTGGAAAGGTCCACTAAGGGTAAGAGGTCGATTATATAATACAAGTGTTTTGAAAGTGAAACTATGAACAAAATCGCGTGGAACTATAGTCCGGTCTATAGTCGTCTAGGGGCGATTTTACAATTAGTCCGCCACCAAAAATGTCATTTTTTATGGCCAGGTTAATGTCACAAGAAATGCCTGAAATGGCCAGATTAGTGTTACAATAAAGGGTTATGTTAATGTCACAAGAGATGGCCAGTTAATTTCTACGAAAATACCAAAAAGACCTGCGGACAGATTCTAAAGTTTACTCTAACCCTAACCCTATATTTTGGCGGCAAAATAATTTTAAACCCTAGCCGTCTATAGTGACTACAGTTTCAACTGAACACCGAAGGTTCGACTATAGTGACGTCATTTGACCAGGGAACCTCAGTTTTCATTGGTTCGACAAATGGTGTTCCTTTGCCTACCTTAATGCGCATGCGCCAGTCGCCATTTTACCTGACTAGAGATTCAACCTATAGTTCCACGTGAAGTTGCTCTATATTAGTTACCAAAATCTATATGACATGTGTATCGATATACCGAGGTATGTATAAGTTCAACTATGTGTACTTCAATATTTACAGAAAGAAGAAAGGAATGAAGTAATGAACAAAGAGTGGCAGCTAAACATACACAGATACAATGTATGACTAGACAGGACTAGATAGAATATGATAGAAAACAGACAGACACGCAGCATATGTGCAGACAGGCAGTCAGACAGGGCAAGACAGGGAACTCATATGGCTGGACAAGGCTAGGGTAAGCAAGGTTAACAGGTCAGGGTAGGACAAGACAAGGCAAGGCGATCCCAGTTTTTAACTGCAAACGGCGCCAAAAGGCGACTTTTCATACAGTTTTGATCCTATTTAGACCCGCGTAAGGCTACGTCTGATTAGGATCCAGACTCTTTGACAAAAGTATCGACATTTCTTTAAAACAGACCTAAAGCTGACTTTAAACATATTGCAGACGACACTATCAATGCAGACGATATTTTGGCGGTCAGAGAGTTAAAGCAGACGGAAAAACTCGGCAGGGAAAGAGTAAAGAAGTTGTTAAAGATTTAGGGGGTCCATTTCTCCGGATTTTTCCTAAATCTTCGGATTGTTTTCTAGTACATGGCAGCTTAAAGCAGGCTGAAAGTAAAGCAGTATGCGCCTTAATGCGCATTCTGCTAAATATACGTTCAGCCTGCTTTAAGCAGCCACGTGTCAACAACACTAGAAACAGCGATGGGGGAAAGGTACGATTAGTACATTGTAAAATCGCACTTGAAAAATGCAAATTTGGAAATCTTAGGATTTGTTATGTCAACTTATGGCAGCCCTGAAGATTATGAAAGTGGTTTGGTTCACATTGTTTCCAACTTTTTTGTCATACATCTTTATCGATTGTAGAAAGTCGAGTTGTTTGTATATTTTGAATGGAAAACACCGACACAGTCCAATAAACATATATTTCACATAGTAATTGGTAAGCTATCTGCAAGATCACAGATCAACAAATGTAGTAATCCGCATAAATATTGACACCTGAGGAGTATTGGTTTTCTTCATAACGATAACAATGGTGTAAGGTCAATTCGGTTATTCACGTTCTGCTATGTGCTGTCAAATACACTGTTAAACAAGAATGGAATATCTGTACCTGTTATGATATTTTTAAAGAGAATTTGAAATTGATATACCGTCTTATCCTAACCACAATGTTAAGCCAGTGCTACTAGGAATTAAAGACATTTCCTCAGTCCTCAGTCCTTTGATGGACTAATAAATACGAAAGACTCAAGCAGGAAACGCAACACAAACAATACACCCACCTCTCAAGCAGAACACACACAAAGTCATACCATAACAAACACACACACGCACACTCCCATTCCTTCATCTACACACTAAATAGAAAACAACACGCAAGACAAACATAAAGCAAAGTGAACATAGGAGCCCGCCTTGGTACTGTCAGTAGCAATCAATAATTAATTATAAATTAATCATTAACTACCACTTGGGGGTTAAACCTGGGTTTAGGGGCGCCCAACCTCACACATATCTCCTACATCCACCTATAAAGACGAACAGTGTACATAAAATATAAACCCTGTTCCACAACCTCACAATCAAAAAGACCGCCAGCACAGTAAGTAAATACATGTAAAACATTTAACAAAATTCTATGACAAGATCATTAGTAACATGGGAAAGAATTAAACATTCAAGCCCGTGTTAAAAATAACCCACTATGGCAACGGTCAAATTGTACACAAGCGACTAGTCTGTAGTTACGAGTAACTGTAAGACATGGAAGGGTCCAGGGTACGACAGAGAGGGAGTGAAAAAACAAAGCACGAAAATCCGATATAACTCTCCCGGTTAAGGACGGCTTTAGAGATACATCATCATGTAGTGCTAAGCCCTGTCTGTAGCCGCACAACCAAAGAGGAAAGCATAGTTATCAATTGTAGATTGATCGATAACCAAACGTGAAGTGTGCAGCAATATAGTTGGATCATAATCTTTTTTGAGGAAAAATCTAATACGTTTCACAAATAGGTTTTGAAAATGTATATGTCCAAGAACCTTACGAAGCCTGTAAATCACATCACCATAAAATAAATACGAAAGAAGACTCAAGCAGGAAACGCAACACAAACAATACACCCACCTCTAAAGCAGAACACACACACAGCCATACCATAACAAACAAACACACAACAAACACACACACACGCAATCCCACACACCAAACAGAAAACAATACGCAAGACAAACATAAAGCAAAGTTAACATAGGAGCCGCCTTGGTACGGTCAGCAGCAATCAATAATTAATTATAAATTAACTTTTAACAACCACTGGGGGGGTTAAACCTGGGTTTAGGGGCGCCCAACCTCACACTTATCTCCTATATTCACCTATAAAGACGAACAGTGTACATAAAATATAAACCCTGTTCCACAACCTTACAATAAAAAAGACCGCCAGCACAGTAAGTAAATACATGTAAAACATCTAACAAAATTCTATGACAAGATTATTAGTAACACGGGAAAGAATTAAACATTCAAGCCCGTGTTAAAAATAACCCACTGTGGCAACGGTCAAATTATACTCAAGCGACTAGTCTGTAGTCACGAGTAACTGTAAGACATGGAAGGGTTAAGGGTACGACAGAGAGGGAGAGAAAAAACAAAGCACGAAAATCCGACATAACCCTACCGGTTAAGGACGGCTTTAGAGATACATCATCATGTAGTGCTAAGCCCTGTCTGTCGTCGCACAACCAAAGAGGAAAGCATAGTTATCAATTGTAGACTCCTCCGGATGTGAAATACCTTGCCGCAGAAAAGACTTTAAGTTACATTTATACTTGTTAATGAGAGGAAGATTCTATATAAGAATTTAGAAAATGTTTTACGAAGTTTATGAAATCTGTACCCCTGTTTAAGAAGCTTTTCAGTAATAGTTTTATTACGAATGTGGAAGTCCTCAACAGAGGTACAGGCCCTAGCAAAGCGAATAAGTTGTGAAATATAAACCCCGTAAGATGTGGAACGGGGAACATCGCCATCTAGATGAGGATAATTTACAATACTAAAATCAAAATCATCTCGTTTATCGTAAATCTTAGAAGAAACAATTCCGTTATTTATAAAAAGATCCAAATCTAAAAATGGTGCCGACAAATTTGACTCGTTAGTTTTATTAAGGCGTAGTTCTTTTGGGTAAATAAAAGGAAACAACGTATCAAATAATGGGTTGTCTATATTAAAAATATCATCTAGATAGCGCGATGTATTATTAAAGGCTTCGATCATATCTGCCCGTGTATCAGGTTTTAGACTAAGCATAAATTCCCTCTCATAACAGTACAAAAATAGGTCTGCGACAAGGGGCGCACAGTTTGTACCCATAGGAATACCAATCACTTGGCGGTATATGGTACTCCCAAAACGTACATAAATATTATCCAGAAGAAATGATAGTGATTCACAAACATCGGTGCAAGTCCACATAGTGTAATGCTTAACCGTGTCATTTGTAAAAAATGCACGATCAGCATTACACGCCAGAAATAGCTTCCTTTCTCTGGCAAAAGTCTTTTCAATAAGTTGTATAAGTTTAGCTTTTATTAGATTATGAGGTAAGGTAGTATATAGTGTTGAAAAGTCATACGTACTTATATTGCAAGCTTGGTATTTTCTATATTCAAGTTTCGCCAAAATTCATTCGAGTTTTTGATAGACCAAAACAGATTAAGTCCAGAATTTTCATAAGTCTTGTCACAATACCTTTGAACATGTTCTTTGATTTTAATTAAAGACGATGTCAAAAGTTTGGAAAGCTTAGTAGTAGTACATGCACTTGAATTGGCAATAAAACGAGACTTATAAGGTGTTTTGTGGAGTTTTGGTATCCAGTACATTGTCGGAAGTTTATGACATGTAATGTTGACATCAGCTTTTAATTGTTTACATATGTATCAAGATGATCAGATACTACATTACGCTCCGTTAAATTGGTAGATATATATGAATTGGTATTCACAAGTTCCTGGTTTAAAGTATCAACATAATGTAATCGTCATACAATTATCACATTATTGGATGCTTTGTCGGCAGGAACGAGTACATACTTGGAATGAAAGTCTTGTATGCCCTTCTTTAAGAGACGAATGTTAAATTTAGGTTTAGGTGGTAAAAGATGGTTATTGGATAAATAGAACGAAATCCGGGTATCGATAATATCAAAAATTAGTTCTTTCCATTTTGAAAGAGCGTCATTTTCAGCATGTTCTCTTCGGCACCGGTTGGTACTATAATTATTCAAAGCTTCCGAAATATGAGTGCGGCATGTATCGAAATCAATTAAAGCAGGTAATCTAAATTTAGGGCCCTTACTCAAAAGCGTTCTGATGCGTTTATCTTTAATGATATCAAAATTGCCTGTTATTATATGACCCACTGGAGCGTAACAGAATTTAGAAGAAGTACAGTCTCATGTAGCTGGTGTATTTTCGAGAATTTTAAGATCAGAAACAATTTTATTGTAGTTAAAAATTAACCCTCTTACAGATTTATTATACTTATAGCAAATAATAGGTGGTTCAAGATTTTTGAAATAATTTGGAACAGCATTCATCACTTTTTTGTTTCGGAGAATACATGTACTTTGTAAATCTATAAAATCAATACCTTTATTTATAAAAGGGACCTTAATGAAATATCTTTTGTGATCGTTTAAAGAATCAATATGAGGTCTGAGAACATGCTGAGTATAACTTTGTATTAAACCTGCAGTATAATACAGAGGATCTGTTCGTAAAATTATATCATCAGCCTTGTCGTCAATATATCTTAAAGACGTCAATGACAACGAAGACAGCCGAGAAAGCATTTTATGTTTACCAGAATGTAACAGCAGATTATGCAAATCTTTAATAGAAATCGACTGACGTGATTTACGTTTGATATTACCATTTATACGAATACCATGCGATCTAGATTTACGGTTGCGTGTAGAATAAATCGAAAAAATATCAATTGAAGGTTCTTTAGAAATATTGCCAGATTGGTATATATTATCATTCAATCCTAAAATAAAGGGTGTCTGTAAATTTTTAATCCATTTTAATTCCGTTATAAATCTAGCCTTACATTTGAAACTATTAGTAGCATTTTAACTCCCCCATTGTTCTCGATAGGCGTGAACGTAACTGTAATGCAGGAGTAAAGTGTACACAGACAATGTCACCAACTCAAGCTGTCTTTAAATTTAAAGACGATCGCGGCAGTTTCGTCGTTTTTTTCCAAACATTTAGATTTCTTTTTAAAGTTTATGTGTTGCTAGTATATACCCTATGATACCGAAATATGAAATAAAAATAGGGGGTTCCCGAACCCGATTTTTTAAAAAGGCGTCTTTTTGGGGTATGTCCGTAATTAGTCCAATATAGATGCTGTTTCATATAGACAAACATTCAGAATGAGGCTATCCAGCTCTGTAATAAGCCTGATATTTTCGGTTATATTCCAACTTCATAAAATACAAAAAGAAGGACATGTATAAAGGGGTTCACCACTTAAGGAATGGGCAGAACGTATTGTTTTAGAAAAAAAGAAATATTTCAAATAGTGATTTTTCAATTTTTTTTTTCATACCTGAAACATTCAGATTGTTTTCATTTCTTTCATAAGTAGTGCTGAATACTAAAATCACACATAAAAATAATAGGTACCCGAACTCGTTTATGCAAAAAAATGAAATTTAATATTTCTACACAGAAATTCTTTTGAAAAATTTAACAAATACTCTCGTCATAAACCATAAATCATAGAGCTTAGATATTTGGCATGTTTAATCAGCTAGTAATTATGTACCAACCTTATTTTACAGAGGCCCTGCAAAGGGGGTCAATAATTCTACCTAGAAATACATTGAAAAAACTATGAAAATGCCCCTATCATACAAAATAAATCCTAGAGCTCATATATTTGGCATATAGCACCTAGTTAGTAATGTTCTACCAATATATTACAATAATATAGCAATGTTGTCTAAAGAGGCCTCACCAAATGGTCTAAATAATTTACCTAGAACTACATGGAAAAACTTAAAAAAATACCCAAATCATGGACCATAAATCCTAGAGCTTATAAAATTGGCAAGTATCATCAGCTAGTGCCGATCAACCAAATTAATTCTAATCATTGATATGTGGTCTAAAGAGGCCCCATCAAAGGATCACTTATTTTACATACAACTACATTGGTAAAACTTTAAAAATACTCTTATCAGGAATGAAAAACCCAAGCGCTTAGATAATTGGCAAGAAGCATCAGCTATTCATTGTCTACCAAAGTAATTAAAATCACAGTCATGTGGTCCCAAGAGACACCGCAAAAGGGGTTAAATATTTAAACTAGGAGTACCTAATATGATTTTTTAAATACCCTACCAATGAGTCATGAACCATAACTCCAAGAGCTTAAAAGTTTGGCATGTAGCAATAGATAAAGATGATCTACCAAATTATTTTTAAAAAAAACTAGCCGTGTGATTTGAAGAGGCCCCACCAAAGAAGTCAACTGTTTTACATATAAATACATAGAACAAATGTATTATCTTCATGAACCATAAGGCCTGCTGTTTATATAGTTAGCATTTATGTATCAACAATTATTAATGATGTGCCAAAATACATCATAAACGGACCAGCGTATTTAAAGAGGCCCGGCCACAGGGTTTACAATTTGAACAAAACATTCACATGCAGTGCCCCTTATTTACAATATTTGGAGACATATAGGATCTGTCATGAGTCGATGTTTAAGACAAGCTGATCGCAAACGAGTCTAGAATTGAAATGTTATTAAGCGAGCCTTGGCGAGCTTAATAACTTTTCTATTCTAGACGAGTTTGAGGTCAACTTGTCTTAAACATCGACGAGTGACAGATTCTTTTTCTCACATATCCAACGATTTTAAGCTATTTTATAAAGCAGTAGGCATTTTTTGGAACCCCGGTGACGTCAAAACGCCGTTATAAATAGTGACGTTTTAGTGACGTCATCAAAGTGATCTCACACATGTTGGAGATAAGGATATTCGTGATCGTTGTTCGCTATAGAAAACAAGGGTAGTAATGTGAGAAAAAGGTTGTATGTGTGATGTTTGGGGGTGTTATAAGACTTGACTTACATTATTATGCAAAAAGCTTGAATCCATATTGACGCCGAGTAAAGTGGCGTCTGATCTGTATTCAAGCTGTTTGTCACTCATCATTATATCTCTGCTGTGAAAATGTCCATTAATATGTTATTTTGAGAAAGGTTTCTTTTTGCAAATCAGAAAATTGTTCATATTCCAAATTGCTAACAATCAGACCTCTTTATATCCGTTTCATTGTCATTAAAATTTGAATAAAGATTATTTAAATCCTTATTATTCCTTGGAACCTCACTTGGAATCTTGACAGGTCATGATTTTGATGAAATATGGCAAGCTTTGACAATATCAACCCTAAATCTGTTCATCGGAAATTCTCCTCTTAGTAGGTTGCTCGGCTCTTATCAGGCACCTCATAGCCTCCAATGCACCTCTTTTATAAAGTTGGCACATACTATCCAACGTTTGCGTGTTCCGATGCACATAAAGTATACCAAACAGTCAATGTTGTTCGTGTGTATATTAAATCTGTGGTAGATTGCATTATAAATTCGTGCATTGCACTTTTATGCACATACATGTTGGTGTTTTGATCACTTTCGGTTTGAAAAAGATCGTGAAACGCTTGCGCCGAATGAAAATGGGGCGGGATATCGCAATAATGGAACATATGATGATAACTATTTCATCGACTGGGATTTTGTACGTGGAACTACATTCCCCGATGTTTAGAAAAAAGCAGAAAACTCCTGTTTTGAAGCAAAAAACGAAACTTGACCCACCTTTCTGTCATTTGTTTTGTGACTTCGATCAACACCAAGAAATGACCTCTCACCTATTTCGCAGTAGCTCACAAAGAACTGCATAATAAGTCGACAGGATATGTATACATCCGTAACGACATAGAAGACGAGTATCACTTTATCTTAATTTGTTCGAGATATCAAGATTTGAGAAAACAATATATTCCTAGATACTACCGGCAAATACCGAACATGTTTAAATTCATTGAACTTCTTATCACTTCCAAGAAAGCCCTGTTAACCAAATTAGCAATATACTGTATTAAGAGTTTTAAATTAAGAGACAACTTATTAAACGCCTAGGAGAAACTACTTATTTTTGAAGTGGTAAAGTACATGTTTAACTGCCATTATAGTGTTTGTTAAATATGGTGATAAACTATTTTTTGTTTTAAAATGCTCTTTTGGTTTTTTCAAAATTGTTAGTAGTACTACTATTAACAATTTTGATAAACAACAAAAGAGAATGTCCGAATGACAAAATAAATTACTCGAAACTTACTTATACTATTAAGTATTGAAATATTCCGAGATTAACACACTCACAGTTTTTCACTGTTTTTCATGTGGTACATGTTTTTGTAAACATGATAGGTTGATTATTTTCAACGCATGCAATGTTTATATGTATGTATGTATGGTGATGAGCTGTTATGCTTAAGCCAAAATAAAATATTCTGTTCTGTCCGTAATTAAATAATTATGTTAATTAAACCTCTCCTTTGTCACGTGTGACATTTTTATGATCAGTGTTTTGGCATGGTGTTCACAGACTGTAGTATTGCATGTAGATGTTCAAATGATCGTTGAAAATTACACGTGCTACGTGAATATCAAATCGTGTAGACAGAGATGTCACGACGCGCTGCGCCACGTTTCTTCGGGGGTAAACACTGTTTGCCATTCACGACGTTTACGCACACTACAAATAATTGATTAAATACATTTACAGTTCGAGTAAATTAGCTTTTTAAAGTTACAGTGGAGAAAACGTATTCTTTCTCGTTTAAACGCAACGCAAAACACTTAAAGGTAGAACATTACAACCTTTTCACAATTCTGATTATTCATTTTAATCTGAGCGGCAAACATTTTGGAGCCTGATCAGACACCGGTTTTCGCGGCGTCTGATCTGGCTCCAAACTGTTTGCAATTGAAATAATAGTTTCAGCGTAAACGCGTTTATTGGGAAAGAATAACGTCTTCTCCACTGTAAATTGAAATATCGCTGGTCAATTGAAAACATTGTTTGTCACATTAAAGACGTTTATATATAAATTAACTACATCTATCGGGCTAAAATACAAAGATCAAAAACCATTATCTTTTTCAGGAATTGAGTACTAAAATATGAACGCTGAGCAGAGCTACTTCCCGGAACTGTCTGTCCACCTTTCTCATGTACTGGACGAGGTAGGTGTTAACGAGCGGATAGTTGAGCTGAGAAGACAGGTGTCACTTCAGGTTGAAAATGTATGGACTATAGAGGCTATGTTTTCACAGAGTGGTCAGTATGAAAACAAGTCACCTACTCATCGTCATTGTAAAACGGAGACTTCGGGATTATATGAGAATTATTCGGGGTATATGTTTGGAAGTCAGTCGGAAGGTACAACTACTCAAGGGTTAAACTCCGATTTAGACATGTTGCATTGTTTCAATGATGTGAACGTGATACAGGACTGGGCTGAATGGGAGCAGGGAAGGGAAAACCTACTGATGCTTCACGACGATACTGACGCTGGCTACTGTAGTCTGCAACTACTCTGTGATGATGAGCCACGGCCTGTAGTACATATGCCGCAAGAACACTACTACACTTTAGACCGGTGTTATAGAGTGATACTTAAACATACAGTGTTCGATGATGTATTGCGTGACGTTGAGACAGTACAACATGGGCCGGCTATAACATTCAAAGGTAATGTGTATGGTGAATATGACTATGTGTGCGCATATAGATGTAAAACATGGCCTACCCAGGCTTATCGATTTACGAGAAGACAAAGGCATGGAAACTGGCCCTCACGGGATTTAATTCAACAAGCGATGGCTGATGGAGTTTTCCTCGTCCCAGTAGGGAGTAAACTCAGTCCAACAGAGAGTTTAGAATGGAGAGTGTCGTACTCTCTGACTGAAAGACGACTTATGTTCAGCTTGAACTTGACTCAGATAAAGTGTTACGTCATACTGAAAATGCTTATGAAGACATTTATCACTCCCTATGTAGATGACAGTTTATCCAGCTACCATTGTAAAACTGCGCTATTTTACTGTATTGAAGCATTAGGTGACCAGTACTGGGTAGAAGAAAACCTTGTACAGGGCATTATCAAGTGTTTGAACTTGTTACTCGTCTGGGTAAGAGCCGAGTTTTGTCCTCACTTTATAACCCCGGAGTCGAATCTTTTTGCTGAAAAAATAACCAAAAGCAATAAAAACAAACTACAGGTTATTCTGAGAGATATAATAGCGAGTAATGGGCGTTGTTTGCTATGCGTGAACACAGACGACCTAGGAAAAAAACTTCAAATGAAGCTCGAAATATTACCCAGTTCTATTAGAATTCTTGAATCCGTGGAAAATAAATATATTGCAGTAAAAGTAGCAGTAAGAGGCATATATCATTTTGGATATTTTAAGTGTTCTATGATTGCAGGTACCAGTACCTGGTTGGGCATAATACCGCTCATTCAGCATATTCACCAGACAATCTGGCATCTTTGTAATTACATGTCTCAGTCTGACAGATATAGAAAGCAAGCCATTCAAACTTTTATTCCGCATCTTTCGATCTGGCTGGGTTCACTAATGACGTCCTTGTCCCTCTCACACAATCAAGGAATACCAAAAGAGACTGTACAATGGTTTCGTCTATGTGTCAAGTGGGATGTTTCATCAATATTGAAGGTTGCATCTATATTCTACTGCAGTCGTGATCTACCTAAAACAGAAGCCCTCTTGCAATACGTCGCTGATCGATATCGCAGATATAACATACAGACAATGTGCACTTGCAATGCCTGGTTCTGTATATTGGATGACACCACACAAGATCAGATCTATGCCGGAGAATACGACCAAGCAGCTTTATTTGATGATTGTGTCAAGTTTTCTCCGCATGAATATTACTGTGTTCCACCGGCTCTACGGTTAGAGTTTAAGAGATCTACTGAAGACGAAATATTGGCTAGGAAGGATGTTCGGGAAGACTTTTGGATGGATCTTGCTGTTGCGGATAGTCTGCCTTACCTGTACTACCTACAGTACATTACATATAGTCACATGGGGAAACGAGATCGACAGAAGGAAGCGTTACAAAGCCTTGCACAAAGTCTTGTCGAAGACAACCAATGCGGACATCTTGAGACAGACTGGAACTTACTAGGACAGTGCATGGAACAGGAAGGCAAATCAAAAGCTGCAATGAGTTGTTACAGAACGTCGCTTGAAATAAGACCGCGGAACAACGCCGCTAATTGGCACGTGCAGTATCTGCTCAACAAAACCAGAAGGGATGGACTGTTCTAGTTATACGGCGATTCACCCTACAGAGCTATTTAAAAGTGTCCTCTAACATATGTTAATGTATACTTACTGTTTTTGTACACTTGTTGTTATTGTTCGAGATTAATATATTTAAAACAGATTACAATTCAGCATGATAACGGTAAACAAGCTTTTGAAAATAGTTTGGATCAATATCAAACACACAGTAGCAGAAGATCCACACTGCAGAAACTTGTATTTATCAATAATTGTACCGTCTAAATGTCGAAAAGTTCGTTTGAAACTGGAAGTAGACGGAAATTGTAAAGCAGACAACAATGTGGCAGTGAAAAGGCAAACGACGAAATTTAGTTCTGTGCCTGTCAGGAGAAAAATCTCTGAAATTTGATTTGTATCCTTAACTCATTAACCCCTGAAACTTCCAATTGACAATTCCAGTTTGCAATAAAGGCTGGTCTATTTTGGACTATTAATGGTTGGGTTGCATAAATGACAAACAGTGAAGTCCCTGATCAGAGGGCTCCTGGAGGAGCCCTCTGATCAGGGACTTCACTGTTTGCATTGAACAAGTGTACTCTTCACAGGTACACATTTGGTAAAGGACGCATATTTGCGTCACTAGGGCTCAATGAGTTAAACTTTGTTGCTTGCTCGGACAAACAACAAATAGTATATCCTCGGCTTCACATCGCAACAGACTCATTACCGTTATTACCGGACACCTTTAAAGGGGAACTCGCACTGTATATATAACATAATTATATACATGTAATTGACCTTACTTATGTCCTGCTCTTTTATTCTTCAGACTTAAAACTTTAACTAACATAGTGAATGTTAAACATGGCGATTCCATAGAAAAGTGAAGAAGAGTTTTTTCCCAAATAAACGCGTTTATGTAAAACTCTTACATATAATGCAAACAGTTTTAGAGCCAGATCAGATGCCGGACATCCGGGGTCTGAGCAGCTCCAAATTGTTTGCTACTCACATTAAAATGGGCCGTTAATATTTCTAAAAGAATGTCACTTTATTCATTTTATCACGTTGCGTTTGCGTTAATTTTAGTAAAAACGGAAATTAATTTTGTCTCTCTGACATGCAAAATACTGTCAACTCATTTTACAGAGATGCACGTTAGATGCACTGGATAATGTAGATGCATTTGCGACGGTAGGCCTTTCACTCCCAATGACGTCATTAAGCGCGTTTGCAAACAGTTTGATCCTTATCAGACGCCGCGTTATGCGGCGTCTGATCAGGATCAAAAGTGTTTGCCACTTGTTTTGAAATTACGTCAGTTATATTGCCTTAAATCTAACTTTAAATCGATATTGCAGACGACACTATTGAAGCACACAACAGTATGGCGGTGAAAGGGTTAAAAGCGAACAGTCATTTTGACCATGAAAGGATTAAATTGAATGTTTTGTTAAAACATAACCTTTCAGCCCATCTGAGAACAAAGTGCTTAAGATTAGCTATTATGATCGGTCGCTGTCTGTCGTAATGTAAATGTTGAATGTAGTATTCTAACACACTTCGTGCACGCCCCTATATAAACAAAGAAGCGACCTATCAGTGTTTGAATTCTCAATAAAACACTCACGCGCAGAGACGTTCTAACGTGACGTCATATGGCTTCGAAAATGCATACACCAAGAAATGTAGCGCCGTTACTTCGGTGCAAATTAAGGTTAAATTATGTGTTAGAATCGAAATAATAAATGAATACCAGTATGTTATCTTACAATCGAACACGGGTAAAGGCCTCGTGATTAAATTACTACGCATCTCAAATCCTACCAGTGTTCGATTGCACGATAAAACACTGGTAAGGAGTTTATTATTCCTTAATCAAAATTACTGTATTGGATATAGTTAAACCATTTTAGCGGTATATATATGCATTTACAATGTACACAGATTCATGCCATAACAATTCAGTGGAAAATACATTATTTTTTCCAGTCCAAATGCAAACGAAGCGGAAACACATTGTAATAAAATGCCCAAAATGACAATTTTTAGAAATTTCTAACGATACGTTTGAATCTGAATGACAAACGGTTAGGAAACTGATCAGACGCCAGTAACCCAGCATCTGACCTGGCTGAAACCTGCTTGCAAAGACGTAATTGTTTTACATTAAACTCCTTACTTGGGAAAGAATAACCTGTTATCCACTGTAATGCAAACATGTATGTATGTGTACAGCGGTTGCTTAACTCTTTCATGATCAAATGCATCGTGATTTACCAACTGGCGGACGTAGTCGAGGGATAAAGCACCCGCTTACGACGCCAGGGGTTGCGAGTTCGATCACCCGCCGGACAAAATCCTTCGGATGAGACTTTATAAACCGAGGTCCTATGTATGAGTGCTTTACACTTGGCATCTAAAGAACCAGAGCAATTTTTCGATAATAAGAGTAGGACATCGCGCCCGGTTCCCCATATCCGCCCCCTCTGTCTGGGGCGTCCGCTTAGCCCTTAGATGGCAGAAACGGACGTTAATAAACAAACAAACAAACAAACCATTCACCGCCATATTGTCGTCCGCTTCAATGTTGTTGTCTGCAATAGCGTTTCAAAATTAGATTTATGGCAGGAGAACTGGCATTATTTAAAAAAAAACGGCGTCTAATCAGGATCCAAACTATTTGCAAATGCTTTTTTGACGTCATTGAGAATGAAAGGGTTACAACAAGAGGAAACGTGCTGACGTTTGTGAAGGGGACAGCCTTATAACGAGGAGTGGAAGATTTATGTAGAAAGCTCAGATATTTCTCATGTGTATGCTCTATTAACCCTTTTACTGAGATGTTTGTGATAGGGACATCCTTATTACGCGGAGTGGAAGATTTATGTAGAAAGCTCAGATATTTCTCATGTGCATTCTCTAATAACCCTTTCACTGAGATGTTTACCTCTTCGCCGATTCATTGTCGTCTGCTTCAATTGTGTTGTCTGCAGTGTCGTTTCAAAGTTAAAAAATAAGGCAGTATGACTGAAGAAGTTTCAAAACGAGTGTCAAACAGTTTAGATCCTGATCAGACGCCGCGTAACGCGGCGTCTGATCAGGATCCAAACTGTTTGCAAACGCGCTTTTAAGCGTCATTGAGAGCGAAAGGGTTAAATAAGTTATTGCCTTTAAAGGTCATATTTCGTTTACATACCCCTGCATTTCCAATGGAAAAAAAATCAGTTACAATTCAGTCCTGTCCATTTTAACTACTAAGGGTTTATTTTAAAAATATTTGACAAAATGACAAATAGTGTAGTCCAAGACAAGATAGCTCAACCTGAAGTCCTCTGATTTTGATCCATACTATTTTTAAGGGCAAGGCGGCCCTCAGTTTGATAGGGGATGGGGTAGAATATACCCTCTGCCCGAACTGACAGAGAGGTAAGATTCTACCAAAATGTTACACCAATACATTTACACATTTACATTTACATGCATAATGACCATTTTATACGTCGCGGTGCCGGGAAACCCAACTCAATCCATTACTAAGAGCAAGAGTACTCTTCACATGCACACTGTTTGTAAATGACAAACTTCACCGAATAATCATGTAATCGATTGTTTGAGAGGGAGCGATGTACATGCATAATGACCAGTTTATGCGCCGCGGTGCCGGGAAACCCAACTCAATCCATTACTAAGAGCACGAGTACTCTTCACATGCACACTGTTTTTAAATGACAAACTTCACCGAATAATCCTGTAATCGATTGTTTGAGAGGGAGCGATGTACATGCATAATGACCAGTTTATACGCCGCGGTGCCGGGAAACCCAACTCAATCCATTACTAAGAGCACGAGTACTCTTCACATGCACACTGTTTGTAAATGACAAACTTCACCGAATAATCCTGTAATAGATTGTTTGAAATAGTCCTATGTAAACAAATAAATACGAAAAAGACTCAAGCAGGAAACGTAACACGAACAATACACCCACCTCTCAAGCAGAACACACACATACACACAGTCATACCATAACACACACACACACGCACGCAATACCATTTCTTCATCCACACACTAACATAACACACACACACACACACACACACACACACACACACACACACACACACACACACACACACACACACACACACACACACACACACACACACACACACACATACACACACACACACACACACACACACACACACACACACACACACACACACACACACACACACACACACACACACACACACACACACACACACACACACACACACACACACACACACACACACACACACACACACACACACACACACACAAACACACACACGCACGCAATATCATTTCTTCATCCACACACTAAATAGAAAACACACGCAAGACAAACATAAAGCAAAGTGAACATAGGAGCCCGCCTTGGTACGGTCAGCAGCAATCAATAATTAATTATAAATTAACCATTAACAACCACTGGGGGGTTAAACCTGGGTTT
The DNA here is from genome assembly GCA_922989275.2 of Gari tellinella. Lineage (NCBI taxonomy): Eukaryota > Metazoa > Mollusca > Bivalvia > Cardiida > Psammobiidae > Gari > Gari tellinella. Next base: position 28,390,419 of record OV277874.1, on the reverse strand, counting down.
AGGGGCGTCCAACCTCACTCGTATCTCCTATATTCACCTATAAAGACGAACAGTGTACATAAAATATAAACCCTGTTCCACAACCTTACAATCAAAACGACCGCCAACACAGTAAGTAAATACATATAAAACACCTAAAAAAATGCTATGACAAGATTGTCATGTATAGAACATATAATGTTTGATTGATATCTTAAAGTGCATTTTGCCTTTGACAAATTGCTAGGATTTCAAGTCAAGTTTCAGCTTATTTCTGAGTTCAGAAAACCAATCACCAGCTCGAGAGTTAAAAATGGTCGTTTCAAGCCTTTCATGTGTTAAAAGGCTGGGTTTTTACACGGGTTTAACGAGCGGAAGGCAACCCCAAAACTGGGTTTTAACTAAGGTTGTTTACCTTGCCAATGTTACGCAAAACTGTAACATAACATTAATGAGATAAACAGTTGTCAGGATGGACACCACTGACCAAATGGTCAGAAAAAACTAAATAAGTAAAACAAAAGATCAAAATCAGTGTTAATCACTTGTATTTTATGTCAAACAGTTCTAATCTAATCTAATCTAAAGAATAAAAGCATTATTTACACAAATGACTAAAGCCAGATAAAAGCCTAAGTTGTGCTGCTTTAAATGCAAACAATAATTTAGCAAAAAGATCTAAATAGCAAACAGCCAAAATCCTTAAAGTAAGAAGTAAAGACCAAAAATGGTGCTGAGTTAAATGGCTTTAAAAGTGACACACTCAATTTAGAAATGTAGTTAGATAAAGCAGAAAATGTTCCTAAGTGTATTTAATAAATAAGTTTCACCTAGAAGAACAAACTCTGATCTGCCAGTGTAAGGCAAAGTAGAGTACATCTTTCTAGTTGCTGGTCTGAGTTAGTGTGTGTGATTGAGCTTCTCTCCCTGAATTTATAGGTTAGAGGGAGAGCCTAAATCACATGACCCTAATCAAGCCTTCTGATTGGCTGAGGGCAAATTATAGCCCCTTCCTGTGTTCGGGCTAAATACAAAATAATTACTTATTATAAAGACACATTCTAAATTACTAAAAAGTAGCTCAAATAACAGCTATTAAATCAAAACTATCAAATCTATATTCAGAGTGGCCAAATACAATATATAAGTGATGTTTCAAAATATGAGCAGTGAAGGGTCTAGAATTTCTAGACCCAGATATCAGCCGAAAATCATCAAATACACAAAAGTACTAATTCATCAAGTTCCCTAAAAATATCTATCATAAACTTCAAACCTTTAGACACATTATGAGTATAAATCTAGAATTTATAGTAATTTATTGACAGAGATAAAGCCCCAATTGTAAGAGCAAATCATTGCTTTTCCAGCTGTCGGTCATTTTGAATGCCTCTCTCTACCAAAGGTCTAGCTCCCTAATACAATATATCTAAATTACAGAATTACCTGGCTCTATTCATACAAATGAACATGTGAAAAACCTTAAGACAACAAAAGTATACATAGTAGGCTTTTAAATGTGTGAAAAATATCACTGTACAAGAAGATATTGCACTTATTAGAGTCTGAATGACAGATCTGGGCCACCAGCCCAATGTAAACAGGTCTACATTTTGACAGGTAACTCAGGATCCAAACAATGTCATCCATCAAAAACTATTAGAAAAGGTAGAAATAAAGTATAAATGCCTAATCAGGCTGAGTTTCTACTGAATTTATGTTTATTTAATAAGATTCCACACCTGAGCCAATTTCCTCTATATGGTTATATAGTAGAAAATGGCCAAGATAGAAAATCTCTCTTAAAACACTAAAAATGCAATATCAACCTAAAATATATGCACCGGTAGTTGCGGAAACACATCTCGCAGCTACCGAGACCAAAATCACAACTATATTTGGCCTACAAGTCTTAAGAATCAAAATAAGCAATTTGCTATCTGAGCAGAAATCTGCTCAAGCATGTCGGATCAACTCCAGTTGTACAACACATGCATGCTGATGCTGAAATCCAGAAATCACAAATACAGTAGAACCCCTCTATTACGACCACTAAAACGGAGGCTAATTGTTAATATAAAAGACAGGCGACCGCCTAAAGCAATGTGACAGTAAAACAGAAAGCTCCCAAAGGAGCTTTCTGTTTCACTGTTACCTTGCTTCAAGCACTTACCTGCCTTAAACACCAAATAATTAACAAAATTTAGTGGTCGTAATAAAGAGGTTTTACTGTAGTAGTTTCCCGCTTTAAAGTTATGCTGCTTTTACCCATTACCCTATGACTTGTTTGTTTTTTGAAGACAAGTGAACACGTAAAGCAGATTGAACGTAAAGCATAATGTTTATGGCAGTGTATATTGGAACTTTATTCTTCAGTCACTGTGGAGGAATACATTAAATACGATAAAAGGCGCTTCTATAGGGTAAATGGTAAAAAGGACATCTGTCCTTTTAATCAAAAAACGAGTTTCTTTCTGTAGTAATACATGCCATCTGAGTGCATAAGAAACTATGCTAATCAAAAGAGGATATACTAGTATTTCTTGTCTATAGATATAATTAAGTAGATCCCAATCTTGCTATTTCTATCCATAGATAAAATAGACTAGATCGGACACCTAGTGCTAAGCTCCCACTGGTCAACGACCAGAGAGACGCCATTGTTTTGCAATGGAAACAAGTAAAACAATGCTGCAAATTTACAGCAAAGGGACGAAGGGCTGCGCCAGAAAAAGGCATGTTAGAATTTGACAGGAAAAAATTGGGATATACATGAAACCAAAAACGAAGGATATAAAAGTTTATAACATAACAGACGGCGTGAGCGTTGAATTACACTCGTTATTTAAATGTCGTATATAACTAGTTGAATAACTATGCAAATGAGGTACGCCACGACCACGTTTACTTGTGACGTCATTAAACTGCGTTCTGTGCGTTCAATATCCAACATCTTCATTCCTTCATGTAGATTCAATTGATAGATGTTTTGGTGTAATTAATAAATATTAGATCTACATGAAAATGTTTATTAATACATATAATAACATAAACATTATGCTAGTGAACGGGGTTAATTTGGAGCAACTTTTTTCCTGTATAGATCTACTTATATCGCGTTTAGCATTTACTTGACCTCAAAGGCTGCGATAAATAACTTTTCTATGTTGTGTTATAAAAAGAATATAACATTCGTGTTAATAATTTATTGGATTGATCAAACTCGTCATTTTAGAAAACGATAAAAACTCGGCACAGCCTAGTTTTTATCGTTTTCTTAAAGACTCCTTTAATAAATTCAATAAATTATGAACATTCATATAATATCCTATATTTAATTATCACATGAAAAAGGAGGACATAATTGTGACCTGATTAAGACATTGGCGACATAATAAGGAACAAAGTTAAAGAGCATACCCATGAGTGAAAATTCTCAGGCTCCAAAGTATTTGAACAGCGTTCTGGCCAAAAATCGGCTAACACTGCTAGTGTAAAGATGCTGATAAATGCATTGTCATAGATATTACAAAAGAATTATGTGCGCCAAATACACATAATGATCATTAAGTACAGACGAAATGGGAAAGGTTTGTACTGTAATGATCCTAAGTATTGGGACAGACAATAGCGAGAAAACGGTTTAGACTCCCGATGGAGCAATTTGGTCAGGATCTAAACTGTTTCCCATTCAGTTTGCACCTTTTAAACTCATTACTATGTGGTAAATAGAGGATCTTGTATGAGTGATCAGTATTTATCATTTTTAATAAACGAGTTGACTAAAAAAATATGACGCGAGCCTTGGCGTCATATTCATTTTAGTCAACGAGTTTATTAAGAATGATAAAAAATGAGCACGAATATGAGATTCTAATTATCACAAAACAAGTTTAAGCACCTATTAAATTGATTGAAGCCGTAGTTTGTAGACCCTCCGCTATATAGAATTTCCGCCAAAACGTTACGTTGTTTACGTTAACGTCATAGTAAATTACGTCATTTGGCGTCCCGCTACATGCAGCGCTTGTGGACGAACAAGTTGGGCTGGAGCCCAAAAAACGATATTCCACTAGTTGATTACGATATTTATACAATCGCTTTATGCAACTCCCAGACCGCAAATTATGTGATAAAAGCAATTAGTTCAAATGTTGGATAATTACAGCAGTAACTAAGATTGTTCCAATACTTTAAAGATCTTTACAGTAGATATGGACTATTTCGCCAGGAAAAGCCAACACCAATGATACCCGTCACTACGAAACATTAGAATTTATTACAAGTCAATGCGAAATAAGAGCACCGTAGTCCAAAATTCAATACATGTATATTTTGTCGATTGCGAAATGTACATGCAAAAAAAGGGCAAGTTGATCCAAGTTCCTGCTGATTACTGGCACAAGGGAACAGTCCTGTTGTCTGGTTAAATAAAATTTACTTTATATAGCAGTGTAACATTAAAACTTACAATCAAACTTAAGTCACAGTTTTACCTTTGTCATTCAAGGTGTTAAGGGGCTTATTGACGGTAGAATTTGTACCAGTATTTGCATTTTCAGTAGTTTCCTGGCCTCTAAGTTATAAAGCATTTGAATTAAGTTTAAGAATGTTCTCAAGCATTTGATTGGTCCGATTTGAGCTTTGGCTCAAATCTGACCAATCAAATGCTTGAGAATGATCCCAAACTTGACTCAAATGCTTTATAACATTGAGCCCTTGAATTTTAGTGATCATTTAACAGTACAACCTGCGTGAAGTGTCCATTCATTTACCCATTGAAACCTAGTGATGTCTAGATCTATGCTTATACTTTACAGAGAACATATGAAGGTGAAAACAATATTATGAAAACAGTGCAGACCCTGATCAGAGATCTCCTTTAGGACTTCCTTTATAATTCCTCAGAACAGGGTCTGTCCTGTTTGTCAGTTTAAAATAAATAAAAAAAAAACTAAAATATTTTTTCAAAAATCGAATTGTCCATTTGGAGTGTCTGTGATCAATGCGTGAAAAAGAAACATGATTCAGGGCGCCAGATAAAACGGAGTAAACTGAACAAATACAACATCTTCTCTTTAATGATAGCATCAAATCTTGTGGTGTTACTATCTATTAGAATGGTCTCGTAGACGATTCTAATGAGTAGTGACACCATAGGGTTTAATCAAGAAATAAATATTTTAGTTTTTGAAATACTCCCCTTATCTGGAGCTCTGATTATTGCCTCTGTAAAGACAAATCACTGCTAAATGCAGCTAAAGTAGTGTAAAAAACTTTAATTGCTTCTGTCCTGCATAAAACTGCCACCTTTGTCCCTAACAGACAGAATACATAGAGGATAACTGTTTTTTTTCAGTGTAAGATCGAAATTTAATCCATTGAGTGAACATCAGACGTTATATTTTCACGAGTGGCGAAGCCACGAGTGAAAATATAACAGTCTGATGTTCACGAAATGGATTAAATTCGATCTTACACTGAAAAAACACAGTTATTCTACATGTATTTATTTATGCTTTAAGCCACTTTTTAAACGAAATTGTTTAAAAATTGAAAGCGAATGTACATTATTTATCCCGTGTTGAGCCGCACGTTTTATGTCGAACACATGTGCGTGACAGTTGGCGGTATAATGACGTCACTTATTTGTTGATTTGACGTCATCCGAATGACTTCGTTGCTCCCGAGTTTGGATTCGTGCTCTTCCGGTGAGTAGTTTAATTGCTTCTGTCCTGCATAAAACTGCCACCTTTGTCCCTAACAGACAGAATACATAGAGGATAACTGTTTTTTTTCAGTGTAAGATCGAAATTTAATCCATTGAGTGAACATCAGACGTTATATTTTCACGAGTGGCGAAGCCACGAGTGAAAATATAACAGTCTGATGTTCACGAAATGGATTAAATTCGATCTTACACTGAAAAAACACAGTTATTCTACATGTATTTATTTATGCTTTAAGCCACTTTTTAAACGAAATTGTTTAAAAATTGAAAGCGAATGTACATTATTTATCCCGTGTTGAGCCGCACGTTTTATGTCGAACACATGTGCGTGACAGTTGGCGGTATAATGACGTCACTTATTTGTTGATTTGACGTCATCCGAATGACTTCGTTGCTCCCGAGTTTGGATTCGTGCTCTTCCGGTGAGTAGTTCGCGACAAATCGGACTGCCGGAATTTAACGATAAGACACGATTGACTACGATTCTTGGGGAGCCCTACGGGGAAAATTCATAATAAAAGCGATTGGTGATAATCCACTGCAGTGGATTACCAAGTGATCATCCACTGCTATATCGTGGTAATCCACCGAAAAGCATAAATAAATGACAATAGCAGATTCTAATGCAGACAACTCCTATTGGAGAATTCGTTATGCATATACAGTGAAGCCCCGCTAAACCGGACATGTGTGGGGACAGCATAACATTTCCAGTTTAGAGGGGTTTTCCAGTTTAGAGGGGTTTTACCCATTACCACATAGCTTCTTTCTAGTATGGAAGATAGCTGACTACTTAAAGCAGGTTGAAAGTAAAGCAGAATGCGCCTTAAGGCACATTCTGCTTTACTTTCAGCCTTTTTTAAGCTATCATCTACTAGAATATAGAAAATATTTCTGATGATACATATTCATGAATGTATAAAGTGGAAAGAATAAATCGAAGACGTAAACATTGTGTATTTATGGTGTAATGGGTTAAAATAAAGAAGGCTTGGAATTGGACCAAAGTTTTTGTCCGGTTTAGAGAGAATTCCGGTGTTTAGAGGTTCCAGTTTGGAGGGGTTCCACTGTAAATGCAAGCTTTATTTGAGTGGCTTATGCATTATGGATACAAGTTTTACTGTTTATGATTCTGTATGAGCTCTAGTCTTGAGAAACTTTATAAAACACTAGTCAGACCTATCAGGGATCCAGATGAGGGGAATATTTCAAAAACTTACATTTTTATTTTTGAATTAAACCTTATGGTGTCACTACTCATTAGAATCGTCTCTTTGAGACGATTCTAATGGGTAGCCACACTATAGGATTTGGTGCTGAAATGAGTGAGAAAATGTTGAATTTGTTCAATTTACTTTCGTTTATCTGGAGCCCTACCTATATTTTAGATTATTTTGAAGCTTTCTGTTACAATATCATCTTGATTTAAGCTGTTTTACTCTCTATTAAAGGATCTATGTCCTAACAGGGATATCTATTATTTGAACCCGTATTATGTAGGGACCAAGTTTATAATCCATTGCACACTTTGTAGGTCCAGATCAGAGGTAAACTGAAGAAGCCATCTGTTCAGGGTCTGCACTGTTTGCCATGCTTTTAACTCTTTCCTCCCTGAAACTTTAAATGGACAATTCCAGTTTCCATTTTAGTCTAGTCCATTTCTGACTTTTAAGGTTGTTTTTGTCAATGTTTGGCATTATGACAAACAGTGAAGACCCTGATCAGAGGGCTCCTGCAGGAGCCCTCTGATCAGGGACTTCACTGTTTGCATAGGACAAGTATACTATTTATAATTACACTGTTTGAAAAGGACGCCTGTATGCGGAACTAGGGTTCAAAGGGTTAAAATAATAATGCAAACTCCATCCCCTACGCCCACCCCAGAGAGTCTTAATATGTATCTGAAAATGGAATTGGCTTTTAAAAAATCGGCATTCTAAGGGGCAAGAATTTGTTGTGTGTAGTAGTGTTTCTGTTACTAACTTTAGGACAGAGTTCCATACCTGTGAGTTTTCAATAATAATGTAACTGCAGTTGGTATATACGCAAATTGTATACTGGACACAACTTATCAGTGACAGTGTGTATGGAATCTAGGTGTATTTGTACTTAACATGTGTGGAAGTGAGGAATCTCATTTGATTAAAATATATTAATGTATTATTGTGTTCCAATTTCTTCCACGTCACCCCTGAGTTATGGAATGCCTTTCTTACAAAGTACCAGTATACATTTACAGTGTATATGCTTAATGGTAATTAATTTATATACCACTGTTTTAAATAACTGGTTACTCCATAGCCTGTTTCTAATTTTAAAGGCAGTTGGTCACTTACAGCAGGTGGAAAGTAAAGAAGAGCGGACCGCAAGGCCAATTCTGCTTTCCTTCCAACCTGCTCTAAAACAATGCTAGGACGTGACAAATATTGTTCATGGTGCATATCCAAGAAAGTATAAAGTGGGACTATTTTCTTCAGTGGATGAGTAAATTAAGGGCGTGTTTTGAAGTGATGGGTTTTCAATCAATCTACAATTGATAACTATGCTTTCCTCTTTGGTTGTGCGACGACAGACAGGGCTTAGCACTACATGATGATGTATCTCTAAAGCCGTCCTTAACCGGGAGAGTTATGTCGGATTTTCGTGCTTTGTTTTTTCTCTCCCTCTCTGAAACTGGCATTGTCCATTTCAAGCTCTAGGGGTCAATGAGTTAAAAAGCCACAACTTAATTATGAGTTTTTTAACCTACTTCCTCATTCCTTCTTTGTAACTCACCTGGCATAAAGTACCAAGATGAGCTATTAGAATCACTAGATATCCGTTGTCCGTCCTCCACAACTGGTTTCTGAACACTCTAGTAGCTACAAATTTCATTCGATCTTCATGATACGTTGTGGCAATGCTTGTCTTGAAAATATCTAGGTCAAGTTCGAATATAGATCATGTCGGGTAAAAATCCATGTCACACGGTCAATTCATAAGGAAACCTTGTGAACATACTAGATGCTACAATTCTCATTAGATCTTCCTGAAACTTAGTCAAAATGTTTGTCTCATTAATATCTAGATCTGGAATGAATGTGGATCATGTCCGGTCAAAAACTAGATCAAATCATAGAAAAACCTAGTTAACACTCTAGAGACTAAAATCTCATTCGATTTTAATAAACATTGGTCAAAATGTTTGCCTGATTTATTTCTGGGTCAATGTCGTATATGGTCATGTCCGCTCAAAAACTAGATTACTAGGTCAAATCATAGAAAAAGCTTGTTAACACTCTAGAGGCTACACATTTCATAGGATTCTAATGAAACTTGCTCAAAATGTTTGCCTTATTGATACCTAGATCAGTTTCAAATGAAGCAATGCCAGGTTAACAACTAGGTCAAATCAAAGAAAAACAATGTTAAGCCTCTAGAGGCTACATATTTGATTAGATCTGAATGAAATATAGTCAGAATGTTTGCTTACATAAAATCCAAGTCAAGTTTGTACGTGGATCATGTCCGGTCAAACACTAGGTCACTAGATCAAAGCATAGACAAATCTTGTTACACTCTAGATGTTACATCTTAATGAAACTTGGATAAAATGTTGTCTCATTGATATCTGGGTCAGGGTTGAATGTAGGTCAAGTCGGATCAAAAACTAGGTCATTAGGTAAAATCATGAGAATACATTGTTAACACTCTAGACGCTACAAATCCCATTTGATCTTATAGATGAAACTAGCACAAACAAAAGACTTCGTTTTATTACTCATTGTCTTTAGCATAAATGCATGTACAAAGAAATTTCGTATGAATGTTCCCCAGGCTAACTGTAATATACTAAAAACCGGTTGTGACATTCTAAATTCTTACTTCATAGCTCAAACTTCCAAATTCAGAGTTCCAAGGTCCGACTTCCAATATCCAAGTTTTGACTTCCAAATTCCAGGTTTTCTACTTCTAAATTGCTGGTTCATACCTTGGAGTTGTAACGGTTCTCGTGAGGTCATATACTAGTTCGCGCCCTTTTCTTAAAAAAAACCAGTTTAGTATGAAATCGCTTCGCGGTATTCGTCGTTGACATTATATCACCATTTTATGTATCTCGGTGCCGTAAGTCCCATCTAAATCAATCAGTTCGTGTATACAGGGCTGCCATAAGTTGATAAAAAAAATCCTAAGATTTCAAAATTTTCAATTTTTCAAGCGCAATCTTCCGAATTATACTTTTTACCCATAGTCTGTTTCTAGTTTTTAAGACACGTAATGCTTAAAGCAGGTTGAAAGTAAAACAGAATGCGCCTGAAGGCGCATTCTGCTTTACTTTCAGCCTGATTTAAGATTCCATCCGTTGGAATAAAAATCCGAAGATTTCGAAAAATCCGGAGAAATGGCAGCCCTGTGTCTACCTCTCAAAAGTAGACCATCTATCTGCTGGAGTGTATACATGGGCAGAGAATGAAACTCGGAAATTGGAATTTGAAAGTCGGAACTTAGAACTTGGACGTCGGTAGATCTACTTGGAAATTGGAAATCGAAACTTTGGAAGTTTGAACATGGAACTTGGAAGTAGGAACTTTGAAGTCGGGTGTAACAATAAACAATTACCATATAGGACGTTATTTTGGAAGTTAGAAGTAAGAACTTGGTTCAAGACGGCATTGGCAATTTGGAATGTTACCATCGGTCTTTCGTACATGTAGTAACGCGGTGTGTACTGGTTACGTCATGCACATGCTTGTTAACAGAAGCCACAGTAATGCATACAGTTGGCGTTTTGAGCTTTAATCACGTCATGACATACATAGGCTGATGCGACTTCACAAACGGCGGGGGCCGTGGCATCTGTACATGGCTTACCACTTGTTGCTGTTACCGGTGACTGGTTGGTTGCATGGCCTACAGTGGATAATACGTTATCAAATATCTCCTTTCACCCCTTCAATCTCTAGCGATGAGAATACTCGTCATTTACAAACAATGAACGGTTCCAGGGCTCCAGATAAGTAGAGTTTTTCAAACACTAAAATCTTTATTTCTGCATTAAACCTTATGGTGTCACTACTCATTAGAATCGTCTCTTCGAGACGATTCTTATGAGTAGTAAAACCATAGGATTTGGTGCTGATATGAGTGAGAAAATTTTGGATTTGTTGAGAAAACTCCCTCTTATCTGAAGCCGTGCTGAACCTGTGAAGATACTTTTGTCCTTTGCAAACGCTGTAAACCCTGATGAGGGGATGCCTAAAGGAGCCGTCTGATCAGAGTCTGCACTGTTTGTCATTTTGAAATACACATGTATATTGTTATAATCAACCCAGGACATATAGACATGCGCCCGACTGTATTGAAAATTGGAATTGTCCATTCAAGGTTTAGGGGTGAATGTAACTCAGTGCCAATCCCATATACAATGGAAAAAACGTTATTCTTTCCCAATAAACGCGTTTACGCTTAAACTTCGAGGTAAGCGAGTTCAAGATATCGAAGTTAGACTGTATATTGAAATTTGCAGACAATTTGGATTCTAGTCAAACGCTTCGTAACGCAGCGTCTAATCAGGATCCAGTATGCTTTTCATTTCTATAAGTATTTCTTTAACCTATCTGTACCCATGATACCGTATGTGGGATATAGGCAAACAGTGTATATCTACACTGCTTGCTGATAAGAGTTTCAATATTAAACGAATTCATATGAAGACATTTAACTAAAAACATTTTACAGGTATAGCAGACTTCGCATGCTTATTACTTATAACGTGTTTTCAATATTAAAGACAAATGGTTGCTTAAGACAGGTTGAAAAGTAAAGCAGAATGCGCCTTAATGCGCATTCTGCTTTACTTTCAATCTACTTTAAGCTACCATCTGCTAGGATAGAGAAAACATTCATCATGGCTCATATTCATACATTGTAATAGTATAATGTGTAATAAACTATCGTGATAGTATTGCAATAGTGAATTCAACTATCGATAGTCTATCGTGATAGTGTTTCCAACTATCGATAGCTATCGTGATAGTGATATTGGTCACAATAGTCATGCCTACCTACTGTACAGTTGTTGTTGCACATATCCGTGGAACAGCAGTTGAAACAAACATTAGAAGATAATAGCGATGACTGGCCCGCAAGTCCTCGACAAGCCTACAACAATAAAACAGATCCGTGGTACAGCAGTTAAAACATACATTAGAAGATAATAACGATGACTGGCCCGCAAGTCCGCAACAATCCTACAATAATAAAACACATCCGTGGTACAGCAGTTAAAACATACATTAGAAGATAATAGCGATGACTGACCTGCAAGTCCGCGAAAAGCCTACAATAATAAAACAGATCCGTGGAACAGCAGTTAAAACATAAATTAGAAGATAATAACGATGACTGGCCCGCAAGTCCGCGACAATCCTACAATAATAAAACAGATCCGTGGAACAGCAGTTAGAACATACATTAGAAGATAATAACGATGACTGGCCCGCAAGTCCGCGACAAGCCTACAACAATAAAACAGATCCGTGGAACAGCAGTTAAAACATACATTAGCAGATAATAGCGATGACTGGCCCGCAAGTCCGCGACAAGCCTACAACAATAAAACAGATCCGTGGTACGGCAGTTAAAACATACACTAGAAGATAATAGCGATGACTGGCCCGCAAGTCCGCGACACGCCTACAATAACAAAACAGATCCGTGGTACGGCAGTTAAGATATACACTAGAAGATAATAGCCCGCAAGTCCGCGACACGCCTACAATAAAAACAGATCCGTGGTACGGCAGTTAAAACATACATTAGAAGATAATAGCGATGACTGGTATAAGTCCGCGACAAGTCTACAATAATAAAACAGATCCGTGGAACAGCAGTTAAAACATACACAAGAAGATAATAGCGATGACTGGTCCGCAAGTCCGCGACAAGCCTACAATAATAACAAGAAACTCTTGAACCCTTTACCTGATAGCCTATTTCTAGTACTGAAGATAGGTGACCACTTAAAGCAGGTTGAAAGTAAAGTAGAATGTGCCTTAAGGTACATTCTGCTTTACTTGCAGCCTGCTTTAAGCTATAATCTGCTAGGATATAGAAACTATTTCTTATGGTATACATTTATGAAGGTATTATTTGGAACAATTTTCTTCAGTGGAGGAATACATACAAGCGTAAAAAGGCGTATTTATGGGGTAATGGGTTACAACAGATATTTCGTCACATGTTAAATTGTTCGGGGTACAATATTCATTAAATAAACATGTCTATATTATTTCATGTTCTAAACATAATTTCCTACATGCTAAATTCAGACATTATCCACACTAAAGGTATAAATGATGGCATAATAACATCAATGATTTAGACTGTATCTCATTATTTTGCTAAGTTTCCAGTCCAAGATAAATGTGAAATTAACCAGACCACCAGCCTGGGCCATTTCGTCCTATTAACCAATGAGAGTATTGTGTTTCAAGCAAGTACCCATTGAATTACATTTCTGATCATTTCTGATAGGTTAAATTGTAAACCAGGTCTGAATCAACTTCAACTTCAATGATTGTACTCCACAAAATCCTTCGTGGAGGTGATAGAAAGCAGACCAGCCTGCGACGGGAAAAATGTACAAGACAAACATTAAATTGCAAGTATACTGACACGAAAAAGAAACTGTGCACTTGTTTAGGAATTAAAATTTCCATCTTTTTTAAAAGAAATATAGGCAAGTGTGGTATCAAAATGTTTGTAAATATTTCTTGTACACGATGCTGTATTTTTTAACCAAATTCGTGTCATTATAAATGCACTGTTAACGCTTGAATGAAGTAAAGATTAAAAGTAAAAGATACAAATCTGTATTGTTTCCTAAAGTTTAAAAAAAGTAAATTGATTTAAATCGGTATGTGTAATGTCCTCATTTTATACTGACCAATGCAATAAATCTCGATCGAATTGACCTGGCGTAACGTCTTGTGACGTAAATTCGTCAACGTCATGTGTCTACCCTGACATGATGGCTTGTTGGATCCTGACTGATCTCTTACGCTTCCCTTTTGACCGTTAGGATGTCGAAGAGTCATGATGGTATTTTGGTGGCAATCAAACTACCCAGTGACGTCACAGACGCTGACGTCGGACTAAAGGTGCTAAAGTGTCTGAATTTGTTCGTTTTCTTGAAGCCGTGGCAGCTAATAAACGAGTTAAATTCAAATGCACTGTGATTTTATTATTGCATAATCAGTAAAGATATCAGTCAGTGAAAATCTGTACTTGTAAACATGTTGCACAGGCAGCACGTGCATAATATTGCATAATGGCCGTTGGTACGTTTACATGACATCCAAGCGCTTTAATATTTAGTAAATTAGTGCAATGTGTGTTGAATTATGTTATCACTAATTATGCTAAAATTTATCATTCTAAACTTAGTAACGAAAAAGTTACACGCAATATAAAAGTGCATAGTTTCTTTTTCGTGTCAGTATATGAATATCGTCACAACCTCTTTTTGAAATGACGATACAATGTAATAATATTCTAAATAAGGAATTAACCCATTTGTGCCAACGATCCCATATATGGGACATAGGCAAACAGTGTAGACTCTGATCAGACGCCGCATTATGCGGCGTCTGATCAGAGTCTACACTGTTTTCTGCTGGAATTTCAATATACTTTTGTAAAACAAAATGAAAATGCAAATTGTTACCAGGCATCCCTTTGATAAAAAATGGACCAATCCAATATATAAAACATAGAAGAATCCCATTGATCGTACATGGTCTACATGGGTTAAAATGGTATTGGATTATAAAAGTGCTCTATTCTAATATTCGACCTCTATTGATCGTACATGGGTTGAAACGGTATTGGATTATAAAAGTGCTCTATTCTAATATTTCGACCTCTATTGATCGTACATGGGTTAAAATAGTATTGGATTATAAAATTTCTCTATTCTAATTCTTCGACCTCTATTGATCGTACATGGGTTAAAATGGTATTGGATTATAAAATTGCTCTATTCTAATATTTCGACCTCTATGGGCCTTCACCGGAGAAAATTATTTCCGAATACACGTCACATTTTTGCTACATGTATTCAGCCATAAAATAAATATATAATGAAACCCAAGCAGAATGCGTTCTTATGTGCATTCTGCTTTAGATCTAATTTCAACCTGCTTTAGGGTGTCATAGGTCTTCAAAACTAGGAACAGATTAACGGGTTAACGTATGGTACAGGCTACAATGTAAAGGGTGTGTTTATTATAGTGGCACCCCTATTGAAAGGGCCATTCAGGTTTACTCATTTGACACCTATCTTTTTACGCGCGCAGTACCACCCGAATCCCTTCTCTTATTGCTAGATGGGCCTACGATAATCACTTTTTTAACTAGCTGGCCAGACACTAACCGACCACATGATGCAGTTCCAAACCCAGCCACAACCGGGATTCGATCCTTCAATTTCCCGCTTCCGTCGTTCACGGTCGCGGCTATTGTGATTGTATGTGTTGTGATGTGGTGAATTCATGGTATAGGCCGATTTTATTCAATTGGCAGGGCGGAGCTAAGCTAACCTTTGACAAAGATAAACTAATTTACTTTTGATTTTAGGGTTGATAGGTATAGTTTCGTATTATATTGTCCGATACTTTAACTTGAAGACACACAATTTATGCGTGCACCAATATCCACCTGCAATTGGTATATACAGTGCTCCCTCTCTACAACAACATCCAATGGAAGACAAAGATTGCGTGTGTTGTTCGTAGGGAATTGTTATAGGAAAAGAAAATAAGACTTGGTTAACATTTGCAAACAGCTTGAATCCAGATCAGACGCCGCGTAACGCGGCGTCTGATCTGGATTCAAGCTGTTTGTCATTCTTCATTATCTTCCTTCTGTCAAAATGTCTACTTCTATGTAATGTTGAGAAAACAACGGCAGACGACAACGGTAAATTCCGATAATAAAAGAGCGTGATGCCGGCCCCAAAGTTGAAATGCTAAAGTCCGTATCGAAACTCCGCCCTGCCAGGTCAATAAAATCGATCTATACATTATGTCCTGTGTATAGCTCATACATGACAATGTGTCTAGTAAGAAACAAAACGCAAACGCAATACAATAAAATGAAGAATTACACAATTTTCTGAAGTGTAAAACAGCTCAATTCAATATGAGGGGCAAACAGTTTGGAACCTGGTCAGACGCCGGGTTACCCGGCGTCTGATCTGGCTCAAAATTGTTACAGTTGAATTAAGTGTTTTCAGCTTTAGCATAAACACGTTTATTGGAAAAGAATAATGTATTCTCTACTTTATATGAACATATATTTCATGATCTACTTGTGTCATATTTCATTCCTTGTTCATATTCTTGTAATTTTCATATAATGGAGGAATATATAATATACATGTAGCTTACCGATGCAGAATAACAGTACTGCTGTCCAATAGAAATACCACACACCTGTAAAAATACAATCACAGTCATACCTCTGTCTCATTTATTGTATACCTTACTATAAATAGTAACATATTTGTTTTGATGACAATGCAATACATGTACGCCCTTGCTGAGCGGGCCAATAACCGGATACAGTCCAATAACCGGTTATTTAGACTGCATCCTGTTATTGGCCCCGGAGCAATAGATCTTATGCACGAGAAAACGTTTGCAACGTAACGTTCAAATTGGCCAACGTTCGATAAAGTTGACGTCATTTGGTTTCTATAACGACGGCGCTTATGTAAACATTCAAACAACCTACATATTCGATGATTTTGAACCAGGTATACAATAAACAAGTCATTAAATGGCCGGGGGCGTTTTTGCTTAAGGGTGTATCAATGTCATGAGCCATTTTTTTAAAAAGTATTAAACTTTTTTTATCTATCATTGTTTTTTTGGAAGAGCTATTTATGATGAATGAAAAAATGAAAAAAAATATATATGGTGGTGTCCTTTTTTTTGAGCTACAGCGATTTGAAAAAGGTATGTCAAATTTGGATTTTTTTCTTCAAATTTTACCCATTCAGAGTACAAGCTTCAGTAAAATCTATTTCAAAACAAAAATGTTAATTTGGGTTTTCTTTATATATTTCATGTCTATGGTGGTATGTTCACATATATAAACCCAAATTTAGACAAAGCAGGCACCAGGTTTGAACAATATGGATCCTTGAATATCAAAAATATGCTTTATATAGGGCATGATTTCATTAGATTTTTTATTTTATGAAAAAAAGTAAAAAAGTTTGAAAATGAAATAGTTCTAGTATTAAACTTTTTCTTATATTCTACCAGATGAAAGCCCATACTAAGACAGTTCAAAATATGAAAAGAAATTGAAAGGTCAGTGTTGAAAATTTTGAGTTATTAAAGTAAAAAGAGTTATCGCCCCTTACACAATTTAAAAAAAAAAAGTACCATATCGATGCTATTTAGAGCTTTATAAATTTCATATTTGGTGCCTTTTTTTTCTTAAATTAGTTTTTGTATGAAGAAATACTACCATAGATAGGAAATAAATAACACACAACCAAATTATCATGTTTGCTTTCATTTAAAATGGGTTTTATTGAAGCGGGCTGTTTGAAAAGGACAAAATAAGAGGAAGTCGGTGGGGTAAATTTTACATGGCCGTAGAGCCAACTGTTGTTCACCAAAATGTACACTTTTTATATTTTTTCATCCATCTTAAATAGCTCTTTAATACAAAACCATCATAGAGTGTTTTCATATACTTTGAAAATTTCCCAAAGTCATGACATTGATACACCCTTAATGGCACTCGTAAGCCACATTGGTACTCGGGCCAAGGCCCTCGTGCCAATATTGCTAACTTCTGCCAATAAGCAACGACGGCTCGCACTGGTCGTTTAATAACTGTATAGTAATAAACAGCAAAACTCACATATAAAGAAATTGGATATAACGATATATTGGATATAACGATATATTGGATATAACGATATTTTGGATATAACGATATATTGGATATAGCAATATATTGGATATAACAAATCACATTTTATTCCCCATCTCTAATTGATGAAAAGTGAAATGGATCTGAAATAACGAAATTTGGATAAAACGAAAAGAAGCACTTCGTAATAAGTCAGTTTCGATGTATATAATTGGGAATGATATACAGTCGAACACCGTTACCTCGATATTGGATACGTCGATACTCCGCTTACGTCGATTTGTTCTGCCGGTCCCGGCGAATTCCTTCTTTATCTATATAAGAAATCTCTCATTTGCTCGATATGCTTACCTCGATATTATCGGTTACGTCGATGTAATTTTTCAGAACCAGAGAAATTTTCTCACCCTTACGTCGATATCTGCTTCACCGTGACCGCATATCGCACATTCGGCAAACATTGGATGGAGGTGCGAAAATGGCTCTCGGCCACCGTGACTGATTGTAGCACCAAATGTGTGAACTGAACATGTCCGAAATTGCATCAATCTGCACGAAAGATAATCCCATCTTAATTGCACTGGATCAATATTATTAATTAATTCCCGAATAACTTTGGTTACGAAGTTTGCGTAAATATTTTCGATGACGATTCTGTCAAACCTGAGCCAATTATGGCTGCGCTGTTTAAATCAGACTACAGAATTCTTTGTAGTGCAGACTGAAGGTGCCATACGGCGAATAAGTGTAGTGAGATCAAACAAAAGTTACATTTCATTTCTGATTTATTTTTTATCTAAGTCAGTTCAAACACGCCGCTTCTGTTTGAAAAGCCGAAATAATTCGCCGGCGTTTCAAAGTCGGACACGCCCTTTTGAAAATAACTTACGCTTCCAAAGCGTCACCGGAAGTGTAAACAGTTCACTGTGTTGGTGTGATGAAATGTGTAAACCTAATTTTATGTTATAAAAATTGTGTTAGCACCCATGCGCTGGATGTTTATGCTGATGAAATCAGGTAGATCTAACAAATGTATTAAAATGCGAAAATTGTTTACTCGCTCCCGCATATCATACCTAATACTAATAGACGCGTAGATTCTCTACTTTTAAAAATACTGACCACTTTCATCAATTTGAAAATTACGAGTTGAAGATTTTGTCAGATTCTACTTGCCTACGCATTTATTTTCAATTACCAATCAACTGTCAATAAACACTAGGATCGAGTATAACGTTAAAACTTCGATATGACGCTACAGATCTCAAATGAGAAACTCCCATTAGCTCGAACTTCGGATACGTCGATATTTTTTCACGGTCCGTTCAACTTCGAGGTAACGGTATTCGACTGTAATAATTATCAATTTCCTAAGAAGAGTCTAACTTCATCTAACGAATACTCACAAAAAAGACAAAATTTGGTGATTAATGCAGGGTGAAAATATTGTAGACGTTTTGCATTATTTTAGTTTAAACATATTTTTTTTCAATTATATACATGAAATGGGGTTGGGCCACAAGTTCTACCAACTTAGAGACGGCCCTTCCCCTACAGTTTAACAAATACAAATTCGTTTAGAGAGCGGGCATTAGTAAGCCAGAGAAGGTGAGAGAGAGATAAAGAGAGGACGTGAGAGAAAGAGAGAGATAGAGTGAGAGAGAGAACAGGGGGAAAAAGAGAGAGTATGAGTGTGGGTACAGGTGTCTCCATAACCATAATGTGGGTAATTATATGCAAGTATGAAATTACACAGCGTAATCCGCCACCAAATAATTGACTGTGAGCGTTTTGCATTATTTTAGCCTGCATTAAAGAGTCTACTGTCTTTAGAGATCTCAATACCTCTTCCATGATATGTCGCTTCATGTACATTAAAATTCGTAGAACATAAGTACCTAATAAACGCGTGTTTATTCCATTCAGTGATGTCTAAATACATTCATTCATTCAATATTTACATTCGCCTCATTCAAATCCATTGAAAAAAATTGCGTTCATTTCGTGTAAACGCTATCTTTCGAGAAGGCGGGACGTGTGAATACGTTTCGCAGAGGAGGCGGGACATATGCATTTTTCATTCACGAATTAATCTTGGGAACTCGGACAGCAAACATTTTGCGGATTTTTCAAAAAATTGTTCTGAACCGATATATGCCTTCCTTTTAGCGGAAACCATGATTACCGACTAAAATTCTTCTTTATTAATGAGATAAACTGCAAGAAAATTGATATATCTTATAAACAGCAGCTGTCTGCATTTCTTTATGACGAAAGATATTTATAGTTTATATAGTTATCCTATTTTAAAAATGACATCACTTCCAAATTACGTCAAATCGGCATTCTCGCGCCAAACTGTCAAGTTGTTGACATTGGAATGTAAACAATGGAACTTATTATTTGAAAGGCGCTAATGACAGTCGACTGTCAATAGCAATTTCACGTTGAATTCGCTAATGACAGTCGACTGTCACTAGCGAATTCAATGTGAAATCGCTATTGATAGCTGTGTTAAGAGGAAATAACACTTATTTGATGTGTGAACGAGGCCGAGTGGTGGAAAGACGTAGATTGAGACAGAGTGGCAGAGACAGAGACAGACAGACATATAGACGGACAGACGGACGGACATATACGACAAGACAGGACATGATGGAACGAAAGGACAGACGGACGTGGTTTACCTATGTTTCCTTACACATTTGGCTAGCCACATAACAGATCATTTCTTTTTGCTCTTACTTAGAAATAGAATGCTCTAGAAGCTAACCACAACCTTATTCCGACTAATAGCAAGGTTAATGTAAAAAAAGAAGGTAAATTTTTAATGTCGAGAGAAATGACCAAGTTTCGTGTTTTTCACTTATGTGACAAGGTATTTAAGCCACACAAGTACTGGCGTGTGAGCTCCGACGGACGGACAGACACGTAGACAGACAAACAACATAACATTATGGACGTCAACATTACATCTGTTCAGTATTGAAGAAGGGACGATGTCTTTATTTTCATCACCTAATTATCACTATTTTCGACAATATGAGAACATGTTCAGTAACGATTCACTACGGAGTAAAGAGATCATATAAAAATTATATTGATATATAGTATCCAAAGAAAATTTCTTATTGACGTCTGTCATTAGCGATTTCACGTCAAAATATGATAAGCGTAAACAAGCTTTTGAAAATAGTTTGGATCAATATCAAACACACAGTAACAGTAGATCCAAAATGCAGAAACTCGTATTGATCAATATTCGTACCGTCCAAATGCCGAAAATTTGCGCTTGGAACTAAAAGTAGACGACAATTCTAAAGCAGACAACAATATGGCAAGCGACGAAATTTATTTCTGTGCCTGTTCAGAGAAAAATCTCTGATACTTGGTTTGTATCCTTAAACTTTGTTGCTTCCTGGGACAAACAACAAATAGTATATCCTCGGCTTCACCTCGCAACAGTTTCATTACCGTTATTACCTGACACCTTTAAAGGGGACCTCGCACTGTATATATAACATATATAATCAATGACATTGACATTATATACTTAACCAACCAATGACATTGGCCTCATATCCCCTTCCAACCAATGACATTGGCCTCATATACTTTTCCAACCAATGGAATTGACATCATATTTTTTTTCCTACCAAAGACATCGCCTTTTCTTCGATTATCTCCTCGCGTATCCTGTAAACATTGTTTTATATCAGCTGATGGGGGAGCAAATATGCTATACTTTTCTTTTATTACATTGTATTGTGTTGTGAATCCACAAAAAGGTATGTTAATTACTACTGTGAAGACAGATGGTTCTTTATGCACGGTTAAAGTAAAACATAGCTTATATAGAAGCTTTCTGCATTATTCGTTCCTGTCTGAAGTAGTAATCTGTCTTCTTCAAATATTAACCGCTTAACCCATTACCCTAAAGCATGTTTCTAGTTTAAATATAGGTGTGCATGTAGATCAGGTTGAAAGTAAGCAGAATGCGCCTTAAGGCTCATTCTAAACTACTTTCACTCTGATACATGTATAAGCTACAATCTGCTAGGATATAGAAAAAACATGTTTTTCTTATGGTTCAATTTCATGCTTGTATAAAATGGAATAAAATCTAAATTGGAATAGAATGAAGGCGTAAATATGCGTATTTATGGCGTAATGGGTTAACACAAATTAGGCAGTACATTTGTATCAGTAAATACCTCGTCTCTGCCGCACATTGTCACTGTTTCGCACCGATCATAGTGTGTCGTCTTGCAGTTGAAACACATTGGTCCGCGGGTAGAGACGTCGTCTAAAGTTACAACCGACAAATACAGATATAGGATCGCAAACACTCTCAACATTTTAAACCCATTACCCCCATAAATACGCCCTTTAATGTATTCCATCACAGAAGAAAAGCATTCCAATTCATACAAGCATGGATTTGAACCATATGATATATATTCTACATCCTAAGCTGATGGTAGCTTAATGCATGTTGAAATTTAAGCAAAATGCGCCTTATGGCGAATTTCTTTTATCCAACCTGCTTTAAGTTGTCAACTATCTTCAAAACTAGACACCTACTGGGGGTAATAGATTAATCGAGTATGTGAACTTTAGTAATCAAGCTCGAGCTCTTGGCGTTTTCAAACATTTTTAGTTTTGAGTGTTTGACAATGTAAAAACATTTTTTGCAATTTTATAGCATATGTCAACCCTATGACCCCTACAGGCGAGTATACTCATTATTTAGAACTGTATGCCTGTGAAGAGTACACTTTCCCTTTGCAAACTGCAGTAGACCGATATCAGAGGGCTCCTAAAGGAACCCTGTGGCCATGCTGTACACCGTTTGTAATATTTGCTGTAAATTGTAAAACAACACTCTAAATACTGTAAGCCCGGTTTTATTCGCGAGAATATAATTTACGCGTTAATTCGCGAATATCTCTAGTTTTGAAAATAGGCGACTTCTTAAAGCAGGTTGAAAGTAAAGCAGAATGTGCCTTAAAGTACATTTTGCTTTACTTTCAGGCTGATTTAAGCTACGACCTGCTAGAAATATTGCACGATGTCGCGAATTAATACTAAATAGCATTACGCGAAATATTCATGACGCGAAAAATACCTGTTTTACAGTAGTCAAAAATGTACTTAACTACTAAAAACAGCAATTTACATTTGAATTTCATGGGGAAAATGGTCAACTCGTTGCCAAGGTAATCGTTAGATATTTATCTCTTCACCGTATCATCGTCGTCTGCTTCAATTGTGTTGTTTGCAAGACTGTTTCAAAGTAAGATTCAATGTAGTATGACTTAAAACATGGCGATACGAGTGTCAAATAGTTTGGATCCTGATCAGTCGCCGCCTTCTGACCAGGGTCTGAACTGTTTAAGTTAAACTGTGGACACCCACCTTTTTGGCCACATAGTCTGGTATGGCATATGTCGCCGTCACAACACTCGGAGCACACAATCAAATTTCCAGACCGCTTACCCACTGCCGGGGAGGAACATTGCTGTAACAAACAGTGTAATAAAATAATTTATCATATAACCATATTTTCAGGTCGCTTACCCACTGCCGAGGAGGAAAATAGCTGTAACAAACAGTGTAATAAAATAATTTATCACATAACCACATTTACAGGCCGATTACCCACTGCCGATGAGTAACATTGCTGTAACAAACCGTGTAATAAAATAATTTATCACATAACCACATTTTCAGGCCTCTTACCCACTGTCGGGGAGGAACATTGCTGTAACAAACCGTGTAATAAAATAATTTATCACATAACCACATTTTCAGGCCTCTTACCCACTGTCGGGGAGGAACATTGCTGTTACAAACCGTGTAATTAAATAATTTATCACATAACACATTTTCAGGCCTCTTACCCACTGCCGAGGAGTAACATTGCTGTAACAAACCGTGTAATAAAATAATTTATCACATAACCACATTTTCAGGCCTCTTACACACTGTCGTGGAGGAACATTGCTGTAACAAACAATACAATAATAAAACATATTTATGTATAACATATAATATATATTACATAGTAACCCCTTAACCCCTAGTGACGCTTTAAAGCGTCATTAACTCATTCGAACTTAAAACGTTTAAATAACAATTTCAATTTTCAATTCAATCTAGTCCATCATTTTCTATCAAAGGTTGATTTTAACAAAACACTGCAAAATGAACAATGATGACCTTGATCAGGAACCCCCTGATCTGGGGTTAGACTGTTTGCATAGGACAGGTGTACTATTCACATGTACACTGTAAATGACGAATAAACTCGTCGCTAAGGTTAAATTACGTAACCCCTGCTCCCTAGTGACGCTATATACAGTCAAGCTTACTTATAACAAAGACCTTCTAAAAATTCTTAATTTTCATTTTCGTTTCATTTTCTATTGAAATTCCTATCAGCAAAAAGTGTAGACTCTGATCAGACGCCGCATTATGCGGCGTCTGATCAGAGTCTACAATGTTTGCCTATGTCCCTGTTATAGGACGCTAGGCATAAACTTGTCAATCAAGAAATAATAGTCAACAGCTACTCTACTGAAACTCACTTACAATGAATTCCTTGGATTCGTCTAATTTATTTCGATATAACCAAATTACTTTGAATCAGATCCATTTTACTAAACGTTATTTATATAGGGGATACATTTTGCTTCATTATACCCAATACTTCGTTGTATTCAATAATCCGTTATATTCAATACTTCGTTGAATTCAAATATTTCGTTCTATCTAATATTTCGTTAAATTCAATACTTGGTTATATCCAATACTTCGTTAAATTCAATATTTAGTTATATTCATTACTTCGTATATACAATACTTCGTTATATTCAATACTTCTATATTCAAAACTTCGTTATATTCAATACTTCCTTTGATTCAAATATTTCGTTCTATTCAATACTTCGTTAAATTCAATACTTAGTTAAATTCAATACTTCGTTATAAACAATATTTCGTTATATCCTATACTTCGTTAAATTCAATACTTAGTTATATTCAATACTTCGTTATATACAATACTTTGTTATATACAATACTTCGTTATATCCAATACTTTGTTATAAACAATACTTCGTTATATCAAAACCTTCGTTCAATTCAATACTTCGTTATATACAATACTTCGTTATATCTAATACTACGTTAAATTCAATACTTCGTTAATCAAATAGTTCGTTATATCCAATACTTCGTTATATACGAATACTTCGTTACTCTCAATTTCGTTATAAGAGAGCCTCGCTGTAGGCGGTATCTTGTGTGTGGCTGGACTTACCAGTCTGTCTCTACATCCAAGTTTGAAGTATACATGGCCAGACGTTGACACGAACATGTCACTGAAGCAGGTCTGAAAGTTAGAATACAGTAAAAACCCTCTAAACCGGAACCTCTTAATACCGGAATTCTCTCTAAACACCGGACAAAAACGTTGGTCCCGTTTCCCATCCTTCTTTATTCAAATCCCATTACACCATAAATATTCCTTTTTACGCCTTTGATTCATTTCATCACTCAAGAAAATATACTCATGAATATATCATCAGAAATATTTTCTATATTCTAGCAGATTATTACTTAAAGCAGGTTGAAAATAAAACAGAATGCGCCTTCAGGCGCATTCTGTTTTACTTTCAACCTGCTTTAAGTGATCTTCGATACTAGAAACAAGCTATTGGTTTAAACCTTTCTAAACCGGAAACCTCTCTTAACCGGAAATTTATGTTGTCCCCACACATGTCCGGTTTAGAGGGGTTTCGATGTATACTAGACACTCCATTAACGTGTTCATGTACTGTATCGGAGTCCATCGGAGGCCTACGTCCATGACAATTTACACAAAAAGACCTGTGTACATGATATCGTTGGACATCTACACGAACAAATACGAAGGTCGTTTGCCAAAGCGACCAGGAATTCTAAAATACCGTCCAAATGAGTACACGAGCCACAGTAAACAGTACGGAGGTAATTTCTCTTCAATAAACAAACTTTTTCCCGATAGTTATTAAAAATGTATCAAACAAAGCAGCTTACAATATTATATTTAAATCATATTTTTTATGCGATAAGATCGATGCATTTTAGTTGATTAGTGCACTTTTGCGTGTGTGATTCCGATTCGTAAATAACTCGTTCGTACCGTGAAAAGTACATAAACATGGGGGCGCAATGACTATTATTGGAGAGTATTTAAGTAAGTTAATTGTCGTACTCGTATGGTTTTTTGCACTCTAAAAGGACGTTGGACTCCGATACATTACCTGAATACGCTTCTTATTCGGAGTCTTTCCCCCAAAATTGGGAAAGGACAGTGGTCTTCCATTTTGGGAAATTCAAGCGCGATTAACGGCCAAATTTCGGAAGGTAGACTGACTTTCAAAATACATAAAAACAACAACAAATTATAGTCTACATACTTACAGCAAATAGAAAGTTACAGCGCTCTCTCTCTACAACGACACCCAATGGGAGACACAGATTATGTATGTTGTTCGGAGGGAGTCGTTATAGGGAGGGGAAATTAAGATTTGGCTTACATTTTAAAACAGCCTGAATCCAGATCAGACGCCGCGTAACGCGGCGTCTGATCTGGATTCAAGCTGTTTGTCACTCATTATTATATCTATTCTTTACTTATATGTAAGTTTCAGAAAAATCAGCAGACGACAGTTTTAATCAGACGATACTGCAACATTAAAACGTAAGACATTATTGTCCTGTTTAGGGAACTGCGGCAAGGGTCGTTATAAGGAGGGAGTCGTTGTTGGGAGGGCCGTTGTAGAGAGGGAGCGCTGTATATTAATTTAATATTCTAAAACAAAACCATTTAACATTAAACCAGGTTAGGTAATTGAAACTGGTAAAGGAAATCCCTAATGTACATGTAGTTTTATTTACCGAACATGTAAACAGGGCTGCCATAAGTTGACATGAAAAAGATTTCCAAATTTGCATTTTTCAAGTGCGAATTTACGAATCGTACCTTTACCCCATAGCCTGTTTCTAGTTTTATTGACACGTGACTACTTAAAGCAGACTGGAAGTAAAGCAGAATGCGCCTTATGGCGCATTCGGCTTTACTTTCAGCCTGCTTTAAGCTACCATGTTCTAGAAAAAAATCCGAAGATTTAGGAAAAATCCGGAGAAATGGCAGCCCTGTGTAAAACTTGTTTTTACATAATCAAATGCATTGTATACTTTGAAAATTCTTTCACAAAAATTGGGGAAAAGAGGCTTTTTTTTCAATATGGAAGACGCCAAATAATACACCTCAATAAACATACGATATTACAATTGTCACAAAGTCACCCATAACATATAGAACACATTTACCCGTCGCATATCTTTGTCTCAAAACAACAAATACAATCAATACTCGATACTTCGAACTCGCTCAAATCGATCCTACCAGTATTTCATAAGTTTAATTTTAATAAGTCGATCTCGCTTAAGTCGAGCATATCCGTCTTTTTAATTAAACAATGCTCCGATTTTTCCCAACGTGGCTTCTGTTCGAACTAACGCAAGTTCGAATTATCGAGTATCGACTGTACATCATTTTCTAAACAAAACCATGTTGTAAGTTTTACTGAACCATAACTAAAGAAACATTTCTTATCCACTCCTTCCTCAAAAAAAATGTAGAAAATAAAAATGAAGAAAACCATTTCGTGAACATCATTTCTCCCTCAATCTTTTGGCATTTTAATTTTGGTCAGAAAATTGTCTGATGTTATGGTTTAGAAACTTTGGATTGGATTTAACCCATGACCCCATAGCTTGTTTCTAGTTTTGAAGACAGATGACCACTTAAAGCAGGATGAAAGTAAAGCTGCTTTACTTTCAGCCTGCTCTAAGCTAACATATACTAGGATATATGAAATACTGTATAAATTGGAACTATTTTTTTCAATGATAGAATAAAGTGGAGGCGTAAAAAGACGAATTTATGGGGTAATGGGTTAACAAAGGATGCATTTGTATAGGAAGAGTGTTGTTGATGTTGTGACATAACCATGCGACGTGGACTTGTGATGCAGAAGTGAATTATAGTGTTAGTTTTACCTCATGTGATCCACATTTTTGTACTCGTGTACATTGGTGAGGCTGAGTCACGGAGTCACAGTTTAGACAATAGAGCCCCTCGCATCCTGTGATAACAATAATAAAATAATAATAAAAATAATAATGATAGCAATAATAATAATAATAATAATACCTTTAGTAATAATAATAATAAAAAAATAATAATTATAGCAATAATAATAATAATAGTAATCTGTTTAGTAGTAATAATAATAATAATATTATTATGTTAGATAATAATATTAATAATAATATTCTGTTTAGTAATATTAATTATAATATTCTGTTAGATAATTATATTAATTATAATATTCTGTTTAGTAATATTAACTATAATATTCTGTTAGATAATTATAATAATAATAATAATATTCTGTTTAATAATAGTAATAATGATAATTATAATATTCTGTTTAATAATAATAACAATAATGATAATGATGATGTTTGTAATGATATTCATAACAGTAATAATCAACGTACATGTACATGTACTTGAGAACACTGATAATGGTTTCAAACAGAAATACAGAGGTATGGAGTGAAAAGGAAACCAAGAGCGTACTAATAGTGAACATTCGGAGAGAACAATATTTCTTTTTAAATGTGTTTGTTAGCAGGATTTGGAACTATTTAAAATAAGTTCTCTGTATGTATATTTTTATACAGAGAACCCGATTTTGGCCAAAACCTTTCTTTGTAAATGATTTTAAGAAAGACGTGAACACGTTTTCCAAGCATATTTGGAGATTATCTATACATATAGTCTTGAAATGTCAGTAAACAATCTCAAGAAAGCCTTTTTTCAACACCCGCGGAAACCGCCGCACACCAAAGCAGCTTGCGAAATTATTTGTACACAAAAGAAATTGAAAATAAATTCTATTTTAATCGTATTTATTTCAGAGTGAAATGTTTGTTCACAAGAAGTTTGTTATTCAAAATTGTCTCACTGTTTCTTCTAATACAGTTCTCAAAATAAATCGGGTATTTTTTTTTTCATTTTTATCGGTTCGATTGAGAAGTAGATTTTTGTAAATAACGTTCATTTAAGCGTTTAAGGGTATGAATTGAACTGTTTGAAGCTTTGTCCTTTGGAGAAAATCATTTCAAGTGAGTGTTGGGGGTTATTCATGCTTTATGCAGTTCTGGGAGAAATAGGTAGATTTCCGCTTTCTGTTATATGCATAGAAAGATCGTTAAAATATTGGTTGAAAATCAATAAAATATGGTGATAATATGAGTACTGTTTATAATATCTTTAGAGAGTATTGTATAACTTTGATGGGAAACAATAAGAGTTGGGGTAGTCATATAAAAAGAAAATTGGATAGTTTGGGTTACACGTTTATTTAGGATAAATTGGATACTACTGTCAATTACTTTCCTGCTATACAGAGGAGAATAAGGGACAATTTTATCCAGGAATGGCGAACATCAATAACAAACTCACCAAAGTTGAAATACTATGTAATGTTCAAGGAATCATTTGAAATGGAATCTTACCTCCAAAATATAACTAATAATTCTTTAGCATGCATCTTACAAGATTTCGTATTTCCTCGCATAACTTGGCTATAGAAGCTGGAAGATATAATAATATTGATCGTAGAAATAGAGTATGTATCTTTTGTAATCAAAATGCTATTGAATCAGAATATCACTTATTATTTATATGTCAAAAATATAAAAAAGAAAGAGTTGACATTTTAAAACATATTTCATGGCCCTCTCTAAATAAGTTCATAAAACTACTTTCTTCAAAGAACAAAAAAGTTAATTTAAACGTAGCAAAATATATCAAGGTTGCAATGAATATACGAAATAATGTAGTTGCAGATTGATAATATCAATAATATTGTATAATAGTGTATATACAAGTTAAACTTATAATATATTCAGTTGAATGTTTTGTACTTGTAAAATTAAGTTGTTGAGTTGAGTTGTGTTTATGTAATTGTCATGGTCATATTTCACGTTAAATTGATATATTGTATATGGCCAATGGCACTTTTATGTTGCCGATTGCCAATAAAATTGAGTTGATTTGAGTTGAGTTTGAGTTGCTTAAAATGGTTTAAAAATAACACCGAAATCGGGAATTCCGAAACGTCACGCACAACTCTTCGTAAAAGCCGTGACGTCATCATCCAAGATGTCAGCCCCCATGTTTTGTAGTTGCCTAGTTTTGAGGAAATTATTCACGCGCAAATCAAACACTTTTCAAAGTCTGTCAGTGATTGAATATAATTGGAATACCTTTGATTTTATCATGCATTACTTAAGCCTTTTTTCCGTATAAATAAATAATAGAATTTTATAATCAGACTTACGACGATATATGTCGTATAATTATGTACTATGTTACGTAAGACAGGCCCCAGAAGAGTAAATTATTGTAAGGATTCGGGAAATGTCACTGACCCTTGAGAAACTGCACGAGAACCAGAGAGAACAGGCAAATACCAAAACAACCTGAAACAAAAACAATCAAAATGATTATTAGTTTTTTCTTCGGACATGGCCGAGTTTTTTTGGGGATTGGAACATTCTAAAACTTTAAATGGGATGATCAACGTACACTTTCGCATTTAAACGCAAACGAAATACACTAAACTGTAGAAAAATTACGCTTTATGACGTCATTGAGAGTGAAAGGGATAAGCCACATTTTCCCCAAGAAAGAGTGCAAACTCGTGTCAGATAGATCCTAAAAGAAACTAGTGTAGACTAAGATCAGACAGTTCTTTCAGGAGTTGTCTGATCTTGGTTTACATTGTTTTCCAAGAGTGTCAATCTAAGCTATAAGCAGGAAAACGTTGATCTGTTTCACCCTATGTGCGAATGTGATAACTCGGCGTCTCATGTGGGCCAAAACTGTTTAACCCTTTCAACCCTAAATATATCTTGTGGGTATTTATTATCCTTTTGGACTCTTCTAGTACAGGTAATTTGAACCAGTCTATTGTTGCATACCTTATATGACAACAAAAACCGATGAAACTATCAAACAGTGAAGATCCTGATCAGAGGGCTCCTATAGGAGTATAGGGTATAAACTGTTTGCATATGTAATCAGTAATCTCTACAGAGGGTTGTAGGCGTTAACACCCTGACGATATTCAATGAAACTAAATACATTGTCCCCTCCCTACAACGACCCTTCCAACAACGACTTACAAAGTCCCTTGTCGCAGTTCCCTAAAAAGCACAATATGTCTAACGATTCAACTGCTGCATTAACGTCTGCTTAAAATTGTTGTCTGCTATTTTTGTTGTTCTCTCAAAGTTACATATACATGTAAGTGGACATTTTGATATAATGCCTAGTGACAAACAGCTTGAATCCAGATCAGAAGTCGTGTTACAGCGTTTGATCTGGATTCAAGCTGTTTTCAAATGTAATACAAGTCTTAGTTTTCCCTCTCTATAGCGGCGCTCTCCGAACAACACACACAATATGTGTCTGTCATTTAGTGTTGTGTTAGAGAGGGAGAACTGTACAGAACAATTGTTGCAATTGACAAATTAGGCAAGCGATCACTACATATAGATGATTTTCCAGACATTTGGAAATAAAAATAACTCTGTCGTTTATTTTGCTTAAACGCAAAAATTCATTTCATTTAGAACTTATAATTACATATTATACTTGCTGTAATTTCTGATATTAAATGAACATTTTATACGTATGCATGTATGTTAAATCCATATCAGAGGTTGTTAACACGAGTAATGTGTACCCTGAAAGGAACAGCCATTTCTGCCAATACTCAGGGAACGTCACAACATGATTCGCGGAGAGCAGAACGATAAGCCCCGTTTCCACTGCCAGGATATCTAAAAGTCCCGCCCCTAGGAAAAAGCCGTATATACGAAATAAACGTCACTTTGTTCAATAGACTTTTAATGGGTCAAATGTAAATATTTACCTCCCATGATTATATGTCAGCACCGTCTGCATGTATAAACACTGATATCCAAGTCTGCCAAAAGGTCACATTTTTTTTCTGATAAGATCTACAGTCAAGTCTGTGTCTTAACCTTTTCACTTTCAATGACGTCATAAAGCGCATTTGCAAACAGTTTGGGTCCTGACGCGGCGTCTGATCAGGACCCAAACTGTTTGACACTCTTATCGATATTAATAAAGTCAAACAACCTTAAATCTAACTTTGAAACGTGTCTTGCAGACAACAAAAATGAAGCATACGACCATAAAGCGGTGAAGGGGTAAAATTATCCCGAATAATTTGATCATGAAAGGGTTAAACCGTTCATGAGCAAATTTATCGTAAGAATTTTACCCCTTCACCGCCATATTGTCGTCTGTTTACATATTGTTGTCTGCAATATCGTTATATTTAACCCTTTCCCCCATAGAAACGCCTTTTAGCGCGTATATATATACTTCTCCGCTGAAGAAAATAGTTCAAATTTAATCAGTCATGAATACATATTATAGGGAATGTTTTCTCTATTTTAGCACATGATAGCTTAAAGCAGGCTGAAAGTAAAGCAGAATGCGCCTTAAGGCGCATTCTGCTTTACTTTCAACCTGTTTTAAGAAGTCACCTATCTTCAATTGTAAAAAAAAAGCCATCAGGTAAAGGGTTAAAGCAGTATAAGTGATATTATTTCAAAACTAGTTGCAAACAGTTTTTATCCTGATCAGACGCCGCGTTACGCTGAACTATTTCACTGCCAAATTAATCGTGAGATTTTTACCCCTTCACCGTTTCATTGTCGTCTGCTTCAATGTTGATGTTTGCAAAATCGTTTCAAAGTAAGCTTTAATGTAGTATGACTTAACATACATGTATATCGAAACTAGGATGATGAGATGAAATGATGATGATTTTAGGAAGATGATTTCGGCTAATCCAATGCGTTGCAATCAGCGCATGAGACCTGCCTTACTTTTAGTTCTTGCCAGATGACAACTAAGCCCAAGAACTGCGGCAAAGTAGGAAGGTCTCTGGGGTGTTATAGCTGAACTTGTGGTAACAGTTTCAAACAGTTGGTGTTCAGATGATACGCCGAGTTACTGGGGGTTTTATTGGATCCAATCTTTTTGACACTCTGGGTCTCTGTTTATACTTTTTTTTAAGAAAATGCTAGTTAAATCTCACTTGAACATTATCGCAGGTGACACATTAGCAGACGACAATTAACCCTTTCAACCCTACAACACTCTGTACATAGAGATTACTGATTACATATGCAAACAGAGTAGACCCTGATCAGAGAACAGTGTAGACCCTGATCAGAGGGCTCCTATAGGTTTGTTATTTGCATTCGTTTTTGTTGCCATATCAAAAATGCAACAGGCGTCAGGATCAAAACTGTTTGACAAGCATGAGATTTTTCTTAAGTTAAAAATCGTATGTACAATTCCAAATTTTAGTAATAACAGCAGACGAAAAATTAAAGTGGATTATATCACGGCAGCGGGTTATTACGTCAAAATGGCAGCGAAATGGTTAACCCATGTGTGCCTATATAGCGTCCCAGAATAGGGATATAGGAAAATAATGTACACGCTTATCATTTGTGTCTATATAGCGTCCCAGAATAGGGATATAGGAAAATAATGTACACGCTTATCATTTGTGCCTATATAGCGTCCCAGAATAGGGATATAGGAAAATAATGTACACGCTTATCAGTTGTGCCTATATAGCGTCCCGGAATAGGGATATAGGAAAATAATGTACACGTTTATCATTTGTGCCTATATACAGTGCAGAATCTGTTATTCTTTCCAGTTTAAACGCAAACGTACGCAAACGCAAAGCACTAAAACGTAGAAAAGAACAACTTTTGGACAATTCTGATAATTCATGTTTATCTTGGTGGCAAACAGTTTGGAGCCTGATCAGACGCCGGGTTACCAGGCATCTGATCTGGCTCCAAACTGTTTGTATTGTAAATAATAGTTTTAGCGTAAACGCGTTTATTGGGAAAGAATAACAGATTCTCCACTGTAGCGTCCCAGAATAGGGATATAGGAAAATAATGTACACGCTTATCAGACGCCGTATAATGCGGTGTCTCATCAGAGTATACATTCAGTCACTGTTTGCTGATAGGACTTACACTATAAAACAAAATAAAAGTTTAGGCCAGCCAGCCATCACATCTTAACTTGACTAATCCAATATATGACCACGGGTTAGATACTAGTAGCATACTTAAAGTTAACGTAGAACAATTTGACCTTTTTACAGACGGGGCTATCAGCCAGTTAGTGTTTATACATGTAGACGGTGCCGACTGAAAATCATGAGAGGTAAAGATGTCACCTTTGTTTAGTTCAAACTTTGTGAAATGACAAGATTTAACCCCTTATCCCGTTTCTAGTTTTGAAGATAGTTGACCTCTTAAATCAGGTTGAAAGTAAAGCAGAATGCGCCTTAAGGCGCAATCTGCTTTACTTTCAGCCTGCTTTAAAATATTATCTGTAGGAATGTAGAAAATATTTCTTGGATTTTTATTTGTGTCAGTATAAATTGGAACTATTTTCTTCAGTAGAGGAATCAATTAAGGGCGTAAAAAATGAGTATTTATGGGGTAATGGTTTATTGTATGTATTGACCGTCTGTCTAACTTATCGTTATACTAGAATTTCAAGTGTTTTGTTTCAGAGAATATCAATGTAAAACAGTTTAGGTCAATATGTTCGTTTGTTACGATTTTACGTCGCTTTATCATTGTTCCAGTCACATTTGCTCCGCGCATACTATGTCTCTCCCCCAGCTCACCACCATGCACCTCTACACACCCACACTTCCGGTATATAATAAGTACATGTAATTGTAGAGCAACGATGATTTCTTTATTACCTGCCTTTTGTTATGGTTTAGATACTAATCAAATCGGATGTGAAAAGAATATGAGCCGTGCCATGACACAACCTGCCTTATTGCCTTGCAATATTGTACAGACCAAGCACCTTTGTCATACACCTCTGTATATGAGTATGAGTCAAAGACGCGGCGGCTGGCCTTGATCTACACTGTTTGCATTGCAATAAGGCTGGTTTTCGTATGACACGGCTCATATGTATTTATGTGGGGTGAGGGGAAGTGGGTAGAGATAGACATAGCATGCGACCACCAGCTACAGTTCAAGTCATATCGCGACGCCCAGTTAATTACAGATCGAGGAAGACACCACAAGTTCTTTATTCTATTTCAAGCACAAATCGGCATCTGTTTAGAACCATCGACATTCCTTATGCACCAAATGAAAATTCCGAAGTGCCCCAGACGGGATTCGAACCAGCAGCGTTGAGGTGCTTAGTGATTGTCTGTCACAGTGACAGTAGCCTCTAGGCCAAGGAAGCGCCGAGTTTTCACACATTTGCACTTCGGATGAAGAATGTTAAACATTCCCGGTGTCTTTTTTCTAATAAATACAGCGTTCCATCTCTACAACGACATCCAATGGAACACAAAAATGTGTGCGTTGCTCGGAGGGAGTCGTTAGAGGGAGGGAAATGGCTTACATTTGCAAACAGCTTGAATCCAGATCATACGCCGCGTAACGCGGTATCTGATCTGGATCCAAGCTGTTTGTTACTCGTTATTAAGTTTTTTTCTGTCAAAATGTCCATTATGTAACTTTGAGAAAAACAGCAGACGACAAATTTAAGCAGACGGTATTGCAGCCATGAAAAGCGTTAGACATAATTGTCTTGTTTGGGAAACAGCAGCAAGGGTCGCTGTAAGGAGGGAGTCGTTGTTGGGAGGGCCGTTGTAGGGAGGGGGCACTGTAATTGCATTTGAGCCGTGTCATTAGAAAACCTGACTTACTGCATCGCAAACAGTGTCGATCAAGGCCAACCGCCACGCCAAATACGAAATGTCTGGTCTTGATCTGCACTGCTTGACACCCAGATGCATCAAAGCGTTTTATGTAGCTGTATTATATAATTATGTTATTATGGTACATGCATTTGGAAGTATAGACTAAACTCAGATACAAAGCCTGCCCGGTGGGGTGACAATTAAGAAATGAACTGAATGTTATATAAACGACAGAAAATGATCGGCCGATCATTGTCTGTCGTTTATTTCGCTTAAACGCCGAAAAAATTCAGTTCATTTCTTATATTTACAGTATAATTGCTGCAATTTCTAAACCTAAATTAACATTTCATTAGTATGCATGTATGTTTAATCCATATAAGAGGTTGTTAACATGAATAATGTTTACCCTGAATGGAACAGCCACAACGGCGTTACTGAAGCAACGCGGATAGCAGACCCATAAGCCCCGCCTCATCTACGGAAAGGTATTAACAAGTCCCGTCCCTAGAGAAATCGCGTTTATACAAATTAAACGTCATTTTGTACAATGAAATCGAATAGGGCGAATGTAAATATTGGTGTTTTGTCTGTACAATGTTACAATGCAATAAGCCTGGTTTTGTCAGGACACGGCTTATTTGTAAATACTTAAATATAGCTATTATAACTACATTTGGAAAGCATATCATTTATTTCAACTGTATAAATCATTTTGTTTCAGGTTGTTTCAGTGTGTGCCTGTTCTCTCTAGTCTTGGCGCAGTTTCTCATGGGTAAGTGACATTTTCGGAATTCTTACAACATATTCTTTTGCACGCCTTTTAAGACATTGTGATAACTGCTGCAAACAGGTGTGATCTAGATGAGTCTATTTAAAGATCTGCATAATTATAACAACAAAATGCATTTCAGTATCGAAAAAGTATCTGTGTCATTTGGCATAAATTGATTGTGACACATAGTTTTTGTGTTACCCTTACCCGCATAGTTGATGGATGGATGGATGGATGGATGGACTAAAACATATAGATACGAGTATCAAACAGTTTGGATCCTGATCAGATGCCACGTTACGCGGCTTCTGATCAAGATCCAAATTGTTTGCATACGCGCTTTTTGACGTCCTTAAGAGTAAAATGGTTAAATTCGTTATGTAAATAAAAGCCTCAACATGTTTGCTTTTTTACTTCGACCCGGCTGTAAGCAATAGCCTGCAGATAGTAACATGAAATTGTATCTCTTACATTTATTATAAGTGTTGTTGTTGTTGTTTTATTGCAGGTTCTGACAGTATAAATTCTGCATGTGTTTTATAGGCTGTGAGGGACTGTATTGCCTAAATTGCGATTCTGTGAGTCAACCTCGCCAATGTAAAAGAGTACAAAAATGTGGATCACATGAGGTAAAACTGATGCGGCGTCTGATCAGAGTCTACACTGTTTGCTGATAGGAATTTCAATATAAGTCAAAATGGACATGAACATTTAGAAAAGCAATCCCTTATATCAAAAATGGACTAATCCAATATATGAGCATGGTTGATATGGAGTGTCTATTGTATTGTAACTTTATACTGTATGTGGCGGACTCGTGGTCTAGAAGTCACGTACTTTACTACTAACACCTGGATCAATGCTTATCTTAAAGCGTTTGAGTTGAGTCTGGGTACGTTCTCAAACATTTGATTGGTCAGATTTGAGCCTAGGCTCAAATCTGACCAATCAAATACTTGAGAACGAACTCAGACTCAACTCAAACGCTTTATTAGCGCTTTTCCTAGAGTTGTTGGATCGAGTCCGCGCTGCTCCAAATAATTTTATTGATGGTCCTAAGGATGAGATCTTAAAAACAGTTATGTATCGGTGCTATATACAGGACATGTAGAGAACTCAAGCAGTGGGATTCTGTCCGTATCCGTACTTTCAACTTCTCCAAAAGCTGAAAATAACTAACGCCTGCTGGGGGCGACCCCTAAATAATAGTTCGATGTAGACGTTGAGTTAACACTTTCGCCCATAAATACGCCTTTTTAGGCCTTTAATTTATTCCAATACTGAAGAACAAGAAATATCTTTAAAAAAGATATTCAGCGGAATGGGTGGTGGAATTCATGCTGTAGATGGGTGTGCAAAATTGTATGAAATTGGGGGTTTTCAAAGAATTGTAATATCTTGGATTGAAAAGCAAAAAATACACATTCAAGGATAACTATAACTCTGACTAAAAAACTATAAATGTACAGAAATGCAAAACAATAATATAACCCATACCCTAGCTACTGGTAAGAGATCCTCAGATTAAACTACTGTTCTATATATCAAACTTCATCCATGGGGAGTTTCTTGAAACAAACTATAACTAAATAAACTGTGCATGTCCTTACAGAACAACAGTTCTATAACACCTCACTCTTGTGAATAAATGATGAAACAACACAATTGTGTTTAACTCACTTGAGGCCATTTATTATATTGCTATCAATGTATGGTAAATTTGAACAAATAGTTAACAATTAAAATAAATTGGTAGTAAACCATTATTTAACAAAACACCTGTCTATCTATAAATAGACATCTGCTATCATATCTTAAAATAGAAGCATGATGTCATCAGCTCAGTATTTGTAAACACTGCACTCTGTCTCACAATTAGACCAGTTAGCACTGGCTACAGTTTATCAGGGCTCCAGATAAGAGGGGAGTAAATTGAACAAATCTAACATTTTCTCACTCAATTCAGCACCAAACTCTATGGTGTTACCACTCATTTTTATCGTCTCAAAGAGACAATTCAAATGAGTAGGACACCATAGGGTTTAATGCACAAATAAAGTTTTTAAGTTTTGAAATAATTTTCTTATCTGAAGCCCTGGCTACTATCCAATCAGGCAATTCAGTTTCAACAGGTGCTCTTAATTCTAAATTTCTGATCAAATATGATTGGTTGAAATGTTTGTCTAAATAAAAATGTAGGTCTAAATAGATAATAGTCAGCTCCGCTGAAAAATAGTTTAAATTTATATAGTCATGAATATGTATCATAAGAATAAGTTTCTATATTCTAGTAGATGGTAACTTAAAGCAGGCTGAAAGTAAAGCAGAATGTCCCTTAAGGCGCATTCTGCTTTACTTTCAACCTGCTTTAAGCGGTCACATATCTTCAAAACTAGAAACATACTATGGGGTAATGGGTTAAGTACCCACTCACTCTCTCAACTTTCAGACATGCTTCAACGACATGTTCGTGTCAACGTCCGGGAACGTATATTTCAAACTGGGCTGTAGAGACAGATTGGTAAGTTTGGACATATATTTAAATTAAAAACCTACAAATATAGACGCAATGACTGGAGTAGACCTTATGGGGCCCGTTTCACTAAACAACTAACGCAAATTATTTGCGTAAGTCAAAATTTTAAATTTTAATTTATATTTTCTATTATTACTTGCTACAAACAGCAAATAGCCAGATCAGAGGACGCGCTTTTAGCGCGTCCTCTGATCTGGCTATTTGCTGTTTGCAAACGTTTATGATAAAAAAAAGAGTTAAACGATTTTGACTTACGCAAAAATTGTGCTTAAGTTGTTTAGTAAAACGGGCCCTTGATTCTGATAATTTTGACTTACGCAAACATTTTGCGTAAGTAGTTTAGTAAAACGGGCCCCTGGTCTTTTTAAACGCCAACGAAAAGCAAACAAAGTGCAATAAAAAGGGTGCAAATGACATTTTGAAAACTTCGACGATTCATTTTAATCTGAGTAGCAAACACTTTGGAGCCTGATCAGAGTCAATCGGAAGTCAGGTTTCCTAAAAGAGCCCTCTGATCAGGGTCTGCACTGTTTGTCATTTTACAATACACGTATTACAGACAAACCACCCTAAATAATCATTTATGGACTAAACTTAATTGGAAACTCGAATTTACCATTAAAAGTTTAAGGTTTTAATGAGTTAATTACGCGAATTATATATGCGTCACTAGGGGTTCAGGGGTTAATGTATAATATATTTTAGATATAATATATAAATGTAATATATTTAAGAAATAATCTATGTTCTACGGTTGTTAAAAGGTATTTTACAACGGTTGGTCGTTGTGGTGCACAGGAATTGACCACTCATGCCTTCGGCCTTGTTGGGAGTTGTGGTGCGCAGGAATTGACCACAAAAGTCAAAGGCCTGAGTGGTCATTTCCTGCGCACCACAACGACCAACCGTTGTAAATTACCGTTTAACAACGGTAGAACATAGATTGTTTCGATTCTAACATGACCAGATTTAAAGTTATTCATTAGAAAGGAAATCAAATGTTCCATACTTATTTCCTCAGCGGTTGCAGTTTTTCGAACGAATAACTTTTCCCGCGGTTTTACAAGAATCTAACACCCAACAGCAAATTTACGTACAGCAGAGAATTCGCACACACAATACATATTTACCGACCCACCATCTGGCATAGAACAAACATTACATGAAACAAAACAGAAAAATGGGGAAATTACACTAACGTGACTGATTTTTAAAAGTATATGGTCTTTACGGGCTATAAGAATAACGTAAGAACTTTAAAAAACGTAAAGTATGAAATGCATGGCATCACGTCACGTCATTTAAACGCGTGAGGAGCGGGTTAGGGATATTTAGCGTTATAAAACGTCTCAGGTATACCACGATGAGCTTGTTCTATTTCCATAGTGACCAAAATGCGTGTCATGTTAAATGTGTGCATATACCTGGTGGATGCTTTGAAATGTTTCTTTGACTCATTGTGTTTCAAATGTTAAAATAAACAACTGTTTTTACAGTCGACGTAGTAATAAAGTATTTTGGTGTCACGATTTGTTACAACAATGCATCCCCCTGCAATAGGTAAGCGGTCTGGAAATGTGGTTATGTGATAAATCATATTATTGCACGGTTTGTTACAACAATGTACCTCCCCGACAGTGGCTAAGCGGTCTGGAAATGTGGTTATGTGATACTTTATATTATAACACAGTTTGTTACAGCAATGTACCTACCCGACAGTGGGTAAGCGGTCTTCAAATGTGGTTATGTGATAAATTATATTATTACACGGTTTGTTACAGCAATGTACTTACATTTGTACCCGACAGTGGGTACGCGGTCTTCAAATGTGGTTATGTGATAAATCATATTATTGCACGGTTTGTTACAACAATGTACCTCCCCGACAGTGGCTAAGCGGTCTGGAGATGTGGTTATGTGATAAATCATATTATTGCACGGTTTGTTACAACAATGTACCTCCCCGACAGTGGCTAAGCGGTCTGGAAATGTGGTTATGTGATACATTATATTATAACACAGTTTGTTACAGCAATGTACCTACCCGACAGTGGGTAATCGGTCTTCAAATGTGGTTATGTGATAAATTATATTATTACACGGTTTGT
Source organism: Gari tellinella (assembly GCA_922989275.2). Lineage (NCBI taxonomy): Eukaryota > Metazoa > Mollusca > Bivalvia > Cardiida > Psammobiidae > Gari > Gari tellinella. The sequence continues at coordinate 28,349,411 of OV277874.1, read as the reverse complement.
TACAGCAATGTACTTACATTTGTACCCGACAGTGGGTACGTGGTCTTCAAATGTGGTTATGTGATAAATTATATTATTACACGGTGTGTTACAGCAATGTGCCTACATTTGTACCCGACAGTGGGTACGCGGTCTTCAAATGTGGTTATGTGATAAATTATATTATTACACGGTTAGTTACAGCAATGCACCAACCCGGCATAAATTATATTATAACACAGTTTGTTACAGCAACGCACATCCCCGGCAGTGGGTCAGCAGTCTAGAAATGCGGTTATGCGATAAATTATATTCTCACATAACTACCCCGGTTTTCTATAGCGAACAACGATGACGAATATCCTTGTCTCCAACATGTGTGAGATCAATTTGATAACGTCACTCTCATTATTACATCACTGGAATTAAACAAAACTATTGCTTTAAAAAGAGCACCCTAAAGCGTTGGTTATGAGAGAAAAAGTTATCTGTCACTCATCGATGTTTAAGACAAGTTAATCTCAAACCCGTCTAGAATCGAAGAAGTATTAAGCTCGCCAAGGCTCGCTTAATAACATTTCAATTCTTGATTCGTTTGCGATCAGCTTGTCTTAATCATCGACTCATGACAGATCCTACATTTATTACACTGTTTGTTACAGCAATGTACCTCCCCGGCAGTGGGTAAGCGGTCTGGAAATTTGATTGTGTGCTCCGAGTGTTGTGATGGCGACCTATGTCACACCAGACTATGTGGCCAAAAAGGTTGGTGTCCACAATTAAACACCTTAACTGCCATGACGTCATCATGTTTAAACAATTAGCATCTACTTTTATTTCTTAACTGGGTGTCAAACAGTTTGGATTCCAATCAGACGCCGCGTTAAGCCTCTGACCAGTGTCTTCACAGTTTGCACAGGACCAGTGTACTCTTAACAAGTACGTCCATGAAATTGTCAGCATTTAACGTATACACCACTTGTCTGTTGCTTTCATCTCCTTGCTGATTATCCAACTTTCACATCCGCAGGGCAGTGTACACCAGACATAAAATTTCAATAATCACAGAAGAAAACACTTCTTGGTTTAGAATCTTTTCCATCTTCTTCAATGAAAATGGACGTATTCATCAATTTGTCATAAAATGGTTAAATTAAAAAATAATCTATGTTCTGTCGTTGTCGGTTCCGACATTACAAATAAGGGTCTAACCGGGTCTACACCGGTTCTTTTTAGTATTAAAGCGAACAATTGCATCGGACTATTTTCACAGCGTGTACATGTATCTAGTAGAAACGCATTCCCATTATGTTGCTGTTGCATTCTACCAATTCCAAAGACAGCATACCTTATACAAGATTTGAAGATATATTCTAAACATCCGCTTGAATCAATTTTAGCATCTTACTATTGTACGATTTTTCTGACCTGTCGGAGTTATTTTTAGAACAGAATAGTTAATAATTGTAAATAGATAACAGGGAAACATCGGATCTATATAGTCATATATGATGTTAATGATGGTGAATGGGTAAGCAAGGTAACATCGAATATAGAAACGATCACTTTCCTACTTCAAATAAGTATGATCCTCGTGCAGCACGAGACCGCTGCGCTAACTTAATTGATATCTTATTCTTTCCCAATAAACGCATTTATATATTAAAACTTTTATTTCAATTGAAAACAGGTTAGAGCCAGATCAGACGCCGGTTAACCCGGCGTCTGATCAGGCTCCAACCTGATTGTTTCTCAGATTAAACATATAGTATTGCGTTTGCGTTTAAACGGGAAAGAATAATGTATCCTCTACTGTACATAACACACAAAAATTACAGCTATCCGTATCTCAAACAGGATGTAAAGAAAACTCATCCCTTTTAAAATTCTAGAATGTTCCAATCTAAAAATAACTCTAACAGGTCAAAAGAAAACATTTATATTTGTCATCTAAACATGTCACATCAGCAAAACTGATTAAGTTCTGCAGATATGTTTTTGAATCGAACGTGACAAATGTCATTTAAGATTGGCGGCCATTTTGAAAATTAACAAAACCAAAACTCATACTAAACGAAACTTACTTGCGAATATGCCTATCATAGAGACCAACTACTTTGTATGGAGAGTAAAAACCTGATAATGAAAATAATAAAAGAAATACCACACTTTTTCCTGATAAAGTATTTTTGGGAGAAAAACTGTTTTTGATTAACATAACTATTAATGTTCTTGACCCATTACCCCATAAATACGCCTTTTTATGCCTTTAATTTATTCCGCCACCAAAGAAAATTGTTCCACTTCAAACAGTCACGAATATGTATTATAATAAATATTTCTATATCCTAGCAGGTGGTAGCTGAAAGCAGGCTAAAAGTAAGGCGCATCCTTCTTTTTCAACCTGCTTTAAATGGCAAACTAGAAACAGGCTATGGGGTAGTGGCTTAAATAATAAAACGCAGTGATTTCTATTCAATAAGGTAAACTGTTATACCAAATGAGATACTGTCAAAACAAAAATAAGCCATTACTTATTGTCAAGAAATACCAATGTGTAGAAATAGTAAAACTCTGTCTAATATAAGATTACAAAAATTCGATCAGTGAAGCATACTCATATTTGAGACTGGTATTGATAAAATATATTAGGTACAAATGTATCATCAATGTCTGAGGTAGATCTTTTAATACACGAATTCCTGGGAGCCGTTTCATAAAACTTCGTACGACAAATGTTGTCGTAAGTCAGATTATAAAAGTCTCAATTATTATTTATTTTTCCATCTAATCCTGTCTTGTGACATGTCTTTGGAACTGTCTTGAAAAGACGATTTCAAAGAGATGTCACAAGACAGGATTAGATAGAGCAATCAGAAATAAGATGTATTTTAAAGTTTTGACTTACGACCGTTTTTGTCGTACGAAGTTTTATGAAACGGGCCCCTGGAATTTAGCAAAATGTTTAAGAACGTGGTGTGCTTACTACGTCGTATCTGTTATTTCGGTGAAGACTTGAAATGTTTCTCTACCAATGTATTTCGTAATCTAAATAGTCGAAGTAAACCTGTTTCGTATTAATTTGCAAAATCTTGCTTGAGATGTCCTGCTTGCAACAATTGTAAATAAACAATCTTGGTTCATATTAATTTTGCTTTTTGGTCACGGTGCAAGGAAAAAGAAACGGTTGTGTGATTATTACGTTGTATCTTATTTCAGCTCACTTGAGCTTGCTCGGGGTGAGCTTTTGCAATCCTCGAATGTCCGGCGTCTGTCGTCCGTCGTGAACAATTTTAGTGTTTACGCTCTAGAAGCCTCACTTTTTATCCAATCTTTCTTAAACACATTCAGACTGTATATGACTATAAGAGTTCGAATGAGTTGGATTATGGTTGAACTCGGACTAATAAGTCAAGAGTTATCTGCCCTTGAACTGCTGACAATGCCATATCTAACAATGTTTATACTCTAGAAGTCACAATTTTAAACCAATATTTCTCAAACTTGCTCAGATTGTATATGACTATAAGAGTTCAGATGAGTTAAATTATGGTAGAAATCGGACTGATACATGTAGGTCAATAGTTACCTGCCCTTAAATTGCTGAAAATGCCATATCTAACAGTGTTTATACTTTAGAGGCAAATTCTGCTTTTCTTTTAACATACTTTAACCCTTATCCTGCGGCAATATCGTCTGCTTCGAAATTGTCGTCTGCAAACTTTGTTAAATCTAGATTTGTACATTTTTCAAGTAATTAAATCTAAAGACGAGTGTCAAACAGTTTGGATCAAGATCAGACGCCGCGTTACGCGGCGTCTGATCTGGATCCAAACTGTTTGCGAAAATCAGTAAAGTCGCGACCAGCAGGCAAAGGGTTATCTAAGTGGTTACATGTACATGTCTTCAAAACTAGAAACACTCTATTTGGTAAAAGGTTTATATGCTTTTCTTGCAATCATGTAGCTGTATGTTTCAGACTGAACATTACTTTAGATGTGTCACTACTCGTGAACATTACTTTAGATGACGTCACTGCCCGCGGACCAATATGTTTCGATTGCACGGGGACAAACTTTGATCGATGCGATACCGTGACAACGTGCGGTAGAGATGAGGTATTTCACTGATTCGGTCATACTTGTATGAACCCATTTCCCAATAAATTCGCATTTTTAAATTACGGCATTTATTTCTTCCTCCACTGAACACAATAGTTTCATTTTACCCACAGGTACTTGACACATACTTTATTATCTATTAAGGTAAACAGCGCAATTCGACACCTAGTCTTTACTATCCACTTAAACTGATGCTAAAATAGACTCGATCGCCGATATTCTCTTGTGGTATCCTCGGGAAAGGATTAAAATATCAATATCTACTTTTTATTTCATCAAATTCCGTCAAATAACGCCACAGTACGTGAATTATAACGAAAATTTGCATCATTAAAAAGGGGGGGGGTTAATAGATAATAAAGTATGTGTCAAGTACCTGTGATTTTACCCAAGCACGAATAGTTATGAACTATACGAAATATATTCCACCTGGCATATCGTAGTTCAAAGTAGGCTGAAATAAAAGAAAAATGCGCCTTGAGGCACATTCTGATTTATTTTCAACCTGCTTTTAAGTGTTCACTTGTCTTTAAAAAATAGAATAAACACGCGTTAATTGGAAAACAATGTTCTAGACCATTGGTTCAAATTGTAAATAATGAGGCAGTCAAACTTCGGTACTGTAACAGTCTTTGTTTGTAAACCATTATCCTGAAGTAATACCGTCTGCTCTATATTACCGTCTGCAAAGACAGGGCTGCCATAAGTTGACATGAACAATCCTAAGATTTCCAAATTTGCATTTTTCAAGTGCGATTTTACGAATCGTACCTTACGCTATAGCCAATTTCTAGTTTTATTGGCATGTAACTACTTGAAGCAGGCTGGAAGTAAAGCAGAATGTGCCTTAAGGCGCATTCTGCTTTACTTTCAGCCTGCTTTAAGCTACCATGCAATAGAAAAAAATCCGATGATTTAGGAACAAACCGGAGATATGGCAGCCCTGCAAAGTATGATAAAGAAACTTAAAGACGATGGTCAATCAGATTGGATCGTTACGCAGGTCTAATGTGGGTTTCAGTAACGAGTTCAGTAAAGAAATCGATGGCCATCGATTGCGAGTTGGCTACCGGTCTAGTACAGTGGAAAAAAAATGTCTTTCCATATAACCCCGGTTACGCTTAATCTATCATTTTCATTGCAAACATTTTGGAGCCAGATCAGACGCCGGGTAACCCGGCGTCTGATCAGGCTTCAAACTGTTTGCAACTCAGATTAAAACTGGTAGTCAGATTTGTCAAAAAGTTGTCATTTTCTATATTTCAATGCAATGCGTTTGCGTTTTCAAGAACGAAAGAATTACGGTTTCTCCACTGTATTTCAGACCGGTAGCCAACTCACAATCGATGGCCATCGATTTCTTTACTGAACTCGTCACTGCTGTTTGCTAACCCAGTCAGGTTGCGATCGGCAAGATAATGGCTTAACTGAATTGGATCTCTAATGACATGTGACTCTTTAATACAGGTTTGAACAATGCGGAAATATTCCTTTGGAGCTTTCCGCATTATTTTCATCCTGTATTAACCACGAAGCTGTGTCAGATACTGTGTTTTCGTGAGTACTTGTTTGAGACAAGTTTGAGTGTTTTAAGGAAATTGATACAATGTATTTATTATAGTTTTCCCATTTACATTGAAACTCATTTATAACGAAGTCCTTTCTAATATAGATATTTGATGACAGTTTGCGTGACATTCAAATTGTCAACCCGAGAAACAGAATGTCACCCCGAGGCGTAGCAGAGGATAACATTCTTGTTTTCGAGGGTTGACAATTTGAATGTCAAGCAAACTGACATCTAATATTTATTTTATTACACCGAGCTTATGAATCCTGCCTTTGGAATCGTCTAATTCGTATTTAATAAAATGTGTTGTGAATACCAATTAAGCGCGGACATGTACTTAACGCGGAAATTGACGTCGCCGGGTATGACGTCACATTGCATTATATTACAAGAAATAAAGAAGAACGTTATGACAAGTAGATTGAAGACACAGCGTCTTTTCATTGTCTAGTTGGCAAATATCCTCTGCCGAAATGATGGAAAATCGTTTATCAAAGAAATTCGACAAAGGGAAGCAACTTGTACAGAAAATGTCAAAAGTTGATTAGGAGTTACCACTCTTTAAAACGTTCTTTTATGTTACCATAGCGGAAATCATATCATATAGTTGACAGTACCTTAAAGAGTGGAGAAAAAAATACTATCATATAGAGTGACGTCACAAAAAGAATATCATAAAGAGTGACAGTATAGTTTGGATAGATGTAAAAGACATGCAAAATGTTAACTTTAGGTCTATGGGAAAATAACATTGTAACTTAAAGCGATGTGTAATAATACGTTATATCACATTTTCGTAATGTCAGTCCATTTTACTACACGGTAATTAGAGAATAAATGTTTTGATATATCCAATACTTCGTTAGTTATATCAGAAGTTCGTTTTATCAGGACAATTTTGTGTTTCGTTTTATCCAACATTTTAGTAAGTTATGTTGTAAATTACATGTATATAGGAGGTTGATTGGTTCGTTATATCGTATGTCTATATCAAGAGGCGTGACTGTGATTGTATTTTACAGGTGTGTCTGGTTTCCATTGGACAACAGCACTGTGTTTCTGCATTGGTAAGTTATATTGATCAGCAATGTGCCTTTATTATGTATAATCTGACCAGTCAAATGCTTGAAAAAGACTTCAGGCTCAACTCAGAAGCTTAATAACATTGGAGCCATGCTTCGTTTTGTTGGAGAGTATACATGGGTGCATGTTATTTTTGTACTCAATAGAAAGAGGGGAGGGGTATCTGAAACACTAACTTTATTATGTTACTTGTTGTTGGGACTACTCATTAGAATGAGCTCCTTGAGAACATTCTGATAGATGGTCGCACCATGGAGATTGCTGCAAATATAAAAGTAAATGTTTGAAAACTTTGGTAACACTCCTCTTGTCTGGAGCCAAGTCATAAGTGTTTGTATTTGGATGTAAATGGGTATCCATAAATACATGTACCTCTCTTATTGTATCTGAAATCATTAGATACCCGTCTAATGCCTCCTTTCGTTTCGTTAGAGGGTTGCTAATAAGTTTGCTAATAAAAAAGGGAAATACGATGATGTCAATAACTATAGAGGTTATAGTCAGTTGTCAGTTGTCTATCTAAACTATATAACTCCGTTTTGAATAAAAGGATTGTTACATTTAGCGAAACAAATACCGTTATTTCGGACGCTCAGTTTGGTTTTAGAGAGGGCCGTTCGACTGTCGATGCTTTGTTTGTGTTGTTATCCATTGTTCAAAAATATTTAAATAACAACGAAAGGCTTTATTGTGCCTTTGTTGACATGAAAAAAGCATTCGACAGTGTCGATAGGAATTCTCTTTGGCTGAAATTGTTTAATTGAGGTATTCAAGGTAAAATGTTAAGGGTTATAAGGGATATGTACCATAAAATAAAATCATGCGTTAGACACTGCAATTCGTATTCGGATTTTTTCGAGTATTCAGTAGGTTTACGACAAGAGACAATTTCACCGATATTGTTTTCTCTTTTTATAGAAGACTTAGAGCTCTATCTGCAAGGTGGTTTTAATTCTGGACTTGATTTTGGTGACATTGTTTTAATTGTATTGCTATTTGCTGATGATATGGTAATTCTTGGACACTCACCGGCAGATCTGCAAAATAGTTTAGATTTGTTATTTTCCTATTGTACGAAATGGGGGTTAGAAGTTAATACATCTAAGACAAAGTGTATGGTCTTTCGAAAAAGGGGTAGGGTAAAAATGAATGAATATTGGACATATAATGGACAACAAGTAGAAGTTGTAAATGACTTTAATTATCTAGGTGTCGTTTTTAATTATACGGGTAACTTTACATTAAATCAAGAACACCTAGTCGGTTAAGGTTTTAAAGCATTAAATGTATTAAATTCTAATTGTCGAAAATTTAGATTAAGTCCGAAAGTGGCTTGCCAGTTGTTTGACGCCTTTGTTGGTTCTACATTAAGTTATGCGTGTGAAATATGGGGGTTCACTAAATCTACAGAAGTAGAAAGGGTTCATTTAAAGTTTTTAAAGAATATTTTAGGAGTAAGAAAGAATACTTGTAATGTTGGCGTATATGGAGAATTATGTAGATACCCGATGTATGTTCAACGTTTTGTCAGGATAATTAGGTATTGGTGTAAGTTAGTAACAACAGATAATATTTTACTATACACAGTATATACATGTAGGAGTGCAAGAGAAGACGCTGATGTAGGTCTTGTAAATTGGGTATCCAACGTTAAAAAAATACTTTATGAATATGGATTTGGATATGTTTGGGAATCACAGAGTTTGTTAAGCTTAAAAGATTTTCATGTAGTTTTTAAACGTAGATTAACAGATTGTTATATGCAAAATGGGGTTACTGATACACACAGTAATAAAGTCATGGACTTTTATGTTACTTTCAAATTAAACTTTTCTTACGAATGTTATTTAGATATCTTACCATTTACCTTAAGATGTTATATAACAAGATTAAGATTATCTGCTCATAACCTAAGGATCCATACTGGACGTTACGGGCCGAATAGATTAGAACGAAATCAACGCACATGTTTAGTATGTAATACTGTAGATATTGAAGATGAGTATCATTTCGTTCTAATTTGTTCCAAATATGAAGATATTAGAAAAAAGTACATTAAAAAATATTACTACTTACGTCCAGGTATGTTAAAATTTGTAGAATTATTACAAACCAGCAATAAACTATTTCTTTTCAATTTGGCTAAATATGTAAAGGAAGCTGTCATCTTCCGTAATACTTTGATAAATATTGTACAAGATACCATATAGTACAGAATTGTGTATGTTTCTTATAAACACGTCATTGTGATTTGATTTATTATGTAATTATTGTGTATACAACGAGGTACATTGTACAAGTTGTGAATAAAGTTTCTGTTATGTTCTGTTCTGCTATTTCGTGCATGATGCATTTTAACTATTAATATAGGAACATATTATACATGTATATGATTGTTAATCGCTATACATGTTTTTGTAAATGTAAACATAGGCTCATCATTGGTATTTAAGGTGTACTACATGTACTTTTACAGTCAAACATCTTTTTGAGATATCTCCATGTCTGTTTGAAATCGCATATATGTTTAAATTGTTCATTTGTAATCTGTAAATGTGTTATAGATCTCCATGTATGGAGTAATGAATAAACTGCAACTAGTAGCTAGTTATAACCATGTTCCTACTAATAGCCTGGGGCCCGTTTCCAACTTCGTACGACAAAAACGGTCGTAAGTCAAAACTTTAAAATACATTAAAGGACTTTCTGCTGTAACAAAATCTCACTTCGTCATGTTGGGTTCATAGATCTACTATTTTCAGTTTTTAAATCTGCATGTTTCTTTCATCTGCTATTCAACTGCTTTGTCTAGAGCTACATATTTAACCTTTTGCCTGCTATAATCCCGACTTCATTAGAAATTGCAAACGGTTTGGATCCAAATAAGACGCTGCGTCAGACAGCATTTGATCTGGACACAAACTGATTGACACTCATCTTTATTTTCTTGCGGTTTAAAATTGCCTAAATCTGAATTTTGCGAAATTTTGCTGACAACAATACTTTCGGTGATAACCTAATCAGGCTGTTCATACTTCTATCAAAGAACCACGGAAGTATCTCATGTGAGACCCGTTTCTTATATTTAATACTTTGGTTAGAGATACCCATTGAAAAAGCTCTCATGTATTAGTATGTCAGGTCGTCTCTAGGGAGAGTGAGATGTGTATGACATCTGCTTAATGCTTTTACAGTTATGTTCACGCCCGTCGAGTACAATTGATGGGGAGTCAATCAAAGAACTGAGGAAATGTCTTTAAATAGAGTCATTTATTCGTTCATTCATTTGTACAGACGTGTGCGAACCTATGTTAGGCAACATGAGATGTGTCAACGCCCAATTAAGCTTTATATGTGCCAATGGCGCATGTTTAACATTATATGTGGCGCACGTACCCGTAAACTGTGACTGTACAAGTCATGGCGGAATCTTGGAAGTAAAATATCTATAGAGACAGGTGACATCTTAAAGCGAGGTAAAAGTAAATGAATTTTCTGTGTTTATCTACTTAAACTTACTTTCATCTTGCTTTAAGCAGTCATCTGCCTTCAGCACCAACTAAACTATGTAATTTAGTGTATCAAACATGACGTCAAAAGCTTGAACGTAACGTCGCTCAAAACGAATATACCCTCTGACTTTAAATAGCTATTACTTTCTTAATATGCATAAGAAACTCGTCAAATAACTTTTATACTGCTCAGAAATGATTGTAGATTTAGACATCGTTAAAAACTAAATATGACATTTTTTGTCACTAATTACGGTTATTGCATGGAACGGCCCATTTAATTTCTGATTTCTCTATCTAATCCTGTCTTGTGATATCTTTTTGGAATCGTCTTTTCAAGACGATTCCAAAAAGATGTCACAAGACATGATTAGATGGAGAAATAAATATTTATTGACTTTTATAATCTGACTTACGATCGTTTTTGTCTTACGAAGTTTTATGAAACGGGCCCCATTTCGTAGAGCTCTTGGGTTCTTATGGGTTCTCAGGGTGACCCCGACCGGGCCTCAGCCCACGGCTGGGTGAAGTTGGTTGAAAATGAAGCAGCAACACTCCCGAAACGTTTATAATTTATTGTCTCGATGACTGGAGTTCAACATGTATGAAAGAAATCTACAACAGAATTAAAAACAATAATAAGTACAAAGCATAAACATTACAAATTGACATCTGATTATGTAAACAAACATGTACATACAAATGGGTAAACAACTTCTGCTTAGCATATAAGTTGAACCTGTACATAATCAAAACTTATAACGATACTAATAATATAAACCTAATTATTCAAGTTACTAAATAATGAAAATGGTTACCTGGCTAATGGAATAATATCCAGATATAAATATATTTATTATGCTCAAAATAAAGATGGCTGTCTGAAGAATTTAAATGACCGAAGTGACCGGAATGACATATCACGTGATTACAAACTAGCATGCAAGAAGTGGTTAGTTCCCTTTGACTGTTAAGGTTAGAAAATAATAATTTGGACTAGGGATTATGAGAATTAAAGGGAATGGAAATAACAACAAACACACCCAATTTAATGAAAAAATGTAATAAACTCCAGAAATAATTAATATCACCCTATGACATTAACCCCCCTTTTCAAAAAATGTCGTCCTCGACATTCAAAATATCACAGATAAATAAATACACCAAGTAAACGATAAAATAAATGACAAACACAAATGCAATATGACAGTTTAATACATGGCATAACAACAAAAGTCACGAACTGCGTAATGCGTCCACGGAGCAAAATATACAAAATACAGTTACAAAAAATAAACATTGCGTAGCTTCCATATATAAACTATATGAAAAATAGAAAAGTACGCTAATACAGTTAAGACTTGAGAACAAGACAGCAAAGATATTTCCTAGACTACCTGCAGGAATATAACAATCCTACAACGTCTTAAACTTGAAGATATTGCCTCACTCTAACTATACCAACACGTACATGAAAGTAAATCTTCTACGCAAATTGAAATGCATACAAAAATACAACAAAACACTGATAAGAAAATAATACCGTCGTCAAAACAACAGCAAAACTCCAAAGTTGACGACGTTATGCGATGATCACTATATCTGAATAGTGTCAATTACAATATAAAACACTTACACCGTGTTCTGGCTAAAAGTCCTAGTCTCCTGGGGCATACCTCACAGGAGGTTTACGTCTTCGCTGAGGACGTGTACTCTCTGTCCGATGATCAACTGATGGTTTTGATCTTCGAGCTGGTATCACATACCTTGGAACGGACGAATCCTTTCGTGAAGTATGGCCTAACGGAAGCAATAAATTTCTATGTAAAGTACGGGTCTTCCTGCTGTTAGGGCAATCCTTCCTGACTACGTAAACGGGAATATTTGGACCTTTTTGGCTGATCACGACATATGGAGTGTCCTCCCATTTGTCTGCTAGTTTCTGTTTTCCTCGCAACCCAACGTTCCTAACGAGCACTAAGTCACCTATCTCCAGTTTGTTTGCCTTTGCCTTTAGGTCGTACCTTGACTTGTCCATCTCTGAAGCTTTCTGGACTGCCTCCTTTGCCTTATCGTAAGCTATGGTAAGTCGTTCCTTTAGCTTCCTGACGTACTCATGTTTGGAGCGACTGTCTTCATTTGAGGTATTGATTCCTAGCAAGGCGTCGATGGCTAGCTTAGGGTGGCGTCCAAACATGAGGATAATCTCTGTTCCTCCGATTATCGTGGTCATTATTTCTCTTATCCGTTTATCGTGCTTCTGATCTTTGTCAGAATTCCTCTCTTTGTTATCGTATCTTTCTTTATCGTTATCTCTACGATATTCATTTTGTCGTCCTGCATCATCTCTGTATCCTCTACTTCCACTTTCGTCTGTCCTATCTCTCCAATTTCTGTCTGAGTTTTGTCTTTCTCCATGTCGATCATAGTCCCTTCTTTCACGGCTATCTTCCCGTCTCCTATATCCTCTGTCACCATCTTGGTATCTTCTATTGTCATATCTTCCATATCTATTGTATCCATCCTGATATCTCCTTTCATCATATCCTCTATATCTTATATCTCCATCGTGATATCTTCTATCGTCATATCTCCTATATCTACTCCTTCCTCTGTCATATCTTCCTCCATCATATCCTTCTCTCCATCTATCTCTATCACTATCGCGTCTTCCATCATACCATCCTCTGTTTTCATTGGTTTTATCACGATATTTGCAATCTCCTCTTTCTTGATGATTATTATCTTTCCTATGAGCTTCCTCTTCCAATTTGTCCACTCTTTCCAAAAGCTCATGGTAGACATTTGTGTGTTCAACTGATTCTGAGTGTCTATCAGATGTATCGCTCTCAGTGTTAAGTTCTCTTTCTTCAACTCTGACTTCTCTCAAGAGTTCTTCGAACGACGAACATCTCTCAAATGACATTCTTGTATTGAGCTTCAGCTTTTCGTTCGACAGGTACTTCCAAAACCTTTTTCTAAGCATCTGGTCTTTCTGTTCCATATCAATCTGATTTTTGTTCTGAGCTTTCTGCAGGATATTTTCCAGTCTTAATCCCCACTCTGCTATGGTTTCCTCCGGCAATTGTTTTGTTCTATAAAACTCTGCCAAGTGTGATTCCCCTGATCTTTTGTCACCATACAGACTTTCTAATTTACTCAGTATGTCATCTGCTGTAGAACTTAATGGAATCGTAGGCAAGATCTTCCGGATTGCTCCCGATGAATTGCTGATGCAATTTCTGATGGCATAGGTAAGCGTTTCCTTTGGATATATTCTGGAATCTACGAGGACTTGCACTTGAACTTTCCATTCCTCAAATGATTCTTCAGAAAGAATAGGCAATGTAGGTGGTTTTGATATCCTTGGTTCTTGAAGTTTCTCTTGACAAATGTTCTCCCTTACTAAGTATTTTCCTGGAGAAAATTGGGATTCATACAACATTCCTTTGTCATCTGTAATTCTGTCTGGTGCCTCCAATTTGTCAGTCATATCTATTAACTGCTCTCTGTAATGCTTCTGTTTGTCAATTAGTTTGTGTTCCTCCTTCTTCAACTCCATAAGCTTGTATCTATTTCTTTCCTTTCTCAGTCTCTCTTGCTCATGTAGTAATTCTATCTCTTTCTTTTCCCGCAAACGCTTCATAGAGTCAATATTCTCCTCCATCTTTTTATTTGAAATCCTCATTTGTGCAATTCTGTCCTTGACAATATCAATTTCGTCATCTGTTTCATATCCTGATGCGTAAATTGTCCTATCTTCAGTTTTGATATTGTGTCTTAAACCATCCTCTCTGTCTGGACTTTCCTGTTTAATAGTCCTTTCCTTCCTATTATCTTCAGTCCATGACCTGCGAGGTACGAAGTTAGACATGCGTACATCGACGCCATGTTTAGAACTTCTTCTTTTCCTATCTTCTACTCCATATCTGTTTCCTACGTTCTTCTCACCATAGCGTTCCAAAGCTATACTGTCATCAACACGCGATCGAGTATGCCAGACATCATCTTCGCTATCCTCTTCACTCTCCTGGTGTGCAGAGGCAACTCGAGTGCTTTCGTGTATTGTGTTTCTATCGGTTTCTTCACAACTCCTCGCAAATCTTATATTGTCCAACATTTCTCTTTCATATTCTTTCTGATTGTACTTATATCCTCTGGACGTAAATGCTTTCTCAACTTCACATTCCTCCATTTCATCCTGAGTGTATCGTCTTCTAACACCAGGGGTTGTAGTCATCTCGTTTTCTCGATCTTCACCTGAAAGTCTAACTCTTGGCTTCCCCAAATCAAAGTCCTCTACCACGTTCCTGTATTCTCCTTTATCTTTACCGTGTTCATCTACTGGATCTGACTCAAATTCACATCTTTCTAGCTCTATGAGGTCCATCTTCCTTTTCTCAATTTCCTCTATCTCCAATAATAGTTTTTCTAGTCTCTCCTGTCTAACTGTTGTTCTTTCCAGTACTGCAGTACTCTTATCAATCAAAGCAGTGTCCTTTCTTTGCTCTTCCAAAATTCTCATTTCAGCTCTTCTCTCCAACTCTTTGTCAATGTCCATTCTTTCCTGTTCCTTGTAACTAATCTCGTATCTTCTATCAGTATGTGTAGATTTCTCATTTGACGTTTTATCGTCATCCATTCTGCGGTCATCTACTCTGCTCACTAATTCATCATTGTCACTTATTCCTTCTAAAAACGCTCTGTCGTAAATATGTTGTCTCCTTGTTCCTTGCCTCTCCTGGCGAACCATATCTATCTGTTCTTTCATATTCCTTAGCTCAATTTCCATTTTCTCTTTTTCTTTCCTTAAATGTTCCTTCTGCTCTCTTTGAATTGCTATGCGCTCTTCTTCCTGTCTTGTTGTTTCTCCTCTTAACATTTTCTCACTTTCCTTTCTCCTTTCTCGTTCTCTTCTCCTTAATTCTCGTTCCGATATTTGATGTGCCATGTTGAACTGTACACAAGTTCTACTGTACTGTCACAGATAACTTTGACACTCCACAAATTTATCAAATGTTGAAATTATAACTGTTGAAATATGATACAATATGTTAATTGTATGACTGCAGCGAAATCTGTACTGAAGTGTAGTTGTAACCAACCAAACATCAACCACGTTTGGATCCAAACAAAAATATCTAACTCTACAAAAAAACACTACACAAAGTTACCATATACTACACTACATAACATATAACTACTCAACAATAACCTGTAGTTTGTTTCCTTTTATCCTCTCCTGACTGTAGTGCACTCCTTAAGAAAAAAAAAACGCACGTCAGGCCTGAGTATCGAACTCGCAACGTTATGCTTACAAAGCAGACGCGCTCCCGATTGAGCTATAGTGGCACGGTAATATGTATCGCCGAAATTTACCGATAATTGAATACGCTTCGATCTATAACGTTTGTATATAAAGTAAACAACAAAGAACATGGGCTTAACTTTTTCAATTAATACCTGAAGTAAATCCCTTGATCAGGATCCAAACTGTTTTCTGTACTGAATATATACTCTTGATCTGGATCAACAGCTATACATATCAACAACACCTTCGACTGGGTAAATGGCTAACTATGGTCACACTGTACTTTATGTACAAAGACTGTTAATATCAATGATTGATTAGTACATGCAAGATCTAGTGCAAAACTGATAAACTGTGAATAACAGGTCACTTCAAAAACAAAAATATCTTAGGAAGAGGAAAAAAAAAATCTGAAAAAAAATAATAGAGAAAAAAATTATGTGTGCCTACCCGGGTTTGATCTCACGATATTAGGAGTGCTAAGCGGGTAGCATAACCCCTACGCTATCGCGCTATCATATTCGTACAGGTAACATTATCGACTAGTCTACTAGGATTTGTCCTACTCGAAATGAAAAAGAGAAGTTACAGTTTGGAAACTATTCACATTTAGCGGCGATTAACTAAGTACGCAAAAATGAAAAATTAACCTTTACAACATATTACAACATATGGAACCTGGAGAACAGAATAACACACAACTAGATGGAAAATAAACAACAATGACAAAAATATAGAAAGGAGCCGACAGCTTTCTGACAACAGAACCCCTGTCACCAGAAAGATATCAAACACAGGCCTGTAACCGGACACAGGATAAAAAGTAATATCTAAAATATAATATAATGAAATCTACATCAATCAATGAAATGCTAAAGATATATAATCTCGTGCATATAAAACTGGTTATACATACAAGGATCTAGGTCAGTGAATAGTACAATGAAATATCAACACAATTGTTCAAAAATAAACAAACCCACTCACCGTAAATCCTAAATCCAAAACTATAACACTAATCACAATATTTCCTATTACTATATGTAATACACTTCCACTATAAACACAAAACACACTACACACACAAACACACACCTGAATGTCAACACACTCACTCTGTAATCTGTGTACACAAATACTGTCACTGTCACTGTAGTTGAATATCTGTCGTAACTATCACGGGTAAATCCTATCCCGGGTAACACGTACAAAATCCCTTGGGTGCACCAAACGCGAAAAGAATAAACTCTCACTTTGTTGAATTATAAAGTCCAGCTGGTCTCTGAAAAACGGCCTGTTCCGTTCCTGATCGTTGAAGAACACTGTCGTCACAGTAATCGAAGCAGCACCTTAGCACAATGTCAAATAAACCTCGTCATCCTGATTCGTTGGGCGCCAGTTTCGTAGAGCTCTTGGGTTCTTATGGGTTCTCAGGGTGACCCCGACCGGGCCTCAGCCCACGGCTGGGTGAAGTTGGTTGAAAATGAAGCAGCAACACTCCCGAAACGTTTATAATTTATTGTCTCGATGACTGGAGTTCAACATGTATGAAAGAAATCTACAACAGAATTAAAAACAATAATAAGTACAAAGCATAAACATTACAAATTGACATCTGATTATGTAAACAAACATGTACATACAAATGGGTAAACAACTTCTGCTTAGCATATAAGTTGAACCTGTACATAATCAAAACTTATAACGATACTAATAATATAAACCTAATTATTCAAGTTACTAAATAATGAAAATGGTTACCTGGCTAATGGAATAATATCCAGATATAAATATATTTATTATGCTCAAAATAAAGATGGCTGTCTGAAGAATTTAAATGACCGAAGTGACCGGAATGACATATCACGTGATTACAAACTAGCATGCAAGAAGTGGTTAGTTCCCTTTGACTGTTAAGGTTAGAAAATAATAATTTGGACTAGGGATTATGAGAATTAAAGGGAATGGAAATAACAACAAACACACCCAATTTAATGAAAAAATGTAATAAACTCCAGAAATAATTAATATCACCCTATGACACCCAGGTTATACAATAGGTGGCCAGGTTAATGTCGCGATAGATGGGCCAGATTAATGGGTTTCACTTACAGTGGAGAAAACGTTATTCTTCCCCGTTTAAACGCAAACGAAACGCAAACGCAAAATACTGAAACGTAGAAAAGTATAACTTTTGAACAATTTTGATAATTCATGTTTATCTTGGTGGCAAACAGTTTGGAGCCTGATCAGACGCCGGGTTACCCGGTGTCTGGTCTGTCTCCAAACTGTTTGTAATAAAATTAATAGTTTGAGCGTAAACGCGTTTATTGGGAAAGAATAACGTTTTCTCCACTGTATGCATTTAGGTTTTTAGCCACACACATACTAGTTACTGTTTATGAGCGCGTCGACCTGGTTAGTGTTTAGAGGGTTTAAGATCATGTTTTATTCATTCATGGGAGGAAGATAAAAAAATAGCGATCTTTATACATGCATCAACTTGTGTCTTGTATACAGTAGAGAAAATGTTATTCTTTCCAAATATAGGATGGATGGGTTGGGTTTTTTGGCACTGCGACACAAAATAGGTCATATAGCGCCGATGAATGATGATGGATGATTTGAGATGATGATGATTTCAGGAAGATGATTTCGGTTAATCTCATATTTTACGAAGCAGCGCATGGGATCAAAACCACCGACCTGCCTTCCTTATAGTTCTTGACAGAGGGAATAATCTCGGTCCAATAAAAGAACAGATTCCCCAATAAACAGAAAATATTCCCCATGTTAAGCCCCAGAACTGCGGCAAAGTAGGAGGGACTCTGAGGTCTTTACATATTAACGCGTTAATGCTAATACTATAGTTTCCATTGTAAACAGCTTGAAGTCAGATCAGAGGCCAGATAACTCGGCGACTGATCAGGCATTCAACTGTTTGTCACTCAGATTGAAATGAATACTCAGACATATTAAATAAGTTGCAGGCTTTTCTACGTTTTAGTGCACTGTGTTTGTGTTTTGTTTGCGTTAACAACGGGACAAATATAACGTATTCTGCATTATACGTGTTACAAATGCAATGCCTTAAAAATATCCATTAAAAAACAAGCAGTATAAATAAACGGATATAATTATATTGTGTACTGGCAACATATGATTTGATAATTGCACATTTACTTTCGGCAAAAGGCCATAGATGAATCGGCCTGTCTCTTCCATCTTCAAACCAGATCATGATTAGAAATTGTAGTTGGAATTTTGAGCTATTGATTCATGCTAGAATAAGTTGTTATTTCATATACCTAAACATGTAGACAAAAAGTATTCTGCAAACCGTCATCTTGCCATGCCGTTTTCCCTGATTTGTATGTGCGGTTGCTGTGCTCATGTAAGAACTATTTTCTATTCCTTTCCCCACTACATTATTGTAGGCGTGTCACAACCTTGTGGGTCGGTCATCTATTACTTCTAATACATGTTTCAACTGCTGCTCAACGGATCTGTGCAACAACAACTGTACACTAGGCGAGTAAATTGGATACAGTGGAGAAGTAATTCTGACGTCATTGATGACGTCATATACAGAAGAGATGCCGTTATTCCTTCCCAATAAACACGTTTACGCTAAAACTATTATTACCATAATTGCAAACAATTTGGAGCCAGATGAAACGCCAGGTTACCCAGCGTTTGATCTGGCTACAAATTGTTTGCCACTATTATTGAAATTAATCATGATATATATGTCAAGTGTTTGTCATTTTCGCTATTTTACTGATTTGGCTTTGCGTTTCGTTTGTGTTTAATCCTATCATGATCAAATAATCCGGGATATTTTTACCCCTTCATCGTTTCATTTTCGTCTGCTTCAATTTTGAAGTCTGCCAAATCGTTTCAAAGTTAAAAAATAAGGCAGTATGACTGAATAAATTTCAAAACGAGTGTCAAACATTACGCGGCGTCTGATCAAGATCCAAACTATTTGCAAACGCGCTTTAAAACGTCATTGAGAGCAAAAGGGTTAAACAGGAACGAATAAAGTCTTCTAAACTGTACCTGGAAAGTTTCCCTTACTCTACACTCCCTCCCTACAACGACCCTCTCAACAACGACTCCCTCATATAACGGCCCTTGTCGCAGGTCCCTAATCATAACCATAATGTCTAACGCTTTTACTGCTGCAATGTCGTCTGCCTAAAATTGTCGTCTGCTGTTTTTCTCACTATTACAAATAAGTGGACATTTCGAAAGAATAAATATAATGACAAGTGACAACAGCTTGAAACTAGATCAGACGCCGCGTAACGCGGCGTCTGATCTAGATTCAAGCTGTTTACAAATATAAGTCAAGTCTTAATTTTAACATCCTTATAACGACTCCCTCAGAACAACACACACATATTGCGTCTCCCCTAGGGGGTCGTTGTAGAGAGTGAGCACTTTATATCGCTTTTTAGCCCAATTTTAATTTTGAAAACCGTCTGCCACTTATTTTGAAAT
Source organism: Gari tellinella (assembly GCA_922989275.2). Taxonomy (NCBI): domain Eukaryota; kingdom Metazoa; phylum Mollusca; class Bivalvia; order Cardiida; family Psammobiidae; genus Gari; species Gari tellinella. The sequence goes on along the minus strand of OV277874.1, from coordinate 28,329,329 downwards.
TACGTCAGTTATTCTGCCTTAAATTTAACTTTAAAATGTTATTGCAGACAACAATATTGAAGCAGACGACAAAATGGCGTTGAAGGGGTAAAAACCTCACGATAAATTTGATCATGAAAGGGCTAAGCGAACTTGTCATTAGGATTTATTAATCCAGAGATTCAGATTAGTAAGTTCTACATATGCTTTATTAATCCTTTAACTGCCATTATGACGCCAATATCCGTCTATTAATTTCACTAACTGACGAGCCCCTCTGCTTTGAAAAAATGTTCTTTCGAAACGCTTGCGAGGTATATATTCGAAAATACAAATTTGAATTATGCTTGCTTGCTTGCTTGCGAGAGAGAGAGAGAAAGAGAGAGAGGGAGAGAGAGCAAGAGAGAGAGAGAGAGAGAGCTTATCAACTTATACTGAATCTGTCATCCCAGTCTACCAAACGGGTTTATCAACCCACAAGGGCAATTACTCTGTATATCGGTAGGGCCCCATTACAACAAGGGGGGGGGGGGTTCATTTTGACTACAGAGTTGGCAGCGGAAATTTACGGTGCCTCCGGTACCTCTCGTACGTCTAAAAGTTGAATAATTCTAGCAGAAAACAATGTTCGTCATACAATTATGTTACATCTAATATAAAGGAACTTTGAACAAAATTGTATGGTTCAGTGACATCAGATAGATCGCATTCAGTGCCCCCCAAATACACTTCAGAGCTCACCATTTCAGTTCAGATTTTCATTTTTTGAAATATCACGAACATACTACCTATTGCAATTATTTTCTGATTATTCTACTAAAGGTGATGCAAATGCACGTTGAACATTATAAAGGAGTCATAGTATTCACGTGATTTGACTAAAGACCGTTTAACGCTTATACAGATATCAAAATGTTCAAAATGGCGTCCAAGATGGCCGCCATAATCATAAAAATATCACGCACACACTAACTTTTACAATTATTTTCTTATGGTTTTACTAAAAGGGGTGACAATACACGCTGAACATTACAAAAGAGTCACACTGTTCACTTTATGTGAAGAAAATGCGTTTAAATCTTATACTACGAACACAATGTTCAAATATGGCCTCCAAGAAGGCTCCTAGAAATATAAAATTATCATAAAAATACTATCTTTGATTATACGTTCTTTATAGTTTCACTGTTAACGATGACAATGCACTTTGAATATTATAAGAGATTCATATTATTAAAAGATCTTAATATTGACATTTTAACTATTCTACAAGGAACAAAATATTCAAAATGGCGTCAAAGATGGCCGCCACAAACTTAAAAATATCACGTACATACCAATTATTACAATTATTTCTTAAGATTTTACTAAAATTGATTACAATTGACTTTGAACGTACAAAAGAGTCATTCAATTCACTAATTGTGTATAAAGACCATTTAATCCTTACAGTGCGAATAGAATATTCATATATGGCGTCCCAAGATGGCCGCTACATGCATAAAATTTTTGAACATAATATTACAATTTTTTCCTTATGGTTTGACTAAAACAGATGACAATATATTTTGAATATTGCAAATTGGATACCCTATTATTCAAAACATATGTTTTACCCTTACACAACAAACAAAATGTTCAAGAAAGCGTCAAAGATGGCCGACACAAACAGAAAATATATAGAACATTTATATTGTTTTCGTATGGTTGGGCTAAAATGAGAACAATGGACTTTGAACATTACGAAAAGAGCATGTAATGTATGTGTATAAACACCGTTTAACCCTTTCACTTCAAACAAACTGTTACAGACGGCATCCAAAATGGTTAGCACAAATATAAAATATCACCAACATACTCACTACGTATTACAATTGCTTTCTTATGGTTTGACTAAAGGTTTAAACATTACAAAATAAACCTATTATTCACTTAATGTGAATCATTCTATCGCAAACAAACATGTCCTCTGCTAAATTTATCTCATAGGTCAGTTTTTGATAGTGCTTTAAAAAGTGTTCAACATTAGAAACAATGTTGTCTGTCTCTTTAATTTCAATACAAAAAAATGGTAGCCGAAATAGCCGCCAGTCTTACAGTTACTTGTATTGCTCTTGATGCTTACTGACAATAGCCCATTATAATTGATTATGTCAATAAAAACAAATAGTACGGGTAGATGCCATACAAGAATACATACATTACTTTACCATATGAAGTGACAAGATCAATGACACCCATACTCGTACAATCTTCTCTGCGTCGACTGGTACTTCGTCTTGAGGCCGTTTCAATGGATCATTATTTGAATTTATCTGCTGGTGCATGAGGGGCTGTTGCTAGATTGAGTTCTCTTTTCTTTAGGTCGTTTTCCTACAGTCTGCCTCCAAGTTTCTTTGCGCCAGTTTTTCCCCTCTTCCCCTCGGTGGCCACTAAGTGGTTACTTTGTGGAGCGAGTTGGGTTGCATGCGGTATACGTAGTCAAAAAATCACTAAAATCGTAATCGAATAGTTTCTCTAACTGGTGGCATGATGGTCTGATTGAGTAGTTCTGCATGCGAAATGGTGTTGGGTTAGAAGATCTTCAGAATACAGGTCTCGTTTCAGAAAACAGGGATGTTGTTTTTCGATTACATGCAAAATAATACCCTGTACTTTTACAGTTTGGTATTGATGCCTAAAATGCTGATCATCAAACTGGTCTGAGCATGAAAAGTAGCAGTAATGATTCGATGTAACTTTGGATGGTGGTATTGATCGTCAGAACGTGTGTCTTCTCTGAGTTGACGTTCAGACCTATATTATTGGCCGTCGCACTTAGAACCATATCTCTGTCTTGTTGAGAGCCCTGCTATCTGCTGGATAGTAGTACGACGTCGTTCTACATAATATATCAACCATCTGTTTTTGAATAACTGTTCTAAGATGTGTGCAAGAGATGCAGTCAATGGATGATCTTTCTGATCTTTCTTTCCAACAACCTGCCTATTTTCGATGCAATATAGTGTCAACCGTCACAGTTACGCATTTGAAAATGATATGACTGAAGAGATTGCTGGTGAGAGAAAGAAGTGTAATGTTTTTCAGTTGTTGCAGTTTCCCGATTCACATTTCTTGGACAGTTTCATTACAACTCATTTTTTCCTGTCATCTGGTATATCCACTTTGTCCAAAAATGTTTTGAAGAATAAGCAGCAATAGCCGTTGTTTTTTCAGATACTTCACTTTCAGCAAGCCAACAAACACTCCATCCTCTCCAAGGGACTTCTCATACATAGGCATACGGGACCTCCTGTAATATGATAGGTTCCACGATAATGTCAAGATCTTTATCCACCTTAGTATTGTGTAACTTTGGTCTGTAAAGGATACATTAGAACTGTTCTCCCCACCGTTAGAGTTCTGTTGCCTCATATGTAGTAAGAAAGTCATTTACTGACAGGTCTTGAAGTATGCCTTTGTACAATTAAAGTTTCTTGGTAGTTTGGTAGATTCTCATTATGTTTTGAATTTCAGCAGTGATCTCTATACATACCGGTACTGCATGTCAATTAAAATGTTCTCTTACCTTACTTAATTTCAAGACTTTCCCTCTAAATGTTTGGAGGTGTAAAATGCAACAGGTTCCTGTTATAATATTTGTGACTTGACCTTTAGGAAATGATTATTTTACTTACAGTTTCCTCTCAACTATTGCCTTCCAGGTGTCTGCAGATATCCACTAAACATTTTTGTGTGTCATGGTGTAGCAGTTGTCTCAAACATGGCTTTTCTGAAGTTGCCAATAGTGTTAACTGTGCCCTTCTTAAGAATACTGAATCTGATTTTCAGCCCGACATCGTAACTGTCATTAACTGTCGGGTCTATCAATTTGGGGACATCACAACGGCGTCACTGGTATCATCCGGTCTCAACTGGACGACCAGCTACTTAGTTATGGTCAAAATACGTCTGCTTACCACATCACTCGATTATCTTTAAGAGAAAACCTGCTGATGTTGGTAACGATAATGTGGTTTATCTGACTTTTGCTGTTCCTATCAGGCGATGCCCATTTGTACTTTTGCATAGTTTTGTGTGAAAATAGGTTACCGCCTTCGATGAACTCATCGTCTTTTCTTTGTCTAATAAGCATTTCACAGTTACCTATGAAGTTACCTGTTCCATTTCGATCCATAAATCTCGCTCTGTAACTGTTGTTCCTTCTAACTCATGCGTTGAAGTCACCTAACAGCAGTATGCCATCATGTTTTGAGCTGTCTGAAGTGGACTTTACAAGAACAATGTTGTCCTTTACCTTTTTCTTGGAAATGTATGTTGTTGCACAAAACTTGTATGAACCGTTATCATTGTTTATTAAAATATATATATGCAAACAACTTGAATATAGATGAGACGTTTAGTAACTAAGCATGTCATAAGTATATCAACCTTGTTACTCACAGGCAACATTACAATTATATTGAACCAAAGACGGAAATTAACAGGCAATAAGTTTGTTGGCAGTAGATACCACTGGTATACATCGTACAGCGGATGTTGCTCCAAAGTGATACGGAATCCATGGTGAATTGATGTAAACAATGTCAGGCCAGGTAAGAAATACGCCTATTACACAATTATTGCAACACATAAGTATTAAACGTTAAATCGTACCGAATCAGAACTAATTTCTGCCTGTCGCAAACAAGCCTCTTCTGTTACAAACGTCGAATGGTCCTTGAATTATGAGAGTTTAGTCTGCCCTATCACTAACAACGTGTGCCGCCTTTACACAAATTGGTCGAATATGTGCATTATATACATGTAAAGTGTAATTGTTTTTCCTCTACAGATAGATAGTATCTCTATGTATTAGGATTTTCTCCTCGTGTTAGCGAAACAGTTGCACGTTTTGTAAATTTGGCCATTTCATTCTACCATCACTGTACCGCGTCTTGCAAGCAGGTGACAGTTAACTGTACCGCATCTTGCATTTCTACTGTACTGCATCTTGGAAAATACAATTAGTAAATCTGAACGAAATGGATCGAAAATTAGACCTGGACCCGTATTCTGAAACATTCTACGTATTTTCGCTAAGTAAAATTAGTATCTAACCTTTCCTCTAGGAAAATACGTTTAGCTGAGGCTTTTGAGCCGACGTTTGTGTATAAGTTGCTTCGTGAAATTGAGTCAACTTCGGGGTGGGGTAACGTCACTACAAACGACTGAAAGTACTGTTTAAGACATTATTACCTACGGTCTTCATCGCAAAAACGTGGAAAACATTGATATCTATTCAAAATCTATATTTGAGATATACATGATCACTTTACATGTAGGTACCAAACTAGCGTACATGTAAGTACATAATTAGTTTCACAATTATATAACTAACTAACGAACCGAATTTCAATAAAGTCGCCGTGGCTAAATGGTGATAGAGTCGGACTAGCATGTCTTGGAAAATACAATCAGTAAATCTGGTAAGATGAAATTGATGTTTCATGTCTCTGATGCATAACGTTCGTGAGTAGTTTCATTTTCTGTCCCTTGAAACCTTTTCTTTGGGCCACTCATAAACCTCAGAAAACGCCCCTTAAACAATTTTAAGCCTGTTACCCAAAATGACTTAAGGGTGTATCATGAGTTTGGGAAATTTTCAAAGTATATTTAAACACTCTTATGATAATTTTGTATTAAAAAGCTATTTAAGATGAACGAAAAAATAGAAAAAGTGTAAATTTTGGTGAACAACGTTTGGCTCCACGGCCATGTAAAAAGCCCGCTTCAATAAAACCATTTCAAATTAAAACAAACATGATAATTTGGTTTTGTGTTTCATTTATTTCATGTCTATGGTAGTATTTTTTCATACAAAAACTAATTTAAGACAAAACATGAACCAAATGTGAAATTTATAAAGCTCTAAATATCATCGATATGGTACTTATTAAGGGAGATAACTCCTTTTTCTTCCATAACTCAAATTTTCAACACTAACCTATCAATTTCTTTTCATGTTTTGAATTGCCTTCGTTTGGATTTTTTCATCTGGTAGAATTTAAAAAAAAGTACGATACTAGAAATATTATTATTTTTACTTTATCTCATAATTTTTTGTTGTAAAAAATTATCATTACCAATAAAAACCATGTTGTTGATTCAGATATTTATATTTTCCAAATCTGGTGCCTGTTTGGTCTTGGTTTAGAGTCTTTATGTCAAAATACTTCCACAGACATTAAATACATAATGAAAAACAAAATTACCATGATTGTTTTTTCTCTAAAATAGAATTTACTGAAGCTTTTACAAAATTTGAGAAAAAGTCTGAATTTGACACATCTTTTCCAAATTACCGTAGTGCAAAATAAAGCACACCAACATATGACTGTTTCCTTTTTTTTCATTTATAATAAACAGCTCTTTCAATATAAACATGAAAGAAAAAAGTTAGATACTTTGATCAATTCGCTTATGGGTTTGATGCACCCTTAACATCGGGGTTGTATATCATTGCAGTGGTTGTTTCGTCCAAATCTTACCATCCCACCACATCAAGAAATAATAAAAAAGCAATGATGTTCACGGAAAATCTGCTTTCAGCAAGAAGCCGGTTTAAAGGCAAAATACGCATGAAGTCTACCGGCATTTTGCAGAGTATCAACAACGGCAGGAAGAAGGAGCTCAAGTTGTCGAAGCAATAACAGCAAACGAAACTATACATGAGAAAGAATGTGTATTTATTTTAATGTGTGTTTAAAAATCATAACAGAAATGATAAGAATTCGAACAATATTCAATTTCAACTCATTTCATGAAATTTTATGTAAATCTATTGAAGTATAACGTTACGGTGTCGCTTTTAAAGACTGTTAGTATCAAAAGTAAAAATCTACAAATGCCATATTTTTGGCACCACAATATCGATGAAACAATTCAAGTTTATATCCAGTTATGTGTAGCTAAAATCCACTCTTGTATGAAAGTCTAGTATGGAATATGTCCTCCGCTGACACTAGACGTCTACGCATAAAATCAAAGTAACGTTGGATCTGCTGTGGAGCGAATGGATCGTGCCTTCTCTTGATAAGTGTATTTTTCTCTCATTTACAGTAATAACCCGTCCTTGCTCACGACATAAATCGGGAATAATTTTAAAATTTGTTGTCTTTATTTTGTTATTTTCAACAACACGAATTTTTATTTCTCTATTTGGATGGTTTTTCTTTGGTGTGTTCAATTATTCCTCTAAATGTTTGGAATGAATCTGCGCAGTAAGCACACTTGTAATCCATGGTTGATCTGAAAATAGACGAAGAACGGTCATTTAGTATTAACAAGAAGCAGTACAGTTAATATCACAGCCTCTGCAAGAAACAGTACATACGTATTGCAAGACGCAGTAGAGTAATGCTGCAATAAATCGATCACATTTGCAGACTGTAGATCATTTTAGCCATTACTGTGAGATATTACAAATGCATGTAGTTATTTGCCATCGATCCAGTGAAAAACAATTATATTTTAATTGTATATATTGCACATATTCAGTAAATTTGTGCAAACTCGGCACACGTTGATAGTGATAGGGCAGACTAAACTCTCATAATTCACGGACCATTCGACGTTTGTAACAGAAGAGGCTTGTTTGCGACAGGCAGAAATTAGTTCTGATTCGGTACGATTTAACGTTTAATACTTATGTGTTGCAATAATTGTGTAATAGACGTATTTCTTACCTGGCCTGACATTGTTTACATCAATTCACCATGGATTCCGTATCACTTTGGAGCAACATCCGCTGTACGATGTATACCAGTGGATACATGAAAATATCTTTTTATACAGCAAGTTAACATGTTTATTTTGTAATGTTAAAAGTAAAGTTAAAAGTTTCATCAGTTCAATCAAACCGTAAGAAAACAATGTACAGTAATAGTATAACGGTGATATTTTAGGTGCGTTGAGGCCATGTTGGAGGTCATATTGAATACTTTGTTCGCAGTAGATAGTTTAAATACCAATTTGGGGGTGTTTTGACCATGGGGCGTATTGACTTGGGGCGTTTTGACCTGCAGCCTTTAAATACATGTAGTTTTTATACACATTAAGCCAATGGTATACAAGTCTCTTTTGTAATATTCAAAGTTCATTGTCATAATATTTCGTCAACCATGAGAAAACAAGTGTAATAATATGTGATAGTTTAGGTTTGTGGCGTGGTGGCCATGTTAGACGCAATTTGCCTCCAGTAAAAGGATTAAACTGTTAAGAATTATGATACACATAAAGTGAAAACTATGCCTCTTTTGTGATTATCAATGTCCATTGTCATCCCTCTTGGTGAAGCTGTAATAACGAAATGTAGAAGTATGTTCTGTGATACTTTTGATTTAAGGTAGCCATCTTGGAAGTCATCTTGAATAGCGACTGTGGCCCACAGATATCACAACTGCAACAATCAGTTTCATTATCTACACACTTGTACGAACATTTTGGTATATAGAAACCTTTGTTTACAGAGGGAGCCCGGTTAGTGCCAGATTTAGGCATGATATTGGGCCTGGGTTGCAGCACTACTAGAAAAGCTGTGCCTCGGTGATTTTTAGTCTCTGGATACGGCCCTGCATTTATTAGTGTTAAATATTGAGGACCTTGATCAGACGCCACATTACAAAGTCACTGCCAAACTAACTAGAGGTTTGCAAACAGCATGGATCCAGATCAGAAGTAGAGTTAATCGGCATCCGATCTAACTGGATCCAAACTGCTGGGCAATCATATTATTGCAATTTTGTTCAGTCAAACTCATTTGGAAACAAGAACAATCGATAGTGTTTTCTTGAACGGTTTACACTGTGACTACGTTAACCCTTTTTACTGTCATGATGACGTCATAACCCGTATAACATATTCACTGCCATATTGACGTCATGATTCTTCATTTTAGGGCATGCAACTAACCATGCACCAACGACGTCAACAACGACAACACGTGTTAACTTTACTATTACGCCATGTAAAGATGCGACGCCCGCTGCCACGTGCACACTCGCCTCAGCCATAGTGTGTCAGGATAAGATTAAAGCTCAAAACGCCAACTGTATGCATTACTGTGGCTTCTGCTAACAATCACGTGCTTTAACCCATTACCCCATAAATACGCTTTTAATTTATTCCTTCACAGAAGAACATAGATTTAGTTCCAAATTATTCAGTCATGAATATGTATAGATTACCATATAAAAAAGGTTCTATATATTAGCAAATTGTAGCTTAAAGCAGGCTGCAAGTAAAGTAGAATGCGCCTTAAGGCACATTCTGCTTTACTTTCAACCTGCTTTATAAGGTCATCTGTCTTTAAAACTAGGAACAGGCTATGGGGTATTGGGTAAAGTAACCAGAGCATGTTACAGTCATACTGGCGTACAGTGAAGACCATTGGTTTTTATTTTATCCAAATGGGTATATTGATGCTAAAACACATGTCAATGGCAAATACATTAAAGCCATATCGGATACCGTGTAAATTGTCCTTTGATCTGTCTCCAAACTATTTTCGTTCTGATTTTAAACATACATTGTTGTTGTTGTTGTTGCTAAGGTTTATAGTCCCGCATAAGCTTTGATTGCAGGTGCGTCATCCCATTGTCTCAGAATTGGGACAATGGTCAGCATCATGCCTATTGTTGTTAAACCTACATTTTTGCCGTTAACCCTTTAACTTCCATTATGACTTCATAACCCAAACAACATATCCACGACCTTCATTTTGTCTGCTTGTTAAAATATCGTATTGTTTTTATATAAAGTTTATAATATTTAGCTCGCCGGACGATTGTCCAGGAGAGCTTTTGTGATAGCTCGGTCTTTGCCTTTTCATTTCGTATTTAATTTAGCAGTTTCAAGTAAACGATTACATCTACAATACTCTTTGACCTACAGCTTTGATACTTACAGTACACATATCGTTAGGAAATACCATTTTTAGACTGGCGACTTGTCGCTAGTCTTAAGTAACCGTACTTCCAAATTAGTGCTCGAATCTGGCGAAGCAACGTTAACATTCTGAGATAAATGCGCCATAGGTGTATCCACATACACATCGTTAAGGGCTGCGATAGTTTGTCTAAGATCCAGAACTTAACATCCGATCAAACGTTTGGGTTTTTATTAAGAAGATGATAAGCTTCGATGTAAGAAATTATTTGTAGCAATATTTAACTGAAACATACACTTGATACCGATGAATTCAGTAATGACTAGATAAATGGGGTTGTTAATCCGCCCCTGGTAATTTCTACACTTCAGGACACCGTGCGATCGCTGGTGTGTAATCTGGTCTAAATAGTGCAGTGGAAAATCCGTTTCAACATATTATTATTGAAGTGTTTTGCTAACATTTTCGCAATAAACCTTAAATATACAAAACACTTCATATTATGACAGCGATTACGGCTGTATTGACAATATCCCGTGGAAATATTCACAGTGAGACTCAGGTTAACAGATGGCATAAAGTATTTTGTTTTCACGCTTATTATACAGTGAACCCCCTCTATATTAGGACCACAAAATTGTGTTATTTATAGGTTGTTTAAAAATGTGACGGCTTACAGCAAGTTGGCCTTTAAACAAACAGAAACACCTTTACGGCTTTTGTTGTACTGTTACCTTGCTTTAAGCTGTCACCTGAGTTGTTTACAATTAATCGGCTGTCTTTTTTAGTAGTCGTAGTAAAGAGGTTTCACTGTACTCAGCTCGCATGATTCCGGGTCGTTTCGCCCCCAAACAAGTTCGCAACTTAGACGGTTCGCGCCCAAACCAGTCCACCCTGGTCGTTTCCAACCCTGGTAGTTTCGCCCCCAATATAAAATATGCACCTAAGGTATTGAAGTTTTTAAAATTGATGTAGATTTAAATTTTACTTTAATCGGACGTTGATTAGATAGAAATTAGATAAGAGAAAGTACTATAGCACGTGAAAAGGATCATCGAGAATAAAAGCAGACATCAATTCTGTGCGAATGTGTGAAGTGTGCCGCCAAAGTGTGCTGCCTGTGATTGACACATGGCTAATTGTTTGATTGCATTTAAGATGTTATTGTTTTGCTCTTTGACCTGTTGTTGTAACAGTTAGTTACATTAACCACTTCACTGCCTTACCTAATTAGGTGCATTGGGTATTGGCCAACAGTTTTGATTCTCATCAAACGCGTAACACAGCTTCTGATCAAGATCCAAACTTTAACTGATATCAAAAACACATAAAAGAAACTTTTTTTGGTTTACGTAGACACTGGATTAAAGCAGACGACATATTGGTAATTAAGAGGATTAACTTAACGTATAGATCTGTTTCCAATCGGTATCCAGTGTAGTAGAAAGAATCGTCGCATAGCAAATTTTTTTTTATTTTTAAAGTCGTCTGCATTTATTTCTCAACGTTCAACTTTAAGTATCTTGACTGAAACTATGAGCATCAAGCAGTTTGTATTGTGATCAGAAGCCGGCATGCGCGGCGTCTGAGTACCCAAACTGTTGGCAAATAACCTATGTACTCGGGGTAATCCCGGTAAGGCAACAAATGAGATAAATCTATTTCGCAGAGTTAACTTTTGGCTAAATTTGACTAAAGTTAAAATGACTTTTTTGTCAGAAGTGTCGAACAGTTGGAATCCTGATCAGACGCCACGAACTGGTTGCAAATAGCATAAACATAAGCTTTAGAAAATGATGAGTATACTCGTCGATAGGGTTGAGTGTGTTAAGCAATTACGATTTAAATATTCCTATCCACAAACGGTGCAGATCCTGATCGGAGGATTCCTTTAGTAGCCCTCAGATTTGACTCTGCACTGTTAGCATACGACAAGTGTACCTTCCATAGGTACCGTAGGTGCTAGTAGATATCTTTACTGGTCAATATAGTTAATAGTTTTAAGCAAGAAAGATACATGGTTACATCCTCTAGGAACCCTCTGAATTGAATCTGCACGGCTAGCATACGACAATTGTACTTTTCGTTCGTGCATTGTTAGTAGGTGACGAATATACTCGTCGATAGGGTTGAATTAGTTAAATAACTACGATATTAAATCGTATCCATAAACGGTGCAGATCCTGCTTGGAGAGCTGGGTCTCAGAGTTGGGTCTTCGCCGTTAGCATACGAGAAGTATACTGCTCATACATGTAGGTACAGTGTTAGTAGATATTTATAGATCTACTAGTCGCGAGTAATTAAATATGTTAAAGCAATGGTATTATATGATCATATCCATAAACGGCGCATATCCTGTTCAGATGACTCTTTTAGGAGCCCTCTGATCGGGGTCTGCACTGTCAACATACGATAATTGTACTTTTAATACATATACTGTTAGTAAATAACGAGTAAACTCGTCGATAGGGATGACGGTGTTAAGATTTATTGATGATCCGATTGCGATCAGATGACGCTCCGACGGCGACCCGTTAGCGATCTGTAAGATCCGATAGCGTTTTCATGGTCATTGGTCGCCTCCCAAGTCATAAAATATGTTGCGACCTTGTATGATCGGATTGCGCTTCGTTGACGCTCAAAGGCGACTAAGGTGGGATCTAATGCGCTCTATTGGCGCTCCGATGGCGACCAATGCAATATATGGTGCTCAAAAGAGATCCGATAGCGATGTCTTGATCTAAATTGGAACATATCCTACGAAGACATGTGGCGCTCTGCCGCGCTCATTCGTTTTAGATTCGGCAGCAGATGTTTAGGCAAATAGCTATATACATATCTGCTTTCTTTTTGACATGTATCCGCTTAATGCAGTAGTATCGTAATGTAGACAGCTCCTATAACAGCTTTCTGCATTACGTTCGTACTGCCAAAAGTCTTTAGACATCTCTGGGTTGTTTTTTTTCTCCATTTTATAGCTACTATAGATGTTCTAATGTACATCAAAATCACTGTTGAACGCCATTATATTTACGCACTTTTCGGTACCATCATTATGTATAACAGTTTGGATCCGGATGAGACGTCGAGTTACAGCATGCAATTTGGATCTATTGATAGAAAATACTATCGGGTATTTTATGATACAGAGAATCATTACCAGATCGCCACGGAGCGCAAAGTATCTACTAATTTACTTTGTTGGATCGTGGTGGCGCTCCAGTTAGGATCTTGGCGATCAGGTAGCGCTCTGATGGCGACTTAGGCGAACAATTAGCGATCTAATGGCGTTTCGGTCGGATTTTTTGTGGAGGGAGTAAACCGACGGCGACCTTGGCGATCATGGGGATCAGATAGCGATCCATTTTTGTAATATGTACACTCCTGGCCAAGTTCGATAACTACCTATGTCGCATAAGATGTCTACATTATGCACCTTGAATTACCAGAAATTACCATTGGTTGCTCTCTAACTCCAATAGTTTTCATCCAATCTTTATAATTTTGTTGTAACAATTATTTAAATTTGATTTTAGATACTTGTACATGTACTTACGAATGAAACATCACCCTTTATTACAAATTCACTTAAATAGTTATTACAATTGTTTCACAGACAAATGATTATGAGTATATAGCTATATTTGAACTATCATTGTTTATAATTGCCTCCTTTATTATTCATAGTAGGTGTAAAGATGCATAAGTGTTTTACTAAGTTCACTTTCATTCAAATGATTCCTCATAGAAATTTCATGATTCTAATTTATCCTGATAAAGAGCCATAAACAAGTGTTTGGCAGCAATTGAAATAAAACCAAAACAGAAAGC